>CM060201.1:0-692294 GCA_030562195.1 Nipponacmea schrenckii
CAGTTTTTCCCAATTACTTAGGGTGCTTTTCCATGCAATGACTTAAACACATACAGTAAAATTTTATATTGAGGTCTATATTTCATAGGAACCCAGTGAAGTTGTTTAAGAACAGGAGTAATCGAGTCAAACTTTTTTGTTATACTAATAAGTCTTGCTGCGGTGTTTTGAACGCGTTGCAGTCTTGATAATAATGAGCAGTTCAGGTTACATAACAGAGCGTTCCCGTAGTCTAGTCTGGATATCACTAGGGAGTTAACTAATGTTTTACATGCATTCCCTGTAATGTATTGTCTGATACGCCGATGTTCCTTATCTCATAAAAACACGATTTGGCAACGGCACTGACTTGTTCCATACTCAGAGTTTTATCGAAAAATACGCCAAGGTTTTTCACACAGTTTATCTGGTGTCGTTTAATATTGCTTTTCAATATCCATTCATAACAATTTTGACAGAAACAATATGACTATCTTTCTGCCAAACCTGATTGCAGTGAGAGACATTTACACTTTGCCTAAGATTCATAAGAATCCTACCAAGGATGGGTTTATGCCTAATAGAATCTCTAAAGGCCGCCCGATTATCTCTGACTGTGGTAGTGAGTCGTATGCTGTGTCAGATTTCATTGATTATAATCTTACTACCACAACATCGAGCCTACCTTAAAGACACAACTGACTTTGTCAATTAAATAAAAAATCTCAAAATTCTTTTCATTTTTATTGATGTAACTTCTATGTAGGCCTACACCAATATCGACAACACAACTGGCTTAACGGCAGTTCGCAAAGCTTCCATAGCTATTAGAGATTTGTCTTAGCCGCAACTATTTCACATTTAATGGTAAAACATATCTACAAACTTCAGGTAAAGCCATGGGCAAACGATTCGCCCCTTCGTACGCAAACCTTTTCATGACAGAGTGGGAACGTGAGATATTACCCCTTTGTCCATTTGACCCACTTTTTTACGGACGCTTTTACGATGACATTTTCATGGTTTGGACTTACTCTATAGAACAGTGTTTGCAATCCTTTGAAATCCTCAACAACCACCATCCGTCCATCACACTAACGGACAACGTCAGCCACAATAGCATAGATTTTCTCGATACCACTGTCTGTAAAGAAGATTCCATACCAGAGGCGAATAAACTACTATATTAGATAAGTATATTTCAAAGAAACCGACACTCATCAACTTTTGCATAAGAGCTCATTTCAGCCAAAACCTGCCTTTTCTGGAATAATTAAGTCACAAGTTTTACAATTTCATCGAATTTGCACATTTCTTTTGATTTCAACTAAGCCTGTACGATTGTTCTCTTAAAACTGAAAGAGCGTGGGTACTCTAAATGATTTTTACGAAACATAAAAAATTCCACTTTAGCACAGATAGAAGCTAAAAAATATAACTCTACGAATAAAAGATATCCGATCCAGGAGCACCTAACACGTGACAACTCTAATGTTATATGTATGCTTAATTTCATGCAAAAAATGTCCTTAACAATATGTGGGAGAAACAAAGAACAAATTACGCGCTCGTTTTAATGCTCACAGGTCAGATATTAATTTTAAAAAGACAAGGCTGTTTCTAACCATTTCAATCTTGACGAACATTCACATTCACCCTAACCCCAATTTAGCGGAAAATGATACATGATAGTGGCATAATCCAAAAATCATAACTGAAATGACAACCTCGTTCATAGCGAACTAAAAACAATCTGAACTAACAGGTATTATACTTCTCGCCCATTGGGCGAGTTATTACTTTTTTTTTCTAATTTCAGATCAGAACAGAACAGAACAGAAGAAATTTAATTAAAATTCAGGAAAAATCTTTCATCATTTACCTATAATTCTTGTCAACCTCTTATACAAATTGGCTACCATTATAAATGTGGGCGTATTACGATGGAAATCGTTATTTTTAACATTCTTAGAACGAAGTTCACCATCTATTTCTCTTTAAACTGTCTTCTACAATACAGTCTGTTTCATTGTTTCAAATATCAAACCCAACACATACAATGTTTATTCTGATTGGATCCAAATTCAAACAGACCAATTAAAAGTTCAGAATTTGAAACCAGGAAAATCTGAACTGAACTATCTGAGCACAAATCACTACCATCCAATCCTTGTCCACTACAGTGAGCTTTCGAAAACTTTTCACCCACCCTGTTGTTTCAACATATTCAAATCTTTACCTGAGTAGTACAGTGAGTTTAATCCGACATTAAGTCTATCAACAAGAAATGAGTTATATGGAGATGTTTTGGTAAATATTATTTAGTAAAGGGTCGTTTTGTTTTATATTTACTCCTAAATCATTCTTTATGTAAAATATAAACCTCGAAAACCAAACCATTAATTTGTAAACGCCAAAACTAATTTAAGAGTTTATTATGAATAAAGCATATTATAGAAACATTTTCAGATGAAAATTTTGATCATTTGTTCACTGGCCCTTTTAAGTTTAAAAAAAGTCTACTTATAGTGTTATATGTTTAAATGACGTTACTGGTTTTCATATTTAAGTAAACAATTCTTCTTTCCATGTCAATACAATTGGAGCAAAACAGGAAGACTACAAAGAAGATCCAGTGGATAATAAAGCAATAAATTGAGAAAAGAATTAGAATACACAGAATAATGAACAACAAACATCAATTGGGAATTGTAAATGTTCTTTTATTTTAATTCTGTGAGGAATTTACTAATGGGATTAAAATGTCCTTTTCTGTTCCTTTTTTGAAAGAAATAGCTATTTTTTTTAAAGGGAAATTGAAGCTTTACAATTACCGACATACATTAGAATTTGGATAGTATAATTTTATATCCAGCGATTTTAATTTCCAATTCCAGATGGAAACGACGTCATCTACATTAGTACCAACCAAAAGTCATTGTACAACCAATTACCAATAATTATTACCAATTATTACCATTATTACCAATTTATGGTTTATTTTCTTGTTGCATATTGAGATATTATGTATTTTCGATTTTTTTTTTTTTTTTTTTTTTTTTTTCCAATGTATTGCCCCATGGGCTGAATGTGAGACAGGACCATGTCCTTGTGTATTGGGCCTAATTCTGACCCATGTAAAATAAAGAGTTTATTATTATTTAACTGTTTTTAGCCAAAATCTTTTGAACGTAAAATTTATCATCTGACAAAACAGAATTCGAGAAAGTAAACAGAATTCCAGAACGTAGAGTCAGGTAAGAAGTGATATTCTTTAATTTAAATAATAACACAATATACATATTCCAATACCAATAAATTGATTTGATACTGAATTTTTCAATATTATCAATCATTGATAAAACATTGTACACTCACATCAGTACTGATAAATTTGCATTAAAAAACCATTGTTCAATATACAAGGTCTATTGTACATGGTAACACAAATGCTAATGCCTGTGTTAGTTCTTCAGGGAGTTGTCTCGGTGTCAATTTTAAACCTCAGATACCTAAAGCAAAATTTCTACATCCAGACAGACAGTAATGTATTTGTGGTTCTACTACTAGTACCTGCTAAAATGGCCCTCAATTCTATTTCAGCCAGAATTCGCAAATTTCAAATAACTTTAATACAGATCTTATAGGCAGAAAATAAGGCATATTTTGATAGGTCCACCTTTTCCTTCTAAGAGCTTTTAATCTTTTTTAAGAAGAACGTTTGTAGCTTCCATGATTATTATTATAATTTATTTCCTACGTGACCTACATACTTTTATTCTGTTATACATAATCAAGAGGACGCGTATTTTAATGACTTAACGTAGTTAAAGATTATGTCATGTGGCTCGAGCACTGCATCTTGTCTGTAAGACATGTAAGATATAAGTTAACAAAAATAGTTCCAGGGTAGTTTTCTTCCATTTCCAGATTATCAGTTAATACCATAGTTTTCGAAGTAACTATTATAGTTTTTTAAGTAAATACCATAGTTTTGCATGTTAATACCATAGTTTTGTAAGTTAATATCATAATCTTGGAAGTTAATTCCATAGTAAATATCTTAGTTTCTCAGTTGACTCTTTAGTTCCTCAGTTGATACCATAGTTTCTCGTTGACTCTTTAGTTTCTCAGTTGATACCATTACCATAGTTTCTTAGTTGACTCTTTAGTTTTTCAGTTGATACCATAGTTTCTCAGTTGACTCTTTAGTTTCTCAGTTGATACCATAGTTTCAAGAATTTCTCGTTTTGAATCAGTTGAAATTTAATTTTTATTCGAAGTTATTTCATGTAATTTTCGTATAAAAGTTCTAAATTTAGCTCTTAAATAATGGTTTCTAGAAATTAGAAATGAGTAACTCCGGGCTTGTTGCTTTTGAAATGGACTGGGTTGATGAATTCTTACAATTTGTTTCTGGAAGATAAATAAAAATTAATAACTTTTGGTGTTTTTAAAATATACTGGTTTGGTAGATGTCTCACATCCATGTAAAACAAGCGTTCTTTTTATGTTGTAAGCCGAATTATTTCTTTGGCTCAAATTTATGAAAACTTCACATCATAATCTAGCCAAATGTGTCCCTGAACATATTTAAAAGTTGTAACTTAAAAAATCCAATAGTTAATTTAATTATTTAAAAGTTTACGTAAACATCTTAGATCTATATTGTTTTTGTTAGGCGTAAGAAATCTACTGAACAGATTTAAGCGAAATAAACGTGTAATTAAAAATTAGTACTTTCCATTTATCATTAACCCATTAATCCTTTAAGTAGGATGTTCAAGAAATATATAAGTTTTTTTTTTACATATTAGGCTACCCCTTTTAATTTAGCTTGCACATATTTTTTTAATTCTGTCGTCCCAGTGATAGAATGGAATGAAAATAAAGAGGATAGTTTATATTTTACAATAGTAGATATTGAGATATAACAGAGTTTTTCCTTTGATTTCCAACATATAACAGAGGTTTTTATTTTGTCTTGAAAAATTTCAATTTTATTGAGCTGACTGTATCTAAGTATCATACCTTTAGAACTGAATAGGTTTAGATGTAGTTGACGTTTAGCTTTGGGAGAAAGTATTGCATAATCCTAATTTAATCACAATTAAAAAAAGTAATCAGCATCATTGCTGATAAAAATAAATGTAACAAAAAAAGAAATCCTTTGATCATTGATCACGAAGGGAAGAAAGTAGATTCTGGTTGAGATTAAACCAGGCAGGTGTGTGGACTAGGTCTTAGCCTACGATATCTAGGACAGTGTGTAAGGATCATTAAATAACAATAAAGGGGCATAGAAGCTATGTCAACAAGCTCCGGATCTTGGTATCTAGAGATGGTCAATAATACCTCCTGGCCTTGATCTTTGAAGTTAGCAACATAAACTGGTAAGCAATTGGTTCTACTACCAAGGACTTGGTCCTAAAAGCTGTACATCACCCTAAAAGTTCTGCCTTTAAGGGGGTTGACAACCCTAAACCCATGTACAAAAAATAGAAAAAATTTCAACCACTTCTTTTCCACCTATCTGAAATATTTAAATATCAATGGAAAGAGGGGACTTTCAGCTATCCAAAAATATAAAATTTATTTCTTTATGACATTTCAACTTTAAGAAATAGGGTATGAAAGATGAACGAAAAAAACGTCAATTATTAGAAATCTTTAAGCACCTTTTAGGCATCGATATGCACCGATATCCACATAATTGGAGTGCTAAAACAATGGATTAGCACATGTCAAAACCCTTCCACCCACCAATCATAAAATTTTCTTTGTTTACATGTGACGTAATGATTTATGGGACATCACGTGACTTCTGGATTCCCCCGATACCCCGAAAACGTAGAGAATGTTTATTTAGCCGATGACGTTGTAATCACAAATGTCAACTGACAACGTAATTTGTACGTCTACATAGAGGAATACCCCGTTTTGTTCTATAAATAGATTATCTACTCGGACGGATATCAGACGAACTACTGAAGCGATTGAGCTTAAATTTTTACTAGATGAGTTTCTTTTAATGCCAAATAGAATGGATATAAACTTAATACGTTTCTTGATTGAAATACACCTCGAACGATAAGGTTGTCAACCCCCTTAACGCAGTCCTGAAAGCTGAGATATTTCAAATCCAAGTTGACCCTATCTAATCCCTCTGTATTCGTGTTCGAAATGAAAATTATAATCACCAAGTTGTTATTAGAAGTCCTTTTCTAAATTGAATGTCTTCCTTCATTTGGTTACAAATTATCTTTCAAAAATGTATCATTAAGTTTGGCGGTTTGAACAATAAATGCTGTTATACTGTATTAAAAAAGGTTTTGTGCAATGCTTCATAAAATTATACAATTCACTACACTTGATCATCCGGTACTTTAAAGGGTGTTTCTCAGAGAAATCTAGTCTCAGACACAGAAAATCCTTCTTTAAGAATTTAAATTGATTCCGTTTTACAAGACAAAGTAAATTATTCATCTTTACCGTTGTTGTATAAAGGAACATCTGAGGACTGATTCTAGTCTGTCACAATTTCTAGCGTAAAGATACTGTCTTTCTCCTTATTAACTTTTATTTCATTCAAACACAGGTAGAAGATAGAAAAATTAAGGAATGAATAGAAATCCAGGGTTTTTTCTTTACATTTTTGCAACAAAAGAAATTACATTATGTAGTCACCCCCTCGTCATTTATTGAGATTATTGATAAGAAATAAATCTCACATCCAAACAACAAGGCAATAAATCAATTAATTTGTATATTTTAAGTAACAAATTTTAGATAAAAATACCAAAAAATCTAATGACAGGTTTATTTTGGAAAACTTGAAAGTAACTTTTGATCATTGATCACGAAGAGACGAAAGTAGATTGGGTCTTGGTATCTAAAGATATCTATGACAGTCAATAATGATAAATTATTATAACCATGTTGTTTTTAGAGGTCCTTTTTTAACTTTTTTAGATTTACAGAATGAAATAGACAGGACTGGCAACTTGGTTTATATGTTGAACGTCTGCCCTTCATTTCGTTACAAATTTGGCGATTAGAATAATAAATGTTGTTACGGTATTAACAAGAAGCTTCATGATCCATGAAATTTACGTTTTTAAAATAGTTTTGACGTATAACAATAATGGCAGGCTTTTTTAAGTTAAAATATTCAGATAAGTGCAGGGACACATTTCTGTAGGTTTTGGTACACAGTATTCATAAATTGAAGCAAACAATCGTTCGACCTACGAAAAAAAAATAATAAATATTATTTCGGAATATTGAGATTTTTACCACCTTCTTATGATGTTGAATTTATAATAAACGGTCTTTGCTCAATACCATTAATTCGGCCAAGGTTTTGAACAATATTAGCACTAAACTACTTACTCCTTGTTTATTCAAAGCTTAGTGAGCACCACGAAGTGAGCAAAAAACCCAAGAATCCATTGATTCAGCAGAGTTATAAAATTCTAGTAAACCATTTCTAAGATCAATGTGACAAGTGGTCTATATCAGTAATGAAGTATTAGGTAAAGGAGTTCTACGAGCAAATGTGAACGGACGGACAGGGGCGGCGACAATATACGTCCACAATAAATATTCACGTGGGCGTATAAAAATACATTCGGAGCTCTTTGAGTATACTTTGAGTGAATAAATTATATTGCATCTGCCAGTTTACTTAAATTTTGTTCTTGCATGGGTCGGAGGGACATTTTTGAATAAGGAAGGTTGATAACTTTGCTTGGACCATAGTGTTCAGCCGTTGAATTTAATAATTTGCATTTTGTGGCTTTGTGCAGGGTAGATTGAAATAGATCAATCTTTTTAGCAAAATCTTGCAGATCCCCTCTTTAGGCAGACAAATCAAATTATCATTTGTAAATAATTTGTCTGTAAAATAATTGTTAGGTTTTTTAGTTACAAATTTGATATATTCCTACAGTTCTATGTTCATATTTACACAATTTATCGTTTATTTTCAAAATGTATTTAATTAATGAATTGGATAGATAATTTAAAATGAGATAATTACACATAAAATTGTATTTTGAAGATTTACTTATGAATCCTATTGACTTAATCTTAATAAAGCGGTCACCATTTTCGATTCAAATAGTGTGTTTTTTGTTGATTTTGCCAATAACATTGGTTCCTGGATAAAACTCCATTATATTATGACAATGAAAATCTGAAGTTTGTCTAAGAAAGCAGTCCACTACTTTCTTATCAACTAGCTTGACCGTCACTGAACGCAAAACTACAATTACTTTTAGAATTATTCTTCCACATGAAAGTAATTTTTGTTTTATTTTTTGTTAAACAATATTTTATTAATAATGAAATAGATTGGGGAACAGGCTTGCACCTATATCACCCCTCTCCCTAAACAATATGTACATCATAAATACAAAAGATAATGGATTAAAGTAGAGCAATTAGTTTTTTTGATAACAATATTTACAAAGGTATCTACACCACTGTGTTAGTGATATTGGGTGAGTTGAATAAAATTATGAACTTACTCGAATATGATTAAAAGAGATTCTTGACATGTGGTTTTAAGAAGAAGAGAGTGGTTTTACATACATCTGAATGTATCGGACAATGTTGTAAAAAATGCTCAGGATTTTCGAATACGTGACCACAAGAGCAGGTAAGATTGTTAGAAACAAAAAAGACGAAGGCGAGCATGCAGAATTTGATTTTATTGAGAGCCAAAGGTTATGATGTGGGTACTAGGATGTCATTTGATTTGAGAGCTATTATAGAGGAATTTATGGAAGGTAGAATTTTTAAGATAATATAAGATATTCCATTCTCTAATGCCAAACGGTATGAAAGTTCTATAAAATAGTTCAGTCCTACCGTACAGTTGGATTATTTAAATTGTTGGTATTTCTCAAATTGTATGGTTTTTCATTTATTTGTATCAGACTAGAAAGGTAATTTGGAGTTAAATTGTGATAAATCGTCTTTCAGGTAGCGTTACTACACCTGATTCTTGGTATAATAACCTGTGACTGGTACCCCTAATAGCACCGCATATAGTCCTGAGTGCGTCTAATTGGAGGTTTTCTAACAAATCTTTTAGTTTTGCAGTGCACCCATCACATATAACGTCACAATAATCGGAGATAGGTAAGATAAAAGAAAAATACATACTCTGCAATGATTTCTTATTGAGACGATATTTCACATATCCAAGATAATTACAGCCCTTCCAGTTTTTGTTAAAATATGCTTATCCCACAGACAGTTTATTTGAAATGTAAGACCTAAATAATGATGAAAATCATCTTCTCTAATTGGCACATTGTCTAATTTTAGTGTAGGTAGAACAGGAATTTGTTTAGAAGTCAGTGCTAGTGTTCAGCGGTTGAAGGATACCAGCCACGTCTTTGCCCAAATATTTATTTAGGACAATCGCACTCGCTGTTGGGTTACCAATTTTCAAATATAAGCTGATATCATCTGCAAATAGTCTGATGTTGGATGTTATCTTGTTTACAATATCATTTATGTAACTTAAAAAAAAAAAATAAAGGACCAAGGACGGAGCTCTACTGGTACAGTTCTAGGATTAGAGGAGACTACACTTACAAGAACTCTTGTTTTTTATCAGATAGATAATTTATAAACCATTTTAGTAAGTCACGCAGAAAATCACTTTGCATGCTAGTTATAATAGTGTTGGCTTTCAGGAAGTTTAAGATAGGCTTGTAAATACATTTCTCAAAAATTTTAATTATGATGAAAAGTAAGCATACAGGCCTATAGTTACTGCATTCAGATTCTAGACTAAAATTTAGTCAAAATAGGCATGCTAAAACCCCAGGAGAAAGAGGTTTTCGAAAAATAACACATTTATTCATTTTGGTTGGCTGAGGGCCATATTGTAACTGTGAAAGGGAAATAACCCATAACAAGTAGTTACACCAGACCTTCTCTAGATAATTTCCTGAAGCATCACTTTGGTCAGATAGTGAGCAAGAAGTGCCACTTATCGATTCGGGGGGTAAGCAGTATAGCTGGGCTTGCAGGGCGAGGCACCAGTAAAGGAGTTCATGGCATTTCATTTAGCGGTACAAGCAGAAATCTAATGAAGAAAACATAATAATATATTGTTATAAAACGTCCTCAACTTTTCAGTCGAGTAAGCAAAATTAAGGCTTCACGATGAGTGTCTATCGGGTGATAACCATCTCATTTCTGGTGGGTTAAATCAACTGCTGATTGTTTCAATCTAAGTATTTCAAACATTGTCACGCGGCATTTGGTAACATCTCAGGTGTACACATCGAGGCCTTAACTGTTTTTAATTCAAGAACTCACCCAATTTTTATACGCCCAAAATGTATTTTGGTCGTATATTGTGATCACCCCTGTCTGTCAGGGTGTGTATGTGTGTGTGTGTGTGTGTGTGTCTGTTCACATTTTTCTTGTACTCACTCTACAGTCTACAATTCTCAATAGATCTTTTTTATTTTTGTTATATGGGTTAATAACATTACAAAGAGGATCCCTATTGATTTTGGTGCTGATCGGACAATTTTTTGCCGAGATATAGCATAAAACTTCAGGGTAACAGTCTTGTACTTATTTTCCAGTCGACAATATTGACAATTCGACAGACCTCCCCTTTTTCGACGTCACAACCAATCCGAACGCGTGAATTCAATAAACCCGCGAATTGTAGTCTCTGTCACACAGACTAATTACTATTTCATAGATATCAGAAGGACTGGATTGTCGAGTCTAAAATTTAATAAATTATGTCGATCTTGTCACTTCTACAGCTTAAATTTCTTTCTTTTTATATTTCACGAAGGTTTGTGTTTGTGTTATTATTTTATCAAAGTATGCAGTGCATTCGTCAAACAATGTTATTATGACATGTAAAATAGTGAGTTGAGTCAATATGTTGACGACAGTCTTCTCGACTGACTTTCCAAAGAAAATCTCCAATTAAGTAGGTCAAATTCTGAAATGGATGTCCTACCCTACATTATGTTGGAGGGCCATATCCTCATATCGACAAAATATTTAAATACTGGTAGGCCTAAGAAAGGTTTTATCTTACTAAAATGTATTTGATTCGTCCCGATATCAATAGCTTAAATCAGATATCGCTTGTAAACGTTGGCTTTTGTAGACCTAAGTTTTATTTAGTTTTCACTTCAGGACACTTGGCATCTGCCGACGACCGGCTTGAAATTGTAAATGTATCTTTGATAATAGAAGCAAACCTTTTGTGAAAGTCGTGTATCAATCAATTATTCCTGCGATAAATTTCCCGGTAAACTAGCATGACTTACTGCTAATCGCCATCATGTTATTTCTGTAACGTTTGTTAGATATGGTGTCATTAAAATATTTGGCATGTGGGTTATTTGGGACTTAAAGTTGATCTGATCTGATTTTTGTGTTGTAGGATACTTTTAACCGAGATATATCGTTAAACGTAGAAAAATCTTTAACATATGTATCTGTAGTATGGCTGCCATTTGGGCGTATTTCAATGCATCGCATTGCTATCTTTAATTCAAGAACCCACCCAATTTTTTGTACTTTATTTTGGCTTTCAATATGTTACGATATGGGTTCAAAAGTACAGCATACCAATATTTAGCCGCAAAATTATGTAAACGAAATATTGTATCATGTCCTCTTTGTAAATATCATACAGAAGATATGTGCCATTTTATGTTAGATTGTATATTTTATCGGGATATTAAAAATAGGTCTATATTACCCAAATTTTGTCAGTCCTCTGCAGATTTTGGTTTCAAACTAATCTGTTCAAAAATATTTCCATCTTTATAGACAAAGCTTTTTTTTTCTTTAAAAATAGTTTACTACATGGATAATTTTATGTGGTGTATATATGCTTTATGTTTTTTGTTTTATTATATATGCCCTGTAACTATGGGCCACAGGCATCATATACCAATATTTGATAAGGTCGATATTTAATCACAGTCATGAAATGAAATGAAAATGTTACAGATTGTGTTAAGGTATATTGAGACGAATATCAATGAAATCACTGGCCTAGGTCATCAGTATAATTTTAGTTGAAAAGACACACATACATACACACGATTGTCTCTTTACAGAGTGACGTAAGAAAACTTAACATAAAAGTAAAAATTATATTTAAGAACTTAACAACTAACAGATGAAGGAAACATATTAATGTAATTCGAGAGTAACATAAAACAATTTCTTAAAAAAAAATGAAAACACCTGCAGAAAATTGATTTATGATACTACTACAACATAGTTAAAGTTTGTGGGTAGATGTTTTATGAAGCCAAATATCAGAAGTGCAATCACCACCAGGGTAACGTATCTCGTGAGCTAATACTGGACCACCTGGTTCTTGGCCAAAATCTACCAAAAAGTCTTTATTAAGGGTTAGTCCACCCTTATTTGTATCAACATCTATTTGAAGTAATATGGACCCGTCCCTGAAGAAAAATTATATATTTATTTTATTGTACTTTTCAAAAGTAGAATTTTCTTAAATGTTGGAGCACTTGATATTAACAGGCTAAAAACGCAGTATCACATCCAAGATAAATTCAAATCCGACACGACACGACACGAAGTCCTATGAATTTATACTTGAAAATATATCATAGCAATTAAAGGAAACAAGATTAGAAATTATCCTACCTGGCCATGTCAGGATAAAACTGCTCATCCCAAGCACTGTATAATGATGTCGTTACATATAATCTTTTACCATCTAAACTTAATTGTAACATCTGAGGACTGACTTTATATTCTTTACCATTCAAGATCAAAGGTTCTGGCTGATTCTAAAGTAACAGTAAAAGTCATGTTAAAATCTTTCTTTCTCACATAATGAGATTGGCGTACATTCTAATTTTTACTAGCTGGGACTCTATATCATTATAAGATAACACCAGAAATATGCATTAATATCTCTTCACCTTTAATTCAGAATCTTTGGTAACTGTAACTGGACCACCTCTTGTTATGCTACCACCCAGGAATATCTTAAATGAAACATATCATTATTCAGACAATGAGAGCAAATAAAAGACGAAAGAACAGTTTGAGCTTTTTCATCGAGAAACACCCCAAAATCCACGTTTATTCTAGGGACTGTAAGAACTCAGTAGTGCGAGTGGTAGTTATAATCTTGGGATAACCGAAAAGATTTCGTAGAACGAACTTATTTTTTACATGATTCAACTTCAAAGCTTAAACATTTTCCTATAGTAATAGAAACGTCGTGAAGTCTTAAGTTCTCGATGCAATAGGTTTAATTGTATAAGCGATACTGTATTTTTATACGCCCACAATTGCTTGTAAGCACTCTAGAAGGCGCAATTCTTGGCGGATTTTGATGAAACTTGGTGTAAGAGTGTGTTATAACTCAAGGATGAACCCTATTTAAAATAAGCAAAATCGAAAAATATTTAGTACGAGTTATTGCCTTTGTTCTTGAAAACGCGTTCAATTTTAGCTTGAAAACACTCTTGAAAGAACGATACTTAATTGATTTTGACGAAACTTGCTGAAATTGTTTAATATCACCCAAGAATGAACCCTTTTGAAAATAAAAAAAATCGAAATATATTTAATATGAATTGTTGCCCTTGTGCTTTAAAATGTGTTCGATTATTGCCTTGTAAACACTCTACAAGTCACAAGACCGATTTTGACGAAACTTGGCATGAGTATTTGTAATCACCTAAGGATGAACCCTATTTAAATTCAGTTAAATCGAAAAATATTTAATATCAGTTATTACCCTTATTTTTGAAAAGCGTCAAAATTATAGCTGGTAAACTCTCTAGAAGGCACAATTCTTTACAAATTTTAACAGAACTTGCTAAAAAAAATTATCATTCAAGGATGAACACTTTTCAAGGCACAATTCCTTACGGATTTGATGCATTGTGTTGAAATTGTTTGTTATCACCCAACAGTGAACCCTTTTAATAATCAAAAATACTTAAAAATATTTAATGAGTTATGGCCTTGTTATTAGATATAATTCTTGACAGATTTTAATGAAACTTAGGAATATTGTACATTTATCACCCTAGAAAAGAGGTATATGATTGAAGGTTGAATATTTCATTTTTTATTCATAATCAATGCTGCCAGTGGGCGTATATTATCTTGACTGGCAAGCTATCTTAAAATATGATATTCAACCTTACCTGGCCGACTAATTTAGGTTTACGAGTATTAGTGATATCATATTGTCTAATATCACCATGTGCCCAGTTACTAAAATATAGGTATTTATCATCTAGGGAGAGCAAGATGTCTGTTATAAGGGCTAAAATGAGAACATAGTTTTATTAAATAATTGCACTATAAAAAAAACTGAAAGATAATTGCCAAGAAGTTTGGATCAGCTGGTAGACAGCATCTTTGTCTCGACAACCTAGTTGCTATCCCAATAAGACTTTTTTTTTCTTTCTTTTTACAAAAATTTAATAATATCTGTTATATGCAAGGACAAATTTGGTGATCAAGCGATCTGACTAGATTGTACAAAACTACCAGTTGGTGGTGTAAACACTAAGCCATAATGCTGGCAGTTGACTAATCCACTCAAAATATATGCAGTCAAGGTATAAGATGGAGTTCGACATAGTATTAATTTCAAACTGAGTATCCACTAATCAACATTATTAAATTTATTGATATTAATTCAACTTACCAGGCATTTCCGGTAGAGCCCATCCCGTAACTGTTTTAGAAGGTACGTCGATTACTTTCTCAGACTCCCATAAACCTTTCTGTAAAATTCGATAAAACAACTATATTTTGTTTTTTATTTTTAGTTAAGGTGGGAGGGGGTATTTGAAACTATAATTTTTTTATGGGGTCTTGAAGGCAAGGTTGGTTAAAATGGTTTAAGCTACTTACTTTGTTTCGAAAGAACCTGAAAACATTTGAAGACAAAGCACATCCCACGTATCCCTCAGTCGCCGTCGGTTCGTGCAGAAACGAAATGTCTAGGGGCATTAACTCTTCAGTTCCAAGATCGATCGTCTGTAAATGTTCATGTGTAGTCCAATCCCAAACGTGCATACAGTGACCATATAATCCTATAAACACAATCAAGGAAACTTTCATTGTATTTGAATTTAGTTGGGGGTGTCCTCCAAATCTCAATCAGATTCCTGAAAGTTTTCCTTTCAGTGTATCTTTAGGTCATCTCTTGTTCTAGAAGGTCAATGGCTATTGGAATGAATCCTTTATATAAGTCTTTATGTAACAGATATGTATTCGTGTCATTTGTCGTTATTAAGCTCTTCATTCAGCATCTGATATAGGGGTCATTCATGAGTAGATGTCGTCAGTGGGGAATTTAAACCTCGCAGAATAAACAAAACCTAAGTTAATAATTGTTAAATCGATATGCTAAGGCGATCGCTCCCTAACGTCATCAAACAACGGTTTCAATAGAATATGATGCACTGAACAATTAGTTAAAAAGTAAAAAATAGGATATCAATTTTTAATGGATCTAGAACCTGCAAATCATCTTATATTGAGAATAAATTGTTATTCAAAGCAGTTTACCCTTTTCTACATGTTCAGGATTAAAACCTGATCTCCAAGCCTTAGGTGCACCCCATTCTGAACTAACCATCACATTATGAAAAGGTTGATACCAAAAATCATAACCAAAACACGCATCCACACCCTTTTCCCAGTTACCAATAACAGAAAAGTCTTCACCATCTAACAGTAGAAAACCACCTGAAATAAAGTTCTTTTCCTATTGATTTTTATATTTAGCATGGTACCATACAGATTAATCTTGAAATATTCCCACACATAAGTACAAATATATAGTTTTTACACGATGTTAAAGTGATTTTTGCATTGATTGTATTTCGTCATACTCTAATTTTGCATTGACTTCGAAACAATTGTCTATACTTACATTTACTTGAGACAAATTAATGAACCTATCGTGATTTTGAACCATACAGTATAATATCAAAAAATAAAAGAATAGGTCCTACTGCAAATTAGCACGTAACAACGAAGCGTCATATCTAAACATATGGTATATAAATGTGGTTCAAAAATAACATTATTTTTGAGCTGCCATTTCATGCCTATAAAAATTGGCAAAACAAGAATCTGAAAACACGATGGTTGTACAGAAATAAAGATATTAAAAATAAATGAAATGTAAAGTATCGTTCATAATTTGATTCTTTTCTACGAGGATACCACTGGAAAGACTAAGGTGGAAATTGTGAATGGAGGGAATCATTAAGGATGTGGTAAAATGGATGTTAATCGATAAAGTATGTAAAAAGTTCCTACCTTTATTGTTGCCATCAGGATCTCCCATACAGCTGATCAAGACTTGGCCCGAACCTAAACAATGTGAATTATGTGGTGCTCCCAGCCCAGTTTTAGAATGTATCTCATTTGGTTCAACAATCTATAAAAACAATATTTTCACATCAATTATTGAATTCTGTCACTTAAGTTCAGTTTTCCATCTTATATGTGATATGTGTTTACATTATGCTTAGCTCACTGCCAGCAGTTTGAACGCTCTATTGACTCAGCATTGCAATCCTGTCCCCTGTACAATTATAATAATAATAAACTCTTTATTTTACATGGGTCAGAATTAGGCCCAATACAAAAGGACATGGTCCTGCCTCACACAGTACATGTGTATTAAATGGACAGATTTTCAACGTACAATTTGTATATAAAATGAATATAATATACATGTATAGTTCCCAAGGCCATGTGCCCGATCGCCACACATGCACCCGCGCATCCCAAACCTCGCATCGAAACGCCTTACACCTTCCACAGCCATGCACCCGAACGCCAGAAAATATATATTATCTAATCTCCAGCGATTAAGCACACAACCGCAAAAAAAAAAAACACAACACTCCAATGCGCAACCCGCTACAAAAACATTAAGATATGAACCGGGAGGGCACATTATTGTTATTTAAATGAACATTCTATTGGAAGTAATGGGTATTAGGACCATTGCTCGTGTGCAAAGCAAAATACCTTAAAAGGTCATTGAAATTGTGAAGTAAATGGTTACCTTGTGAATTTTCGGTGCTTTAGGATCTGTACCTGTATCCACTACATATATTCTATCACTATTTAAACATGGTAAGATCAAACGATTTCTGGTCTTGCTGCTATCACCGAAACAACTAGAGCATGCATTCCATCCAGAGTGGTGAATTTCATCACCCCGATTTGTCATCTCTAGCCTATGGATAACCTTGAATTACAATTACAAGGGCCATGTGTGGCTTTTACGTTTGTAAAATATTGTTATTCAGATGTCCAGACAACCGGAAGAAGACATGATAATTTTAATCTTGCTCCAAAGAAACAAAAATATCAGCGAAATCACCAAAATATATCAAGAAATCGTAATTTTCATTAGAAACGATTTTTGTCAAGAATAAGATCACCAAAAGATCATGGAAAATAAGCCTTCTTCGAAAACCATTAACCAAAAATCGAAATAAAAGAATCAAAATCAAAGTTAAAAAATCAGTTTCCTAGTTGCTAATTTACTGTTCATGTTGAAGTTGGCAACTGCTTTACAGAATTAAGTTTATCGCAAATAAGATTCTGCATCGTACCTTACAATAGGTGAGAGACTGAGGATCTATATCTACTGTAGCTAAATAGTCAGAGCGTTTCTTTTTTTCACCTGGTTTAATAATACATGGTATATAAACCATCTTCTCTCTGGGTCCTAACATAGCTGCCAATGGAGTAGCATATCCTGGTCCACCACAACAAGCTATAAATACGTATATGATAGTTATTTTCATCGTAAACGCATTATGATATTGCTGCTGATTAAAAAAATAAATAACAAAAATATATCGAATGTTAACCTTTTTTGATGTGTAAGTGTGCATTTTAAAAACTTAAAAACATAAAAAATATTATAAAATCGACAACTAAAGGAACTTAAAGTAGAAACATACCCATGATAGTATCACTATTTGTCTGTAACTTTGATAACGCTATTATACAAATGATAAAATAAATGACTGGATTAACAAGACCTTGGGTCAAAGGTCAGCCCCGTTAATACATAAGTCTGGCTATCTACGGTTTAAAGTTCGAATAAAATGATCAAATGATTTTAACATGTGAGCAACATACTCATAATGGCCACGTAAACATGTTGTCATGTTGCGGCATGTTAGAGACCTCGATAATTCTTTTTTTCTAGGAAGTTTTTTTTTTTGTCGTAGAAGTATTATGTCACCAACGAAAAGATAGGAAAACCAAATTCAGAATAATCAGATCGTTGTAAACATCGAGATTTCCTATCAGCTATTGCTATCAGCAACGTTATAGTTCTAATATTGAATACAATTATGTCAAAATGGTGTTTCTCTCTTGCAGTTCTAGCTTTTTTTGTGCAAAAACTGCGTAGTAGTAGTGCAATATTTATTAACCCTTAGAAGAAGCGATTGTCTTTGAAAAAGCCGTTTCAAAATCTGCTTATTTTTCTTAAGTACGTTTTGGTATCTTCAAATTTATTACAGCTTTCGAGTTACGCTACTACTATTGTTTTTGTTAACCTTTTTTGTAATTGTTGTCAGAGTTCCCAGCAAAAGCTGACCTAGTGATTAGACTTTATATGTATTTCGAGACCAGAGGAAAAATATCTTAAGAAAATCATATCACATGCACAAAACTCTTGGCAACATTGGAATTAAATATTGCAATGTGCTTGTCATCAGTTTTCTAACAATATCTTTATTTTAGTTGTAGACAGTACACTGTTGAAAATACGCATAGTTGAAAATAAAAAAATAATTTTATGAATATCAAGTTCTATTTAACTTAACAAACAAAATTCGAACAGGTTTATAATGTACAAATTCACAGCTTTCAATAAATATATCGTATAAATAATTATTCATTATCAAAATTTGAGAAATTATTGTCTTTAAAAAATACTATTAATTAGAAAGGATTATATGGTGTTTAAAAAATTATGTAACATGTCAGGTCAGCAGTTCATAGAGGGTTAATGTGGAAATAATATTGTTGCGAGTTCTAATTAATACCGAGGACAAAGTCGAGCAGAATTAAAATGTGCAAATTCACAAATTTATAACAATATATAAATCATCTACCAACCAACCAATCAAAACAGGGCATTAGTTTGTGGGTATTTTAAGGCGATTTTTACATCACGAAATTTAAATACTGCCAATCAATTAGCAAAGTGTCAAGAGGTGAACTAGGAATATATAAGATTGTAGGCATGGAGATTATTGCATGTACGTGTATGAATTTTTTCGATTTCGTGCGACTTTATGACAAGAATTGGTTAATTTTTAACTTGGCCCTAAATTTGGTTACATTTGGCAATTATTATCATCTTTGATAGATCAAAAGTTTTCAGAATATTAATGAATATAGAAATCACACGAAAATATATTGCTTTTACATTTATGTGTAAGTAAACGTATGGTCCTTTATTCACTGAAAAATTAATAATGACATTTCGACTTGTTTTGGACAGCCAAATCCATACACGTTTAAGTGACTTATTATATATTTATCGAAATATATTAATCGCTTGGTTAATATGGATTCGGTGGGTTTAGCAGCAGTTTTTAGCAGTATATGCTGTGGTGTTTCACATCACCTGTTCTAAAAAATGATAGCAAAATAATTATATATTAAGAGGTACTCAACAACCTATCTAATTATGCATTTTTTGTGTATCCTCGCAGATTTGAACGAAATTGTTTTCCCATTTAGCTCAAAGAAACAATATTATGTAAAACCACGTGAAGTAGTATTTTAAGTAAGGGATAAAGGCCGAAAACTGTACTTCCTGTCAACAGAAGAAACAACTGTGGGGTGTTAATCTGTGAGTAAATTTTGTTTGTGAGAGACACTCAATGTATATCAGTTTGAGAATGTAATCTTTTGAACATTAAATGAGCATGCACACAGCTCACTACTGTATGTTGTTTTAAGACAGTTGTTACTTTAAGAATGTACACTTTTAAATATTCATGCATTTATTGAAGAGTTGATGCTTCAAGTGTCAAGATGTCGCCTTCTAGTACTACTAAATTGCAAACGAGAGATGATAATACTATCTCTGAAAGTAACCGAATCTTCAACTTCTAATGGAGCCGTGGTGGCTCAGCGGGTTAGACGCTTGCTCACTAACCTGAAGGTCCCGGGATTAACGTTCGGATTTTTCAGCCCGGTTTCCAATTGTCAGTGATGCAGGTCGGAGGGACTGACATGGAAAAAGCGTCTAGTCGTTCGGAAGTGACAATAAACCGAGGCCCCGTGTGCTACAGGCTGTGCACGTTAAAGATCCCTCGACAGTTGGAAATCGAAAAAGAGCAGGCTAATGCCGCTGTCCTGGCAAAATTTCCCTCAAAGCACACTGCATGGCGTTGCCCGTCTTCGTTAGCCCATAAGGTGCAGAAAAGTAGGACGTAAAACTCCATTCATTTCATTTCGTTTCAACTTCTAATGCATGGTTTATACTGTAAATATGTTTTATATGCGTTATTCATGTGAAACCTTATTTCATACTATGTAGGCCTATTGTTTTTATCAATTGTGAACGTTATACCAATAAAACTGTAATATATTTGTATTTCATTATTGAATTGCTTTGGCAGTGAAAAGAAAAAATGTCCCAAAAAATTAATTTTTTGAAAATAATGGACACTATTTTGATGTAATGAGCAGTTAGTTGAACAGTTTTGTCAGTTGCTGATACATTCTACTATATAATCGAATAGAATAAAAGATAACTTCATAGCTATTATTTAATGACATTGACACAATATAAGTTTGGTTTAATATTTCTCATAATTATTGTACATACATGTATCTACATATTTCATTACTAAGCATTCCAAAAGCCAGTGTTTAATGTTTCTGCTTCTCAACATTTAAATAACAAAAATAACAAATGAGGTGGTAATACAGAGTTACATCTACTCGGGTTCCCTGAAATCAATTTTCGCTTCTTGAGTTTCATACACTTGATTAGAATAGGCAACTGAACTACTGAAGTTTTCTTCATCATAGATATCATTGGATACATCTTGCTCTTGCTTCTTCAGATTCATATTCCTTTGTTTTCTGCTAATGTAAAAAATAATTTTTATATAGTGTTATTTTCGACTTATCTGAAACTTAACTATAGGCATTATATAGGGCTGCACAAAACCAATATTGTGGATACTGTTTGCAGGCATCATGGAGTTGACATTTCTAAAAACAACAGAATTAATTCTTTGAGAGATTTTGGGCAACATAAAAAAAATAACAAGCCCAGGTTACAGATTCGTTATTTCTTACCTCTATGTGCAGGAGAGTATATTTATCCGTATCATACTAGTTTTCAAATAACTGAAGCAGTATTTAATTTAAGGATATTTACCGTTTTTGTACTATTATGTATGTTGCAACAACAACGATAATAAGGCCTGCAATAGCACCAAACACGGCCCCCACAATTACCTTCCATTCATCATCCTGTAAGATTAAACTGACTTTACTTGCCGAATATAAAATGAATAGTTTGAGAAGGGATGGACTAATATGAACATGATCATCTATTGAACAATCTCATCAAATTATCTCAACATTATAGGTTTACACTCTGTTTCATCTAAGATCAATTTTAAATAGGTTGTCAAATAAAAGCAGGTACATGTACATGTTTAACTTGCTACATTTGCATATAAGCTCTATTGGCTGAATTCTGTTTTATTCGCGAGCAATGTAACAGTAAATTAACAACAGCTATGTATATAAGTACTATGCAATCTAAACACAATAATATTGATCGTTTGAAATAAATTGAGCAGTATATTAATGCAACTAGATTAATTACATAAGACCGTGTGCCTGCTCGCAGGGAAGGGTACATATTTGTCTAAACGGGATGGAACATACCTCTTCATCAGATGGTGGTCTTTTTTCATATAGAGCTAAACCATGACTTTTTAAAGCTTCATCCAAATGAGCTGAGGTTGGATAGTTCACATCTTCTATGTCTCCACTATCTTTTCTGTTTATTGCGTAGTTAACTTCGGATAGTTCGTTACTGTAAAAATATTTAAAAGTGAGCGTTCACGACCCCAAAAGGACATATGGCTCTCATTGTCTTAGCTGCAGATGCTAGCCTGGATGGAAGCGTGGTATTAAACACCATTTAATAATAATATAATATTAGAATATATAGGCTACATGTGATTAAACATACTCTGCGTAGAAGATTCACGCCTAGTTTTTCATTTTGAAATATTTGAAGTATATTTTTAATTTGCTTGTAGAATATAGAATATTTTTAGAAGCTTCGTGAGGACTATGTTATGAATAGTTCACAGGTTTTTAATGGTAATAGAGATTTGTCACAATCGGACATTTTCTTTGCACCTTGCCTTAAACATTCATAATATGAAAACTTACTCATTAGAATCTTTGATCCCATCAGATAAACTTAAAATGTCAACTTCAAGATCTCCGGGTGCTATTTCTAGTAATAAAAAGTTATAATACTGTTAGAAAGTTGAAAATGTATTATGAGTTACATTCTGGTTATATGGCCCATAAAATTTAAAAGTTATTTGTATTATTCGTACTAGAACATACCTGGATTGGCTTTAACCACTGCTTCATATACGGCTTTCTGCACATCATCAAATTTACTGTCTTCCACGGCACCATCTATTCGGAGTGAACCAGCTTTTCTTGGTGAACAATTACACCCATTGACACCAGCCGCATCAAGATCATCTTCCGTAGGGGTTTTCAAAAATACTGGATCTGGTTCTTGATCATTAACAGATAGGGTATATTCTACTGGTGATATTTCTTCTCTGTGAAAAATAACATAAATGTTCAATTTCAAAAAATGTACATCATTATTATTCTAAACATATTTTTGGAATTGTGTGAGGATCAATTTGTTTTAGTTTATGTACATACCATTTCTTATCACTGTATATTTCAAAATCAAAAGGCCTAGTTCAGAAATCATAAAGAACAACAGACTGAAGAAGTACCGTTGTTTAATTTTCGATTCAACAATCTTACCCATTATCTCCAATATATTTAATTTGATTTGCTGATACCGAAACTTCTCGCTTCTTTCTGGAATTTTCCTTCTGTGTTTTGACTTTTAGTAATTGATGTAGAGAGGATGAATCTGAAAGCAAATGCTATTTTGATCTCTTCAAGAGTACTGCTTGAAATAAGATAGCATGCCAGGCAAGGTAACATACGTCCACACATCAGCAATTCTAAATCATGTTTTTTCGACATCAAAATACGTCCACATATTCATTTAGGCGTATTAAAATAAAGATAAACATCTCACTTTTCTCACTCAAACTGTGATGGCATTGTAGGAAAACTTTGATTTTCGTTGTTTAGGGAATCGCTGACGTATAAGAATTAAATATAAAGCTTATTCTATGATAATTATAATATTAAAAATATATTATAACTTCTTACTATAGTTTACATTCATCCATGCTGCCCTAATTGCTATACCAACAGACTTGTGATCTACAGATCTTGGTGGTCCTTTAACATATACTTTCCTTTGTTTGAGTGGCTTACAGCTACAGGCTTTTTTCTTATGGCCAGTCTTTTGAAAAGCAGCAGTTATCTCTGTATTATTTGGCTGTGCCTGAACAGGGTCTGAACCATTTACAGATACTATATACTCAACTTTCGTAAGTTTATTCCTGAAAATTTCACATTATAAGTGCCAAAAACGTTCAATAATTGCCAATGATTACCCAATATATAAATGCGATTAATGGTGCTTATTATGATGCAAAAACCCGTTCTGGTTGAGTTTCTTGTTGGTTTTAGACTATTTGATCGAGCAACTTTACCGATTTTCTTGGGTCATTGGGGCAGTTTCTCTTAAATCATGACTCATAAATTTTAAGAGATTTATTTGAACAAATGATTTTTTTGAACTTTTAGATAAGGCACATTAACCAGGCTTCACTGATTTGAAATTACAGTGTACTCACCAGTTTTCATCTAAAAATCTTGTAACGTCTTTAATAGTTATATTAATCTCGGTTTTTAAGTCTGAAACAGCATAATATCTTTATCATAACAAATGTTGATTCATTTATTTCTTGCACATAATCGCGAACAAATTTTTCAAAGTTGATTGTCTTAAAATGAAAATACCTTGTTTCCATGCTTCATGCAATCCCAAAGAATATATTTCTTTCTTTTCTCCCCATGAGTAGCCTTCAAGATATACTGATCTGGTCACAAATGTTTGTTCTGTCCATACTCCTAATCCAGATTGATTGAGATGAGTATCAATCAATTCCGATGTAGGAGCAACAGTTTGGTAAGATTTCAGGTAATGTCCTTCAGTTTGGACCGTATAATGCAATTGTGCTACCATTGTTTCTTGTACATTCATTGATAATCTGGAGTGTAAAAATAATGCCATGTATGAAAACTTGTGATATTGGAAACTACATCTTTAGAGAACTACAACAAAAGTGTGAACTGATCTAAAATTTGTAAATATGCCTTTAAATATATAGAAGTATAATACACTTACGTTTTCTTTCGTCCTATTTTCATTTTTCTGCTAACTACTAAAACTGTACAATTATTACACACAGCTACAAATAAAGTTCAATATGTGGGTATAGAGAATCCATTTTTTAAATTCACAATAGGATTGCATCACTTCGTTTATTCTTAAGGATGTCCGGATAGATTCACTTTCTAGTCAATATGATTTCCGGACATAATCGATTGTCGTTGTTCTGCACTCAGCTAGTTCAAGAAAAAGGTACATATGTGGATCCAAACTGCATTATTCCAACTTATCCAAGTTTTGGGTAGGAAATGCAACATTAGCCTGATAAGAACTGGCGTAAACCGCGATAAGCTCAGGATAACCAAATCCAGCCATTGATCCAATATGCCACAGTAACCGTCGCAAAAATCTTTATCCAGTCAATCTCGGTGCACTTGTGTGGTCAGATCAATTAAGGAAAGTTCGCAAGGTGATATTTCAATCTTCCTTTTGAATCAGTTAATTTAGTTTTCTAGTCTTTTTGTTTCACATTCATTGACAATATTATATTCCATGCTGGAGTGACAGATAGAGAAAGTTACTTACTTGGATTACTGGTAGACCAGACATCTTGTAATGTTGTTTCAATAAAATGCTTAGTATCACTTGTGAAAGACAAACTACTAGAATATGCTACATTCAGACTAAACAAGACGGCAAGTCTGTAAGTGTTTTTTCCTTGATATATTGACCACCTGTAGTTCATAACATTATCTATTTCATTCACTACAAGTGTATCATTAGGTTTAATATCAAATGATGGTTCGGTTGGCATTTTATCTAATGTTACTGTATATAAAATTTGATCAATTTTAACTCCGAAATCGCCAACAAAATTTTCTGTTGATTCAATTGATACAACTACATCTGAAAAATCAAAAGTTATCCATTGTAACACTTAACACGATCATTAGGACTGCTCGATTTAATGAAGATAGCTTGCCAGGCAAGGTAACATACGCCCGCTGGCAGCATTGAATTTGAATAATAAATTGAGAAATAACTAAAAAAACATTAACTGAATATTGAAGTCAAGGGCAAAAACTCAAAAACCATTCATTAAAAAAAGTCATCAAATTCAAACTTGAAAACTGTCTTATCAATTCAAATGCTTACACCAAGTTCCATCAAAATCCTATGAAAATTGAAGCTTCTTATTGCAACCACAATAGAATGTTGACGCAATTTTACTAAGTCAATGCAATTACCCAAAACCGTTCATTGAAAAATTGTCAAATTCAAACCTGACTGAGGTCTAATCAATTCCAATGCTCACACCAAGTTTCATCAAAATCCTTTGAAAAATGTAGGTTTTATTGCATCAACAATAAAATTATAACAAGAATTTACTAAGTCACGGGCAATAAATCAAAAACTGTTCATCAAAAATTCGAACTTGACCGAATCATATCAATTCCAATGCTCACACCAAGTTTTATCAAAAGCCATTGAAAATTGTTGCTCCTATTGCATTCACAATAAAATTTTGGCGAGATTTTACTAAATCAAGGGCAATAACTCAAAAACCGTTTATTGAAAAATCGTCAAATTCGACCTTGACAGCCGTCTTATCAATTCTAATGCTCACACCAAGTTTCATTCAAATCCATTGAAAATTGTAGCTTCTAATGTGTCTACAACAAATATAGAGGCAGGGGCAATAACTAAAAACCGTTCATCGAAAAATCGTCAAAATCGAACTTGACCACCGTCTTATCAATTCCAAGTATTATTCATACCAAGTTTCATTAAGATCTAAATAAAATTGTAGCTTCTATAGTGTCTACAACAAATATTGACGGCCGACAGACGGACAGGGACAATATACGTCCACATATTCATGTGGGCGCATAAAAATGAATTGGATCCAAACAATCTTTTTTCTTTTGCTTGTGAATGATGGATTAGTTACGTCGTACGAGTAAGTCTACACCTGTATCAGCAGAAGGTTTGATTATATGAGTTATAAGAACAAAGGATTCATTAACAAATAAGATGATATCCAACACATCACTAATTCGCTATAGTGATAGTACTTGGTTTATATTAGTCACTAAATGATGAAAACACCAGGGATAAAATGATATAGTCATATTTGGGAAAAAGTATAGCCCTTGACTTGATGCTCTTAACTACTTCCGGTATTTTAGATTGATGTATATATATATATATATATACAACATATTACAATATTCACCTTGTTTTTGTGATACAGTTTGCCACGTTCTTCTCAAAATTGCTTCTATTTCATTTGTGTGAATATTAAAGCTTACTTCTCTTTTAACACTCAGAGTGAAACAGGAATTATATTTGACAAGTTTCTTGCCAAGGTACACCGAAAAAGTTTCTTTTAATTGTGTTGACATATCAGCCACTATACTTGTAGCTAATGGAGCTCTGGTAACATCTGGAAATGTGATGGTTCTGTTCTGCATTACTAGATATGGAATACGAGTCACTACAGCCCTAAAATTATAACCAAAAAATTGATGGTAGGATGAACTCACGTTTTTCCCAATATTTGTCAAAGCGATATGCCTTGATTTAATTTTGACGAGCACATCCTATATAACTTTCTAATCAAAAATTTAAATTCAATATTCTGAGGAGCCGATGAGAATTTTTTGGGATGCGTCAACTAGAACCGACCGATCGTTATTCAATTTTGAATGAGAAGAGAAATCCATATTTTGTACAGGTAGTGCACATACGATTCACCAAAAGCGGATAGCTAACTCCTCAAAGGCACTCCCTGGCATCATTATTCGGTATGGGGTGCAAGCAGTTTCTCTCACTGACCTACATGTGCTTCTGAAATAATTTGAAACAATATTTGTAATAAGAATACTATATTTTTTTGCGACCGCTAAGGGCAAATGAGAAATACATAAATAATTCTTAAATGTTGATGACAAGATACAAGAGACATTTTATTTTCAAAGTAGAAACGGAACTTTATTATGTAGAGAAGTGAGTACGAAAGTTGTCTGTTATTGAGTTGTATCTTAATTAGATAATTACCAAAATTAAATAATTCACAGATAAATTAAAAGTTAAGTGGGTTCAGATTAAAGAGAGTCTACATTCGCTTTAGGTCTCTAACCAGAAGAGAAATATTGAATTTACTTTATTTGTCAAAGACCTTTTTTTATTGCATCTGATTTTTTTTTTTTTTTTTTGATTTTTTTTCATTTAAGAATTAAACGTTAGTCTCATTAGAGATCGAAATAGATCACGGTGACAAACTGAATATATAACTTCGTTAACACAACAAAAATGCTAATGTTAATTTCTTACATTTATATATTTGATACAAATAAACTGTATTATATAAATAATGATATGAATTACCAACAAATCTTAGACTGCGTCATTGTTGTGCATTGCCAACGTCATAATGTCACGTGGCAAACTAGATTTTATGGAAAAATAAAAGCCAGTTTGCGTAACTGGTTTATTGAAGGCAGTGGTAGTAGAAATGTAAATATTTGTGAATAATGTGGGCATTTGAAGAACAAAAAAAGTGCATGAATTGTTAATTTACCTATTAGCCCCAATGTATTCTTCTGGTTCTCGTAATGCGATGGTCCATTTTGAATCTGATAATATAATAAATAACAAAACTTATACACGAGCTAAAATTTCATAAAATGTCAAGTATCTTCCATGAAAATGACTAAAACGAACACAGAAAACAAATTGACATATTTTGTGCAATGAAAAACATCGTTACCATCATCATGTAAGAGATAATAACCATTCAAACATGCAAAGTTAACTGAAGAAGTCAATGTCTCAGTTTCAGATATGTACATACATTAATGTAGTTGAACTTGTTGGGCGCACCGAACAAAATAACTACCGTTCTGTTTCTATTTGGTTGTATATAGCGGTAAACTAATTTTATGTCTATGTCATTGATTTTTGGGCTTTTGAGTTTTGCTATTGGGTTTGGAATGTGAGTTTCTTACCAAATTTTGTCCAGGAAGATTGCAAGATGGTCGTTAAAGTTGTTATTGTTGTACTAATTCTACCAATAACTGATAACGAAAATAAATTCTCCTCCATGGTAAAACCATCCATTAAACTTGTAGAAACTATTGAATAATTTTGACCAGCTAATGACGTAAAGTTTGAAACCAATTGTGTAAGTTTTCGTTGTTTTTCAGCGCTAACCACTTTGCCATTTCGTCTTACGATAAACAACTGTCTCCATATCTTTACACTGGAATGGGTACAAATGATATATTAATTTTAATACAAAAACACAAAAAATAGCTAAGGTATTTATTTTTCAACAGTTTTCTCCAATGTATTCGTAAGTATTGACTTTAGAAAGTAATCTTTAATTGACAAGCATGTTCCCTTTAAATGCTGTTAGATTAGGGTTTTATAATTACAGGATACATACCCTGGATTTTGTATGCTGAGGAAGCTTGTTTGGCTTCTCCATTCCACTTCGGTATTGTTAAATTCTTTACCTATTAATTGATATAAATGAACACGAATGTCAGAAATCTTTTAATACTTACATTATGAAAAAGAACTAGAGCTGTGAACAGCACCGAGTGTGGCTTTTGATACTTTTCGATGGGCCATAATTCCGGGAGTTCATATTTTTGACCCAATATCAGTATATCTATAGATAGCATAGGTCAAGGTCATTTATTTTTAAAATTTCAAATATTTGACCCTTAATGTTTGATAACAATTATTTTATTCAAAACATTTCAAAACCTTTAATTTATCAACTTCATAAGATAGATCTTATTACAAAAAACAATTTGAAGTAAATTGGCCCATAAATTAGCTCTACAGAAGTGATGCAAATTTTTTGCACATTATGCAACAGCTCACTACCGGTCTAGCAAAAATTTGGTTCCAGACATTCATTTTTGATTCCAGCCCATTTTGTAATGTTTGGTTTAAACAAAAATGCTCTATCTATTTTATTCACCCCCCCCCCTTCCCCCCACAAAAAAAAATTAATAAATAAAGATCGCTGCGAAAACAAAGCGAATACTGCAATATACTTCAAAAGTCTGAACAAAGAAGGATAACTGCACAACTTTAAAACATTTGTCTACATTGCTTGAGGAATCGACAGGATGCAAACATGAATTGCTAAGCCATTATCATTTGCGAAAGTCAATCTTAAACATCAACATCTTTCAAGGATTTAAAAGCACTACGAGAGAGGGTATTCTATACTTAATCTCACCTGGCATTAAACGTCTTAGTTCTGTTTTAACAGCTTCTTTAAATGCAGCTCTATCTATTCTATAAACAGCCTGAGAAACATACACCTGGAAGGCAGCTTCTAACTTAAAGGATTCTCCTACTTCCATAACAGTGTAATTCGTACCCACTGCTGTACTAATAACTATAGAATCCTTCAACTCATTGTATGATAGTTCATTATTGTAGAGTGTTATTTGTTTTTCACTTTTGCTAATTATATAGAGTAACTTAAACGAGGTCGATCTGTAAAGGAAATCGAAGTGCATGATTATGATATCTTACTTAAAACGTTTATTTTGAACTAAGCTTTTAAGATGTTATGTGAGCATATAATTACCCAGTTTCTGTTATAACTTCTTGTTGACCAGCAACCGTAACATTGACCGTTTCTGAAAAAAAATCATAAAGAGCCTTTTTAGTAGTATTTCAAGTACTCTTTGGTTGTTGTGTCTGTAAATGCATTTCTCATGAGGCTTTATTGCAAACCTGGTTATATACTTACCATTCCTTGATGCTTTCCAACTTGATGCTAAGGCGGTTTCAAATTGAGAATAAATAGTTTCTATAATTCTTTGTGTAAAATATACACTAAAAGTCTCTTTATATCTGATGATGTTTGTAGAACTATCTGGTCGGGATGTTATCAGATCTTTATAACTGTTTCCGGTATCAGTATAGTTTACATCTAGAGCGTTTCCGTAGCCTGTTTTATTCAATTCCTCCTGATAGTTCGAGTCTATCTGAATGGTATTGTTGGTCTTGACAGAGTAAGATACTTGCCACATTGGTGATCTAGAATTTAAATGGTGATTCTTTATACAAAATAATTTAGCATACTCTGAGAGCTGAACGCCCGATCATGATATATACGTATTCATGAAATATAATTGTTTATGTTCATTTATAATTGATGTACGTACTCATATGAGCTGCAAACAATGTTTCAACAAATTGTTATTTTGGATTTCGTGGTAGGCTACTTGTTTATTTCTATAGTTACATAGTAACATGGGGAATAGGCACATTATTTTGATCGGAATAGGGAATGCAAACACTGATATTACCTTGAAGATACATCAACAATCTCCTCTTGTGATACAATAACAACACCACTCACTTCTCTCTCTATAAATTATAGAGAATAAAAAGAATTTATAAATGGTGACAGTTGATGTTTGTATTTAAGGTAACGTTGTGAAATAACTACTGTATTAAATCAATATATATGTATGTATATAATTCTATATATTCTAACTGTATTATGTAATTGTCTAATGAACTGAATGTCTCAAAGAATAAAATACTTAAAACTCAGATTGTAAAAGATGTCTTGCATACATAAAAACAAGATTGTTAATTCCAACAAAAGAACTCTTTTAGAAAACAAATGATGGATCCCCCCAGACGAACTGGGTGGTCCCCCTGTGCAGAAATAGAATAGATAGATAAACGGCCTCTATCCACAATACGTCTTGAAAGTGACACAGGTTTATATCAGTCTTAGTGCGTTTTTGTGTGTACATCCACGAACCGTGACCTTAAATATCCTTTATTTCAAAAGCGAGTGTTTTAGTGGTTAATGACATCTAATAAAAGAAATTTCGACAATTTCCTTATGACCTATTTGACTTATGTTGGTCACTTACTTAAATAAGACGACCACTGTTGTTGAAGATTTGTTTGAACTTTGTCTATATCTGGAAGTAGTACGGGAGTTTTTATAAAGAAGGTAAATAATGATGAATAATGAACTATATCCGTGGGTTTTAACAGTTTATATTCACCAATAACCAATATATCAATGAGTACTTGTAGTTGAATTTTGTCTACTGGTAGTTTTGGTAGTTGATCTGATGGTATTTCACTTTGAGTTATGTTATCTTTTATCTTATGAAGGTAGTAAACTAGTTTATATAATGATTGTCTGAAAAAAAAATCAGTTTTATTAAATACATGTTTAATTATGTGTTTCTGTTATCTCCAGTGACACGAATCTGTATTCATGTGATTCCCCATTGCTCAAATTACTAGTGATGACTATTTTAAAATCGCAAATAAATTACAGGAAGCTTGTTTGGCTTCCTTTATGAACTTACCCACTGTTATCCAAGAATTCTTCTTGTCGAACTATTTGAATTTTGATATCAAAATCAATGTTAAATTTCCACTCTTCTAAAAGAAAAATAAATCATACGATGGTTGCATTGATTTGAAATGCAGTCACCTATTCCATGATGATTCTATTGATGTATACGGTTGTATGTGAAATATTCTAGGGTAGTTACCATTAAAATAGAACCGAACTGAATAAGATTGATTTTAAAAGTTTTAACATTTATATCAAAATTATACCTTTAATTGCTCGAGTCCAAGAGAGTTGTAGAACAAGTTGAAATGTTTTCATATCTTTATGTTTTACAGGTCTGTCTATGAATTGTTCTAAACTGTATGAATAGTGGACATCCATTTCAGTCATTTCCCGATCAATCAGTGTGTATTCAGCCTTTGCTCCACTTATTCCCATCGAATTAATTTCTTTTTGAATGTGTGTTATGTTCAGATTTCTTCCCTGTCCTGGATATGCTGGTACACCATTGAATGTTATAAATACTGACAATTTTTGAAACATGGATCTATAGTAAATAAAAATATTTCATTATTTGAATTGTAACAAAAACTATTTTGAAATGTTTTGTCGGCCATAGCCATACTGACCAAGCGTTAAACAAGATATTTCAAAAAAACAAAAACGTAACAACTAAATACAATAATGTAATTCTATGAAGAATCTTCGAGAGTGATGTGAAGTAGCAGATAGATGGGCGAAACAAAGACTACATACCCTTCAACATCCACAACTTGAGTAACTTGTGGAATTGTAACACTGATATTTATGTTTACTGAAACTGAAATTGATGAAAATGAATAATTAAGTATCGTCCAAAAATTCAAAACATTCGCTTTATCTGAATGTTTCTTGTTTTTCTCTTGATCATTTTCACCAATCTATTGATCTAAAACTCGTGTTCACTTGAATAGACACAGTAGCATCATAGGTTAGAATAATTCATGCAGAAGGTGCACGTCAGCATTTAACAATAAATTCTTGATTTGCCCTGAAATGTTGTTATCTAAAGACTTGAAAATAAGGCTGAGCAACAATATCCAATATCAATATGGATCAGTAGAAGGAAACAGAGAACCGATTGTACCATTTAGATCTCAATCAGACAGTCTTAACATTTGCAGTAATATTATTACGTATTATGATCAGTATCTAAATCAGATATACATTTCATAAAGTAATTGGGTTAACTAATCCGATATACACCCAATTCCCACCACTGATTACCAGAACGAGATAAAATGTTCTGTTCAAGAGGCAAAGAAAATACCACATGAATCCATTACAATATTAAATATTTATGAATAATTGAACATTACCAGATTTACGAATATACTGATACACTGCGCGCTGGAAGTGTATCAGATCGGTCTGTCTAACAGGTGTAGTGAGGTATAAACTATAAGATTTTCTAAAATCTAGTATCATTGTCGTATTTTCTTCAATCTGATATTCTGAAAAACTTTGATAAATAGTTTCTTGAAGTGAGGTTATGTTGATAGTTTCAAGCCTTTTAACATCCACTGTCACATTCAAACTTGTTACTTTAAAAACGGCTTGCCATATACTCACTCTGTAAGACAAAATACAATTTAAAATTATTTTTGACAATTCCACAGCATATAAACGTAGGTCATCATTCGAAAAAAACATTTAAAGTAAATTAGTATGCAAATTTGCCTTTTTTTTCCATTGCACATTGATTGTTTCCGCCAAGTACTAAAACAGCACCGACCGAAAATTATTTATTCCGAAAAAACCATTTCGAACATACCCTTTAATTGTAAGGAACTCCATTTGGCGTAGTATTTCAACTTTGGTGCAACAATCTATAATCAAAAACATTATCTATAAAATATACATTTAGTTTTTATATTAATGATATACAGTATAACTTTATAGTTATAGATAGGAGTTTTACACCCTGTTAAGCATACCTACATATTATAATAAGAGCTAAACTTACTTTCATTTTTTGTTTTCAGTACATGTAAAATTGTCTGTTCTGTTAGTTCTCTATGATCAAGTCGTATTCCTCGATTGAGGTAAATGGAGAACGTTGAATCGATTCTGGTTGACTCAGTTTCTGTTATTTGTATCAGTTCATACGATTTCGATTTCTCAACCAATAAATTCTGAATAACTCAAATTCTACATCCACTGAAATTTGGGAACTGACTAAAACGTTGCTTTTATACAGAAAATACACCAATTTGAATCTTGTTATTCTGAAAATATATCAGTAAAATGAACACAGTATTTGATACAAAGCAATCCAATAACGACTATGCGCTCAGGTCAACTGAATCACGAAAATGATAAAGTTTCTCAAGATGCTTACAGTTTCTACCAACCTCAGTTATCCGGTTGCTGATATAATTCAAAAAAGCGAACGTGCGACCCGTGTCTCCCCCACCAAGCGCGCATTATCGATATAAGATTTTTTAAAATCATGCGAATGGAATATGGTATGTACCTTACAACGTGTTTGTCCTGTTGTACATCAATTGTTGTTGAAGTAAAATTATTCTTGTTTTTTCAATAATGTCAATAGACTTAACTTTACTTTACAGCAAAGTACAACAGGTACAGGAACTTACCCATGTCTATCAACAATTTCTTGCATTCCTTTAATCTTTATTGAAACACAGTTACAGTCTTTATACTCTGGTTAAAACAAATAACATAATAATATGAAACTAAAATAAATGAAATTAATGATCGACGGCTACAAGTTTCTAAAAACCGTATTAAATGCTAATTTATAAGATTCAGAAAAAAGTCAAAATAATCATCAGGCCAGAGGTTAAGCTAAGGTTGTAAATTGGTCGGTTCGTTTCCAAATTGTACAGAACCTTCAACAATGTCATGTATTTCCGCTAAGAGGTAATTTTGTAATTATAGTATTAATTACACTACTCACCAGTGTGATTGTTCCAAACGGAAACCAAGGCGTTAGTTAAGATTGACCAATGGGTTTCACTAACATTTTTCTTAAAGAACAGTACAAAACGATCTTTGTAACTATATAGCTGATCTTTGTGAAATTGCAGTACGTGGAAATTAAGATTTAAACTGGTGTTTAAATAAGCTGAGTACAGGTCCATAGCAGATAATCCTTTAACTGTTACCGGCACAATATATTCTTCTTCTGATTTTACATAAAATTTCACTTTCCATACACTCATTCTGACAAAAAAAGAAATATTGAACACTGAATGGCGAAATAGCGAAAAGAGAATGAGTATTTACTAATAATAATATCAACACTTGAACTTCTCATTTTTTTTAATGGTACTGTATTCATTTAGCACAATAAATGTACTTACGACGTCTCTGTTAACACTTCTTCTTGTTGTACAACATCTATTGATAGATTCTGTCCTACAATAAAAAACGGTATTCAAATTGCAAACACAAAAGTATGGAAGCAAGGTCTCTGTAGCAGAAGAGCTAAATGATAATGATTGAAAACTTCACGCTTTATTTTGTCGTTAAACTGATATCTCGATAACATTGGTTAGATTGTAATGGGAAATTTCTACATTTAATTACTTACTGAAACTTAATTTGCACAAGGCAGAAAGTGATTGACGACAATTAACTATTTCTGAAGAGATAAGACAATTCACTCACCGGTCATATTGGGTGATATTACGGAGTTTATAAACTCTACAAATTGTAATTTAGTCGAGGTAGTTAACGGACGGTGAATGACAATGTTGAACAAAGTTTCTTCTCGTATTAAAGTTGAAACTTTTGATAATACTTTGTAATATTGTCCTCTAGGATTTGTTAGTTTAAAATTTGAAGCAATATACTCTAATATTTTCTGGTAACTGTACAGTCTTGAGTCAACTACTTCTCCATTGTGCTTTATAAAATATACCAGTTGATAGACAAATTTCCTGCAAGGATTAATATCTTACATATTTTTCTTTTTTAGGGACATCCAACAATCTGAGAAGGATTGGCCTCTTTTTTGACCCAGTGTAGTTAAGGGGCATTGATGACACACGGCCAAGAATGCATGCATTGCCTTGTACCAAAAAAAGAAAAGTGGTTGCAACAACTAACATGACAAAAAAGACAAATTATTGCAAAGAGCTGTTTTTGAAGGATTTTAAATATGACATAATATAATATTACTTACCCTTCCATATCGACCATCACTTTCTGTTCGTGAATTTCTACCTCTGTCCCATTAGAATTCGTGTCTGAAAATGGAAAATGTATACGGAATGTTTCGTAAAATACAATTTTTTAGGGTATTATGGAAATGTTTAACAAAATAAAAGGTCGCCTGTAAAAAAACCCGACCAAATTCACTTACCATTCCAATGATTGTACCACGTCTTTTTAAGGAATTCCTTAATTGATTCTAATCCTGATGGCGACACCATGCTGGTGAAATATAAAGGAAAATGCATAGCGTATTCTCGTAGTTTAAATGTTGAAACATCTAAAAGCTGATATTTAACTCCACTTGGTGACTGTATATTCGATATAGACTGTTGAAGTATATTCAAACTGGTCTGATCAATATCTACAGTTGTAATATCTAGTCTAGTGGAATTCAAAATTATTTCATAATCCAGCTTCCAAACTGATTTTCTATAAAAAAAAGGAAAAGAAATGACCATACTTTAGAATGACACAGTGCTAATTGTATGTTTAGTAATGATGCTTTAGTATCAAAAATGTAAAGATTAGTTATATTATATACGTAAAGTGAGCAAATGGTTGTAGTGAATAATATTGAATATACACCAATCATGTTCTATTTTAAGCATTTAGAGTTTATTGCAAAAATAATGTAAACATACTTTAGGGTGCTACTCCATTCAGAATGTCGCCAGAATTTTAATTCCAGATTTCCAACAATGCCTTAAAATATAAAATCAAACTCACTGTTCAGATGTACTCAATTTGAAGAACGTGAGAAAATGTCCAGAGAGAGTTTCCATCTATACAGAAACAACGGCTAGTGATAACCTTTATTTACTCACTTAGTTCTAGGTTTGAGTATCTCTTATTGTTGAATAGATTATAGAATGATGCTGAGTATTACCTAATTTCTCCAAAGTTTTAATCCAAGACACCATTAATGCTGTTTTAATATAAGTGTAAGATGACTTGGCAACATAAGAGTTAAAATATAAAGAGTGTAAGCGAGATAAAGATCTGTATTCTATATTAGTGGTATCAATAACTTTAACATCATAACCAGCTGATGTTTTATGCTTCAAATACTTATTTAACAATGTCCATGCGGGCCAAGTTACCAGACTTGCGTCAATTGGTCTACCATGTACATTCACTTGATATTCTACCTTCCATGTTGATTCTCTAGAAAAAGATAATTATAATGTGGTCGTATATTGTCATCACCCCTGTCCGTCGGTCCGTCCGTTGACTTCATCGGATTTGAATGAAATTTGGTGTGAACATCGATATTGACAATTTTTTAGTTATTGACCATGAATTAGTCAAAACAAATCAAAATTAGTTCGTGAACGAAAGAGACTAGTTTTAATCTGATTTGAATGATATTGTGTGATAAACATTGACGAGATCTTGGATTGGGCCCAAATAATGTTGGAGTTTCAACCAATGTTAGAACAGAAATATACTTTAACTCCTCCATTAATTAACACTTCATAATATTTCTTTTTTTCATAAACGTTGTTTACTATTGGGACTGTTTATAATATAGTAGTTCAAACCATATTTATTCAAAAAAATTGACAGCACTTACCCTGTTGCAGAAACTTGTTCCTGTAGATTCCAGATTTTAACACTCAAACAAGAACAGTTTTCGTATTCTGCAAAAAAGTTACAAAGTGTGGTACAGCAAGAAGCAGTGTACTTGATTTTGGTTTCGGTTTTGGACATTATTATTCTAATTGTGTTCTGTTTAATTAAGAATAATTGTAACTGTTAATCCAACGTATGTTGGAGAAGCTAAATCGAAATAATAGACATAGTAGAAGATGTACGGATTGCAATCTATCATGTAATAAAGGTAAAATTATGTTATTTACCAGGATTCAATTTTTTGAAGACCTTTACCAATTGCTTTGAAAGGTTATTTTCCAAATTAATCTTGGTTACTTTATGTGACAGTGAAACCGAAAACAAAGTGGACGTCTTCTGGGTTGTATTTGATGACGAAACTGATACAGTTTTACCATATTTAGTTTTTATTTGTAAAAAGTGTTGAAGATATGAGTAATCTATTTGTTGTTTTAATGTTTCGACTGAAAGACTTGATCCATTAACAGATACATGGTATGCCAGCTCCCAAGCATGATGACTGAAATAAAACAATAGATTACAAGTAGTTGCTCCGACTCGGCATGTCACTCTATATTCTTTAAATACAGCTCTGTTTGCTTCTTTGTTATTTAATGTACCGCTAAATTTTCGATTTAAGAATTTATTTGAACAAAAGATAGTTTAAAAAGATCAGATCAAGAATTGAGAAATGCATTTGTCCATTTGGAACTTATACTGTAATAGCGAAATCATTATAATGATAATACCATGTAAAACAGATATGACTTTGATAACCGTATCACAAAACATTTCAATGTATGTATGGCGTATTAATCTTTCTTTGTGGTACTTACCCGTTAGCACTTATAACCTCTTTAATTGGACCGATTGTTACTGAAACATTGGATTCAGAACCAATATCTGAAAAGATTATATTTATGCAATAGCAAACTTCAAATCCCTTAATGAATGTATGAAAGGTCGATATAAAAAAAAGCTTAGCTTTTACCCTTTTTTATCTCTCTAGTTATGATATGGAGTGATTCAGAATCACCTCAGTAATAAAAATGCATCCAATGCCTCTCTGTAGCAATTTTTTTTAAACCAATAAGGCAGCCAACTTTGATGCTTTATAATGACTCGGTACATAAAAATAAATCGAGATTTTAGCAATTTCGATATTTAACTTACTTGAAATGTTTCTGAAATACACCTCTAGCGCCGATTGAAATTTATATTTGTCTTCTCTCTCTATCTTACTGTTTATTATCAAACCGGCAAAACTGGCGGTTGATATAAGGGATGAGCTTGTTTTAGATGTGGTTGATAATATTTCATATTTCCCATTAATTGTTTTGTTGTTAATTTCTACTTGAAGATCTGATGGTTTAAGAGGTTTGGTTGCATCTGGACGTAAAGTATTACCATTCACTTCAATGTGATATCCCAGTTCCCACAAAGATTCGCTACAATGCACATGGTAGATTTCATATATTTATACGTAATTTAGAAATCGGGGTCTACCAATCACTTGGACAACAGTCGACAGTTTAATCGATTTCAAGTGTGTTCTTAAAATTATTCTCAACTTACAATACAATTACTGATACACCTAATGCAATACTCAGGAGGACATTATGTATACTACTATTACAACATTATATAAAATGTTTGCTAGCTCCAATGTTGTCGTGTCAATTGGTAAGTTTGGTAAGGTCAATTTAATCGTTATCATCCTCTCCTTCACATTCATACATAATGCTATAACTTACCCATGGATATCTACTTTTTCTTTCTGAGAATCAATGATAACTTTTAAACCAATTGTGGAGTTATATTCTGAAATACATCATAATCATGTTCTAATGCTGGTTACTGTTTATCAAGTCTTCGGACTACGATAATACTTGGTTAATGTTCGAGTAGATCGCGAACTGTACATAAATTGATGGTGTTTGTGGAAGTAAAAAAATCTTTATCGATTATATAAAATAAAATGAAAAATGATAAAAAGAATTTACTTATTTTTGGTTAGTTTTTCTATCGTTTTGCAGCCAGTTCGGTATCTCTTTGTAGCTTTACTTTACAGTTTACGAAAGTATGCCACCATATGAGTTCGCATTTGCTTATAGCTTTATTTTTCAGAGTATGTTTGTACGATGGTATTGCCATCCAAGTAACAGAAAAAACAAGATAGGCAAATTCAATACTTACTATTTCCTTTAAGCCATGATGACAAAATTGACTCCTTGATTTTATCATAATCTGTTCTTTCAACGTGTGTTTTTAGATAAATTTTAAATTGAAAATAACGATACAAATAGTTTAAATTGAGGAAGAATTGATATTTATTCACGAAACTATGACTCTGGTAATACTGTAAGAATTGATGAATATTCAGGGTTGGCCATGTTGATACATCAATTACATTTCCTTGATATTTAATAAAGTATCTAAAATCCCACCCCTTGATTCTGAAAATAGAAACCATTAAATCTAAAATTCCTCTATAATCATATAGCAAAATAAAGCATGGCCATTATCAGATCCTATATATTATGAATGAAAGTTAATAGAGACTTAAACATGATACTTTGTTATTATATGTTCAGTGACATTGAATTTTGAAGACGGTGATTCCTTAGATAGCTACCTACCCAGATTGTGATGTTTCGGATACCTGCTTTACTGGGAATATCTCGATTTGACTGCAGTCACTAATAAATGCTACAAAAAAACAAGTTCATTATATTATCGATTTCACACTGCCGTTACCGTCATGGATTACATTCTCCGGACCAACAAAATAAAGTTTTCTTCGCAGTGTACCTCACGAAAGAAAAGATGCTTTGCGTTCATTTGGCCAAGTCTACTCTCATGCAGTAACATTTCCGCCATTTCTTAATCGAGAGAATACAGCTCGATTGATGTTTAATGTATACTTACTGGCAAGTGAATAGCACCAAGTCTCTCGTAGAATTATTTTCAATGTAGTTATGTCTCTGGTAGATACCATCACGTCACTCCCTACGTGGAAGGAATATGACAGTTTCCATTGTTCCTTTATGTTGAAAAACTCATATTTATATCCATGGACATTTAAAAAATCCATCTTCAATATTGTGAGATCTAAAGCCTGCCAGTTTAACGAATATATCCAGGAACTTTGATATTTTATAAAGTAAACCATTGAATAATATATATTCCTGAAATAATGCCAACAATTTAACGTTGTAAAAAAAAAAAATCATTTCCGGAATAGAAACATCATGATGTATTTTGTATCTTGTAAACATTATTATTTGGATAATTTCAAACTTTATATTTTTTTGTAAGACAAAAAAGGAATTGCGAATCGTAAGTTAGGACATTTAAAAATATTGTTTGAAAAATATTCTATTAAAAAGTTCTCATACCCTTCGATATCGACTAATTGTTCAACATTTTGAATGGAGATTTCTACTGCCATACCAGCTGTAATATGGAATGATAACTATTATTGATGTAAACTCGCCCAACCTGCATCAGTGACAGATAGAAGCAAATACCTGAGGCTCAGGAGCAAAAATTAGAGAAGCTATATGATTAAATTTAAAACATAGATCTAAATATTCGAATTCAAAGCTAAGGAAATAAATTACTTTGTTTCTTCCAAGCTGTTTCTAAACTAATCTGGATCTGTAACCAATCAGTATAATAAACTGGTTCTTTAAAATCCAATGAGAAATGATAACTATAAGAAATGAGTTTGTTCGTTGATTCTGAATAAAAACTGCTTTTCTTTTTATTGATCATTTCAAACTGTAAAGAAGTTTTTAAATCGGATTGGTAGATCTTCTTTACAAACTTGGGGTACACCCACAAATTATTGGTTTTAATAAAATAATCGATTTTCCAAACTGTGGATCTTGTACTGGACATTTCAAAAGATCTAAAATAGAATAACACTCATAGATAGGACGCTGTCAGTTTTAAGCCATTCAAAATATTATATTTCTATTTTCAAAACTGTGTGTCTTATAGCTAAGTTTTGGACAACAAATATTACTATTAATCTATTGGAATGTATGATTAACATGACGTTTCTGTCGTGTATGGTGGGTCGTAAATATATCAATCTGTAATTGTTTAGCTTTACATGTAACATTTAATTTCTATTTAGATACACTAACGACTTACTCTTTCTTAAAAACAGTATAATATTCTTCTTGGTTGGCAACAATTATTTCAAATTCAAAGGAAAGTCCTACAATGAGATGTTGATTGTGTGTTAATGTCTTGTATTATGATATATACCAATTTATTATTTACACATTGCATAAATATGATGTCTTGGAAAATATGGGGTCAATGAAAATATCTACATAGGAATATTCAACAATACCAGTGCGCTTATGTGGTTATAGAGTCTTCTCTACACCAATATATCACTTTTTCCAGATCATCACATCAGGAAAATTATACTGTTACCTAAATATGTTTTCAGTACTGAATACAGTCGACGTTTAAGGGTTGTGAAGTCTAATCTGGACATCTTAGATGTGAAATAAAGACTGTAACTGTAACGTTTGGTTATCAGATTTGTAACAGTCTGTTTATATAACATATATTTCTGGTATTGCATATGTACAAATAATGCCGATTCTAGGTGGAAGGTGAAGTTTTGTGAAACTTTAACGGCATAAGCATCCACTAGCTGTGCCTTATGCTGTAGAGAATAGTATATCTTGGACACAGTCATCCTAAAACATAAAATTATCAATCATTTTAAGAACACTCGATATATGCCTTCTATTATGTATTCCACTAATAATTCAGCAAGAAAAACTTAACAAATACTATTCTGTCCAGGTAATAGTTAAATGAAATAATGACTATAATTATTGTTATGTTATTGAACCTACTCTGTTTCAATATTTATAGTTTCATCAATATACGTTATTTGTACTGTAAGATCACTTCCTGAAATATAAAGAAATAACACAAACAATGGGGTGTAGGCCTACATTGAGAAATATAATTTAAAATGAGGTTACACTATTCACTAACCTACACTAAGTCGAATCACTAAATGCTTCAATTGTGTCGAGGTGTTTGATTGACTGTATTCGCTAGAGCATAATACTGCAAAGGTGGCTTTTGCAAAATATTCGTAATTGTTTGATATTATGAAAATGTAGCCATTGTTGCTGGTAGGCTACTGTTTATTCCATTACCTTTATATTCTTTGGTTTGATTCCATGCTGATATTAAACTCTGTTCAAAATAAGAGAAGTCTGTTTTAGAAACCATCCCCTGCACATAAAAGGAGTACTGAGTTCTCAGTTCAATAAAGGTTCTTTCAGTGATTACTTTATACTGTTCACCATTAGACCTCATTACTTTGAAGCGTGTTTTAAGTTCTTTCCATACACTGAAGTATGTATCTAGTAAAGATGCGTCTATTATCGCCCCCTTTCTGGACACGTAGTACGTAAGTCGTTGAACCATATCACTGAAAAATAATAATAACAAAAATCATAATATGTTCGTGAATTAGATTGAACGCACTCAAAATTCTTTATTATATTTTAACTAAAAATGATACTAAATAAATTAAGTTTACCTTGTATTTGTTGTGTAGTCAATTGTGGCTACAATTTTTATAGTAAATCCCTGTTCCTTCCATCCTGATATTAAAATTTAAATGATACAATTGAAAATGATTATTATCAATTACAGATAATATGTAGATTACAGATAATATGTAGATTACAGATAATATGTAGATTACAGATAATATGTAGTCTAATAAAAATGAGCTTTTAATACGAAAAATTTAAATCAAGTATATCTGAAGTGTATCATAACACAATCATGATATTTCATATTACGATAAATGCAACTGTTAATGAATAACACATATCCGTTTCTATCGTGAATTTCGCATAAAAGAAATTGATCATACCTATGACCAGTTCTGACCATGTTTCTTCTAACTTTTTTGTCATAACGGTCCAATCCTTTCTATCAACACGGTCTTCAATATATAAACCAGTATGATGGGCATAGCGATAGTGAACGTCGCTGGTATAAACACGCAAATATCGGTTGTTAATATCTATTACTTCCAACCAAGACTTGAAATTCTTAGGTGCCGGCCCCTTCCATTGAATTGGTGATATCAGTCGTGATCCTCGTTTTACAAAGTACAGGAATTTCATCAAATATTCTCTAGAAAAAGAAAGACATCCCAATAACGAAAATATTGTAAAAAAGAAAGACAGTTTATTGCTGTGATGATACGTATAACAATATTTTATCCTTATAGTTTAATAAGGCTAATTATGTGATTAATTTGGAATCATGGTATCATCTCGATAAGCTACAACAGTCAATTGTAATAATAATTCATAGAAGTAATAAGATATTACTTACCCCTCTTTACCCATATATCTTTCTACTCTGATTGGTTTTATAGAGACATTTAACGTTGTAAACCCTTAAAGAAATAAAGTGATTGTTCATAATTATTTTGTTTTGCGTAATGATATCTGCTTTTGGCCCATTTACTCTTATAACTCCACTTTCTAAACATATACACTGAGGTTGTTTGCACTTATGTCTACTACTGTAAATCATATTTTCTGATGGCATCACTATTCGTTAATCAATGTTTACTATAACCACATATACATGTATAACATTGAACAATTCCTTACCATTCCAAACTTTCTCGGAAATAGTTGATAGTTCTACCAATTCAGATTGGTCAATAGCATCGTAGAAGATAACTCCATAGGAAAATCTGTAGCGAGTTGGAATACCGCGGTAAATAGTTAAGATGTTTGATGCTTCAAGTTGATCCGTAGAAGGAGCGGTGGTATTATAAGGATGATATACATAACTCGAATTGCTGTTGGTCACAATATAATACAATCTGTATATTTCTTCACTGGAAATTAAAACATTCGTAATATATTACTATGTCTGAAACTTTATAGCCTGTAGTCAGGGTTTCATGGGGAATTTAATTATATACTGCATGTATTATAGTGTATTCTGCCATTGTCATAGCTAAAGTGATCCGATCTCTAAAACAATTTTGACTGGTTCACATACTTAATGATGATATTTCAGTACTTTCTGATTTTAAAGGTATTAGTAGTCAGAGATTGTTATCATGATTGGATGTGTAGATGACTTATTTTATCATATACTACCACTACCTTCCATATCACTTACCCATTTTCACCAATATATTCTTCTGTAGTAAGTATTGTTATGTTATAGCTTTCGTTCATTAGATCTGTAAATAACAATAGTACTACTACAGCCTTATGTTATTCAAAGTTCATTAAGGTTTAGAAACAATATGCTACATTGCATGCAATGTTTATAGATTATCGCACGCCTTTTTGTTTTAGCTAAGCCAACTATAGAATCATGGACAAATCTAGAATATATCAAGTAAATCCACTAACTGCTATTCATTTTCCACACACTGTTTATTTCTAATTCCAAGTCATAATATTGTTGAACAACTGGTGGTCGTCCCACTGCATAGATTGAATATGTATATTCCATATACCATATATTAACACCAAGATATACGGATATTACATAGTTTCTATGTAATACTACCGTCCATTGTGTAGCAGTAGGTTGGTTTATGGTGGATATATTAACCTGAGTTGAGTTGATCAAGAGAGTATATGTAACTTCAACTATCAACACACTAAAAACAGAAGACATTTGCATTTTGTATAATAATCTCGTTTAATAATTTATTGAATTGCTGTCACACAGAAATTTAAAAGCAGAACCCGAGAACTGGTGTTTCAATTTTTGGGCAACTAATCTATCTCAGCCTGTGTCTTTTTCTGAAGTTTGACAAGTAATACTTGTATTGTAACTGTCACTAATAAATAGATCTTCTTCTTTTTGGAGAACAATAACTGTTAATTATGTCAAGAGAAATATTTGAATAAACGAACCCATCATCACCAAGTGCATCTCGTTTATCCGTAACGTTAGCAATGATAAGATGTTTCTCCAAACGATCTGAAATAGGTTTGCATAAATCTCATTTGAAATCTTAGAAAGAATTTTATCATATCTGGAATATTTAAAACTTTTAACGATTCAGTGAGTAAGAATTTTTTAAGGTACCCCCCAAATCTCAAAATACCTTTGTTGGCATCAGTGATTACAGTTCTGATTGAGTATCGATTTTCCCCGTAGAGCGTGTTAGTCACATGGAGCAATAGGGCTTGAGTTGTCTACCCTCTTCTTTGGATGCACTCATTTTATCTTCTCTGGGAAACAAAAATAGTTACCTATATTAGCTTCATAGTAAGCTTCATTGATCACATCTTCTAAGTTTCTGTCATCGTCTTCCAACTCCTCTGGAGCAGCCATAAGCTTGAGTTGATAAGATGTATTAGGAATAAATGGTTTGGGTATTTCAGTGGTTGGTGGCATAGTTGATTCTGGTGTTTTTGACATCACTGTAGTTGTAGAGTCTGTCAATTCATCAGTTACCGGTTGATTCGTATTTGTCTCGGCAGAAGTCATTTTGGATTGAAATAATGTGGATGTTGAATCTGTTCCTAATTCAGTAGTCGATGTTTCAAATGCTTGTTGACTTGTGTAACTAGTGCTTGCACTCGGCATTGATGAACTAGACAGGTCTGATGTTGTCTGAAGAAAATATATCATTTAATCATTTTTATAACGGGCAATATTACATTAAAATTAGAACCAATAAGCATCAATATAATGTTAACATAAAAATAATAATGAACCAGAATGTGTATGAAACTTCACCGTTTTGTTAACACATAACATCACCCAAAATTAGTTAATATTTTCATTTGATAGACATCTAAAACAAGATATGGGTTTAATATTCACACTAAAACTGAACACCATTACAAATCCATATTGGGTTAATTTAATATAACTGATATATTGTCAAATCATCGGTTTATATACCTGCGAACCTGGTGGCGAAGATGAAGATGGCTTTGTGATTTCTTCCGTGGACTGAGATTCCAATGTTTGGGTTGTTGAGGTGTCAATGGATGAGGAACCATGTGTTGTTTCACCAATGTTCGGACTAGTTGATTTAGATGACATGGCTGGGGATGTTACTCCGGGTGATGTTTGGGTCGATTTTGATGCCAATGAGGATGTAATAGATTCTGATGTTGTGGAAGAGGTAAAAGATTCTGGTGAAGTTAGAGTAGTGTACTCTATTGAGGTAATAATAGGAGTACTTGATGCAGTTGATGTAGCCGTTTGAGTTGTCGATACCTGCGATGTTGCTAATGTGGATGTCTTCATAGTTGTTATTGAACTTATAAAAGGTGGTTTTGTGGTTACTGGTGATTTACATGTTTTTCCTTGACTTCCTGGAAACAAAACTCGTATATGAAATACATCATGTCTCTACATTATATCATATATTATATATTAACAACAGATATCAGTTCATCGAAAAAAAGGTTAGGTATTGTCGACCTCATATATCTCAGTTCTTAGTCCATACTAATGATTTACTTCTGCTTTTCTCATTTCGATTCGCTCAACCTGTATCAATGGCAAGAAGAAAATGGATGAACTTGATGAATGTGTTATCAATTGCGCTCAAACCGAAATGTAAAACACTTAAATCTGTGATGAAACTGAATTATATGTACCGTCATAGCAACAACAATATGTTTGTGATTTAGCATCTCCATATCGTACACAAGTACCTTTGTCTTCACATCTATTGGCTGCTATATCATCCTCTCCTAGAAATGGTATACTAGTATACAAATACATAATTACATAATTCCTAAACATAATGAATGCTGCATTTTTATCTTTAAGCCATAAGTACCAAACTGAATTTGTTTCTCGTTTAAAGGCATTTATGCAAAGGACTTCCCATCCTGCATCAATATGACTAAAAACCTGTGAGACCAACTAATTTTACCACACGGATCTTTTATAAAACAAGATTATCATGATATATACGTTCAATTCTCTTGCTACAGTATACACTCTTGCTATATTTGTGCTGATTTACTGCCATGGATCGCTGAAGCCAATCATGAATAATAAGAGAATACTAGTACATGTTACCCCTACCCGATATACGATCTAATTTCAAAGGACATCTATCGATATCTTCACTACTTCTAAATCGAAATACACCATCAAGATGTGTAGAATTTTTCTTTGTTGCACTCATGTCAAAAAATGTCAGATTCAGATAAGTTCCAATCGCAAAGTCTGTGGAGGAAAGTTGTAGTCCAAGAGAGTTGTAATGCCCTTTAACAGATATTTCTGTAGTATTTATGGTTATGGTTCCAAAAATTTCCTTAGTTTCTTGGAGTACCTCTCGTATGTCTAGCAATAGCTCATCATCTGCTCCATTACATTCAAAATTGCTTATCCATTTACTTATCTCAAAGATGGAATCTACAAGGAGACAAACATATTGCATAGGTTTTGAAAAAGGACAAATTGGTTTTGTTTAATCCAACCTAGATGGTCATTTAAGATCATGATGTTTCGGTTCGTTGTGTTTAATCAGAGCAGGAGGCACTATCAGCAATGCTTTATCACCGGAACCAACAATATCTCTTCAGAAAGACAAAGCCAGATATTTAAGATGATAGGGGATGCTCTTCCCTCAGAATCATATAAACTTCCACTAAAACATATTACTCACTGTCATAAATAGAGCAATCTTTCTTCGATCCTTGTATAATTTGGTCACAGTTTGTACCCTGCCAACCAGAATTACATATCTTTTCACCTTTTGATCCGCATGTATAGTGGCCATCACATTCGTCATTATCAATACATCTTATGGAACAATCCTGATAGTAATAACTATCACAATATGTACTCACAGAAAACTGTAAACTGAGGAATCAATATTGAATATATTTAAAAAGAAGTTTATAAAAAGTCTTTTGGCAATATGACTAGATGCTTAAATAATTTTTTGAAGGTCGCAAAGCAAATAGGTGGCAAACACAAATTATCTTTTAGGAAATCAAGAAATCAAGAAAATACAGGTCATATAAAAATAGTAATCTGAGCAAACACTTATAATTTGCTAACTTACATATTCGGATTCTAAAAGGAACTTTTAGTAATCGTACTTTGGCAGATTCTTTTACAGATATTCTTACCTGGTGGCATTAAGATTTCGAGAACCAGTAAAATTATAACGTTCTACAGAAGGTAATTGTAAATAAGATGCTACAGTATTTTCAGTAAGTGTTATATTATAATAATCCACCAAATCAGATTTACCACTATCAATGTCTGTTACGTTAACAGATATTTGTACTCCGCCCTGAAATACCATTCATATCAATCATTGTGACAAAAAGATATAGATTAATGGCTTGCTGTAAAATTTATGTATCGAATCGTATTGAATGGCATTGAAATACAAGCTGCACAATTGCGAAGTTTCAGTATATATCACCCAGTACAATTGACCTGCTGCACGGTTACGGAGTTACAGTATATATGTCACTCCATACAATTGACCTGCTGCACGGTTACGGAGTTACAGTATATTTATCATGTCAATCCATACAACTGACCTGCTGCACGGTTGTGAAGTCACTCCATGCAACTGACTAAGCAGCAAGGGAGACAATACAGTATATTATGTCACTCAATACACCCGACCAGATTCACGGTTGAAATTGACAACATTTGAGGGAATTACAATTAAAAACTTGAACAAATGTCAATTAGCATTATTTTATTTTATTTCAAATATATGAAAGGATAGTCGTTGCCTACTTAAACTGTTTTGCTCTCTCGAATACAAGAATTAGTCAGCTACCCTTAAAGAAATTGTAATTTTGATAAATGTGTACAGCCCCTATCGTATTGGCGTCCTTACGACTTGATATGAATTGTGCTACTGACCTGCCACCTATCAAAACTATATAAAAATTGGTTCTTATCAGCGAATTTAATGTCATTGGTATTAGGAGGTCCCACAAATATTTTACATTTTTCATTTAATCTACAAATACAAACAAGATTAGAGTTAAGATCAACAATAGTAAATCAGATAACATATTTCAAGTTAATCCTTTTAAACCACAATATGTTTCTCTACCGCCCACTCATTTCATTCGGCTTCCATCATTGCCCAATAAGCAAAGTTAAGTGTATGCTTGCAAGTATCTTGAAATAACTGTGATGTTTAATATTAATGAATAAAGGATATTAGTTCGTAAACCATATAGTGAAGCAAAGCGGGGAATTACCTTAACATTTTTTTTTGAAACTTTTAGGGCCCTGCAGAACAAATGTAAAAATACAATTGCTGATCTTAAGTTACATACCCATCTATCTGTGATACACAAACTTCGAGAGCATGATCACAGAATCCATTTGGACATAGCTCATCAACAAGATTGACTCCATCACAGCAATCACCATCAATATTTAGCCCGATCGGATTGTGAAAACCTTGTACATTTATTTCTAATTGTCCACTTGAGTTGCTTCTATGTATCTGAAAGGACAAGTTGATATCCAATCGATAGTGTAAAAAGTCTTTATGCGGTCTTATTTCACCATAACATGATAAGATTTTTAACTGAGATTAATTATGTTCCCTCAGGGTTTCCAACGAGTAATCAAAGAATTTCAGGACACACCAAGGTGATAATTAGAGATTTAAATTTTGCTGCTGTGTCCGAATGAAATTTCAGCTACTGCTTTATATAATATATATGCTTTTATGTTGTATAAATTATCAATAATTCTGTACTACTATGGTGAGATGACAAAGCGATCTCTGCAAATGGTACATTGGAAGCATTTTATGAAAAGATCACTGGTTGCAACAGCGCTAGTATGTGGCACGTAATTTAGTTTTCGTAGAGTGTACCATACATCCTGGGTATAAACAATTAGTCCATTAAGCAATAAAAAAAAAACAACATGCATTTATTTGAAAATTTATATTAGATAATAAGATAAGATATATCAAGATAAAATTGAAATAATTCAATACAGAAACCACAGTGAGCATTTCTTTTGGCTTCTATAACAGCCACTTCTTCTATGTTTATTGCAGTTATTGACTATGAGATAAGAATATTTCACAATTTATTGTTCGTCGTTTGTCATTCTGTAAAATCAGTAAAGGGCGATTTATTGTTCGGATTCAATTACATTGATGTCGATCATATTTTGCATGTAAAAGACGATGGAATGCAGTAAGTTTTGAACTTAACATGAATACCATTGAACTATCAACGTTTTATAATCCTTCAAATGACATGAAGTAGATAGAACATTAAAATAAGAACACCATTATAAGAACTACTAATCCATACAGTGGAACAACCCGAGAACACTGATAGATGGAGTAAGATGGAGATAAAAACAGTGTTTAATTTTATTTTTCAAATATCAGAAAACATTATAAAAATGGTCATATTATAACAAAATGGTAATATTTAAAACATTAGACAAGATTACATTATCATTAAAACATTATCATTACCTCCTTATTACCTCCACAAATCGATAGATGTTGGGATGACGGTGAGGGAACCTCGGTTGAGTCTGTTATGAAATCCTTCCGGGCTGTTGTTCGTCCTTGGACCCGTTGTACCATGGTGGTTCCATAGTGGTAGGGGGGATCTTGCTCCATCGTCATCCCAGGTAGTGACAATGTAATCATTGAATTCGACAGCTCTTGATACATCTGCAGGTGTGTTCTCCATTACGTCAACCCATGTGTCCTGGATTTTGTTCTGGGGAAGTAGGGGTAGGCCAGCTGCCCTTCGAATCCATAGCAGCCATCTCAAAGTCTGTCTGTATACACCACGGTGCAAGTAGGAGTAGGTGTCTTTCTGGCGGTCGGGGAGTAATGCGAAGATGAGGGGATAGGTTGTGGCTCCAAGTCGTGCATGGATAATATACACTTGTATCCACAGTCCAGGACAGGCAGTGGACGTTCCATCCGCGTATAAAATCTCAGATGATTGCAAAGCTTTGAGACTATCTAGACTGCCAAACGCCAGGATCTTGTTATCATCACCGTCAGCAAATAGGAGGAAGGGTTGCCCATCAGCTGTCTGCGTCCAGGAACCTTGAAGATCCACCTCCGATCTGGACTGTGGCAAAACAGGAATTGTTTTCTGACTGTGTCGGTACAATGCGCTGCTCATGCTGGGGAAAGATGGCATCGTGCCTGTCTCGTTGTTGTTCAAGTTCGAGAGTTCATCGTTGTAGAGTGTGTGCATCGGGGTTGATTCTTCTCTTGCTCTCTTCCTCAAGTTGCTCGTAAACCGGACCTTCGGAATATCCTCGGGGGCATGGTTATGCTCTGTGGCATTCCTCATCACGTTTCCTACTGTAGTGAGTCGACCTCATCATGTGGACTTGACACACTTCCAGTGTACGCAGGTCTGTCTCTCGACGTTCTTTGTGTGAAGATAACCATCAAATAGGACTTGGGACTTTCCTCTCTGAGACATAACAAACTCAACATTGCGAAGACCAGCCATGTTTATGGTATGTATAGATTCAGCTTTATGGAACAGCAATCACTGGTTAGAGTTTTATTCAATATTTCAACGTGTTTCTCTTGTCGTTCTCAGGTAAATTGACATAAAAAGTGATAGTCGAACTACAAATACACTCCGTACTTATTATTAAGAAAACACAAGAGAAATAAAAGTTGTTTATTAGTACAATACATAATTCTCTAATGGCACAACAAAGTGCATCAATATTCTTATAAGAACAAAAAATAATTACCTAAAGTGAATTAAATATAAAAAATGATTAAAGATTAATTAATTAGGTATAATTAATTATAATGACACTTTTTTATTGGGAGAGATATATTGTTGAAGAAAAATAACTTTCTATGCAATTGATATGTATACATTAACACAAATATTGTTCCATGTAAAGATGTGTTGAGTATCATAAGAGATGATTGATCTAAATTAGAAACTCCAATAGATGAGTTCATTATACCAGAGAGGTAAATGCCGTTTGTTTATTTAACTAATTGTAGGGGAACTGGGTTTTAGGAAACAACCAAATGAAGCACTACAGTGTAATGATTATTATGAAATGAAATGAATGGAGTTTTACGTCCTACTTTTCTGCACTTAACATGTAAAAGAAAAACAAGTATTAACAACAATGGTTTGGATTATAGATCTAAGTATGGTCAATAATAGGTTTCTAATTTTAACATCAACGTTTTGTTTTAAAATTTCATCTGCCTTATCTTTGAAAAAAATATGAATGAAGGTTGTTTATCATATGCAAGCAATATAGGTTCAATAACTACTCAGCAGAAAAGTTAATAAAGATGCACTGAATAAAATGCTTGAATATATTCTCTTTGAGTCTTACATATTTTAAGATGCAGTTTTCCTTAAAAAAATGATATTAGCACTGTTTCAATATAATACGTAGGGATCTGGCATCTGGGTTGTGAGCTACAGTAGATATAATTCATATATACAATTTATCGTCAACCGGAGTACAGCAGAAATACTATAAATGAATCATCATGGTAGCCATCCTAAAGATTCCTCTCAAAAAAATGTGTTTTAATGATCCGAATATATCAAATAGGTTATGAACAGTTTCTCATGTCGCATGTAGTACATTAAATCATGTAATCCGTCTTTCGAGAAAGTTAAAATTAATGAAAATCTCTGCTTCGCTGCAAAATTACTCAAGTTACTAGGTTATGAGTGATGAAAATTGTCATATTTATTATATTCAAAAGGTAGTGATACTGATAATATAAAAAAAAACTATACCGTAAATAGGTAGCTAATTTACAAAAGGTAATTCTCTTTTATCTAACTACATGTATATAACTCACCAAGATAACAAAAATTGTTAAAACAAAGGGAAACAACAGTTCCATATTATTCCAATTTAATCCTAAACTGACTCCTTAGGCTTTACTCCATTGCACGTCAACCCCGGATTGCTGTTATTTTACTCCTTGTAATAGTGAGTGGTCTAGTTAATGCAGTTATGGTCGGGGTGGGCCCAATCGATTTTTATATTACATGGCAGCCAAAATATGCGAATATCAATCATATAAGGATGGTTGGGTGGGTTTATATTGAAATAGGGTGTAACTTAAGGTAGATTAGGGGAAAATAGATATGAAATTTGTACCAAGAAATAAATCTCGTTTAAGACAAGTGGAGTTTTGTTGACCATTGAAGTGTTCAATCAATATTCAAAATCATATAACAAAAAGATCTAAAAGAGTATTAAAGTTTCATTTCTCTTTAAAACTTTTATAGACTATATGGTAATCTGAATTTATGGATCATAAATAATCACGTCATATTTTGGAAAATAAAAGTTGTAATTGGTTGCATAGTTATTGCCACAAATCGTTCAAAGAAGTAATAATATGAAGAAGGCTACGTCTTTAAAAGCTTTAACACCCGCAACCCATTTGTTAGACGCCATTACCAACACGACCACTCCCCCACCCTTTTATTAATAAGATCTCGAGCATTGCAATCAAATACATGACGAGATCCAACTTCTAATTCAAAACACGTGTTTAACTGGTGATTCAATTGAAAATACTCGGAGCTACTTCACTTATGTATCTCTCGATGATTTTTATAGTTTATCCACTAAAAGACATATATCGTATAAATGTCGCTCTTTTCATAAATAATGTCCGAATGTCGAAAAGGGATAAATTCAATTTCAACATGAATAAAGGTAAAAGGTAAATATAAGAGTCGTTTCGTAATAATACACACAAACTCGAGACAATTTTTGTGACTTTTCGTACCATGTTAATAACAATGTCTATAATTCAAATTGTTTAATTCGTTTTTTCGACATTCGAACACAATTTATGAAAAGAGCGACATTTGTACGAACAAAAAAAAAGATAGCTTGCCAGGCAAGGTAATATACGCCCACTGGCAGCATTTATTTCAAATAAAAACTTTTCAGTAAGGTTACAATAAATGGAATGAAATATTCAACCTTCCAACCTATTTTTTTCTAGGGTCTCTAGTTTCATTAAAAACTGTCAAGAATTGTACCTAATAACAACTCATTAAATATTTTTCGGTATTTTTATGATTTGCAATAGGGTTCACCCTCAATAATATTTTGATATTTTTAATTCTTAATAAGGCTCATCCTTGGTTGATATTAAACAATTTCAGCGAGTTTTGTCAAAAATGAATGTTTAGAGTGTTCACAAGCCAAAAGTTGAAAGCGTTTTTGAAAACAGGCGCAATAACTGACACTAAATATTTTTCGATTTATCTGATTTTCAATAGGGTTTCTCCTTGTGAAATACTAAAGCCAAGTTTCATCAAAATCGATTCATAATTGTTCTTTCTAGAGTGTTTCCGAGTTAAATTGAATGCGTTTTCAAAAACAAGGGCAATAACTTGTACTCTGATTTATCTGATTTTCAATAGGGTTTCTCCTTGTGAAATACTAAAGCCAAGTTTCATCAAAATCGATTCATAATTGTTCTTTCTAGAGTGTCTACGAGTTAAATTGAATGCGTTTTCAAAAACAAGGGCAATAACTTGTACTCAATATTTTTCGATTTTCAATAGGGTTCATCCTTGGGAGAAAACAAATACTCAAGCCAAGTTTCATCAAAATCCATTAAAAAATTTTCTTTCTAGAGTGTTTACAAGCTAAAATTGAACGCGTTTTCAAGAACAAGGGCTATAACTGACACTAAATATATTTCTATTTATTTGATTTATAATAGGGTTCATCCTTGGGTAAAAACAAATACTCAAGCCAAAGTTAATCAAAATCCATTAAGAATAGTTCTTTCTAGAGTGTTTACAAGCTAAAATTGAATGCGTTTTCAAGAACAAGGGCAGTAACTCATACTAAAATTTTTTTCGATTTTGCTGATTTTCAATAGGGTTCATCCTTGAGTTATAACACACTCTCACACCAAGTTTCATCGAAATCCATCAAGAATTGTGCCATGTAGAGTTTTTACGCGACAAAAATCGAACGCGTTTAAAAGAACAAGGGCAATAATTCATATTAGATATATTTTGATATTTTTAATTTTCAATTAGGCTCATCCCTTGCGATATCCAACAATTTCAGTGAGTTTTGTCAACATTGGTCATGAATTGTACCTTCAAGAGTGTTTATTAGCCAAAAAGTTAAACCCGTTTTCAAACACAAGGGCAATAACTGACACTAAATATATTTCGATTTATTTGATTTTCAATAAGGTTCATCCTTGGGTAAAAACAAATACTCAAGCCAAGTTTTATCAAAATCCATTAATAATTGTTCTTTCTAGAGTGCTTACAAGCTAAAATTGAATGCGTTTTCAAACACAAGGGCAATAACTGATACTAAATATTTTTCGATTTAACTGAATTTCAATAGGGTTCATCCTTAGGTGATTACAAATACTCATGCCAAGTTATGTCAAAATCGCTCAAGAATTGTGACTTGTAGAGTGTTTACAAGGTAAAAATCCAACACATTTTATAGAACAAGGGCAATAATTCCTATTAAATATATTTCGATATGTGCTATTTTCAAAAGGGTTCATTCTTGGGTGATATTAAACAATTTCAGCAAGTTTCGTCAAAATCGGTCAATAACTGTGCTTTGTATAGTGTTTACAAGCTAAAAATTGAACGCGTTTTCAAAAACAAGGGCAATAACTGATATTAATTTTTTTTCGATTTGACTGGTTTTCAATAGGCTTCAACCTTGGGTGATAACAAATACTCAGGCCAAATTTCATTAAAATCCATTAAAAATTGTTCTCTCAAGAGTGTTTACAAGCTAAAATTGAACGCGTTTTCAAGAACAAGGGCAATAACTCATACTAAATGTTTTTCGATTTCGCTGATTTTCGATAGGGTTTATCCTTGAGTTATAACATACTCTCACACCAAGTTTCATCAAAATTGGTCAAGAATTGCACGTTGTAGAGTGTTTACGAGCCATTCAAGAACAAGGGCACGAACTCATACTAATTTTTTTCCGATTTCGCTGATTTTCAATAGGGTTCATCCTTGCGTGATCATAAACACTCATATTAAGTTTCATCTAAATCCGTCAAGAATTACACCGTGTAGAGTGTTTACGAGCAATTGTGGACGGACCGACGGACGGACGGACGGACGGACGGACGGATGTGGATGACGACAATATACGCCCCCCATTTCATGTGGGCGTATAAAAATGCGATGATATTTGGTGTGAACATCAGAATAATGTCCTTAACATGACCCTGGTGTCTTTTAGTGGATAAACTATTAAAATCATCGAAAGGTACATAAGTGAAGTAGATATAGCAACGTTTTTACAAAAGTTTACTGGCAAACGTCTTAATCTATATTACGGATGATCGGTTATTTCTCTAGAATATGTACGAATATGAATTATAATAATATTAATGAAAGTATAGATAGCCAATTAAAAAATTAACTATGTAAATGTTTAAATTGAAATATATTAATTAAATATATAAATTAAATATTTCAAATTTTATTCACTCCCCCATGCCTTAAGAGTCAATATTTGCAATATTTATCTTATCGTGTGATGTTTGACTAAAGTTATAACAAAGATTTTAGGTTTATTCGCAATTGAATAATATTTCTCAACTAATCCGATCCTGTACTTCTACGCTGTTCAATTTATTGTGCATTCTAGCTGAAATTGTTATTAAAATGATCCCCGGAACTCGCTTTTGTTATAGCCTTTTCAATTTGGTGGCATCACACTACACTCTAAAACGATTCGATGCTAGAAAACGTATCATACTGACAGCGATTTTACCCGATATAAACCTAAGCACCCGCGAATCAACATGATGAAGAAATGCCAAACTAAAGCTGTGATCTTCATCTCGCTATAACAAAAACAAAACAAGTCTCTTTGGTCTCGAGCATATCATCTCTCGGTTATCTGCGGACGCGAAATGCAGCAGCACGAGGGTTTCCATATAAGGAAGAGAGTGAGTTGTGAATCACACTCGCTGTCAGAAAACGTGATGAATAACGCTTTTTCGTTCGTTAAGAGATCGGTTCAAAGCGTTTTCAGTTTAAGCGTTAGGCTGGTTTTCTTCTATCGCTCGCGTTAGCGGGGCGGTTGCCACGGGGCTTATAATGTTTCCATCAAAGCGATTAATTTCATTCTCGATTCGCGGATTTGCGAGAGCCCCTCTGCTTCAAAATGGCGTCAACATGTGGAAAACGGACATTGTTCCTTGTTCTTTTTAAGAGACGGTCACTTATACAAAGGTTCCTATTACTCTTACTGATAAAGAGATCAACCATAAGAAAAGGCACAGATTTTGGGATCAAAAATTATAGCCAATAGACGATTTTCTTCCAGCAAATGTTCGTCCATACATTGTCTTTATGCTGAGACTGGCTAGGACCATAAAGACCGGGATTTTCCGGACTAACTTAATCAATTTCTCAATCATGTCGCTAGTGATCTTGATGTTGTCCGCCATTTTTATTTGGAAATCCGACTAGACTAGGTCACATGTAGGTAAATCCGCTTGCGGTCTGTTAAAAAATCGAGCAGTGATGGATGTTCATTTCTGCGCGCGGCCGATCCGCGCGGCTAGCCAGTACCATGGAAACAGTATATAGAAAAATTGAAGGTTCGATTTTTTTGCCGCTAACTATAGTAGTTTATAGAAAAATATTTATTATTCTTGGCGTACCATTATTTTGAAAATCACAATGCTGCGTTAGATATAAAAAATTAAGCAGTTGTAATTGCCTTTTGTTTTAAATTTATGTCAATCAGAATTATCGAAATTGTAACATTTGGGTCTCTTCAAAACAATTAAAGGGAGATAACTTTATTACAGTTCCTACACTGGGCTCCAACCCCAAATTAACCGAAGCAATTAAGCGCTGATCGGCATTAACTTAAATACTGATTTGTGAAATATTCCATTCCTTACCCTACAGGCTACATTTTGCATGTTATTAATAAGGCCTGGATGAAACCCAACAGTTTTTGTGATGATCAGATACGTTTTCACTGAATTTCTGAATAAGCCATACTTGGTTAAAAAGAGTTTTGTGTTTGTGGAATTACACCAATTTGTAGGGGTTTGGCCAAGGACCAGATGAAGGAAAGGATGTAATGAGTTTGTTGCAATGTTCTATTATTATTATTATACATGCTTTTTTATCGTGCACCTTTCACATACGTGTTCAAGTACACTGTACGGATAATATACATGTAAAAAGATGTATAAAATGACTAGAGTGGAGAATCATTGTGAAAGATGTGTAGATTAATTTATATATGTTATCGTCGATTAAAATGATTTCTGACACAACTGAAAACCCATCCTTTTTCTTACTTCAACATATGAGTGGTTTAACGAATAGCTAAATAGAGAACAAAGGACGCAATTTATAACTTTGAGGCTACCTTATCTGCATTATCAATAACAAAATATCAATATCTATTTAGTTATAACATTATAATTATACAACAACATATATATACACAAAAAATATATATATTTATAATAATGATTCAAAAAATAGTTTTGTTTAACAATTTCTTTAATTTAAAGAAAAATAAAAACATTTATGAATTCTGAATTAAATTACTACAGGTGGTCAGTAGAGAAACTTTTTTTGGAATTTGGTCATTTGCCACATTTGGTACGGCAGTCACCATTGTCGTATTAAAAAGCGAAAAGAATTATGTTACAGTTGCATTTTAGTACGTAAGATACAATCTTGTACTGGCCTTTCCATACTTGACTTTACATTTACTCTTACATAAGTGATTCCGAAGATGATGCAAAATGAATAATCCTTCAGAATTCGAAAAACTACTGTAACCTTGTGTAAGTTCTGATACATCGTGCAGACGTCTATAAACAATATCATTCGAATAATAATTATAATGTACAAGTATCCGTCCTGCACAACCAAGGACCTACGTCTCACGTAAGATATGTAATTAAAAGATTAAGTTATGCCAATCATCCCTGAATTAAAAAGTTTTAAAAAGGATTATTTTTAATTTAACCATACTGACATGATCAAAATACGATTTACATTCCTGACAAGGAGAGTATGAGCGGTAGTGCACCCATACTATTACCGTTACCCATTGACCCAAATGCCATGGCCATAAGAGCTGGATTCATTTCACCGCCACCCATTACCATACTTAATACAAGCATTTCCATCATATTATCTTTTGGAGCAGGTTCTGAAATAGAAGAGAAAAAAAATATATGATTTATGAGTTTTCTGCTGCTTCGGCAACACATTCCACTGAGGAAAATGTTGCCAAAATGGCAACAGATCCAATCCTTTTTCTATTTCTGATTTAAATTTATCCGACTATATTAACTGTTTATTTATATTTCATTAAATAATTACTTTAGTTTTAAACATGGCACATGCAAAGTGAAATATATCAACTGGTAAAATAAAATACGGTTTTGATTATAGGAATACTTACTTTTCACTACTCCCGGGGTTGCTTTCAATGCGGCTAAAGGACCACTAGGCATACCTGGACCTGGAAATAATAGTTTGAAAAGTTATATTCCCATGGTAACCATAGCATTATGCGCCATTTTAGTTCACAGCTCCTAGAGGTATGTTCTAACACTGAAAGTCAGAATCTAAAAATTGACACCTTACTGAATTTAGTTGATCCATCTCTTTGTTACATCTACCAATAAGCCATAGTGTAGTCGAAAAGCAACTTACCGGGCAAGCCATTATTCCTCAAGCTTGATAGAATTCCTCCATTGGGTGGAACACCTATGAAGGAAACAAAAATGTTTATAAGATAAGTGTTATATTGGACGGGTAATTATAAATCGCAATAGCTGTTAAGAAGATTTTGCCTTACTTGACCAAACAGATTCTGAAAGTACATGATACGAAACTCGTTTATACTTGAAAAATTATCAGTTATAATATAGAACAGTACTGATTATTCAAACATATACGACTTAAAAACATGTGGAAATATATTTGATATGACTACCAACCTAGACTGTCACGATTACCAGCTTGGGGATTATTCATTGGCTGAGGTCCTGCAACTCCAAAACCAGCATTACCACTCATACGTCCACCATCATTACTACTAACGGTATTAAGGGGTCCACCAGCATTACCACTAGCCGCACTGATAGATTCTCCAGGGCTTGGACCTTGAGAAAAAGAATACATCGTAGATACTCTACACGATAGTTTTACAGTGTATCTTACGAATATGAATTTTTGGATAATATAATAACTTCTCCAAATATTTGATTTTTAGCATTATGTATATCGAATTGAGACCATGGGCATAGTTTGTGTAGCTCAAATGATCCTTTTTTTCAAAACATAAATTTTGTACACATTATCAAGGATTCATTTTCCACAAGTAAATTTATAGAATTAAGTATCTCATCTCTGTAGTCATTTTACTGATCACTTTGTGCTCGATGGTAGGTGTCCGGACAGCAAATAGTTCACTTCTTGCTACATAATTGTTTCAAAATAAAATGCTTTTATTCAGAATAAAAGGAAATTACCTCCTTGGGGGACCATCATATTTTCTGCACTGGGCATGGTAGGGTATATTCCTGGCTGAGGTTGACCAGTAAGCTCAAAGACAGACCCACTGGATAAAGGTGCATTTAGATCAACAATATTTCTTGCTGTATTTGGATCTGGAAAATTCTGGGGCATGCTGCCTGCAGAAGAATATTGTACAGCAGCCGTGTCACCTATTATAGGACCCCGATTCATACCACTCTGTGGATCAACTTGGAAAACCACGCCACCTCCAATGGCATTTGGGTCACCGACTGGTCTTGAGCCAACAGGGCCAGCATTAGGATCAGTTAAAGGAACAGTATTGGGATCTCTCAGGGGTAAACCACCAGTTAAACCTGTGGTAACGGATGGGTCATTTGGAAGCATTGATCCTGGGTTACTTGGGAAACCTTGATTCACTGGTCCTTGGTTATTTTGGAATTCCTGATTAACTGGTTGAGTACCAGTGTTCTGTGTATTTTGATCGGTTGGTAGACCTAAATTGGTAAGAACGTTAGGATCCATCTGGCTTGTACCAGTGCTCAATAAATTGTTTACAGCATCCACAAAATTACCACTTCCAACAGGTTGCGTTTCTAGAAAGAATATATAATTTCATATAAATTGAGTATCCATTTTACACCTTTCAAGCTTGAGGCAAAGTCTTGCAAAACGCAGATTATTTAAAGACGACAAATATTTTGCTGTTCATTCTGACATCTGAACTATAAAATATATAGATAAAGTAACTTACGAGGTGGTTGATTTGGATCAACCGGTTGTGGATTAGCTTGGCCACCAGTACTTGTACCGAAACTAGCTAAGGCTATATCTAATAATGACCCAGATCCGCCTGATGGTGGGTTACCTCCACCTGTTACAACAAATTCATTACCACCAGTAGCTAAAGTTCTGGCATTTGAATTACTAACCGGGTCTGTAATGTGAAATAAATATTGCTTTACATAGGTTACACCAAATCACCCAACAAATAACGCAACAAATAAATGTATGTCGGTCTGCAATTGTCAAATAAATAAATACCTAGGTCAATTCACCTATACCGAATAGGGAAACCAAAAGGAAATGAAACACATCCAATTCCAAATCAAACGTTAGGAGCAAACGGAAGCTCAGCCAGGGATATCTGATTACTCTGAGTGTTACTGTATCCCACATAAAACGGCAAAACAGAAAGACAGCCTCCCATTGCTCACACCTAATGTGCACACACGTTTTAAGCTCCGTGACAAACAAACAAGAATGTCAGCAGATCCATCCAGAGCGAAATGGTAAAAAAAACTCCGCCGATTATACCGAAACCATATCGAGAACAAAGTGACATCAAAGGAGGAAGATAACCATACAGTAACATAAAACATTAAACATAAAAAATTGAAAGCGAAGGTGATCATCTACGTAGTCAAGGATTACTACATCCCTAACCAGTACACCAAGCAACCATTTTAAATAAACAATTCCAATCATTTTTTCCGCCAAGGATACACATAGTGAGGTAGTGTTAGTGAGTGGTTCAGACAGCGATGTAACATGGCAGAAAACTCTACTGCCGTGGAAATTGACATAACAGAAATGGCATCCTAAATTACTTTTGAAAATAAATCCACACAAAGGAGCAGAACCGAGCAACTTCAATCTCAAGAAAGGTGAGAGATATAAAGCTGAAAACTATCCCCCTTTCCTGCTCATAGAGCATATCGAATAAGCCACATTAGAAAACATGCAGATCACCAAAAAATTCTCTACCGTTACAACATAGATTCATAGTAAAAAATTATGTGAAACCCAAAACGTTAAACTCTTACATGGCATTACTAAACATATTTGCAGGAAAACAGGCGGATGTTTTAATAAAGGACATTTCTAAAGCATTCGATGAGGTAAGTACTGGTACACAAACTGCAACACTATGGAATAAGAGGTTATGTGAATAGATAGATTGCTATCTTCCTGTCCGAAGGAACTCAAACAGTAGACGTTGAAGGATAGAGCTCATCATACATTGATTTAGAGTACGGGGTTCCTCAATAAATGTCATGTCAGATGGGATCAAATATACTGTTCGCCTATTCGCTGACGTCACCATAGCATATCTCACCATCGCATCAGACAAAGATTCTTACGACCAACAAATAGACCTAGACAAACTGGGAACATGGTAACCAGGTGGAAAATGTTATTCCATCCGGACAAATGTAATGTTTTCACCATCAGCCGTAAAACAGCAACAATAGTCTCCTCATACAAATTAAATGGTCACTTTCTTGAACCCGTTAAAATATCTGAGATGCACTCTAATCCATTCGCATAATTAGGGACTAAGTTAGAAATTTTAATATTTTGTTAAAATAATTACAAATGTAACAGATAAATCTTCTTACAATTAACATATTAAAGAAAATCCGAAGAAAAGCCCTAGAGACTCGATATACAATTAGTGCACATTATGCAATAATTCCGGTCCGGTTTAGCAAAATACTGGTCAAGTATATTCATCTCGATTCCAGCTCATTTAAAAATGTTTGGTCAAAACAGAAACCAAGTCAAACAATAGCCTTTACTGAAGCGAAACCTGAAGATAGGGCCAACATCACTAAAATATAAAATACAAATGCATACAAATCCCTACCTAGAATGACAAGAACGATTTTTTCTTTTTCAAATCCCAGCGACTACAAGTGACTACATTTTCCCAAGTCCACTCGGGGATTAGGACGCCCCATCTCCTGAGGTCGTATCAGCACCGTCAGTTGAGGTTTTCAATGTCTCGGTGGCAAAGCTGGTCTTAAATTATCATTGTGAGAAGGGTTCCGCATGCGCACCAATCAGGGCTGAATAATCAGTTTGTCGATTATGGCCATTATCCGGAAGAAGCAGAAGCAGACGTAAAGGAACTCGACTATTCGCTTTATTCCTTAGGTAACAAAAGAGATTCGAAAATTAAAATTTATTTGAGTTATTGTAACAACATAGTACATCGGTCAGTTTTATGTACATTAATCTTAATCTTAATGTTATTGTCACCTGCAGGCCATAAAGTCAATCTGTAAATGAAAAAGTCTAATCTTAAAATCATGAGCAATCAAAAGACTAGATTTCCATCAACAAAGTACAAACTATTAACCTCAGGCATGAAAATTTAACGTGCATATTTTAGCATAAATTTACACTTCTCAATGTCAATGTTACAGTTAACTTGCTAGTCATTTAAGAATCCCATATTTCTAATTTATTTTTATGAACAAGGCGTACCATTAACCTGAATTATTGGATAGAAATAAGACAACTTGTCAGTTAAGTTGGTATCTCCAAAATTAAATATTTGCACAATAAACACCTGAAGCTTACACGTTTTTTGCAGTCAATTTTTTCATGTAATACTGTGTAGTATGAAACAAAATATCCTTTATATTTCACTGACAAAGCATGTATTAGCTCACGTTTTGGGTATTCGGTTGTGAAAATGAGTCTGGTGGGCAAAGGCATCATATTTTGCAAGATGATGTATGTGAATATAACTTTTATTTAAAAAATATCTTACTTGTATTTTGACAATGTACACATGCTATTCCAACAGCAACTATCTGTAATAGAATATTGTATACTAGTATTGATTTACATTAAACATTTGATTGATCTCTAATTAGAATACTTTTTCAGTTTCTCTAAACATTTCATTTTATTAAACCTACCGAAGGAAAAGTTACGTTGATGATTTCACAGCTACTATTGCAGTCTCGACAGTATTTATATCATTATGAAGATGTGCACTTTTGCATTTTTGCCAATGCTTGCTCTACTTGTGGGAAGCATATGTTTTAAACCTGTTGGGATAAAATTCGCATTTTTGACCCTCGGGTTAAGGTTATTTCGTGTGAAATAGGGTATTTTTCTAGAATTCATCACGGCTTCTCATGGAATTGTAACACGATAGAAAACTTTAAATGTATAATGTTTGTGATGTTAACATTAAGATACAGTAAGCAATTATGCCAGTAATAAACATGCAATTAATAACAGTGACAGTATTGCTGTCAAACACACAATGAAAAGGTACAAAGCAAAACATCATTGGTATACAGCAACAAATACAATTAATAATAACTAAGCTTTGTGGAATAACAATTACTTAGTTCATTTATTCTGCGAAGTTTCTACTGTGTTCCATCATTTGATGATTTTATTACAAGGTTTTAAAATATTTTATTTGTCTGTGGCTTCTTACCTTATTGTATAATATATATATATGTAGTGATATCCTGTAAATATTTATCTTCCCGCTTGATAACGACAAGAGAACATTTGTCGAAACGTCGCAATATAAATTGTTATTCCATAAAGCTTATTAATTAATACGACCAATTACTAAATGCCATATAAAGAATTTAACAAACAAAATATTGATCTTTGTCACCATAGTATCTTGTTTCCGATTGATCTAGCGTCAGCAATGTCTGTCAGTCCGTCGTTCTGTTGCTCGTAGTAACTCTAGAAGACAAAATTCTTGACATTTTTCATGGGACTTTGTGTGAGTTTTTATCTCACAAGGATAAATCCTATTGAACATTAGAAAAATCTAAAGCTATTTAATACAAGTTTTAGCTACTTTTTCTTAAAACGTGTACATTGTTTAGCTCGTATAAAAATCTAGATACACTTCTAAAAGGATTTCGACGAAACTCGAAACCAAGGATGAACCCTATCTAAAATCAGAAAAAATCGAAAAATGTTTAAAATACGTCATTGTCCTTGTTCATAATAATACGTGTAATGTTTTAGTTCTTAATCACTGTATAAGGTTCTATTCTTGCCTGATTTTGCCAAAACTTGTTCTATGATCCCAGAAATTAAAGTGTATGACTGAAAATGATAATTGTGATCGCTACTGTTCTCCCAAATATCTTTATCGAAAACCAAAGCTGTCAGTGGGCGTATATGATCATGCCTGTCAAGCTATCTTTGTACTTTGATATAAAACACGCGTCGAACGCTGTAAAAAAAAACAACAAAAAAGGCATATTATTGCTTGTTAATATGTCTCAATTGAAGTTGCCTGCTACAGATAAGAGCTAAGTCGTAAATTTGAAACAATCGTGAGGAAGATAAATAAATCATCCATCAAAGTCAAAATACCATGTCAGGTACAGAAAGTTTTGACAGTGATTTAAATCTGGAGGGAAATATAAACGGATGACAGTTTGATTAAGGTGAACGTCATGTTTTACTCGTTGTTACCTCATTTATTAACTTTTGGACATAATTTCGCTGAAATTCATGTAGTTTTGTTTGTCCAAGCGAATGGTTTGTGTCAAATAATACTTCACACAAGTGGTTTAGTTGTTTCTCGTATTACTCCTCCCAGTGGATAAGGAATTGTTATTACAAATAATCGTTTTCTCTCAATCATTAACAAAACTTTAGCAGTGACTTGAGACTGCCAAAGGCTATTACTATTTCGACTCAACTCAAATACAACTCAAAAATATAACTCGAATTCCACTAATGCTAGGGTTGTAGGCTTTCTTGGGGTTGTTCAAAACCATACTGTGTTCTTAAAAAGTATACCTCTGTGTGGTACTTTTCTATTATAAAGAAACAATTTATATAAAATTTAAAACAAAATGTTACTTACTACGAGGCTCTTCATAACATCCATGATGCCTTTTTCTCTCTTGTGCACAGACTTCTTGATACAAGCATAGCCTTATAAACCCATAATAATTATGCCAATCAACTATCACGTGGTTTAAACCAAACCCCTTTGACATAGGTGAATTTGTTGAATGACATAATCTTCGTCGCAATTAGACTCTTTTAAGATATTTTTAGTTGGAAATGTGATTAAATTTATTACAAGAGTCACGTTATTGTCATTGATTGACAGTTGATCATCATACTTGGTGCTCTTCCGTTCAAAATAATCATTGTACGGCTGACCTTTCCATGCATCTTGTACAATACCATCTTAAGTTTCTGTCATTTGTTACAATGATAGATGGACGACATATGTCTTAAATCACGTTTACAAACACTCGATAAACCTTTTCATCATCGACTAGCATCATTGCTCATATAGCTGTATCTCGAATTTTGACATTTAAAGATATGTGCTAAGCCAATCTTTCAACTATGTTGTCATAAAGTATAGCCTAGGACGGAAACATCAGTTGCCTTTTACGTTGTACGTTGCTGTGCTGCTAAAACACCAGTAGAAGATAAGGTTCTTTATCATAAAGAACAGACGATACCTTTAATTTAATTTATTACAGAAATTCATTTTGATTGAACATAAGATTTTAATTTATTAGGACTAATTTTAGGACACATTATGTTCCTGAATCTAATGATAAATAAACACTATTTCAGATAAACACAACGATACCAATTGTTGCTTATTATGCCTTGGTTCATTGGTTAAAGCTTTGACATAATAAATTGTTTGAAATTAAAATTACTAATTTTAACTTCTGATGTAGAGAACGAAAGAGTAATACTTAATTAATAACTTTTAAACCTTGTCCAATAGTGAGGTAATAATAATATGTTTCTTGTCACCATATATCACAAATAAAGATACAGGAATAAAATTCAACTGTTAGAAAATTATGATTTGTTGCAACATTTTTTAAAATAAACAACTTCTATATATTAATTTTTCTATTATTAGAAATTTTAATCAACCTAACACCAAAGACATTTTTATTTCAAATTCAGCTCCAGGGAGGTAATTCTTTTGAAATTATTCCGCAGACAACTAGTAATAGTTTGTGTATAATTTGATAGTACAATTTTTTTAAAGTAATCGCAATAAGATGTTCCGAAGCACTAAGCACAATGCTTCTTTGATTTTAATTTTCAAATAGGTTACACATGTTCACAAAGTGACTCGTACACGTTTCCGAGAGGTTGTAGAAGGGGAACGAACAGAGAAACGTCTATCTGTATTTGAATACATCGCAATAAACAATCATTTACACTACAGTGTCTCTAGCTTATTCTGACTACGTACATTTAGTATAACAAAAATCATTTAAAAACTCATTCTTGAGCAAATCTACAGTACACAGACAAATTCACCTATTAAAGCAGTTTTTTTTTAAATTTCAAGAGTTGTTCATTGTAAGTAAAATTTTTCTCAAACTTTCAAAACGATAGTGATTATTTCAGAAAAATTATTGGCATAATAAGACACCCTTGTCTTCACATCTCCGATCCAGAAATCGATATAACTGACCGAATTGAAAAGTTTAGTGCTCGTAAAACAGTAATTAGTTTTTGCTTCTTCGAAAAGACGTGATTCAAATTGGGTTAATATTGTCATTTCAAACGATGTCCTTTACCAAGTCAACATAAAAAATATGTTATTAGTCTGGTAAAATCGATAGGAAGACCTTTCAATAGTTTAATTAAAATCTTTCTGATATAGAATTTACAAGAAAAAAAGTTGAAAATTTAACACTGATTTAGTAAAGGAGCAATAATAATATTTCAACTGTTTTTGGTGAGAAAATGGTTTTAAACGTGTCACTTTTGTCATTTAACAGTGCCTTAGAAAGATGTTAGACCGGCGTTTGGGATAATATTAGGAGATAACTACGACTAACTTAGCCTGACGAATTCCTAACCTATGCTTAAATCAAAATAAGTCATAACAGAATAAAATGATTGACACAAACACACCAAATATCTAATGTAATATAGTTAAGTGTGTCACATCAGTGAAGTATGTCATTTAGTCATTATCATCATTCATTACCAATGAAATCAAAATGCCTAGATAACATAGTAATTTAACATATTATGTTGACGAATGACATCTATGACAAATCTAGTACCCTAACTGGTGGAGGTCGAGGGACAGAAAGTACACCCACGAAATAAGTGAAAGTTTTATAGCCATAAAACTGAACGCGATAAAATAACATGATCAGAAAACTTGAAACCGAGGGCATAGAATATCTGAACCCTGAACTCTGAACCCGTGCAAATGAAACCGAATAGTCATCTTATGCCAAGCCACATTTATCTCGTAGCTATAGACTTTGAAACACAGGATTTGTAAATTGATTGCAATATCACTGACAAGGTCTTCACAGTTGTTCTTAAAACAGGTGAGTTTGAGATCTACACCATGAACACTCCTGTATAAATCAAACATAGGTAAGTCTCACAAGCAATTACGCCCACCAGCAGCTTGATAGTGAGCTCAATATAAACTATAAGATAACATGCCGGGGAGAATAATATACGCCCACAGGCAGTATTGCATTTGGATAAAAAAAAAACTAGACAGTACAGTAACAATCACCTGAATGTAATATTCAGCCATCAGTCAGACCTCTTTTCTGGGGTGATAAATAGGAAATAATTCAAATTAAATAGTTTTCGATATTGTTGAATAAATACTTGGGTGAAAACAAACAATTTCAGTTTCTTCAATAATCGTAAAGAATTGTGCCTTGTAAAGTGTTTACAATAGGGGTTCATCCTCCAGTAAAATTATACATTTTTATCATAGTCATAATTTTTCGATTTCGCTGATTTTCAATTAGGTTCATTCTTGGGTAATTACAAACACTCACACGAAGTTATGACCAAATACGTCAAGAATGGTGCCTTCTAGAGTGTTTACGAGAAATTGTGGACAGATGGACTGATGGACATGGGTGACGGCAACATACGCATGTGGGAGTGTAAAAACTCGACATCAGAGTTCGATGTAATAACATTTAGCTGATGTCAAAAAAGTCAAAATTTTGCTAAATTTTGAACGGGATCGACATGCTTCTGGTAAATGTCATGGTATTTCACAAAGTACAAAATCTCAACAATGATATTTTTCACACATTTAAACTATCAAAAGAATCCAGGGAGAATTTTAGCCCGAAGAGTCAGCACGAACAAAAAATCATATATATGATATTAAATTTGTTTTCTCAAGAAAATTATCGGGACATCACCAAATAAAATACAAAAGATCAAACTAAACCTTGAAGTATAGTAGCCTTAAAGTGAGCACAAGGTAAAAGTGAATGGACGGACGGACCGTGGCAGGTGATTACAGTATACGCTCATTACATGTATTAAAATTGTATGATCTTTTTATTACATCTCCTGCAACTGACCTTTTTCGGCTGATTTGTAGAAAATCTGTATCAGAAATTTTTAAACACGATTATCGTCTATATTATTAATGAAGAATGGAACAGTGTCTTGGTTATAGATCGAAATTCCATTTAAATCATTTGCTGATATACACGAACGGAAGTAATATAAGAATTTCACTACTCGTGTAAAAACTAATGTACTATACAAATATTGACCAGCAATAAAATATCAATTATTGAAGTAACTTCATTTTCATTTCTTCATATTATATAATGATTGTCTAAAAGATTTTCAATGATCGCCTTAAGTTCTCATCGACAACCTAATCTGTCCGTTCCACCAATAAACACTGGTCGATTTGTCATTAGTCTTACGGTCATATCGTAATTAAGGACACCATATAAGCAAGTTATTTGGGGAATCTAGCCGTAATAAGATACTAGACAATCCTCTGGCCATTAGAAGAAAGTTCTTTTTCCGTTGAAACATTCAGTTAAATTATAGCATTCTGGTAAAGAAAGATGATGGATTTTCACTATAGATTTCAATTTTGATTGCTGCCAGTAAACTCTTTAATAAATACCTCTATATTTTAAGTAATATTTATAACACCTTTTCATGAGTTAATCGATTTAAACGACGAGCTCGAAGGACGAATCTTTTGAATCGGTTAGCGAATAAAAAATTGCTATATATTACTTATACCATGATTGAAGGGGCCTGGCAGGTGAGTGATGGTGACATGCCTTCGTGATGCGTGTTATGCAATAACCATTGAACGTGAATTAAATACTATGTTTTGGTAATAAGGCAGTCTCGGTTTGTGTTTGCTAGGAAAGTGGTGCTCTGTGCGGATAACTAAAGTCACACCTCTCTCTATATACATTTAAAGAGTAAATCGTGCTATAACTTCCCTTTTAAATGATTTATAGAACGCTTATGCACGACCCACCCGTTTATACAACGAAACAATCAAAAGAAATTGCCGATAACATGGTATAAGCCAAAATAATATAGACCTACTGCTGTGACACCAGCTGGAAGATTATGCTATGCTATTCATGGACTAATATGCTGATTTACTCAGTTTAAAAGCAACTTTCGCCTGATTCATCCCACCATTATTGCTTTCCGGACAAAGGTAGAAGGATTAGATGGTTACAGAGAAATCCTATACCCCTCTCATGAATAGATAGCGATAAATTTTACACACGAATTAAAAACAGTTGCCACAAATAAAGGAAGTTAGTGCATGATACCAGGACTTCTATCTGTACGACTTACAAAATGTGACCTGACAGTAGACCCGCTTTATATTGGTACAATATTCAATTTTCTGTAGGGAAAATTAAGTGAATATTTTCCAGACATGATAATGTTCATAAAATATCATAAAACAAATTGTTTGATTGATTCAAATAACACGGGAACCAATATTTTGTATGTTATCAAATTACATAATAATTTACAGCACAAGTATTATGAGTTAAAATATTGAAATATTCAATAATTTATCGAGTAAACGTGAAATAAAATACTTGTAACATATGCAGTAGATTTTTGGCTTATCCATACCCATGCTATAATCATTGGTTTCCATGGGGCAGGGGTAAGGTGTGTAACAACATCGAAATTTCACTAGTTGTTGCACGGTGGCGATTTTTTGAGAGTATCTTGGCAAGGCATCAAGGTCCCGCCCAGTTTAACTTGGATTGAAGTAAAATCTTATTAACTCAAGGTGATAATTCAAATTAAATTAAAACAAATAACTGCGTTTCCTCTTGGGACAAAAAAGCGGCTTTCTAGCTTTCGTGTGTTTCCACTAGTTAAATTGCCGAACCAAATATGTTCGCTGTTCGTTATGCACGTGTAGTTTTTTCTTTAGGATATATGCAGAAATGTCTAATTCACTAATTGTTGTATTTCTTTCTCGAAACTCGTAGAATAGAGACACACAGATCAAAAAGTAACTGTAGATTTATTTAATCCAATAATGAATGCACAGCGAAGCAATCATAATCCAAATATAAGCACAATATATTAAGCACAAGGTATAATACACAAATCATACATTCAGTAAGTAAGCACTTTAATTGAATCCCCCGAGGCCTTAGCTACTAGCCTATTTATATAAAACTTATACTTCTAGAACAATCAAGAAGCCACTTTAACGATCCAGAAGTGATACATTGTTGAACACTGTTTTCACAGGTCATATTGCATCATAATATTAGTTGAGAAACTTTAGTAACTTCTGGAAAGATAATCTCTAAAGTTCTAGAATAATCTGGGTGAATACCATAACACCTCCCCAACAAAACTGATGTTATAAACGTCAGCACTAAATCTTCACTTTTGGTTTGCGCTTTCGCTGGGATCGTCTTGGGTTATCGGGTTTATACTCGGAAATTGGTTTCTTCGACTTCAGAACGAGTGTCTGTTTCCTCTCCAGGTTCGTTGACCTCCTCAGTTGCACATCGGGGTTGCAGCTGTTCCCAGTGTCTTCTCCAAACTGGACCATGAGGTACGACCTTAATATTGAAACAGTGGGTACCAAGAGCTTTCTTTACAACACCAGGAACCCATCGAAGATGTTTGTCATGGTGAGGTCCAAAATGCAGCAGCGTTTCCAGCTTTATACTGTTTTCTCACCTTGGATACTCCTGTGGATTCTTGGCGTTTCTCAGATTTTGGTGTCTCCTTGGTCTGTTTGCCCTGAGCTATGTGTGCAGACGAGGGCAGTAGGGTATCTATTCGTGTACGTATCTGTCTGGACATCAAGAGTTCACACGTTGACAAACCAGTTGATGTTGGTGTTCTCCGGTACATCAGAAACTCTTGAAGTGCTTTTTTTTTGGTGGTTGAGATCACTTTCTCATTGCTTGCTTGAATGTTTGTACCAAGCGTTCAGCTGCTCCGTTTGTAGCTGGATGATAAGGTGCTCCAGACAAGTGCGTAATACCCCGTTCTTTGCAACAACTGTGAAATTCTTCTGAAGTAAAGGTAGTCGCATTATCAGTCACCAGCGTATGTGGATATCCAAAAAGAGTGGAATCTTCTTCTAGCATATCTAGGGTTGCTCTAGATGATGTAGATGTAGTGGGATGAATGCAAGGATACTTTGAATAGGCATCTGTAATCACCAACCAATCTTTACCCATGAAGTTAATAGCATGATCCACGTGTAATCTACTCCAAGGCTTGTCTGGAAGCATCCACGGGTGTATCGGAGGCTTTGGTGGTTTATTTTGGTGCCGGCCAATTACAACGGCGACTTGTCATTCCAATAGCAGTATCGATGCCAGTCCAGTAGACTACAGTTCTTGCTAACTGTTTCATCCGTTCCATGCCAAATTGTCCTAAATGTAGTAGTTAAAGGATCTTTGGTTGCAAGCTTTCTGGAATTACAATTATTGCACCGTGTAGAAGGCATCCATGACAGACGTTAAGTGATTCTGATTTCTTTCTGAACTTTTCAATGTTCTCATTTTTCTCAGTGTGCTTAGGTGGCCATCCTTCACGTACATAACGCATCACTGTAGCTATTACTGGATCCTTCCTGGATTCTTGTCGGAGAATTTTGGATTCCATAGGTTCGACTTAAAGGCTGAGAACTTTGATAGCGCAAACCATATCCATATCTTCACCACCTTCCTCCCTGTCGAAATCAGAATCACCTCCAATTGGCAAGCGACTAAGTGCATCTGCATTTCCATGATCGGATGTTTTCCGATATTCGATTTTGTAGTCGAATTGTTTTAACCATAGGACCCATCGAGCTAGTCTGTTAGCTGCAGGGTGGTGTTCCCTCCTTTGGTCCAAATAGAGCTGTAAATGGCTTGTGATCTGTTACCAGTATAAATTTTCTTCCATGAAGAAATTGATAGCATTTCCTAAAGACGAATATGATAGCCAGGGCTTCTTTAAGAATTTGGCTGTAGTTCCGCTCTGCAGTTGTAAGAGTCTTCGACATATAAGCGATTGGGCGCTCACTTCCGTCTGGATAGCGATGAAACAAAGCTGCTCCAATTCCATATAGATGCATCACAAGCTAGTCCAAAGGTTTGTTAGGATCTAGAACTAGGACTTGATCAGAAGCAAGTATAATTTTCAACTGTTGAAAGGCTTTCTGTTCTTCTTCTTTCCATTGCCACTTGTAGTTTTCTTGGTCAGCTTGTACAGTGGCTCTGCTATAGTAGACAGGTTGGGTATAAAACTGTACTGAGCCCAAGAGTGACACATCTGTAGGAGGTGGCATATTAAGTACTGCCTCGATCTTTGACCCTTTTGAGATTCCATCTCCTGATAAGGTGTGTCCAAGATATTCTACAGATGGTAGAGCAAATTTGCATTTGTCACGACGACATCTAAGACCATTGTCATTTAGACATTTTAGTAGACCCTTCAGATTACTTATATGGTCTTTGGCGTTATGCCCGCTGACAAGCATATCATCTTGGAAAACTGAGACTCCAGGTAGATCTTTGGTAAGGTTTACCATGATTTCTTGAAAATAACCAGGTGCTGACTTGATTCCAAATGGTAGTCGCTGTTGAAGTAGTACTCCACGGTGAGTGCTGAGGGCTAGCCTTTTTGGCTCTCAGGAGTCAACATGATTTGGTTGTAGGCATCAGCAAGGTCAATCTTGGTATATCCAAATCCACCTCCTAGTTTCTGGATTAATTCCTCTGGGAGTGACATTGGATTATTATTATTATTATTATACAACATATTTATAGTGCACCCTTTCACTAACGTGTTCAGGGGCACTTTACAATAAACTGATAAAAATCTATAACAATAATTACAGTACAGTAAAATACAATTAAAATTAATAATTCAAGAGTAGGCTTATAATAAAATAAATTAATAAAAACTAGATAAAATAAATTGAATAATAAAAATATAAGATTTAATTATTAAAAGCTTGATTAAAAAGATGAGTTTTGAGGTTTTTCTTAAAAGCAATAAAAGATGTACATGTGCGAAGTATAAAAGGTAGTTTATTCCATAAAACTGGTGCCTGAAAACTAAAAGATCTTTGTCCATATGAAACCAGCTTTACAGAAACTGGTTTTAAAAGTAACTTATCAGCTGATCTCAAGGTACGACTTGGAGTATAGATATCTATTAATTCAATTAAATATAAAGGAGCTAAATTGTGTAGACATTTAAAAGTTAACAATAAGATTTTGAACTCAATGCGATATTTTACAGGTAACCAATGCAAATCAGACAGTACAGGAGTAATATGATCAGTTCGTTTCAGTCGAGTTATCAGTCGTGCAGCTGTGTTCTGAACACGTTGTAGTTGTAGTGACTAATGAATTAACAAGTGATTTAGTATTGTCTATGGACAGATATTTTCGAATTTTACCAATATTTCTAATATTAAAATAACAAACTTTACAAACATTATTGACTTGTGCCTCCATGTTCAAATGCGAATCAACTATAACACCAATGTTCCTAGCAGTCAATGACGGATCAATTGTGGCATTTCCAATAATGATAGAACTCTTATAACAATTTGTTTTACTAATCTGGTGCTTTGAACCTAAAATCATATACTCTGTTTTATCATCATTCAATTTCAAGAAATTCTTGGACATCCATGATCTGATTTCCGATATGCAGCTTTCAAGATGACATTTTGATAATTTAAAAGAGACAGGAGACAAAGGGTTAAAAGAAATGTACAGCTGGGTATCATCCGCATATAAATGAAAAATTTAAACCATACTTTCTAACAATGTCACCTAATGGTGAAGTGTATAAGGTGAATAAAATGGGACCTAAAACCGATCCTTGAGGAACGCCATAAGTTAAAACTGACTCTGAGGAAGATTTACCATTTACTAAAATGCATTGTTTTCTGTTTGTAAGATAACTTTGTATGAGTGCTAGAGCATTGCCTGAAATACCAAATCTATTTTGTAATCTGTTTACAAGTGTAGAGATATCAACCGTATCAAATGCAGAAGATAAATCCAGAAGTAGTAGAATTGAACATTTTTTTTTATCAATATCAAGTAGAATATCATTAAACACACGAATTAAGGAAGTTTCGGTGGAATGGTGTCTCTTGTAAGCACTCTGAAAAGCTTCAAATAAATTGTTATCTGCTATATAACTTTTCAACTGAGAAGCAATGCATTTTTCTAGCAATTTGAAAATAAAATTTAAATTTGAAACAGGTCTGTAGTTTTTTAAAACATTAGAATCAAGCGAAGGTTTCTTAATTAAGGGTGTTACATAAGCTAGCTTAAATATATTAGGAACAGTTGCTGATTCTATACAAGAATTAATAATGTTACATATTATAAGGGACAATTCATCAATACAGTTTTTCAAGATAGGTGTAGGTATGGGGTCTAGAGCACATGACTTTGGGGCTGTGGAACTAATGAGTTTTTTCATGTCAGTGGAGTTAATGAGCTTGAAATCATTTAAAGTACAATCTGTCTTATCAATGTCAAATTGGTTCACTTCTGATTTTTAATATTTTGGAAGAGAAAAAGTCTGAAAATAAATTGGCTAAAGTTTCGTCATTCTCACAGTCTGGGAGTATGTTTTTTCCAGCATTATGTTCAAGAAGTATATTCACAACTTTATAAAGATCTTTTTGTTGATTTGTTCTATTAATAATTTTAGCAGAATAATATTCACATTTAGCATTCTCAATTAATTTATTCACATTATTTCTGTGTTCTCTGTAAATGTCTTTGTGAATTTGCAGTTTGGTTTTCCTCCATTTTAACTCAGCCTTATTACGATCTCTTTTGGCTTCGAGAATTGAGTTGTTAAACCATTGAGTATTTGGGCGTAAGATAACAGATTTAGTTTGTAATGGGAGAATCGAATCAAGTATTTCAGTAAGTTGGGCATTGTATTGAAGGGCTTGTAAATTTACATCTGTTGACTGATTTCGAGCTAAATCTGACGAAGATATAATGGTTTTCAATTCACTGATGTTCAATTTTTTGTACTTTCTAAATTTTAGTTTCTTTCTAATTGGCTCTGGTTTAGTTAGGTTGATGTTAAAAGTTACAGAATAATGATCGGATAACAACTTGTCAGAAACATTTATACCACCTATGTTTAAGCCACTATCATTAGAAGTGATGACTAGATCTAAAACATGTCCATGGTTGTGTGTTGAAGTTTTTACATGCTGTATAAGATTTCTGCTGGTGAGAATATCCTTGAACTCATTGGCCGTACTGTCCTTAGAGTTATCTATGTGTATGTTAAAGTCTCCAAAAATTATAGTTAAACAGTTAGAGGTAAAAAGTTGATCCAAAAAAAGACTGAATTCTTCAAAGAACCTTTGGCATAGATTAACATTTGGTGGGCGGTATATAGTCACAATTCTGACAGTTTCACGTGTGAATTTACAATAACAGTCAAGTATTTCAAAAGATTCAAAATTTCTATGATGTGTTCTCTTACATTTGATGGATGATCTGAGGATAAGGGCTACACCACCTCCACGAGAACCTCTGGCACAATGCTCAATCACGTAGCCGTCAGGAACCAAGGCCGCCAATGTCGGGGAGTCAGAGGCATCACCTTTCAGCCAAGTCTCAGTTATCCCTATGACATCAAATTCACTTTCACTAATGAAATCATTCAAAGCTGTTGTTTTGTTTTTTACTGACCTGGCATTAACTAATCCAAATGAAGTTTCTTGTTTTAAGGCTAAGTTTGTAGAAGAACATTTTATTGACACTAAGTTCTTGTTAACTACAGATGTGTTGTTTTTTGTTGAATCTGTTCTATGTTGGATGAGTGGAGTCAGATTTAGGTAGTTGATATTATCGTAGTTGACGATGATCTTCTAACTGATCATTAACACCAACAGCGTAGTCACCACAAATTCGAAGCTTAGGTTTTGAAGTACCTGTAGAACTTGTTTTCCTTATTGGTACCACTGGTGTTCCATAACTGTTAAACTGGACGGGCTTCCAGATTCCTTTGGCGATACCTTCCTTTTAACCTTTCGCAAGGTAATCTCGAAGAGCAAAAGGAACAGATCGTGCCTTGTGAAAAAGTGGTTTCGCATCAGATTTGAACTTTACATCTAGTTCAAAATCCTTTAGGCCTACCAATTCATCTTTAAATAGTTCTGGAAATTCGTCACAGATGGTGCGGCAATCTCGTTGAAGGGCAGCATAACTTTTGGTCCAAGGTTGCTGAATGTTGAACTTTTACACTCGCACTCTTATCTTGGTTGTTTATGCTTTTAATTCCCAGAGCATTTTTCACTGAAATTCCTAGTGCCTGGATAGCATTACGTCCCAGTAGGTTTAGATCGGGGATCTTTGTAACAATGTAAGAAACTTAGCTTTCATTTCCAGTTTTTGGATCTACTGTTTGGGCGTTGAAGGCTCCCAACACTGGCATGTTGTGTTGACTGGCAGAATCATATTTATGTTTGACCTCTGCTAGTTTTCCAAGTTGTTTCCAGATCGGCAACGAGACAAAATTTCTAGAAGTTGCTATGTCTAGTTCCATGGTAACATCATGGTCTTTGATTGTGCTTGGTATATCCAACTTGGGTATATCATCTGAAACTTCACCCAGAATCGCTTTAATTAGCTCAGATTTCCTTATTTTCTTCACTGAAGTTTTTGTGTGCTTCGATTGCTGTTGTTTCTTCTTGCAAACAGCTTCAAGGTGTCCTTTCTTCTCACAAAAGTGACATTTATAGTCTTTGTAAGGACAGTCTGGGGCTTTATGACCTTTTCCACATCGGTAGCATTTGACCTCCTGGTGTGTGGGTTTAGGTTGTCGATGGCCTTTATGTTGATTCATTTTGTTGTTCTGCTTAACTTTGTTCACTGGTTTTGGTTTGGAAGCATGTACGGTTTCCTTGGCAACCTTTGCTGCATCTTCGGTCTTGACGGCGGCTTGGACTGCCTTGGCAAAATCTAGTTGATCGTCTCGTATTTTGAATAGTGCTTTAAGAACCGCTTCATTGTTAACAGAACATATGAATCATTATCCTAGTGCTTCGTCCTGGGGTTCATCCATTTTCAATGTGTGAATGTCTCTAGGTGGGTTCATTTGAGTAGCCAAAGTAGACAGTTGTTTGTAGACTGCCGTAGTTTGGTTTATCAAAAACACTTTCTCAGTTCGACTTTCGGGTACTGCATTTGCTGCCAGAAAAGTGCAGAATCGTGAATAATAATCAGGCCAAAGTTCAGTTGTTGGATCAAATGAAAAAAATGGCCGCACAGATGTTGTAAGAGTTGTTAAAGAGGAAATTGGCTCACCGTTAGATTTTGAAACTAATTTCATTAAAGTGTCCATTTGCACTGTTTGTGTCTCCATTTGCTCTCTTTGTTGTCTGGCTTGAATCTCCATTTGCTCTCTTTGATGTCTGGCTTGAATCTCCATTTGCTCTCTTTGAACCTTTATTTGTTCAGAAAGTTTAATCAATTCTGTAGATTCTGCCATGTTTAAACCTTCTGACATTAACCACCGTTTTCCAGAAAATGATGAGATATATCCTAGTAGTAAACCGTAACGTAATCCTTATGTAGATATCCTATAGGCGACGCCAAATTTCTGTTGTATTTCTTTCTCGATACTCGTAGAATAGAGGCACACAGATCAAAAAGTAATTGAAGATTTATTTAATCCAATAATGAATGCAAAATGAAACAACAATATATTAAGCACAAGGTATAATACACAAATCATACATCAGTAAGTAAGCACTTTAATTGAATCCCCCGAGGCCTTAGCTACTAGCCTATTTATATAAAACTTATACTTCTAGAACAATCAAGAAGCCACTTTAACAATCCAGAAGTACATTGTTGCACACTGTTTTCAAAGGTTTGTTTGCATCGTAATATTAGTTAAGAAACCTTTAGTAACTTCTGGTAGATAATCTCTAAAGTTCTAGAATAATCTGGGTCAAGGCAAAAAAATGAATTCAATTATTTGTATTTTTTTATTTTGAAATTTTTAATAACTGTAAAAACACTTATCATGGCTTGGTATTTCTCGAAGGCAGTAACTTTGACAAGAACTTAAAACAGGGGCAAATTACAACTGAAGCTTCAGATCAAAGTTTTAACTAATTAATAAGCTACTATATCGTGTGGATAAAATGTACCATTTTCAATTATTTAACTTGTAATATGATTAACTACTGATCGAACCAAACTAGCTGGGGTTGAACAAATTTTTCAGTTAGAAAAGTTCTCGGCATAAAGCTTACTTTTTTTTCTAATGATAGCCTGACGAGAGACTCCATGGGGCTGTGGTGAAAATTAAGGGAAAATCAAAAAATATGAATGGTCATCGAAGATCAAACAGGGATCAAAAGTCATTTAAACGTTCCCATTGTGTCCATATGTCTAAATTACTCGTTACTTAAAATATATAGTTTTTGTCATAAATGAGGTCGGTGTGCTCAAAAAAAGATTAAATTCTCCTATTTTGTTAATTGAGGTATTATAGGTTTTCTAACATGACCACTTCACTTTTAATTGAAAAGGTTCTACATTTTATCAAAATCCACTTGACAGTCACTGCACACAAAACCACTGTTGATGGAAATAACCTTTCGCCAATAAAATTTATCATGATCTCAGAAATTCTCAAGGAAAATGCAATATGAGACATCAAATTTCAAACCCAGAACAAAAATTTGTCAAATATGGACATGCGAAAACTTGCAAAAGCAAGGGAGGATTTTGGACGATGTATACATCAGCTACTTTGCGCAAAGTCGGGGTTTTATATTATAGAACCAAACTACAAGTACAAAATTTCACACTGCACAACATGACCACACACGACGGATACTGGTATATTTGGGATGAATCAGACGGGGAATGTTTAATTCCTGTTTCAGCCAAATGAAATGTGAAGAAATGCATTCAATCATTAAAAGTAATATGGAAGTGATAGTTATACACCCAGGGATCTTGGATCTTGTTGTATATCAAACATATCCTTCATAGTTAAGCCATATATTTCCAGATTTTCAGTAAATCGTTTCCATTACAACAAAAAAGAGAAAGGTGGGTGAACGAGCAGTAAAAAGTTGTATTTTGTGAAATGTAAATCATTATAAACTTGTCACAACTCTAATGAATGGGAACGACTACAAATAGAAATTGCATCTGCGGCTTCTTTAGTTCAATGGATGCAAACTCACGATCATACGTGCCCTCTGAATCCATTCATTCTTCGACCTTCCGCAGTTAATCATGATGACGTGTGGTAGATTATCTAATTACCGATTAGCGATAATCTGATTGAATCTCACCGACGCGTGAACGTGATCTTTGTTTAGAGAGATAATCAGAAATGTCATGCTCGCTTAATTGAGTCATTTTGATTACACGTGGTCGCTTATTGAAGGTGGGCTCTAAATAAAGGTGGTCGTGTCAGCAGGATATACTGTATAAATTAAATACTCCATCATTTATAATACAGAACGACAATGCAGAAGCTCTAAATGAAACTTGAGCAATAAGTTATTTTGAGAAAAAAAACATTGAACTTTTCATTCATATCCTTACTATTGCTGCTTCCTAATTAAAAAGAAATCTTAGAATCTCAGACGGCCGTTTTAGAATCAAATATCCATGAAAAAATCTTTACGATTCCGTTTCCTTTATGTTTCTACGAGATATAATTTTATATCTACCTCGATGGTACCAATTTAAACTGATTTACTAAAGGTGAAATTTGTTTATACACTAATTGTTTTATCAATTTTTACTATCTGAATTAAAGACTTTTAGAGTTAAAGTCAGTATCAGTATTTGTAATTATTTAGAAAATATGAGAATTATCAATTTACGATGCCTCCATAACCACGATTGTCTTAATCAAAGCCTCATTTACTCTTTCAACATATAGATAAATATAAAAATGCAAATTCAAGTAAGACAATATATCAATTTCCTACTTGTCTTCATATTAAACATTGGTATTGACAATACACACGTGGATAGACAATGAACTTTTACCTGTGAAGATATTTAGAATTTAATAGTTCCTAGTCCACAAAAGGCGTAAAGGAAAAAAAAGGAATTCTGAAAGGGTTTGACGTAATCTATTAGGTGTGAGCCAATGAAAAGAAAACAAAAATGTAACGTTAACAAACTTTTGACACACGCGTCATGGCTCTTCTATTATTATTGCATAAAATATTTAACCAGTACTTACCGTAACTGATATTTTCCTTGTGAACACAATTATTTATATTTACATGTCTGTAATTGCATGCGGACGTCAGTTTTTCTATAAAACAAAAATCAAGTGACATTATGCACATCAATACAGTTTCTTTTTCAGTGTGAATCATGACTAATGATCTATGACACATCACAATAGTTTGATTGCTTTAATCCAAATTCACAATATTACTATCTTCAACAAACAGGCATTCATAATGTAGACTTACGGCAATGTCATGGGTTAATGATGCTAATGGGCTTTATTAATTGGCACAAGTAATAAAAATAATGAGATGCTAAAATCAATAAGTAATGAATCGATTTTGAAAATAATTTTGTTCAAATTTGTGTAAAACGAAGGATAAACACTGTTAGATTGATCACAAGCAATTGTGAGATAAAGCTCTAGGTAATATCTGTTCAATGTAGCAGATAAGCTATTTCAAGCATAGATATCCCATTAATAAAGTTTATATTTAACATAAATGGGATAATATTATTTAGATTCATCATTAATTATTACCTGTTGCCTCAATGAATCTAAAGAATTGTAAGGGAGTAACTACAATGTCGATATCAAAATAACCATTAGTTTGAATAGAGTCAGTTTTACTAATTTTGGTTTAAACTCTGGTTTAGTTATAGGATAATCACAATGATAATGTGGTTAGAAAGTCAAGGAAGGATGGTTAAGTTATAAAAGAAATAATAGATATTCGTGATGGTGATTTTGAGTTATTTCTCTTGACTTAGTTAAAACGCATCAAAAAATTGGCATGTGATCGCGATAGAAAATACAATTTTCATCTGATTTCAATGAAATTTTGTTTTGATCATGTACAACAAACACTCTTTGCCAATTTGGAATTTGACGTTTATTTAATCAGAGTTTTTGAGTTATTTCCCTTGACTACAGAAAAGAAGAGTACAGTTTTCATCAGATTTAGATAATAGGCTTCACTTAAATTATGTTAAATTATCTTGGAAAAGTTAGATTTTTAGTAAAATTTGACACAACCGCCCTTGATATACTGAAAAGTTATGAGGAAAGTGGGCGTATCTTGCTAGGTAACCACTTGCTATAAAGATTGCGTCTTATATCACACAGTATTGAATTTTGCAAAATACAAAATGAAGTTAAAAGCAGTCCATGCCATTTTAGTACTTTATGAAAAGGATGGACGACCTTCTACCCCCATAAAGATCACAAGAAGCATTGCCTTTGAAATGAGTTGGACAGAAAATTTCAATTATTGCATATTTTCTTGTATTATTATCGAAAAATATTATTATCGTCGTCAACGGTGATCTGTTTCTTCAGACACTATCATCATCTGGTCACCATCAGAATCTATTTGTAGATTTTAGATCGGACATTAATATCAATTTTTTCTTCGATATCCCCTAAAGACGGTCAATACATCATCCCTTGAAATTTTTGTTCGTCTACCTAAAGAATTCACGAGTTCAATGCATTTACTGCAGTTATGCCCAAGTTTAAAAGAACGCTGTTAAATTAAACTATCTTAAAGATTTTAATCCAAAATTTGTTTATAGTCAGACTGACTGTTGAGACAAATCTAAATATAAAGGACTGTTTCATAAAAAATTGCTTTCAGTAAGAACCATTGTCCACATCATTGGACAAATATAGTTTAATGTCTGAGAAGAAAAGTCTACAAAATGGAACAAATATTTAACTGGTTAATATTAGGATATGTGAAAAGAAATATGAAAATCGTTGAATTTGATCAAAAGCATTTATTTTTAAAAGTAAACTAACATATCTATCAATTCCAACAAATTTTTTTTTTTCAAAAAACGTTTAGAGTAGAAAAAAAGGCTTTCAAAGTAGGCTTCTTTAGCATGAGTCGAACGTTAATGAGCTAGGCGATCACGTGACCGCATGACGTCAGAGATGCCCAACTAAAATAAAAACAAATGGAGAACTAAGCCTAGCTAATATTATTATAACCTTCGGGAGTTTAGCGCTTTAATTTCTGATCATATGTGGGCAATGGAGGATTTATCAGCTGGTATAGAGTCATTAGAAATTAAGCCATATCAATTCGAACCATTAAAACGCTCCATATCTGACGAAACTGCCAAGCTTTCAGACTCCCCCCAGTCGGATTCTTCCGATCCATCAGAACTTGACACAGATACGGAAGAAGAGGATGATCCCCGTCTTGGAAATACGACATGGTAGGCAAAAACTTTTCACAAACTCTTTTAAATTGGCTCTCAACAATAAAATTGATCGGAAGAGGCCTTTGCTGATTCAAATTCGTAGTAGGCCTATAGGTTCTTTTTTTTTATCTTCATTACGACAGTTGCCGTTCAGTGCAGTGGCTAAAAACCACGTCGTGGTAAATATAATTAGGCTAGGCCTTGTTGCGATTTTCATAAAATTTTGAAGTTAGAAGAGTACAGTCGGCATTTTCATGGGTTGATTTTGATCTTGAATATTTGTAAAGAGCCTTCAGAAGTACCAGAAATGTAGGCCTACGTAAATTGCATCAGGCATATTCGAAATTTCTCCTTTGGCTTTACTGCCTTTAGGATAATTTGAATAGGCCTACTAGGCTACCGTTTTCACACCTAGCTGGCACTTTTAAAATCAAATCATTGTAATATTGCAGTGGAAATCTCGACTAGGCTTATATAGCGGGATAATTGCTTTCGTTTGCAATCTGCGTGTGTGTGCTGTTGTGTGCTAATATAAAATGTTACCACGCTGTGGAAAAGAGCCACTGCCACAAATAAATGGCGTTACATAATTTGTTCTAAAATGGGGAACTCGCCACTAAAGTCTTTAAAAGATCTTATTCACATCCCACAATTTTGTTTCGGGACATGTTATACATTATTTAAAGAGGCATAAGTGAATAATTTTCTGGAGAAACTGTAATTTAGAGCCGAATTTATCATTATGGACGTAGGCCTTTTTCTCACTGATAGGCCGAGGAGGGTCTAGTGTTGCAGTGTAGTGATCAAAACGAAATTCAGAAAAATGGAAACGATCGCCTCTTTTGTTTTTCTGGTCAATGCTGGCATGAGGCCTAAGTGGTTCACGAAAAATGGTTGGCACGGCACCTGCCTTGAGCTTTGGATTGGCGTTCACATATCCATATTGGGCTAGTAAGACTGGGTTCCGGTCATACGCATCGTCTGCAAAATGATCGGAACACAGCCTGGAATATTTAGTGGGGGAAAAATTCTTCCGCTTCAGTTTGACAATCCAAGTTTTCACAAGATGTTCATCTTTAGGAAAGCGGAACATATGAACACCAGAGCCCTTTCCTCCGCGATTATTACAGCCATAGGCCACACACTGCGGCATAACGTCAATGTAAACAATATGGCGGGTGAATTAGATTGGGCATCTCTGACGTCATTTACAAAAGGTCACGGAAACGACCTTTCATTTTTGCATATTTCAGACCTGTGTTTTTAAAAGGATTTTTAGCTATTTTAGAATTATTTTTAATTTTTTTTATTGGTTGCAATCGATAGATGAATGATTTTACTTTTCAAATAGGTGGTTTCAAGCCTTTTTTGAAAATCTCTTCACATATCCTGGTTAATATTTTGAAATTGAAAGCTAAATTAAACTGTCTATGCTAGTAAAATCTAAGGTCTTAATTTTGTATGAGGCATTTGATGTGAATATCTGATAAGAATATTGTGTGTTGTTTGTCAATTTTAGGTGCAACAAGACAAAACCATGAAAACCAAAATTTGTCAATCTGAGGCCTGAAATTGAAGTACTTAATGTGTTGTATTTCTTTCTCGAAACTCGTAGAATAAAGACATACAGATCAAAAAGTAACTGTAGATTTATTTAATCCAATAGTGAATGCAAAATGAAACAACAGTATATTAAGCACAAGGTATAATACACAAATCATACATTCAGTAAGTAAGCACTTTAATTGAATCCCCCGAGGCCTTAGCTACTAGCCTATTTATATAAAAACTTATACTTCTAGAACAATCAAGAAACCACTTGAACAATCCAGAAGTGATACATTGTTGCACACTGTTTTCACAGGTCATATTGTATCATAATATTAGTTGACAAACCTTAAGTAACTTCTGGAAAGATAATCTCTAAAGTTCTAGAATAATCTAGGTGAATACCATAACACCTCCCCCACCAAAACTGATGTTATAAACGTCAGCAACAAATCTTCACTTTTGGTTTGCGCTTTCGCTGTGATCGTCTTGGGTTATCGGGTCGATACTCCGAAATTGGTTTCTTCGACTTAGATTGATATGGTTTAGTTTCACCTTGAAGCATGCATTGTACTTCCGCTGAAGTTTCTGTCACAAACTCAGAATGATTGCTGGTTCCTCTCCAGGTTCGTTGTCCTCTTCAGTTGCGAATCAGGGTAGCAGCTGTTCCCAGTGCCTTCTCCAAACTGGACCATGAGGTACGACCTTAACATTGAAACAATGTACCAAAAGCTTTCTTTATAATACCAGGAACCCATCGAAGATGTTTGCCACGGTGAGGTCCAAAATACAGCGCATATACAGGGTCTCCAGCTTTATACTGTTTTCTCACCTTGGATACTCCTGTGGATTTTTGGCGTCTCTCGGATTTTAATGCCTCATTGGTCTGTTTGCCCTCAGCTATGTGTGCAGGTGAGGGCAGTAGGGTATATATTCGTGTCCGTATCTGTCTAGACATCAAGAGTTCACTCGGGGACAAGCCAGTTGATGTTGGTGTTCTCCGGTACTGCATCAGAAACTCTTGAAGTGCTCTTTTTGGTGGTTGAGATGACCAAGCGTCCAGCTGATTCGTTTGTAGCTGGATGATAAGGTGCTCCGGACAAGTGCATAATACCCCGTTCTTTGCACCAACTCTGAAATTCTTCTGAAGTAAAGGTTGTTGCATTATCAGTCACCAGCGTATGTGGATATCCAAAAAGAGCGAAATCTTCTTCTAGCAAATCTAGGGTTGCTCTAGATGATGTATATGTAGTAGGATGAATGCAATGATACTTTGAATAGGCATCTGTAATCACCAACCAATCTTTACCCATGAAGTTAATAGCATGATCCACGTGTAATCTACTCCAAGGCTTTTCTGGAAATATCCACGGGTGTATCGGAGGCTTTGGTGGTTTATTTTGGTGCTGGCCACATGAATCACAACGGCGACTTGTCATTTCAAAAGCAGCATCGATGCCAGGCCAATAGACTGCAGTTCTTGCTAACTGTTTCATCCGTTCCATGCCAAAGTGTACTAAATGTAGTAGTTCAAGGATCTTTGGTTGCAAGCTTTCTGGAAGTACAATTCTTGAACCGTGTAGAAGGCATCCATGACAGACGTTAAGTGAGTCTGATAGCTTTCTGAACTTTTCAATGTTCTCATTTTTCTCAGTGTGCTTCGGTGGCCATCCTTCACGTACATAACGCATCACTGTAGTTATTACTGGATCCTTCCTGGATTCTTGTCGCACGATGTTGGATTCCACAGGTTCGACTTGAGGCTGAGAACTTTGATAGCGCAAACCATATCCATATTTTCTTACCACCTTCCTCACTGTCGAAATCAAAATCAGCTCCAATTGGCAAGCGACTAAGTGCATCTGCATTTCCATGATCGGATGTTTTCCGATATTCGATTTTGAAGTCGAATTGGTTTAACCATAGGGCCCATCGAGCTAGATTGTTAGCTGCAAGGAGTGGTGTTCCCTTCTTTGGTCCAAATAGAGCTGTCAATGGCTTGTGATCTGTTACCAGTATACATTTTCTTCCATAAAGAAATTGATAGCATTTACTTAAGCCGAATTTGATAGCCAGGGCTTCTGTGTGAATTTGGCTGTAGTTCCGCTCTGCAGATGTAAGAGTCTTCGACATATCGGCGATCGGGCGCTCGCTTCCGTATGGAAAGCGATGAAACAAAACTGCTCCATTTCCAACATTAGATGCGTCACAAGCTAGTCCAACAGAAGCAAGTATAGTCGTCAACTGTTGAAAGGCTGTCTGTTCTTCTTCTTTCCATTGTCATGTTGTAGTTTTCTTGGTTAGCTTGTAAAGTGGCCCTGCTATGGTAGACAGGTTGGGTATGAACCTTCCATAAAACTGTACTGAGCCCAAGAATGATTTCAAAGTTGACACATCTGTAGGAGGTGGCATATTAATTACTGCATTTGTCACGACATCTAAGACCATTGTCATTTGACATTTTAGTAGACCCTTCAGATTACTTAGATGGTCTTTGGCGTTATGTCCGCTGACAAGCATATCATCTTGGAAAACTGAGACTCCAGGTAGATCTTTGGTAAGATTTTCCATGATTTCTTGGTATTTCATGATAACCAGGTGCTGACTTGATTCCAAATGGTAGTCGCTGTTGAAGTAGTACTTCACGGTGAGGGCTAGCCTTTTTTGGCTCTCAGGAGTCAACATGATTTGGTTGTAGGCATCAGCAAGGTCAATCTTGGTATATCCAAATCCACCTCCTAGTTTCTGCATTAATTCCTTCGGGAGTGGCATTGGATGACGACGATCTTCTGACTGATCATGAACACCAACAGAGTAGTCACCACAAATTCGAAGCTTAGCTTTTGAAGTACCTGTAGAACTTGTTTTCCTTAATGGTACCACTGGTGTTCCATAACTGTTAAACTGGACAGGCTTCCAGACTCCTTTGGCGATACCTTCCTCGTAACCTTTCGCTAGGTCATCTCGAAGAGCAAAAGTAACCTTGTGAAAAACCGGTTTTGCATCAGATTTGAACTTTACATCTAGTTCAAAATTTTTTAGGCATCCCAATTCATCTTTAAATAGATCTGGAAATTCGTCACAGGTGGTGTGGCAATCTCGTTGAAGGGCAGCTTAAGTCTGGTCCAAGGTTGCTGAATGTTTAACTTTTACACTCGCACTCTTATCTTGGTTGTTTAGGCTTTTAATTCCCAGAGCATTGTCCAGTGAAATTCCTAGTGCCTGGATAGCATTTCGTCCCAGTAAATTTAGATCGGGCATCTTCGTAATAATGTAGAAACTGAGCTTTCATTTCCAGTTTTTGGATCTACTGTTTGGGCAGATTAATACTTATGTGTGACCTCTGCTAGTTTTGGTTTTCCAAGTTGTTTCCAGATCGGCAACGAGACAAAATTTTCCGAAGTTGCTGTGTCTAGTTCCAGGGTAAACTCATGGTTTTTAATTGTGATTGGTATATCCAACTTGGGTATATCATCTGAAACTTCACCCAGAATCGCTTTAATTAGCTCAGACTGCCTTATTTTCTTCACCGAAGCTTCTGTGTGCTTCGATTGCTGTTGTCTCTTCTTGGAAACAGCTTCAAGGTGTCCTTTCTTCTCACAAAAGTGACATTTATAGTCTTTGTAAGGACAGTCTGGGGCTTTATGACCTTTCCCACATCGGTAGCATTTGACCTCCTGGTGTGTGGCCCTGATGTTGTTCTGCTTACCTTTGTAAACAGAACATATGAATCATTGTCCTAGTGCTTCGTCCAGGGGATTCGTTATGTTATAGATGGGAAATCACATTCACATGTAGCTGCGTCTTGACGTATGCGAGCTGCCAATTCTTGTTTCCCCTGGTTTTCGTTGCATAGCACTCCAGAATTTGAATCGTCCACGCACAATGAAACGTTTTGGATCAAACTGTTCTTTTATAAAGTTCTCAAATTCATCCAGTTTCAATGTGTGAATGTCGTTAAGTGGGTCCATTTGAGTAGCCAAGGTAGACAGATGTTTGTTTGACTGCCGTAATTTGGTTTGTCAAATACACTTGTGCAGTTCGGCTTTCGGGTACTGCATTTGCTGCCAGAAATGTGCAGAATCGTGAATAATGATCAGGCCAAAGTTAAGTTGTTGGATCAAAAGAAACAAATGGTGGTACAAATGTTGTAAGAGTTGTAAAAGGGGAAGCTGGCTCACCGTAAGATTTTGAAACTAATTTCATCAAATTGTCCATTTCTTCTCTATGTTGTCTGGCTTGAATCTCCATTTCTCTCTTTGTTGACTGGCTTGAATCTCCATTTTCTATCTTTGTACCTTTATTTATTTTTTTATTATTTTTAAACTTTCTGTCATTAACCACCGTTTTCCGGAAAATGATTAGATAAATCCTAGTAGTAATCCGTAATAGTAATCCTTATGTAGATAGTGAATGCAAAATGAAACAACAATATATTAAGCACAAGGTATAATACACAAATCATACATTCAGTAAGTAAGCACTTTAATTGTACCCCTCGAGGCCTTAGCTACTAGCCTATTTATATAAAACCTATACTTCTAGAACAATCAAGTAGCCACTTTAACAATCCAGAAGTGATACATTGTTGCACACTGTTTTCACATATTGCATCATGATATTAGTTGAGCTACCTTTAGTAACTTCTGGAAAGATAATCTCTAAAGTTCTAGAATAATCTGGGTCAATACCATAACATAATGGAAATGTGGTTATCAAAAATATTGAACGCGAATGTAAATTCACCAGTATTTTTTCCAATCGTAAACCATTTATCTGTAGGATTTTAAAGTAAGAATTGCATATTAATGGACAAATATAGTTAATTGTTTGAGTCTAAGCTTTTGTTATTGGCTAGTAGAGTGCTACTGGTGCCTTGAATGGACTGAATGTTTTGCTTTATCAATAATAATAATAATAATAATAACAATAACAATAATTTATTCACAAACTTCAAGGCTATAAGCCTATAGTAGGATTAATACATTTGTAAATATACACAATAACTATAAGCGTGTAAAAATTATAACAAAATATAGAACATTATTAAACACTATATAATATATACTGGTATAGAAAATATAAATATTTAGTAAATTGCTATTGTAAATTTGTATTGATATGTATGTAATAAATATAGAAATTGAATATTCATTATTTAAGCTTAATATTGTAATATTTCTTTTCTTATTTCCAATGCTTTATTTATATATATACATAAATTTCGTATTATTTTATCATCATTACTATTGAATAGCTTGATAAGATTATGCTCGTTAGGGTTTTGGTAACACCATTTTGGCAGAAAATTGCGTCTCAAGTCTTTCAGTATAGGGCAAAGTAGAATGAAATGTATTTCGTTACCTAGTTGTTTTGTATTACATATTGTACAAATTCTGTGGGTTCTGTCGACCTTGTTCCGTCTTCCATTTTCTATTTTTAGTAGGTGGGTTGAACATCTCAAATTGGCTAATGCAAAACGAAGCTTATGAGAAAGACATCCGTGCAGATATGACTCACAGTAAATACTTGATTTGATCTCAAAATAAAAATCACATTTTGAGGATTTGGTCATGTAGGCTCGCCAGTTTTGGAGATTAATATCCTACAAGCGCATCTTAAAGAGATTCATGAAGATAGGGATGTCTCCTACCCCCTGTACGGACCATACATAACCAAATCCTGGACTACATAACAGACTTCTAACATTTGTTTACCAATTCGTTCTATCAGATAAATCTAGATTGTACAACATTTGATAACATTTTTTAGGTAGTCTATTATCATCCATTCTTTGCAATTTCAGAAAATATTTAACAGGTTTGCACATATAGTTGGTGCTAAGTTCATATCTGCCACACTCAGCTCTAGCAATAGCATTAGTTGTCACAGGACCAGTGCATAGTATCTATTTGCAAAATTTATGATGAACATGTTCAATATTCCATCTTGTCTCATTGCCCCAAAGTTCAGCCCCATAGTACAATATCGGTGCAACCATTGAATCAAATAGTTTGAATGCAATTTTTGGATTTCTCTGTGTTAGTCTACACAAGACATGTTTGATAGTATTTAAAGCTTTGGTTGCTTGCTGTGCTAAGGTTTTACAACATGTAGTGCAAGATAACCTATTGGTAAAGATTACACCCAAATATTTATATTGATTTACAACTTCAATTGATTTATTTTCAAAATACCATTTTTCTTTACGTGAAAGGGTGCCCCCATTCTTGAATACGACTATTTTAGACTTGTTGAGGTTTACATGCATATTCCACTTTTTACAATATGACTCTAGAGAATTTAACCTTTTCTGCAGACCCCCAATAGTGTCTGATATCAAAGATAGATCATCCGCAAATAATAGTAAAAAAATATCTTCAATGGATTGATCTACAAATATACCGTTTTCATTCTCTACTTTGATTTGTCTAGTTAGCTCATTTATGTACATACCGAACAGCCAGGGGCTCAAAATGCAACCTTGTTTGACACCCGAGTTACAGAGAAATTCACTTGTCAACCGACCCGATGTTCTAACTCGGGCCTTTACAACAGAATACACACTCTGTAAAAAAATTATACATACGCCCTTGAAGGCCATTTTTAAGTAGTACATAGAATATCTTACTTCTATTACAACAATCGAAGGCCATAGCAAAATCAATAAATGCGCAGTAGAACACACCACCCTTTGCTTTAGACAGGTATTTTTCTTTTAGACAGTTTAGAATAAACATGTTGTCTGTTGTTGAATAGCCCTTAAGAAAACCAGCTTGTTCTTCAACTAATAAATTATTCTCGTCAGACCATTTTACTAACCGGTCATGTATAATAGAAATTAAGATTTTGGATATAGAATCAATTAAAGAAATACCCCTGTAGTTACCAGGAATACTGGGATCCCCTCTTTTATGTAGAGGCAGTATAATACTAGTTGACCAATTTTCAGGGTAAGTACCGTTGCTGAAAAGACAGTTAAATAACTTGTGTAACAATGGCATTAATTCAGGGGAGGCAATTTTATAGAACTCGTTAGGAATATTGTCTTCACCTGAAGCTTTACCATTTTTGAGCTTTCGCATGGCTGCAGTGATTTCGTCAAAAGTTTTTTCTCTGTCCAATTCAGCATTGGTACTATCCTTTGAGTTATTCATTAATTCTAAGCTAACATGATCATCATTTGCTTTATCAGTAAATGATCTTGCAATGGTGGAATCGATTTTATCCGGTTTATCATTAATAATGCTATCAATACTGTCTAGTAGAAGTTTTTTTTTCAATTCTTTACAATGTAAATTAGAGGTTTGTAGGGAACATTGTATTATTATGTGTTATAAATTATAAATATTCCAAATGCTATCTTTAGTAGTTTTTTTCTTAGCTTTCAATTTTTGGCATCATAGAAACGTTACTGTGTCTGAAACAGATTTCAGTTGGTTGGTTCGACGTTTTCCATACAAGTAAAAGTGCGCATGTGCCCTGAAAGATATCGGATGTGTCGAAGTCGGGTATATAAAATTTTTGATTGGTCACTACAAGAAAGCAGAACAGAGCGAATGGTGAAATTGCCATTCTTAGGTCGGTAAGCTTAGAAAGATTTTAAATCCAGTGACATGATGCAACGTGTTGATACCAGTCAATGCAAATCCAGATGCAGTCGCATGGTCTACCTGTATCACCTTCAGTTGAAGATCAAGTTGTATAACGATTATGGATTATGAACAAATATAAAACCTCAAGAACAAAATAATATATAGTTTACACTGAAAGATAATAATTCGCAATTTCTTTTAATGAAATGGCATCGACTATTGTATCATTAAAAAAATTAGTATTCCTTTCAACAGTTTGTTAATTATGTTGCTTGTGTTATATATAAATTTGTTTGACGTGAAGAAACTGACTATGATGCTGCATATTGCATTCGAAGCGCCTTGGTGATCCCACGCGTCCATGAAGGCTTTCAACATCAACCATCAACCCCTCAAGAGAACATGACCAGGTGTATGGTATAGTGATGGCTGATTGACCACTCATCATATCGTCAGTGTACATAAGATTATTGAGAGGACTCCAACTCAGTGTCAGACATCTTCATCTTTAATGTTTGAATAATAGTACAAAAGCTCTATATTTTATTATCAGTATTGACTTCATACAATTCAATTACACCGTAACAACAGTGTGTAATATACATATGGTTAAAGATAAAGCCACAGGGAAATGAACTAATTCCGGTAATTAACTTTGTCGTGCAACCAAAACAAGGAAGATCGAAAACTTGATAATGGGATGATAAATGAAATGGTGCAAACATAAATATTTTGAAGTTATTGTTTGGTTACATATACTCCATTTTCAGATTATTAGTAATCAAGAGGAATTTTCACTCTCGTCATAATATATAAAATTTGTTTTGAGCTTTAGTAAAACAAGTACAACACATGACACATGACTTAAAGAAAAGATTTATTGCAGTCTTTAGTTCTGAAAAAATATAAATATTAGGTCATTTATTGACCGGGAGAGGGGAGACTCCTATGCATTTTGTTATTATACTAAATTTTTATGTCCGAAAATATAGTCACCGTTCATATTGCTGAATGAAAATGGCTGCTGTACTGAAAAGAATCTTTTTAAATTAAAAATGACATCATCCACCGTAATTGATCAAGTGGTCGAACTTTCGATCCTATACCGGATAGAAACTATTTGTAGATGTGATCGAATGCAGTTAAATCTGGAATAATACGAGTTTATTGGAATAAGAGAAGGAAATAATCTATTTTAGCAACGATGAAAAGAAACAATTTCTGGAAAATGGCACGATTATCAGGTTTCTATTCTGAAGAGGAAAAAAATGAATTGGATTGGAATTGAAAGGATGAGTAATTTTTCTTAAAGTATAGTATCAGAAAGAATTCAGCTGAGTAGCAGATAGTGAAAGTTAATATTATAACTTATTGTCAGAAATGTGTAAAACAAGAACATAATGCTGACAGACTGTCGGTCTACCCTTAATTCAAATCGTGATTACTTAAGAAAACTACGAATTTCAAAGAAAATAAATGATAAGCAACATTTTGAAAGACTGGTTGTTATGTCATCCTGTACTGTGGTACGATTTGTTTGGTTCATGTATGACATTTGACATGCCATATGAACAATCCAGATTACGATATTGATAAAAGGCCTATAGCAGATTATAGTCACACTGAGGAAAAGATGATAACAGAACCACATTACTGATATGGATCTATTGATTCTGTAGAAATGATTCGTTCAATTGAAAATTAAATCTGGTGCATAAATTTATCTCCTCTGGAAAAAAACGCATATCCTGGTGAATAGTGACATTTCTTTAGTTGAGATATTCGATGTGAGCAAATATCGTGAAGTTCTTTAGATCGTTTCAATCAACCTTATATTACGTCCATGAGTAAAGTATATCTATTGAAATAAGTAAAGGTACAAATAGATGTTTAATTTATTTTAAAGTCAAGAAAAAAAGAACACAAAGGTATCAAATGCATTTATCTAATTAGAATGCACTGCACATACTCGATACTTTTTTGTAGGAGAGTGTGGGGGCATCGCAGAAATTTGTATTTTAATCAATCTTATCTCCAGTATCTGTCATAATATAAGGTTTATCACTTGCCTTTTAATTAAATAAACAAGGAAATCACACGGAGAGCTAACTAATCTCTATTTAAATCTCGTTGATACATGTAGTTTTGTAATATTCAGTATTTATGACATAGAAATATTGCAAATTATCGATTAGTTATTGTATTCATTAATTCTATAGGATACTTGATAGATTAACTTCTTAAAGCCTGTTTACCGGTTCCATAAAGGATAATGTTGGAATCATATTGTGTGGTATGTTTTGAAACAGACATCAGAAATCCTTTTACCTAAAAGTACATGACTTTCACCTTTCCGACTAAACTGATTTAGCATTGTATTTTTCTTGATATCCATAACGTCTGAATACTATATTAAATATTAAAACTATGACATTAATGGTCGCGACATTAGATGATATTTAAATGAACTAAGTGAAGATTTGAGTCTACTACTAATACTATTAGATATGGATGGTGTCCGCTTCGGTTTAAAAAAAATCCCTATCACTGACGTTGAGTAAGGAGAGACTTCTCTAATAGTTTCTTCTGTCTTAGTGAGCTTTGCGTCTACAATCTTTATCCTTACATATGGCCGGAAAGGGCTGACACATCCGAACTGTGACACGCATTTGACATAAAAATTAACTGCTACGGTTATACATGTAAATGTTCTTCATTAAATGTCGCTGCATGTCTAATTTGGCCCCAAAAGGTTTTAAAGCAGATCTTAAAACAAATTAATTTCACGAAGATAAAAATGTACAACCATTCTCCCTTAATAATAATAATAATAAACTCTTTATTTTACATGGGTCAGAATTAGGCCCAATACACAAGGACATGGTCCTGTCTCACATTCAGCCCATGGGGCAATACATTGGAAAAAAAAAAGACAAAAAGAAAAAATTCGAAAAGACATAATATCTCAATATACAATTCGTCTAAAATACTAAAAATACACAAGTACATGTGTATCAGATGGACAGATCTATGTTCCGGCGATCAAGCACATGACCACAAAATACATATACAATACTCCACGTACAATTTGTTTAAAAATACACAAGTACACAATCATTTTTAGCCGTTGATCCTAAAATAAATATTTTGACAACTGCAGCGTCTGATAACCATAAACTATCTCGCCGAATGTATTTAAATGAATACATTTTTATTCCTTTCGCTTTATCTGACGACCTAGCCCACCTAAAACACAATTGACATACGATAATGATTTTATAACTTTGTTATGATAATTAGAAATTATGATGAAAGTACTTACCAGTATATTGATCACACCAGTCGAATTTTCGATCAATTATTCGATTCGAACATTTGGTAGGCTACAGTTAAATGTGGAGTTAAAACTTTAACTTTAATTTATTATTATCTATGAATATGATTCAACAAGATCGGGTGAGCACAGTTTGTTATGTTGCATTATGATCACTCTGATCGTATAATCCTACATCTGAGTATTCTGACATTCTGTGTAATCTTTATCAGTTCCCGATTGATTTCCTTCTTATATACATGTTTTATATTTAAAAAAAAAAAAAACACTTGAGTATTAAGCTACGACCCTCATCAGTGGTCCCGACACTCACAAAGATCTGTATAATCCGACATGTACTCATCTTAATTACTTACAGCATATTAGATAAGCACGTATTTTATTGATAATCAGGGATCAAATCACATGAAAACAAAAGTTAGAAAGGGATGTCGTCAAGTGTTAAGATTACATGTTTTTGTATTTGTCACATATTACCCTCTGTTAATGCTTGTATATATGTTTCAGTTATGGCAGTCTAATTAAAATATAGACCTAACTTTCGTTCGCGTTTTATTAGTTTCGTTTTGAATGTTTTTATTAGATACTAGAGCATATTCCCGGCTTCGCCCGAGGTTATTTACCAGTCGCTTCAATAATATTTCATGCCCACGATATTTCTTTTAATTCAATGCATGAGTAGTTGGTAGTGAAAAAACTTTCAGAACTTAAAAGTTAAAAATATCGGCCGAATATTTGAGAGGCATTCTATTGGTTTAAATTGTAGACATGGTTATCCAAAAACAATTTGTCATCGGCCTTCACGTACATAACCCATTTCAATCAATGGTAATTGATCAAAAGAAATATCGTGGGCATGAAATATTTTTAATTCAATGCATGAGTAGTTGGTAGTGGAAAATCATTTGGTACTTAAAAGTTAAAAATATCGGCGCCGAATATTTGAGAGGCATTCTATTGGTTTGAATTGTAGACATGGTTATCCAAAAACAATTTGTCATCGGGCTTCACGTACTTGATAACCGTTGGTAAATATATTAATAGCCAAAGTAAATAAAAGAAAATTATGCCGTTTCACTCGGAATACTTCTGTGTTTTTTTTTTACAAATTAAACAACGAATGCGTAAACAAAGACACAGGTGCACATCTTTGCATTTCCAGGAATATGCATCCACAGTCTCGCTGTCTCTCAGTTATGGTCACTCCCTTATATTGGCTCTAGAATGTTCTTCACATTTCTGGAAGGCTTGTTTACTGTGTTTGCATGATTGTTGATTTCAACATTTTGGACAACGTAAACAACGAATGCCAAAACAAAGACTCAGGTGCACATCCTTGCATATACAGGATTGTGCATGCACAGCATCTCCATCCTGTCTGCCTCCGTCTTTGAGCTATGGCGACCATACACACACACACAGACACTTCCTCTTATATATATAATAGATTGGCTTTGTACGTAACCACTACAGTTAGGTCTAACACTGTCAACCATATCATCATAGACAGAGACATGACACAACTAATCCTATTGTGAAGATGTTTTTTCAACTTATTCAGTGTCTTCACCATGCTTCTATAATTTCAAAACAAGTTGATGGTTCGCCAACCCGTGGGTTTTTATATAAAATTAATGATCTCAACCGGTTTGTAAAACCAGCTCTTAAAAACCACCAGATATCTTCGGCTATTGCAGCAGTCAACAAATCTTGGGCAACAAATGTGGCATTGGCACTTAAGAATCATTACGATTCACAGCTGGCCTCCAAAATTAACTTGATCAAAACACAAAATATTTCGGAATCTGACATACAAAAACATTCTAAGGAAGCAATAAATTGGGCTAAAAAGTCATATCGACGACTACAAAAAGAAACACTTGAATTACAAGAATCATTGCTGATTTGAAATGTAGGAATGTGGTGGAGGCCATGGATGTTCCGCCAAGTCCACCAACCAACTTGCTTCCAGATAGAATCGTCTCCACTCCAAAACGGAAACGTACACCATCGCCGACACAGTTACCAAGCACTTCAACGTATTTGCCGACATCAAACAAAAGACCCAATACCTTACCAACTATTGTATCTCCAAACCGTTTTTCTCTCCTGCCATCAACACCACAGAATTCCAGTCAGAGGTCAAATCCAGAAACTCCACAGTCCATCACCAAAACCACATCCCGTCGTCGCTTGAGTTTGGGAAACTCACCACCTCTATGTAAACCAAGACACCATGAAAACCAAAAGGACAAAACCAAATGGTCTCTGCCTACTTTGGTTAAGCAAACCCTTATCATAGGATCCTCAAACATTAGTAGTATACCAACTATTGATACTGATACCCAAGCTGAATCTGGTGCCCGTGTACAACATATTACACATTTACTTTCAAAGATTTCTCCATCCACTATTCCAAAGAAGGTTTTATTCCACATTGGGTTAAACAACAGAGAAGAGTCGGGTGAATCTATCCACCGTCGGATGATGGAATTGATTAAAATGGCTAAATCCAAATTTCCTACAGCCTCCCTGTTTGCAACACAAATTCCATTCTCCAAAAATCTCACCCTTTCAGATCCCCAGTCAGCCACTAACCTCAGAAGATTCAACGACCTGTTATACCATAAACCCTCCTTTGACGCGAAAACCATTCCCCGTTTCAATGGAATGATTGGTGTATTTTCGGACCACATCCACTGGATGACCCCCACTGCCAAAGCTATTTATTCTCAATGGGTCTCCCATTTAAACTAAACGCGGGGGGAAGCATCGTTAAACTAGGCCAGACCATCGTGAATCTGAGCTCGCGCAAACTTTCTCCCCTTGAAGAAAGGGTTTTAGATAGAGGGCTGACTTTCATCCCTACATCTAAACCTCTTTCACGCGTACCAATTTTATCGTCGATTGAGCACGTCATTAGGACTTTTAAACTAAATTATTTCTTCCGTGAAAGATTAGGCCGTGGAAAGCGAACTCCATTTATAGAAAAGTCTGGCTGGAATCCACCAGACAGTGCGATTGACCACAATATTTTGAGTAAATGCGATAATTTATACGAAGAAGTGTCCCATTTACCACTGGTAAATGAAAAGAACAACCTTACCGATTTTGAACGCTCTGTTTTGACCACTTTGAAAAATAATCAGACAATTATAATCCGCAAGAGTGACAAGGGCAATTGCTGTGTCATTCAAAATCGCGAGGACTATGTTTTTGAAGTAGAATCCCAACTAAATAATAAAAATCACTACCGCGAACTGGACCAACCAATTTTTCTGGAAACAGCTAAACAGATTAACACTATTTTAAATATTTGAGTACAAAAAGGCTTTTTATCTGATTCCCAATATGACTATCTTAGTGCAAAACTGGAAGTACGCCAATGCCATATATATATACATTACCGAAAATTCACAAAAAACCTGAATCTGAATGGCATTTCGCAAACAGAATACCCAAGGGCAGGCCGATTATATCTGACTGCTCTAGTGAATCTTACCAAGTTTCCGAATATATCGACCATTTTTTACTACCATTGGCTTGCAAGCATCCGTCCTACTTAAAAGACACTACCGATTTTATAGAAAAAATAAGAAAATTAGATATACCAGACAATTCGATGTTTATTTCTTTAGAAATAGATTTTTAGATTAAAATAGTTTAATCAAACTAAAAAACTTGATATTAAAGTATATTTTAAAGAAACTGACACACACCAACTTTTATTCAAAACTTCGTTCCATCCGAAGCATACATTTTCTGGCATAATAAAATCGCAAATTCTGAGATTCAACAGAATTTGCACAAGAAAGACAGATTTTGATTTGGCTTGCGAACTAGTATTTGATAAACTGAGGGGGCGGGGTTACTCAAAACGTTTTTTGCGCAAAATTAAAAACGACACTCTTTCGGCTATTGAAAACAAAAATAAGCCCCCTCCTCCACCAAACGGTTTCGGTTCTGTACCATGCAGAGGTTCTCGGTGTCGTACCTGCGAATATATACATGTTAGTCACTATTTTGAAAATAAGAAAAACGGCAAAATTTTCGAACTAAAGGAAGTTCTCTCTTGCATCGATAAAAACATAATTTACCTAATTTCCTGTAAAAAATGCGACGTACAATATATTGGCGAAACACAAAACGCGTTGCGTACTCGTTTAAGCGGTCATCGTTTTGACATTCTCCATAAAAAAGATAGACCAATCGCGAACCATTTCAATTCAGCCAATCATTCCATTGAAGATCTTCTAGTTATGCCCATAGAAAAGATACCAGACTCTACAACAATCAAACCTAAAACGAAACGACTACAAAGGGAGAGTTTCTGGATAGACCAATTACAAACATTCGTACCTCACGGTCTAAATATCCAGCATGACAACCAGATTATACCTTTTGTCGCCACCTACAATTCTACAGCTAAAAATGCATCTGTGATTGTGAAACGTTTTTATAAAGAACTCCAGGATGAATTCCCTAATATCTATACCAAACGTTTAGTGACTGCTTACAAAAGGAATAAAAATCTGAGTAATATTCTTGTACATGGTAGATTAGATACCCTTTCATTATCTCCCTGAAGTAATCGCTTTGTATTTTTATTTAATGGCTTTATCTTGTAAGTTTCTCTAGAAGTAGATAATTTCTTATCAATTGATGTATACTGAAATTCGTAGCATAGTCTCTACTTGTGGCCTAGGCCAGTGCTTCTATAGGAGAGCATCTCTTATAACACCCTTAACTGCCCTTCAATGCGGACTGTTCGAACGACCTTTGACCTAACTCAGCTTGAACCTAATGACCTTCTTTTTGAGCGGACTTGATAAGCTAGTCTAATAAGTCTCAGGATACAACAATTGTTCGCGTCACATTATCTGTTTGAAGGGAATGGAAACCAGGTGATTGTTTAAATCAAAGGTATTGAAGGGCAGTGTTAGACCTTACTGTAGTGGTACAAAGCCAATAGCTAATAAAAATATTCGACACGAAACTAATAAAATTCGAACGAAAGTTATGTCTATATTTTAATTAGACTGCAGTTATGGCTATAAGTTTCTAACTTAATTCTTTTGTTAATAAACTATTACAGTTTTATTCTGGGATAATCGAGTCTATGGCTGACCAGGTAAATTTTTGCCGAGGAGCGATTACCAGCAGACAAACTGGTTCTGGCATAAAAACCGGAACAGTTTTGTAAGAAAGTGATTAACCGCTTCCAGTTTTGGTACAAATAAAAATGTCTTTGTTATCTAAAAGTGCCTTCGTCACTTTTTTTATGTTTTCGCTCAGACATTCTATAGAAAACTTGTTTTGATATAATGAAAATGGAGGCCACCATTTTGAATCAGTCCAAATATCACTGATTGGATACATTTAGTAAGGACGTATGGCATTACAAAATTAAAAATGTAGGGACGAATAGTTTGCCAAGGGAGGTTATTAGTCCCTAATGACGAGGATCTGGGATTGTGAAAGCAACGGTTGGTTTATGCATCTATGTGTCAACTTGTTCAGCCTATAGTTCACATCTTTCACAAATTTATTTCATCATTTTTGTTGGTCTAGGTTTAAAACTTCAAAATGTATTGTTCCATGCTGCCACCTGGCGGCCTTTGTTTATGCGAGGAAACTCATTGCTGTGTTGTTTGCAATACATAATAATACCGCCAGCCATATAAACTCCACGTGACGTTTGATTTTGTTCACAATGCCACATGTATTAAGAAAACATCTGCTTTCACATTATTAATTTGTAAAATGTATAAGGAATGAAGGTTCTGTTCATCGCCTTTAGATATAATCAACCTCATATTAAAGGTTCGATATGGTTAAATATTTCCACCTGACTTTGATTTCCACCTCACATAATTCCTCACTATTTAATGTTGAAAATTGTCAAAGAAACGACTTCATAGCATTGATATATATAAAATAAATTTAAGGTAAGGATGGAATATAGTGTAGAATTGACGTTTTCAATCTAATATGAATTTGTATTATTGATAATTCGATCATGTTATACAGATGAAGTATTGGGTTTGTCACGTTGTGTTTGTTCAAGCAGGTTTAATATTATTAGAGATATGATAGATCATGATTGTGTAGGTGTCGTTTAGTCGTTTGTATTGAGAGTAGCCTTACTGAATATTGGTGAAGAAAAAATTATTAAAATATTATCGATGAAAGCTAACAGTTTCACAGAATAAAGAATTAATTGACCTGATTGTTCTTTCCGAGATGTTGAAATTGTGAGTAGTTTCTGTCGACGATCTTAAAACATTTCACAATGTTAATACATGTATATGGACATTATCGCCACTTTACTTGTATCCAGAACTTTGTAAATGGGGCCGTAGTCATTATTTCTAGGGCTTTGATTGGTTGTATTCGCCAGTGTGCAATCCAATCAAATACTTTTATTCCGAGGAAAGTGCCTATTGATCATGGTATTAGACAAAGTAAAAATGACATAAACATCGCATGCTCTCATTGGCATGATACAGAACAATTGACTGGATTGACGTGTTGAAATTAACTTGAATTACTTCCTTTATAATTTGAAAACGATTTAATCTTATCGAGTATTTCCTTCACGCCCATCATCTTTAATGTGAGTTAAAGCACTATCATTGAATCTTAAGTCTTAGATTTATGAACTTGAAGCAAGCTGTCATAATTCACTTCGTGATATTTGATTTTGATTCTTGTGACATCGATGATTTCAATTTGCTTATGATTGGTCTTATATGTGCGTTGATTTGCTGTTATCGAATACGTTGTTTTCGGGGTTAAAAGTACTTGATACGTGGTTAGTAAAGTATAGTTATCTATGGTTATGGCCTGTTATGGTCTTTGCCTTGCCTTACACTTTATGAGACAGATAGGCGTACAGAAAAGTTGATTTCAAAGGCAAGTCAATGGAACTTAGGGCTTTCGTTTTCTTTTAAATGTTGTGATTTGAATAAGCTTTGTATCAGATACCGTGGTGTTAGATAGCGAGTTAAGATTCCTGAAGCACACGAGGCCTCGTTGCTTAACGTCTACAAATGTGAAACGATTTCCATCTGTATTTGGAGGCATTTGTATAGTCAAAAGTGAAAACGCATCTTATATTTTCTTATTCTGATAGATAGGATATGACGAGTTTCTTCATTATCACATGATTTCGTGTTAATACGTTTATTTACTATTTTATTGATTTATTTATAGATGGTAGCGTACGGCAAGTCATCTCAAGCCAATTGCTATAAGGAATGAGATTCAGAACCAAAATCATTGATCGTCCCGAATTTTACCACATAACACATTACTCATATACGGTCGTCGTAACATCAATAATTGAACTTCATTGACCCGATATCCCAATATATCAAGTGAACAGCAAGTTATACAGACTTCCAGCCTGTGATTTCCCACACAGTGACTCAAGTAAGTAAAATAGTAAACGTGGAAATAGAAAGAGAGGGAAATCGATTTTTTCATCAAGTTATCGCATTAAAGAGATTTCTGTGTACTATTTAATGAAATATTGTAACTGTTCGGGTGTTAAAGAAAAGAGACGCATATTCCAGTGAAACTCCTACTACAGTGGAGAATATTGTATGTTACTCTTTATAAAGTTTGTTAATGAAGGACCGAATGTGTTAGATAGGATCTACTCAAGTAATGTTACCAAACTATGAATTATAAAGTTAAGCGAACAGTTACTATAATGAACCAATAGTAACATTGTTCGTGTTGAAGAACTTTCAATGAGAATGTGACTAATATTATTCCAGTTTTAAGGTTTGGATCATAAATGTCATCAAGACCATTGCTTCGAGATTTAAAAAGTGTTAAGTTTAGTTTTGATCATCACTTGAATTTGAAGTATTATTTTTGTTCGAAATCATCTTGTTAAAATACACGCAGTGAACTTAAGATGACATCTCATTCAGATAGAGATAAAACAATTTGAACACAAAGCTGTAAGAAGGATTTATGTTTCATCTCTGTTCTCAAGTGATTGTAGAGACAAAAATCTATTGCTGAGAGTGTTTGTAACAAGTTTTGTTTATCATTTATGTTTTGCAATGCCAGTGTTATTACGGATTCAATTGAAAACGGACTCTCTGATGAATACATGTATAAGAATTACAGCCTAATGCTAGTAAATTGGATGACAATAGGTAAAATGAAGTACCAAATTGGAATATCTGTGATATTAATGCTGTCTATTAACACTATATCTTCCGACTCAGGTACGTATAAATGTTTTCGTTTCCGTAACAAGACTACAAAATGACGGAAATAATGAAGCTCCATTCTTCATTATTTCTAAAGTGAAATTTTCGTTTGACAGTGGCCAAAAAACGTTACAGTTTTGTGCAATAGCGAGAGAGCCCAAATATTTGTTAATCTTCTTTTATTTTCCGCTTTAATATACTGCATTGAAGAGATACTACGGCTTAACACGAACATAAAATTTTAGTTCTCAAGAATGTTCAATATGAGTATATATTCATCAGTGAACTTACCCGGTGTACTAAGTCATTTTTTCAATAATCAAATGGATCTTTATGGATAATTACTTATTTTTTTTTATAGTTTTTTATGTTATTAATGGCAGCAGGTATATTTACTGATGAATAGAGCTCTAATTGGCCAAGTTTCAAATTAAAAATTTTATGTACATTTTAGAATATGTAAAACTGGAATCAAAAGTCTTATTTCATGTTTGCCTTCATTTTATACCTCTATTTACCAAAGTTCGAATAACAAAATATATAAGGAACAAATTAGTTTAGTGGGATCAGATGTTTCAAGCTGATAAAATACATACTGCAATAACACTTCATGCCGACAGAAAACTGTCTGTGATTTTTGAATTGCAAATTTCCAATAATTTTTAAATGAAGTAAAACAAATATCAGCTGCAACCTAATAAGGAATCCTTTCTATTAATTGAAATCTTGTAAAATCATTACCGCGTTTGGATTCATTTCAACACTGAATATAAATTTTTTATGTTGTTCCTATTTTCCTTTGCCTATTCAGGTCAAAGGTTTCCATATTATTCTTTATTTTAATTGGATTGTGACAGCAGCCCCAAAAGTGGTGTTAGTCTCAGAATATCTAAGATACACAGATTACTTTTTCAAATTGTCTTTTAACAAGGGCAATTTTCATACATTGGACTATTAAGGTTGAAATTGTGTTTGTTTTTTTATAATATAGAATTACAAAAGAAATCTTAAGAAGTTGGATTGTATAAGATTAGTTTATGAAGATCAAAAAACTATTTAATTCTAACTTTCGTATTATCAATAAGTGAAAGTTGCCTTACTCAAATATTCAATGTTATGTAGTTTCCTGAAAAATTTAGATTTCTTTTTTCTGTAATGCATATCAATAACTCTAAGTCCGACTCTAAATAAAACGTGTGTAACTCGTGATCAAGATGATTTGAAAGTATTATCTATATTTTCAATTAACGAGTTTATTGATTTAAAACTATAAGCTGGAAATATTCAATTGACTTGATTCTCTTATACAGCTACGATTGCCATATTAAAGGTCAGCTTAGATACCATTGTTCCCCAAGTGGATAAAAGTAGGAGAGATATTAAATATTTATGATGATACAATTTTATCTTGAATGTACATCACTGTATCACTGTATAATGCTGGGTTTACATTGTTGTTGGTCTGTCCAAACCGGCTTTACTGTCAATTTTGTTGATAAATATGCGTGACCACCGGATGGGACAATAAACCGAGGCCCGTGTGCTACAGGCTGTTTACGTTAAAGATCCCTCGACAGTTGGAAATCGCAAGGTTAATGTAGGTTAATGCTGTTGTCCTGGCAAAATGCATGGCGTTGACCGTCTTCATTAGCCCATTAGGTGCTGAAAAGTAGGACGTAAAACTCCATTCATTTTATTTCATTTTTATAGAAAATACTCATTCATCCCAAATCACATTTCAGTCTCCCATTATTTTATTTTCACATAGCAAATTCATACATTAAAGGATTAGGAAACAAGCAAACATTTGATGTTTTTCTAGGATTTTGCGGTTCTGTTGCATGAACTTTGACAAAATTCAAAGATCGAATCTTTAACCACTAATTCCTTGATTTGTTTGAAGTGTGGTTCTAGTTATTCAAGCCGACGGATATATCCCCTCAATGTAGGTCAGTGATTCATGTCCATAAAACTCATCAATTGGTATTACAATAGGTTTCTTGATTACTGAAAATATCATGAAAGCTCAATCGAATACCTTTCCAATACTAGCTAGGGGAAATACAGTGATTGGTCGATATGTGCTGAATCAACTCCTAATAGTTGTCCAAGAATTTTTATCTTTAAATCAATATAAATAATACTTTTGTCAAAAAAGGAAAAAGAGCTTCCATCACATCTCAAGTTCGAGTTTAAAAATCTTTCTTAAATCAAAATTATTGCCCCAATACGAGCGTATAAGTGTATGGAATTTGAACAGAAAAGGTAAAACGCAAAAAAGATAAAATAATAGATACATTTAATAAAATTTAATCATGTAAAAGCTAAATGTGGCAATTGTTTTTTTTTCTTTTGTATCGAAGCATTAACACATTATCAAATTGAATCATGTCATTTTGTCCTTTTAATAAAATACATAAATTTCACGCAATTTCCTCCCTTGGAAATATTTTTTAGTTAAATACGTACTAGTATTCCAATGAGTCGTGTAAAAATCGAAGCTTTTATCGTATCGAAATGTTATCTTCGGAAGTACCAGAAAAGAATGAAAATCACATAATTCCTTATCAAACAGGAAATTTCACTTTTTATTTATTTCTTTCACAAGCTAACCTTCTTTCTGAAAATTGTGGTATTCGAAACTTGAACGTCTTCTTGATACAGTCTATTGACACAAATTGAAATAATACCAAAGAATTCGCATGGACTCTTGAAATGGAAATATAATTCACTTTTAGTGTTATTGCTGAGAGGTATTGTTCTTTAAAATAATAAAACGATCATAAAAGAAGCTAACCGGTTTCTGGCACGTTTTTGAAATTCAATCAATAGCTGACTTGCAGTTTTCGTGAAGAGCATAATACATGTATAGTGTAAATTGTCATTACATGCAATCTTAAAATGACAATAATTTTCAGTAGGGAAGACATGGTAGCAACGTTTTCCGTCGAATAAATTCTTGGAAACATATATTGTATTTAATCAAACATGTATGATAAAACACATGTTCCTTTGACAACCAGAAACACTGGTCAATGTAATTATCACAAAAGAGGTGTTGTGGAAAATGAGCAGATTGTTTGGAAATAATCATTGTTGCCTTGAATCTCGGGTTAGAGGTTTTAGAGTTTAACTTGACAAAAAGGAAATCGGGCCAAACGTTGTAGAAATTGAATATGAATTATATTCGAATGTATATAACTATTAAGAATATTTTAATATCCACACAATCTGGTTGTCTTGTCCACTTTTAAGTCAAATTTAGAAATAATTTTTAATTCTGAAATATTAAATTGATCGGAGTATGCAGAAAGTATATATTGCTATATTGAAACTTTTATTGAAAGAAAATAACATTGGTTTACGGTGGTTCACATGCGACATAATTTTTTTTTTTTTTTGAAATTTGAATTCAATTTTAAATAAAGAGTACAGAAAATATCACCCACTTTTCACCTAGTTTTTCATATGGTAGAAAAAAAATTATGTCGTATATGTGATTCAACATAAGGTTCATCTATTTCTAGAATTTATTATATTATACCGATTATGTACATTTTAATTAAATTATACGTTTATAAGTTGAAAAGTTTATCATGTTTTGCATGAGAAAAGCACAATTTTTTGTACCTATATTATGCACATTTTACGTATTAGATAATAATCTTATCTTGTAATAAACAACTTTATTACACACATGTTTATCCTACTATACCGATACAAGAAGAATCAAAACATGTTATAATTGAATCCACATCCCACTTTCGTGGAATACAGTCGAACTACTTTTTCTACTCGACTCAAATGATTGAGTCGCCTTTTTTGTTTTTAAAATCCACCGTGCTTATCGAATTCCAAGCTGCAATGCCAACTTAAAATAGTGCAAAGGAAAATAAATTATCATAAAACCATATTTTGAAACCTGTCCAAACTTCCAGGGGCTATAATTCCCTAAACCAATACCAAAATCAATAAGTCGTATTTATAAGTTGAGCAGTGTCTATAGATGTCATCTTATAACATTCCATGGGGATTTCCTCATCAAAATACAAAACGTAGGTCAAATTTCAAAATTAAACACAATGGATTATTTATTATATTTATTTGTAGTTAGCACTCCAATCAAAACAGTAAAAGAAATATATAGTATGTAATAAAAGTCTAACCTTCCGCGTGTGGTTTCACTACGTCAAGCCACTAAAGACACAAAGTGCACTTCAACCATTATATTTTTCATGTTTTCAAAGTGCCCAAATGTATATATTTTAACTTTCACTTTTTGTCTCTGTGAGGAAGTATTCTGGTTTTGAGCCTGGTCGAAATTATACAGACAACACGCTACTAGTTACTTTGAAACGGCAAAAAAGGTTCAAGTGTCGAAAAGGTTGGAAATGAAATGAAATGAATGGAGTTTTACGTCCTACTTTTCTGCACCTTATGGGCTAACGAAGACGGGCAACGCCATGCAGTGTGCTATGGGGGGAATTTTGCCAGGACAGCGGCATTAGCCTGCTCTTTTTCGATTTCCAACTGTCGAGGGATCTTTTACGTGCACAGCCTGTAGCACACGGGGCCTCGGTTTATTGTCCCATCCGAACGACTAAACGCTTTTTCCATGTCAGCCCCTCCGACCTGCATCACTGACAAGGGGAAACCGGGCTGAAAAATCCGAAGGTGAATCTCGGCCTTTGCAGGGATTTAACCCGGGACCTTCAGGTTAGGGAGCAAGCGTCTAACCCACTGAGCCACCACGGCTCCCGTCGAAAAGGTTGGAAACAGTGTATGAGAAGGTTGCTTCATTTAACCAGCAAACCACACAACCATAACAATCCATTTCAGACATACTACAAGTTACTTTGACACGAGCTCCTTGCCTGTTTCAATATTATTCTAATAATTTACACGAAAGGCATCTGTCATTGATAATTCAATTAGAAAAATTCCCAACATTCTCGTTTATATCGATATTTTGACTTTTATTAGTATTTATTAATGTTGCATCGGGCGTAATATAAGTGAAAAATCTTTACTATAAGGAAGCATTTATATCGTTACGTTTAGCAGCATGTTTTACTGATTTTGGATGCTTATTTACGGTTTTGAAATAATGTTGCTCGTGAGTTAGCGTCTAAGGTGTGTATGTTTTTCCGTGTCCAAAATAATCACATGGAGTAAGTTAGTTGATAAGATGATAGCTTGACAAGTTAACAGTTAACAAAGTCAGGAAATGCTTTTTATTTGACACTATTCCTGTGGGATAGAAAATACATGCCATGTATTTACTTATACTAACTAACGTTTAGAATTACTACATTGATTCTATATCGATTATTAAAATCAACTGTCTGATACAATATATATTGTGCGATTTTAATGCCTCGCGTATGTCCTTCTAAATACTAGTTATATGATACTAATGTCAACACAAATCAAAGTATTTCAACCATTGTTTTTAAGTCGTAAATCGATAAAGAAATTGAAGACGAGATTTTAAGTAGCTCTTAGGTAATATTGATTATAAGAAAAGTTTGTATCATTTTACACCCGTCTTAGAACAAAAAGCTTGTCAATCGATAATAGCCTTTAGAATATCTTTGACAAAAGCCAAGAAGTGTTTATCAAGCTGTTTCATTGTATTGAATTGTTTTGTCTGGAGCCACTTCTTGCTTAAAGCAAGGTTAGACAAATTCCAGCTTTATACATTTAACCGTTTGTCATCTGCTTGTCAAGATCCTCTTTATTTTTAGCTCTCAATACGACTTGGTAGGCTATATGGCGTCAATAATATTTTAAACCTTAAACGGGATGATGGAAACTGGAGATGATTTTCGACAGTAGGATTATTTGAGTAAACTTCTACCGGATCTTCATCGCCTTAATATATATACATGTAAATATACAACAGTGTATATCAGGACACAATTATATGGACAACAACTACTTTATCGAATAATTTGCGACGTTCCAAAAGGGTACTCCCGTCTTTATCAAGCAATGATACAAAATAACAGAGAAGAGGGAATATATATAGCACATGATGATAATTAACAGTTAACAGGTGAAGCCCTCGTCAGGAAGATCGATTAAAGACATACTTGGTGCCAATGGCAAGCTTCAACCCACCATCCCTCCATCACCTAAAGGGTGCGTTTACAAAATAACATGCTCATGTGAACAGGAATTGGAGAAACAAGAAGACCACTAAACCTATCTGCAGTCTCAGAACACATAAAGAATAACAGGAAGCACAAAATTAAAACTACCAAAATCAAGGCCCTAACTACAAATCAACTGAACAAGAATGGAAAGGAGTCTTCATCTCACATGCCTATGATCCCCTTATCAAGTAATGACTTTCACTTAATCGTCATGCCTAATCAACTGTCTTGTGTAATAAAGCTACCTAAAGACGGGACTACCCTCGTTAAACGTTGCAAATTATTTAATAAAGTAGTTGTTATCCATATAATTCTGATATATATTCTCCAACTACTAAATGGCACATAAGGAAGGCACAACAGTGTGTTCTTGAAAAGATATATATCTATATTGATATTTAAGACTCTATATCGATGTAGACAGAATGTGCCAGCTGCGCACAGACAAAGACTTTAATTTTAATATGTTGACTACAGTTAGAATATATTAACCTTGTGTGGTATTGAATTATTGATAGTTTGCAAAGAAAAGCTGCTGCTACTAAAAACTTGCAAAATCTCGAATTAATGCTGATAGCTGACTACATTACAAACGATTTTGATAGCAAATCATTGACTTATTTATGAGTTATTGATGATAGTCCTAACCTTAAGGGAGAGAATGTTCCCCCCAATTAGTACGCTGTCTTGTGCTCTCGTGTGCAATTGGACTACGGAAATAGTTTACGTATTAGAATATTACAAAAAAATCGACACAAACTTCAAAAGGTACAGCTGCTCGAATTATTTCAAGAACCAGGTTAAACAGTCACATATCTCCTGCTCTACGTTCATTGCACTGGCTGAGAGCAATTGCTCACCTACAAAGCCGTCAATAATTTAGCACCTTCTTATTTACAAGACCTTATATCACCCTACGTACCAACGAAATGTTTGAGATCACAGAACAAATGTCTTCTTCAAGTTCCTACGTACAATATCAAGATTGTGCTCGTTCTTTTAAACACAGCAATTCTGTGGAATAGTCTGCCATACCAAAAATCGAAACTAAAGACTCAACTAACCAACTGATTATCTCTCATTTTAAGATGCGCTCTGAGCATGTCCCTATATGTGACGTGGCTTTATAAATGTCCATATTATAAATGTCCATATTATAAATGTCCATATTATAAAAGAGAATGATCTTATTTAAAGTCAATTGACGCAATGATTTTAGGTCAAGTACTCGCAATTCGATTTGTAATGCTTATAATAGTTGAAATTAAAACAAATAATGTGCAATTTATCTTAGTATATCGCCATATGATTACTTTCAAATCACCTAATTCATGGAGATTGCTCCCTCTTTTTTACTGTAAAACGGATTTAGCTGAAAGTTCACAGCATAAGTCGAACTCCTTGTCATCAGCCAGTTTCAAAGATAGAACGTGCTCATATTTTACCTTTAGACCTGTGCATTACCCATTTCCATCTTTCTTGCGTTGCTGCTTTGATTTTTTACCCAGGACGGTGATTTGATTCGTTGCATTGTAATGTGGGGATAAATGAGAAATTAATATATATGACGTTTTCTTCTAATTCAAGGGTTTATTTATCCCGTCGTATTCTTGTTAAAAATTTGTCCAGACCATTTGAGGAATAATAATCATATGGCAACAACTATATGTTCCGTAATAACTGTAAACGGTTACAACGGACACACATTATCTTCTTCACATTGCCGAGGGTCATAGGAGAGTTAGTTGAGATTATAATGTAGAAGTACAGCATATATATAATTATGATCCGTTATGAATGACTGTTTTATACGAGTGCCATATTTCGTCCAATCAAAGAAATTATTGATAATTAGAAAACAAGATTCTAAATAAGAAGTTGTGAATATTATGACAAATGGGTATCTAGAAAACGCCTTAGAACCATGACCGATTGCATTATCCATAACATTTAGTGATTTTCTCATACACTAAGTCGAACTATTCAATCCAAATATTTTATGCTGCACTACAAAGGGTCTTTTTACATCGCATGCCATCTTAATTAAAAACAGTATCGTGCTTCAAATTTGCTAATTATAGTCGAAGTTATGTTTCTCTAACTATCCCTTTAATTAGTAAATATCACCATCATACAGTCCAACTGGTGATATTAATTTCCTACAATTAACATGTGAATACCGATATTCCCTTGGCGTCTATAAGAAGTCTTATTAGTATGTGACTAATTACATTCTTCTCTTCATTTCACTCATGAACTCGTTATGCCTCGATTTGAACAATTTTCCATAGTTGAATTTGGTTGCTAATCTTTGTGAACATTAAGGAAATATACATTTGACAAAATTTCATTACAGTTTCCAGTTAGCTTGCTCAAAGATCCTAAATATATACCAGTTATATAAAATGTAATTAATTTTGGTCTCTGTAATGAAAACCAATATTCGGCTTGCTTCATTTTATAGTATTGCTGTTGACTGACTGTGATTTGTTATTTAAAATGGTCCTAAAATATTTTGGAATTGTATGTTGCATAGTACATTGCATGTATTGCATTTCCAGACCACGTACACGTAGTTCTGTATATCAGTCATCGTACCGAGGACTATTCACATATTATTCAACATCAAAATGAAACCCAAAAATCATGTGACCTTTAACACTGTCAAGACACTTGTGGACAGATAACGTCACTTAGTAACCTTGTTATCACACCTATCGTCCGCACTTCCACAAATTTACATACGGTAGGCTACGTTTGTCTTGGTTGCTAACAATACAAGCTTTCAATTCAACCAATACAATATACTATAACGGTTAATGAATTCGCCATTAACAATATGTTTGTTTTTCTCTTATTAAATACATGGTAATAATAGGTCTAAAAGGCATTTTCTGAGTGAATTTTCCGCGCTATTATTGTATACTGTGATCGTATTTCAACTCATTAATGAAATTATGTACGTCTCATTACAAATAGAATCTCAAAGCCAGATATGTTTTAAAAATCTATGCTCTATCTAAGGTCTAATTATACTTCCATCGATTATATATAGCTTGCTTAAAGGAGCTGTATACAAAATTTTTGTTATCAAAAACCTTAAATTATGCTGAATTAATATGTGGTAATTGAAAATGGAGCATACTAATTGCTAACTAATCAGTTTGGCCTAAATTTGGCTACATAAGACCTTAGTAAGTTAGTAAGTAAATATTTAATTTATGTAGGAGACATAATAATTTCTCTACAATTACAATATTCTCATTTTTGTTCTGATTATCAATCCCGGGTAAAATACATGACTAAATTTCACTCATTCCATGTAATATAAAAGTTTACTTTTTTTTATTGTAGGAAAACTTTCAAGGACTAATGCGGACTTTAGACGATTCGCATCTACCTTTATCACCTGTTTCTTCACACTTTCATTAATGTTTTGTGCCGACAAATTTTACTCTACTCTAGATTTGGGCTTTTTATACTGATCTCAAGTTGTCGCAATTCAGACTATCCCAACCAAATATTATTTTCTATACATGAACTTAGAATTAATGGATCCCTTTGAATGTTTGAAATACTTGATCTCATTTTAAGATTAGTCTGGGTCAACAAGACTTTAAATGAAGCCAAAAGACCATTAAATTTATAATGTAGTTTTTATTCACACTGTAAGAGTTCCATAAAATAATGATATTTTAAGAATTTTTGTTGTCGGTAAACGAGCATTTGAGTTCAAACTTTATTGAAAAAATTCAATCAAAAAACCTTACAAGACTAGATTATATTTTTTAATGAAAACCCCTCGTAAGACATTTATGTTTATAGAATTTGAAATTAAGTTACAACTTTTATTTGGTACTTATTGAGACCCTATCTGGTACACAAGATTTCAGTTGTTGTTTCAGTTAATCCGTTTTTTTTTTATATCAGTTGTATGGTTGAGGAATACTAATTTTTGTGTTGTTATTCTGCATGATGCATTTGGTAGAGTAAATGTCGAAAGAGCGAAATTTTAATATTTACTATATGAATAGTGAAATGAACCAGCATGAACCAGATTATTTTGAGTGTGAAGCTGCAACCACGCTAACCACCCTTGACCTAAATTTGTAGTACCTTATGTGGGCACTTGGTTATTGAATCCATGGTTAGAATCAGTAAAACTAGATTTAACACAGATTTGTTCTCAAGTACTTGAAGACAAAAGACATGTTTGAGAACGAAAGACGTGTGAAAATTGATTTTATTTTTACCTACTCTCGAAACTTTTTAATCAGAGATGTTTTCTTTTGTGTCAATCAGACGTTTCCAACCGCCAAAAGATGTAAAGGAAAAGTCTATCGAATACGAGGTTAAATATAATCCGAATTATGCTACAAATGTCAAGTTTCTGTTATCCAGACACAATTTAAGGCTTTACGTCTTATTATCAGATTATCTTAGGAGTAAGTGAGCTTCGGTAAACATATAAAACTTAATCTATTCACATTCGATAAGCTGTTCACTTATTAAGATTGTCAATCAGATCTAGAACCAGATATTCAAGAGATTAGGATAGTTACTACACAAAGACATTTATATGGAAATGTTTTTATCTGACTCAAGTAAAACACAAAACTTTCTTTGCAGATTTGGATTTATCAAGACTGACTTTATTCTCTAAAGATAAAAATGGAAAGCGATGGAAATTGACATGGGTAAGAGAAGAGGAGAACTAATCTGATTCTAGTTATAATTATCTATTAAACACAAGTGAAATCTCATCAAATTATCTCAACATTATAGGTTTACACTAATTAACTAATACAATAGTCTAACAACAGGACAGACAATTAATATATTAGATATAAAATATTAAAATTATACTCTATGAATCAAAATAAACAAGTAACATTGTACCCGTAACAACGATATCGGAAATTGACTATGAAATTTTGCTTTATACTTGCATATAATGAACCTTTTCTGCTTCCTGATGGTGGGGTTTTAACATAACCAAAATCCGTAAGAAGATACGGAATAAAACGGTAGTGTGTTTTCAGGGTTTATGAAGAACGTTTATAGGTATTATCAATGATTGTTGTAAATTAGTGAACTTATAATTATATAAATCTCATTAGTTGAGTTAATTGAACGAAATTATCAGCAATTGTATATGAAGATATTTACATTATTAATTTAAAGACTAAATTATGTTATAAGCATTATAATGAAATGTAAATTACTGTGGGAAAAGCCAGAAATAACAACATATTAAGATATGTAATTAATAATTGTCGAATTTGTAACAATTATTTGGTCCAATTAGATAACACTAATTAGATAAGTTCATCTCTAATTTAATGACAATTGATTTAACCTACACTCGGAACATTTTTTAAACGCTGAATCATAGATGTTTTCTTTTGTGTCAATCAGACGTTTTCCACCAGCAAAAGGCTTTGTAGAAAGCAGAACGCTCATTGTCTGCATTCTAAATTACGTCTGGAAAGAATAAAATTGAAAAAATACATCAATTTTATAAGATTAGTCACTTATACCTTAGAAATGACTTCTTATTTTTAAGAATTCGTACAATCTGATTTTGATCATATTTGGAACCACATACAGCGCCATAGGCAAGTCCTATAATGTAATGTGGAGATTACTGTTCAAACAACAGCTTTATCCTTCATAATGTTATGTGAATATGGTCACACAGAATGAAAAATGACACTTGCATAACATTTATAGTAGATCTCTCCCAAATTGTCATGACTATAAATTGACTCTTAGATTAGTGATTCTAGTAGGGTACTCAACGATATTCTCCATCCCTAAAAATACTCTCACATATTCTCCTAAACTTAGCTGTTGTAGGAAACAAAGATTTTGTTAACTGTTTTTGTGCTGCACGATATCGACATATTTGTTTTCCATTGTGATGTATACGACCGACAATACATCAACTTGTTCATTATTGGAAAATTTAAAAGGAAAAAAACCTCAGAGAATTGTATACGTTATATATTTCAACACATTAGTAATTGAACGGATATAGAAAGTGATCTATCAAAGGATGTCGGCAAATAAATCTATTGTATTAACCTTATGTTATTTGCCGGCCATGCACAATCTCAATATTTCACAACTAGTATGGTATATAACAGTTGGACATTCCTCTAATTCATTTGATATTTTTCGCAGTTACTATTATCACTAAATTGATTTTATAAAAAAATATAGACCCATTACCAAATCAGCCTCTGATGCCATATAGTGTTTAACATTAAAGCTTTAATAGTGCATTTTATTTATGAGACTAAAGGAGGTGCTGAAATGCTTATTAGAACATCCGGTTATCTCTGCGATAAACGTATAGTAGCGGAGATGATTACGGATCAATATTGGTAATAAACAAGTGGCTTTATAATTGAGATAATATTCTTGATGAGTATCTCTTTAGTTCTTCAGTCTCCTAAATCTCGTTTGTTGTTTTTCAAGTGGTTTAAAAGCAAGGTCATTAGCCAAGGGAAACGCTAGTAAAACAGGGATCAACAATAAGCCAGCTATTATCTCTACCGTGGAAGTTTCTAGTAGATTTATAGTTCACGTATTCAGAGACATTGTCTTGGTATACATGTATTTCTTACTATATGAACTGTTCACAAGATCGACACGTGTTCGAATAGTTAGCAAGCTTAAAGCATCAATGATGCCTAAGTTTGATCGTGAAAATTACAAAAAATCAGTATGTTGACTCTCTATATATTCCACTGAACATTACCATGGATCAAATAAAACTTGTTTGCGTATTTAGAGACCAATGCTAGTACAATATGTTGCTACTGTGCACACAATCTCCCCTGCCCCTCCCCACCCTTTCAATTTCACCATCCAATACTTTCTTTTTGACATCCATTAAATTTTTATCAATTTTATTATTTCAGAGGCCTTGTGTAAATGGTCCAATGAAGGATGTAGCAGCGATGATGAGTGTTGTAGTGGAGAATGTCTACAAGCACACAAAGGAACTAATCATAGATGTACCCGTAGTTCTATTTCTGAACGATGTATTTTTGACTACCATTGCAAAAGTGATTTAATGTGCGGTGCTCAGTACCATTGTTGTTCCCCATATTGGCAGCTTTGTGTTAGAGACCAAGATTGTTGTGAATCTTACCATGTGTGTAGACCTGCTAAAGGATTTATTTATAATCGATGCCTGTTTCCAGCTTCCGCCTCTAATACCAAAGTTTCAATTACATTGTTATTTACGATTGTCGTAAACTATATTTCAAATCACTTATGATACACATACTTAATTGCTTTTTTACTTCAACGCACTACGAATTCCAAGTATTTTGTAATCGAATGCAATTTAAAGTGACCTTCTAAACTTTGTTTAGTCTTGTTTTTGTTTCTACTGATTATTCTAGGAAGTGTACGTACAATTTTACTATTTGAAAAATTATTCAAATGTACACAATATTTTTTATTGTTAAAAACTTCTTTTTAATTTAAATGTTATGTTTAAATTCAAAATATTTTACTCTTATTTTTTATTATTCCATCTTCATGAAAATTCAACGTATTCATTTATCACTTAACCGTTATTGCAGAATACTTATTACATTTAGTAATATTTGACACGCTATTAGCCTTGTTTAAAACAAGGGTTGGGGGGGGGGGGTTAAACTTTGCTACAATTCTAATCGGATTGGGTCAGCCTCAATGCTAGCTATTTTAATGATAAAAGGGATTTTTTACACGTCCAAATCAAAATATGGATAGGCTATAGGCTACAGTTTCGATCCGATTTAATATAACTTGGTATATATGTTTATATTGATGAGGTCAAGTTCAAGTTCGAAATTTGGTAGCAAACGGATTAACGCTTATGGAATTAGTATTCAACTTAAGTTGTAGAGAAAGTTGTCGATTTTTTCGCTAGATTTTACATTTGAACATGATGGAACTGAGTATTAAATTTGATTTATAAGTAATCAGCATGAATGATGAACAGTTAATTTTTGAGAAATTAATATATATTATATATTGTATAATGCATTAATAAGATAGTAGTCTAAAATATAAAAATATTCTTACCTTAGTCGCTAAAGACATTTTTGACATGTTAGTGTGTTTATATTACGTTGCCTGGCAGGCTTTGTTGAAATTAACAGTTGAAATTGTCAATTCATTTTATACATAATAAAATGTGTTGTTCAAATTATTTTACATCAATTTTTTTCAAATCTGTTATCATTATTGATGTATTCAACAGTTTTTTTTACCTCTCAGAGAACATAAACATGGCATCCAGTAAAATCTTTATTGTCCGATTGCCTTTTATGATTTTTGTTAATAGTATCAATTGTAAAATGTTGCTTGTCAGTCAAGGTAATATACTCCCTATGGCAGTATTGAAGTTGATTAATAAATTGACCAATAACTCAAAAAACATTGTTTTCAATGACCACATCAAGTTTCATCAAAATCTATTGAAAATTGCAGCTTCTATTGCACCTAAATATATAATTGTCACGCGATTTTACAAAGATAAGGGCAATGACTCAATCCATCCATCGAAAAAATCGTCAAATTTGAATTGACCGTCTTATCAATTCCAAGGGCAATAACTCAAAAACTGTTCATAGATAATCTTAAAATTCAATCTTTACCGCCTTGTTATCAATTCGAATGGTCAAACCAAGTTTCATAAAAATCCATTGAACATTGTAGCTTCTGTTGCAACCACAAAAAAAATATTAATGCAATTTCACAAAGTCAAGGGTAATAACTCAAAAACCGTTCATCGAAATTGTCAAATTCGAACTTGAACGCCGCCATATTAATTCCAATGCTCAATCCAAGTTTCATTAAAATCCAGTGAAAAATGCAGCTTTCATTGCACTCACAATACAATATTGACCCGATTTTAATAAGCTATAACAAAAAACCGCTGTCATATCTATTCCAATACTCACACCAAGTTTCATAAAAATTTATTTAAAATTGTAGCTTCTATTACACCCACTATCAAAATTTGACGAGATTTAACGAAATCAAGGGCAAGAACTTATTCATCGTAAAATTCGAACTTGACTACCTTCTTATTAATTCCAATGCTCACACCAAGTTTCATCAAAATCCATTGAAAATTGTAGGTTTTATTGCATCAACAATACAATCTGCACGTGATTTTACTTAGTCAAGGGTAATATCTCAAAAACCGTTCATCGCAAATTTGTCAAATTCGAACTTGACCGCCGTTTTCTCAATTTCAATGCACACACCAAGCTTGATTAAAGGGATACTGCGTCTAGGCATGAACATAAAATTTTAGTTCAAGAATGGTATATATGAGTATATATTCATTAGTGAACTTAACTGGTGTCATAAAGTAACTTAAAATCTGGAAAACATAGTTTATCATATAGTTGATGTTAATTCTAAGACCTATTATCCCTTGTATCCATTGAAAATTGTAGCTTTTAGTGTGTCAGCAACAAATATAGAGGCAGGGGCAATAACTGAAAAATTGTTCATCGAAAAATCGTCAAAATCGATCTTAACTGCCGTGTTATAAATTCCAATGCTTGCACTAAGCCTCATCATTAAAATCCGTAAAAAATTGTAGATTGATTCTATATTTTCCACTACAAATGTTGACGGACCAACGGACAGGGGCGATGACAATATACGTCTACATACTAGTATTCATGTGGGCGAATAAAAATTGTTATGTTAAATTTCACTTTATTTATGTAGAGTTTTCATTGAAGGTTATGTCCATTCACATAACTTGTTATAAAATATACTCATTATTCTTTAACTCTTTGTTTTCATAATTATCGTTTCGTACTTTCGTAGTCTTGTGTTACTACTTTAGAATCAAAATAATGATTTATGTGACAACAACAATGTATTATGTAGATAATTAACGATTGTGACTTCCAGCTGTTGCTTGCCGTTTTTAATTATAATTGGGTATTTAGTTATGTATTCTGATTGCCACCTGGTTTTATAATAACTAAATATAACCCAGTGAAATTATTGCGGCCCTTCATTAGTAATTCCATATTCTATAAATTCATAAACACCGTTCCTGTGCTCTTACTGACAGAAAATAATTTGAATCCAATCGCTTCCAAATCCACTAGGAGAAAATCTAATGACATGCAGCTTGAACCTTTTGAAAGCTATTGTCGATATCCTTGATGTCGTTACAAATGTGACTGTATTATGATGGTCATCGCAAGTTTTATTCAGTTGTTTAATTGTTTATCAGTGTTATAGATGAAAGAAAGAAGAGATGATTTATTTTACAAGGATAACAAGTCCGCCGTGACAGGGATCCTATCTACCAGCTGGTCCTTGGCCAAACCTCTTGGCATTGATCTTTCCCGGATTATCCGTATCCATTTACAGCTGGCTCAATAAATTGATGATGATTGGATTATGTCAATATTCAGAAAACGATAAAGATTCTTGAATTATTGAAGTTCATAAAAAGGAATACCAGAACAATTTTTGTATAAGAAAACTGCGATAAGCTGTTAACTAAAAACTAAGTAATGAGAGAAACTCTAAAACTATTTATTTAACAAATAATAACTTTGAGACAGTGCTCCTTCCTAATGAAAGCTATTAAAATGCCTGTATGAACATAGTTGTAAGAATTCACGAACATCACTTGTACTGAATGGAGCGAAAATGTCTACACTTTTATCATAATTACACACTGTTTTAACACCATAGTTTCATTGCATTCTAATTGATTAGAGCATATGAAAATGTTACTTTATGTACGATGGAATTAAATCAGAATATCCCTTTTGTTAGTTTTGGAAATAAAGCCAATATATAACCACGGCGAACATGGATGGACATCAATAAAGATAATTTCCATCTATACGAAGACTCATGTCTAATTAATTAGTCCACCGCCTGTGGCTACCCATATCGTACTAAAAATTAGTAAATGCGTAGTGTTTAAATTAATCACCAGGTAAAAGGCACCACACAGTCCTCGCAGAAAAACTCATCTTTTTCCACAATAAGAGAAATACAGTAGAAAGGTGCAACCTTAGTCATAATTAAATACCAGTTGCTAACCATATTCTTCTGTATAATAATGGATAATTCCTCAAAACAATTACATTATTGACGTTGATTGTTGTGTTTTTATATTGAAATTTCTTGTCTTTCATCCTAGAAACAATGTCAATTACCTGACTATCATCCTTTACTTTCTACAATTCTGTTGATGGTCTGAAATTCTGGATTAAATGATTTGGTTAGATCACTTGAAATAAACAAAAAATGTCCTTTTCATACATGATAAACAAATATAAATCATATGTTTCTAAATTGTTATCAGGAAATTTAAAGGCACAGCAAAGCTTAAATTAAAACATTTTATGACAATGTATAGAATATGAATCTGAACTAGACATTTGGTCAAAAAAAATGGTGGTTTAGTGTCACACTATTTGAACCTTATTGAACAAATGAAAACAAAGGTTCTTGAACAGCTGTTCTGTAGTTCCTAAATAGACATGACAATGACCTTTCTTACGGTTATCCTGAAATGAAAAGGCCAGAGTTAAAATAAATAAGATAAGAATTCATGACTAATATTGTATGGAGTTAAGAATAAACATTTGAAGACCAATGTACACGTATGTAAAACGAATAGGTCCAAATCGTATAAATCAGCCATGGATGTATTGAATTGGAAAGTTCTCAGTTATACTGACTTCTATTAAAGCATGTTTGATCCTCATCATCTGATTTGGTTTCCGAAATGTCATTTTTTCCCTAAACTTACATACCTCACTGCGCTTAGACTATAATAGTTTTTTTTCTTTTTGTGAATACATGTATTAACCTAATCACTACTGATATCTATATAGAATTGTAATGTGTATATAATATATGAATGCAAAATCTTTATGTTGAATATTTTGCTAGTTTTAGGATTTTTTTTTTAACAAAAATTGGCTATTTAGCACGTTAACTACGCCCGTTGTAAATAACCACTACCCAATCATTGCGTTCGAATTGTCATCGAGAATATCAGTTTTGTGTATTTTTGTTCATTGGGCCTATATATTTTAAATAAATTGTGTATCGTCATCATCATTCTAAACAAGTATATTATCAGAATTAAACACATATTGTTTAGTCGTTAGTGTCTTCTGTGAGTCTGTAAAATTACTAAATATTGATCAAGCATTTCTACTTCTAATAATTATTTATTATTTATGTAGCAATCTTATATCTTATTTGGATGTTAACAGTGTATATGATGTATTCAACAATTCTTATACCCATGCCTTATTGTCCCGTTCGGTCGACTAAAATATGCATATGCTTGCTCACAGTGGCTCAACTAGTATATAGGGACTGGTTGAAACCAAATCCATGAACTCCTAAAAGGGGCTCCAACACAAGATTCAAATTAAAAATATAATCTAAGTAGCCAGCATACATTGTATAGAAGAGTGAATACTGCAAATATTCAAATCCCTTATTAACAGAGAGGTCTAAGAATTCAGGAGAACATACGGCCCCAAACCACGGTCCCTAGGCTATTGTAAGCCCTGCATCCCAGACTAGGACACTGGGTACAATACTAATTAATATACTAGGTAGGTCATCTCGGGTCATATATTATATATATATACGTGTATTATACTGAGCCTACTTCGATATTATTCACAAAACGTTTTTAATAATCAGATTTGTTTTTACAAAACACAGTATAATTTTGACGACATGACAGAAATAATACATCTAAAAGTTTCAATTTTCATTTGGATTAAAAAGAAAGAAAATTAACACATTCGTGTCTACATTCCTGCTAGATTTCTTCTCGTAGAACAACCAGGTATTAATCTATAATTCATATAATATACAACTATAACTTATAACGTTAATATTCTTAGAAGGAAATAACATCGCGCAAAATATTCAAATGCCATAACTGACTTAAAGAATTAATGGGGTCTTATCAGGAGATTTAAAAATAAATTACAGAAAGAATCTCCATTAACTATTTACTTCAACCGACCTTCCTCTTAACTAAAGCAGATTTAATTTGACAAAGCACTTAACATCATGCATTAGAAAGGAATTGATAGGACTTATAGACGATACAATTTACATCAAATGATTGTGAATGATAGGACGATAGATCTGTAATTAAATCTGATCGTTTGTGACATATTCACTCACTTACCACCAGTAACCTTGAATAAGGCGTTAATTTTATCCTGAGTAAAAGAAACGACAATCTTACTGAATGGTCGTCCCATCTCAAGATAGTAAAGGCGCCATTCCCTCTATATGCAGATTGATTGTTTCGTTGTAAATACACGTTTTACCATAAACTCGATTGATAACCTCAGTTGTGGTATGATTCACAGAAGCATTCTCATTCGCCTGCTACTTACACCCAACATTTGGGAAAAAGATGACTGTTACATTGTCTAGAAATTGATAATTTAATATGGTTCGGTTTACAAACGTCGTGTCATTTATGATAAATAACATACAAATGCCATGTTTTATACTGTAATGACTGTAGTTTAAAATCGAAATCTTTGACTGATTATTATAATTCATTTTGTCGCTGTAAATTGATCAAAAATATATTTCACAAATCTCCAACATTTTAAATGCTATTTTAATGCATAATGAGCTAATAGCCAATTTCCACTTATTAAATTAATGTGAAAATTAATCGCAAGTCGCTTGTCGCATGGTGTAAAGTATGCGATTAAATATAATCGCTAGAATGGAAACTTAATAGTTAAAGTTTCTGTGCGATCACATGCGAAAAAAAAGAAAAAAAAAGGAAAAAAGCATGCGACAAGTGTACATTTTTTGGTGAGACCATGAGACCAACGTGTTTGATATTTTATCGCATACACCCTGCGATAACCATATTAATCGCTTACTTTCTTGTAAATATTTGTATCACGTGTTGTCCCAAACATTGCGATTCTTTATTTAGTCGCACAAGTGGACACTGAAGCCACATGCGATTAATTTATTTTAGGAAAGTATGCGACTACCTGCGATTTCAGTTTTCTGGCGATAAAACCATGCGATTATTTTTCTTGGGGCGCAAGTACTTTAATCGCTCATGTGAAATTTGGCTTTAATGAAGACGATCGAGTCTTTAAATATATGATGTGGCTGAAAAATAGTTTAATGGAATTTCATCATCTTCAACCATCCTGGTTTTGGTGGATAATCGTCATTTTATGTTTCCTTTATCTTGCTGCGTATTTGAGCAGACATTATCCGAGTAACCAGGGAACAATTTGTTTTTCCATTTTCAAATCGAATAAATAAATCTCAAAGACAACTACCACTACAAGAACATAAAAGATAAAAAATTATTTTATAAGAAATACTGCCTCTTAGAATGGACTAAAAGTCTCAAACTTGCTCAATAACATTATAATATTATTTTTCAGTTTGACGTGCCATAAATAAATAATATAATATTTTTAGAACACGATATATCCATTAAGTATAATTTAAAAACGATTCAATGTGTGTTTCAACAATACTTAGTTTAATGCTATATTATGGATTTGCTGGATTGAAGAAGGATTCTACAGATGAGCTAAGATTCGTACAGGCCAATTTTAAAAATCTAATAAGCTAACACAAGGGATATATTTGTAATAGAGAAAGATTCAAAGCTAGAATTTCCATGATGTTACCAGTTATCTGTCTTTTCGGAACTAGTTCAAGGGGAGTAACTTTTATTTTCTATAGGGACTCAGACGGCTCCAGTAAAAAATAATAAAATAAAAAAGACAAGCCTGTTTCTAACCATTTCAATCTTGACGACCATTCACTTGACGATCTCACCCTAACCCCAATTGAGCGCATAGAAATCGACTTGCCCGAAGATGAAACTACCAAATTCCGTCAATCTAGAGAAGCCCATTGGATTGAGACATTGAATACAGCAAGACCCATAGGACTTAATATTCACCACAGTGTAGGCATAGCACCCTTTGTAGTTCCATTTAATACAACTAGTAATAAAGCAAGCAAGATAGTTCAAACCCATTATAAGAGTCTTCAAGAGAAATTTCCTCATGTCTATAAACAGAAAATGATAGTGGCATATTCAAAAAAACAGAACTTAAATGACAACCTTGTTCATAGCAAACTAAAAATAATCTGTACTTAACAGGTACTATACTACTCGCCCATCGGGCGAGTTATTTTATTTTTTCTAATTTCAGATCAGAAGAGAAGAAAATCATCCAACAGATCCAGATCCCAATTTCTCAATAAGATATTTGTTCCACCCTAGGCCTGTACATTTGGGAGATTCAATCCCTCCCTTCCCCGAAATATAATCCTTTACTTTCTACAATTCTGTTGATGGTCTGAAATTCTGGAATAATAATCTGAAAACAGTCATTTTTCTGTCATATTATCTCTGATACTTAGATCAGAAACAGTTAATTTATAGAAGAATAGTTGATGTTGGTTTCCAATCAACTGATTTCACAGGTTAGATCACTTGAAATAAAAAATATCCTTTTTATACATGATAAACAAATATAAATCATATATGTTTCCAATTGTTAATTATTGGACCTTAAACACAAAAATTAGTACATGATTCAGTGATTGACTGTAATTTACATTATTTGAAGGTGCTTAAAATCTCTTGAATAAATTTATTAAGTTCTATAAGTTCTGAATCATTCAGTTGAAAATGAATTGAATGGAGTTTTACGCCCTACTCTTCTGCACCTTATGGACTAATGAAGACGATCAACGCCATACAGTGTGCAATGAGGGAAATTTTGTCAGGACAGCGGCATAAGCCTACTCTTTTTTCGATTTCAAACTGTCGAGGGATCTTTAACGTGCACAGCCTGTAGCACACGAGGCCTCGGTTTATTGTCACATCCGAACGATTAGACGCTTTTTCCATGTCAGTCCCTCCGACCTGCATCACTGACAAGGGGAAACCGGGCTGAAAAATCCGAAAGTTCATCTCGACCGGGATTGAACCCTGGACCTTCAGGTTTACGAGCAAGCGTCTAACTCACTGAGCCACCGCGGCTCCCAAAATATTCAGTTGAAATATCGATTCAAATTTAAAGCAAGATGGATAACGATAAAGATATCTAGACAAATATCTTTTTCTACTATCTGCGAATGATTGACACTGGAAATGATAATGGAATTCATCCCCTATCTGGTCTGATTAACACAGTGTACATGTCCATTGATCTTTAGGTTTACATGCATATATTCCGGCTTCAACAGGTAGTTTGTTATTTCTACAACGGAAACGTGTTAATGTTAAACGATAACTTTTTGATTGGTGCTTTAGATAACCTTCAAACTTAAAATTGGTTTTAAATATTCTGTATGATACACATTTTTGAGAGGTAAAGTTTGTTGAAAACCATTTTTGAACAAATTGATCTTTGAGACGTGAGTTAACTATACTCCTTGAACATTTGTTATCAATAGTACAACCATTTGTATCCCAAACATAAGATAGCCCAACAGCGTGTAACCAGTTTTTTGATGGACATAAATTTAACATATATATGTACTTAATGTAGTTAAGCTTATTTTGGTTTCCTGTGTTCATTTTGTGCCAGTAACTTACAATTCTACATTTTATCAATATTTCAAGTGGGAAGATGCCTAATTCACCATAAATCATTACATTGGGTGTACTGCTTTTGACACCAAGTATATATTTGCAGAATCTCAATTGCAGTCGTTCGATAGAGAGGAGATCGTGCACTCCCCATATTTCACAACAATACAATAATATTGGAACAATCAGGGTATCAAAGAAGTGGAGCTGCATGGGTGTCTATGTCAAGATGCAAAATTTTTCCTTCGAGATAAAATACCAAACATAGCCTTACCCTCTTTGTCATAGAGATTACTAGTGGCTTTATAAATGAGCCGTTATAATTAAATAATACACCAAGATATAAATACTCACTAACAACTTGTTTATTTGATTATTAAAGGGATAATAGGCGTTAGAACGAACATAAAATTTTAAGTTCACTCAAATTTGGACAATAACAGTATATATCCATCAGTGGACTTACCTATACATCAAAATCCCTCTAAAATCCGATAAATCCCCAAAATAAAGTAGTTAATCATAAAACGCTTGAGCCATCCATCAAGCGATTTTCAAATCGTGTAAAAAATAAAGGGAAGTAACTCTAACATGTGAGTATTCACGCGTCCTTGACCCCTACTGTTGAATTCCACAATGATGTTTTAGCGTTGCTTTACCAGACGCTTTTATTTCTCAAACCGAATGGAATCGTCGCTGGCTCACTTTTTTTTAAAATTCCGAATATATTTTTATTGTGGCTTTTTAAAATTTGGTGAAGTGTGGGATGCATACTTATTTAACTAATAGTCAATATGAAACACAAATATAAGCCGTAGGACGAGTATATTCTAACGCCTATTATCCCTTTAAAATATATAAGAGGCAATTTACGAATCATTTTTGTTTTTGAAACGTTCAGGTATTGCAATAGGTTTCTAATGCTGAAACTGCATTTTGAAGGCTTTGTTCAGACTCGTCTAAGATAATTGTATCGTCTACATACAATAATGAGAAAGTTATCCAGTTCGACATCATCTTGCCAATTAGACAGTTCTGTCAAAAAACTAAGGCCATCGTAGTGGGTCGAAAGGTGTTCATTTAGATCTCGAAGATAAATTGCAAACAGAAGAGGAGAGAGACTTTCTCCCTGCCTGACCCCTACCAAACAGTTAAACAGTATCTGACAGATTATTATTTACCCGAACTCTTGACTTAGCATTACGATACAAGTAAAAAATCAGGTGAAACATATTTCCTGTGACATTACATCTTAACACCTTATCCATAAATTCGTTTCTTTCGACTTAAATACAGATCAATAAGAAACTTTAAAGTAAAAATGTGATCAGTGCATGCGAACCCTTTTCGAAAACCAGTTTGTTCTGGACCTATAAGATTATAATCCTCTATGAAACTAGAAAGTCTCTGATTTACAATGGCTGTAAAAAGCTTCCCGAGGCAACTGAAGATTGTTATACCTCGGTAGTTAGTGACATCGGATCTGTCACCTTTTTGGTAAATAGGTGTAATATTACCCAATTGCCACTCACTTGGAATTACTCTTGACTCTAGTATAAGGTTGATTCACATACACGAACAACATTTTTGATAGAGAAAATTTTATAAACTTATTAGTCTTTAGTTTCTCGATGCCAACTTTCACTTCTTGTAATGTGAATCTATAATCGAGTGTCTCCTTTATCTGGGTGATTCTTCCACTTTCTACGATTTCATTTTCTATTGTTTCTGGAATCACTTCGCCAGCGTTCAGGTTCTTAAAATGATTATAAAATTCCATGCCATTATCTGACGACATATTTCCATTTAACATTTTCAACAAGATTGTCTTGAAAATGTTTTGGTATTCCTGAGTTGGTACCAGTGGGTGAATTCAGGTCTCCCAATAAACAAAATTGAGATGACCCATCTCTCAGTTTTAGGTATTGGTGTTCAATATCATCAAACATTTCGATTTTGCTATAAGAGGTAAGTGGCAGATATCAGTTTAACACATTCAGACACCTCTTCACCCAGCTCATGTATCAGATCGCGAGCTCTTAGGAATATGTTTTCATTTAATTCTGGTTTCAATCCATAACGTCATCACCGTTAAGACCTTAATCTAGTATTTTTAAACGGTGGTCAATGTCTTGAACTGTGTTTGTCACTTGAGCTAATTTAATATCTTCATTTGCAATGTCAATTGATATTTCATTTCTTAACATTTTGATTTTTGTATCAATTTTCTCATTTATTTCCATTATTAGGTTATCTATTTTGTTATCGAAATCCTAGAATTTCTGGCTCAGAAAATCCTGCTTATGATTCATTTCTGACATAGATTGTACTACTGTTGACAGTTGGCGTGAAAGAAAGTCTATGGACACTAACTGTTTTTGATCTGATAATAATGGCTCCGTATCCTGTTTTTTCGCCTTTTCATCCGGTTTCGGGGTTTCACCAGCACTTTTTCGGTCTCTTTTCTTTTCTGTGTTTGTTAAGCTTGCCATATTTAAACGAAACTGACACAATTTTTAGGTTCCGTTTCGCTTCTCCTCAGAGCAAAATCTTGCGTGACCCCCTTCGTCAAAACTTAATCTTAATAAAAAAAATGTTATGCTAATGATTGTATATTGAGTCCGTTCTATTTTTAAAAATACTCTTTCTCCCTTCCTTTGGTGGTTTTTGCATGCCAATTTTTGACTAATATTTTGTCTAGCTTTGAAATTTGGTGTCTGAAATGAAATTTTCTTTCAGAATTTCTAAGATGATGAGAAATTTAATTTGCGAAAGGTTATTTCTATAAATAGTTGTTTTGTGTGCAGTGAATGTCAAGTGGATGATGTTATTCGATACTTGACTACTTTCTAGTTAAAAATTTTCATTGTCATGCTATATTGAATTTTTATAAAGAAACTAAGTATTTCATGTGATATATTTGAAAGTTTTCAACGAGATTTCTGTCAACAGTTATAGCATGGAAACAGATTACAAATGATATAGGGGACCGAAACCACACCAGAAATTGCCATCTGTTTCATGTCTCCAACGGTTGAATTAATAAGGTCTGCTATGCTATTCAGATGTAAACTTATTTGATTTCTTCACCGTTAGAGTCTGTCTACGAATTACTTGATATGACCATAGTCTTCTACTTCTATTTCGCTGTTGTCATTCCTTGATCAGGAAAAGTTGTTAATTCCCTGCCATATCACTCTTTGAATCCACCCCATTACTACATGTATATAATTATAATTGCCAGGTTGTGGAGGAAGTAAGGAGTGATCACTTTGGGGCTTCCAAAATGAAGTGTGGGCGGGACCATAAAACGAGCTGCAGACCTGGTGTCAAACGGTACAGACATAAAAGATGCTGAAGATTTTTTCAAAGAACTTAAGATAAAAACTTCAATATATTTTATAACCCGACCAGATTTTGAATAATTTGAGTTTGAAGGTGTGAATCATTAATGGTACTATTAAGTTACACTAGGTAAGTAACGCCCAAACATTTATAGATCCCATTTATCATATAATTGTCATCCCAGTATGTCTATCTGAGCAAGATTTATTCCAGATTATCTTTTTGATTCTGTAAGCTAAGCAAATATTAATAACCACTGACTTTGATGACTGAAGTGTATAAATGCATGAGTCAATTAAGTAAAAATCGTTTCTACAGGCCCGAAACGGAGGATCAGATGTGGTATGATGGGTAAAAAATGTTAATTAGAAAATACATTACATTAAACTTCTCCATCACATTCAAGTCACTTCCGTCACATAAAATCGTCACCGACAGATGCCGTAATCAAGCTAACAAATTTTTGTTGCACTTACAAATTCTACTAAGATTGGTTTTTAAAATATACATAAGTTATTGCCTTACATACTGCAAACTTGATATTGACACTGACCAAAAACCACAACTTGTTTAATATATAATATTTTGTTGAAGCATGTATTTTAATTTTATAATGCTTCGCTACATTAGTGGGAGTTTAGATGCTAATTTAAATAGAAATCATATGTGTTCTAAGCACCCCTTATGAATTGGTGTCATAAAAAGAGTAGTGAAAATTTGAAAAGTTAGCTGCAAATCATAGTAGGCTATTCATCATGCAAACAGGCTAGCGCTGCCTTATGGGACTGTAATACGTTCTTGATGGAGGGCTCTCTTCTATCGTGATGTTTCAAAACTCAATATTCAAATATAAACAAACACCCGTACTATTTTTAGTTGTAATATTAGGCTATAAGCCATGTTCTTGTTCTTGTTCTATATCTTCGCCTCCCTCAAGGGAGAACCGTTGAACCTTTCAGCTACAACGTGGATAACATCAATATATTAATCAGCTACAATGTTATTACAACATACAGAGTTCAAACACTGTTAGTAACGTTTAACATACAACACCAACTATAACTATACACTATACACAAAAGGGTAAAATATCAAAAATCACAACATAAAAGGTGGAAGTCACGTCAAATCAGATATGTTTGTTGGTGATGTATTTGGCATTAGATTTTCTGTGGCAGAAGAATCAATGGGCTTGGGGTTGATTCGTATTGAGTTCATATGTCTGTTGCTTCTTTCAAAGATTCAAGATGGCGTCCTATCATCACGTGTTGGTCAGCAGAGTTTTTAACACAATACCGTACTTTTTGCCCAGTTTCCACACATCTATTATGCCCTACAAAACCTTTTGGTTCATCCTACTGATAGACTTTGTCTTCACACCGATAAAATTGGTGCAAGGTGAAGATTAAAAGATAAAATTTGGCTTTTTAAAAAAAAAAAAAAACTAGAATTGCTTAAAAAAAGATAAAAACGAGAGCGGTCTAGTGACACGTCCGTGCTGTGCAAGTGCTGTGTTTGATAATCTATGTCTATCCATCTTCTAGAATTTACATCTTACCCTAAAGCAGACAATACAATACAACAATGTTGCAATCAGTCAAGTATTTGCTTCAGGTGCCTGAACTTGAACAAACATATATATCAAACTTAAGTGAACAAATTGTTTAATTGTCGAAATGCATAAATTATTATAGAATGGCCAGTAAGGCCAAAGATCCCACTTTGGTGGTCGGTTAAAATATAACACCTGTTAACTCAAACCTACAGGTCCTTATTAAAAAGAGTTACCTCCCTTCACTCAAAGAGACTGCGAGACTTCCGCCATTTTGGTTGGACTAAAAGGAAAACATTGGAATAATTTGACAATTTGTTCTGTTATTTTTAAGGCCAGAGCTCTGGCTTTAATCGTGATGCATGCCTCTTTCAAGCCCCACCAAGATTACCTTAACTGAAAATTCAAAACACGACGAAATCAGAGAAAATAAACGGAAAAGAAACGACGAGAAGAACCACTCTCCTCCATTAAAAAGGACACGAGATTTGGAAGACTGCGAAGAAAGCATGACTGATTCCCAAAGAAAACCCAACTTTTCTGCACTTACAACACCTAGCAATGGAATTACGAGACATTCATCCCCCCTTGCTAACAACAAGCCTGGGTCTGCTAAAAAGCTGGTCATCAAAAACTTTAAAGGTGATTCATTTATGATAGAGTATAGATCTAATTGAGTCCCATTATGGCTAGCCTATACAGCTATTTTTTTTTTATGTCATTTTTATAATTTTATGTAGGGTAGAATATAGAACTGGTGCCAATGCTACAATTGTAGTATTTTCAGGACATCAAGATTTGAAACACATATGGAAATAATAATCTTAGTCTTATAAGAAAGAAACCTTCAAGCACAATGAAATTTCACATAAGTTAAAAGTAATGAATGACAAGACAGTATCAATCTGGTTTATAATAAGCTGATTAGGAAGGTTTTACATCACACTCATTGAAAAGTTTTACAAGGCATGTCTTGACTGTCTACTTGAGTCTTAATTGACTGAAATTAACGACTGCCAATAAAGAAGGTACCGTTACAATCAACCTTTTTTTTCTCCCTTTTAGAAAAGCCCAAGATGCCTGAGAATTTTCAACAAGAAACGTGGAGAAAACTGTGTGAAGCTGTGGAAGCTATCCATAAAAGTTGTTCCATTCGATATAGTTTAGAAGAATTGTATCAGGCTGTAGAAAATATGTGTTCATATAAAATGTCTGCGAACTTGTATGATCAACTGAAAGTTGTTTGTGAATCACATGTTCAAAGCTGTTTGGAACAATTTAAAGCATATCCTTTTTTATACGCCCACATAGAAATGTGGACGTATATTGTTGTCGCCCCTGTCCGTCGGTCCGTTGGTCCGTCGGTCCGTTGGTCCGTCTGTCAACAATTGTTTGTGGACACTGTAGAGACTACAGTTTTTATTGGAATTTCTTGAAACTTGGTATACTTGTTTATAATCACTCAAGGAAGAACCCTATCGATTTTGGTATGATTTCGAAAAAAATTCCTGGAATTCTTGGACTTTGAATTTCAAATTGTTCTGTTTGTAAACAAAAGCTTGTGGACACTGTAGAGACTCCATTTCTTTATGAATCTTTTTGTAACTTGGTATATTTGTTTATTACCATCCAAGGAAGACCCCTATTGATTTTGATATGATTCTGAAAAAAATTCCTGGAATTCTGGAACTTGGAATTTCGAATGTACTATTTCTCATCCGTCTGTCAACAATTGTTTGTGGACACTGTAGAGACTACAGTTTTTATTGGATCTTCTTGAAACTTGGTATACATGTTTATTACCATTCAACGAAGACCCCTATCGATTTTGGTATGATTCCGAAAAAAATTCCTGGAATTCTTGAACTTTGAAATTCAAATTCCGTCGGTCCGTTGGTCCGTCTGTCAACAATTGTTTGTGGACACTGTAGAGACTACAGTTTTTATTGGAATTTCTTGAAACTTGGTATACTTGTTTATAATCACTCAAGGAAGAACCCTATCGATTTTGGTATGATTTCGAAAAAAATTCCTGGAATTCTTGGACTTTGAATTTCAAATTGTTCTGTTTGTAAACAAAAGCTTGTGGACACTGTAGAGACTCCATTTTTTTATGAATCTTTTTGTAACTTAGTATATTTGTTTATAACCATCCAAGGAAGAACCCTATTGATTTTGATATGATTCTGAAAAAAATTCCTGGAATTCTGGGACTTGGAATTTCGAATTGTACTGTTTGTCATCCGTCTGTCAATCAATAATTGTTTGTGGACACTGTGGAGACTACAGGTTTCATTGGATTTTCTTGAAACTTGGTATACATGTTTATTATCATTCAATGAAGACCCCTATTGATTTTGGTATGATTCCGAAAAAAATTCCTGGAATTCTTGGATTTGAATTTCAAATTGTTCTGTTTGTAAACAAAAGCTTGTGGACACTGTAGAGACTCCATTTCTTTATGAATCTTTTTGTAACTTGGTATATTTGTTTATTACCATCCAAGGAAGACCCCTATTGATTTTGATATGATTCTGAAAAAAATTCCTGGAATTCTGGAACTTGGAATTTCGAAAAAACATGGAATATTCTGTTTGCTGAAGTGGGCGTATGTTACCTTGCCTGGCAAGCTATCTTAATGATATTAGTTTGGAAATATTGATTATGTATGCTTATTTTGCCACAATTCATGAAAAATGATGGGACCTTCTTAGACCTTCCTTTGTCTGATGACTGGTATTGAATATTGCGACTAGGTCCCTTTATTTGATCTGAAAATAAATTTGTAAGACATGCAAGGTCTAAAGTATTATTATGTGATGTAGAATGTCTAGTTTGACTTTCATTAAGCAATTGTAAAAAGTTTTCTAATGTTTTATATATGCCAGTACTATGAACACTGATAGCGGCATTCTAATTTTCTATCGGATGTCAAAAGTGTTTGATGCTTTTTCATTAATTGCAAAATATGCTTGAATCAAATATAGAATTCATGATAGTGATGTCTTCAATCACTTAGTTTAAGTGGATTTGCAGGAACCACAGATTGTCCGATTAAAAATTGGAATGGTGATGCTATAAAAGTACCTGATACATTTAAAAATTTAGAATACCCTTTGCAAGCCCTTTATTATATGCCATCAGCTTGCCATTTGACATTGACAGCACTTATATTCATTGTTTCCAGGCTTGTTCCTTAGACAAAGTTAGTCCAAAGACGTAGCACAATGTCTATACATATGAAAAAGAGCTAAGCTTGTATTTTTTGCAATAAGTTTTTCTTAACATTTATACTGACAATTCAGATTATGAACAGTTTTTGAAAAAACTAGATTACTGTTGGCAGGCTCACTGTAGGCAAATGGTAGGTCTCCAAAATGTTTATTCCATTTTCCCTTTTATTTGACAATTTTATGAGAAACATCATTGTTCCTTTAAATAAAGAGAAAAGATACAAGTTATAGTGACTGTTTGGTCATTTTTATTCCAAAGTCTTTCAAATAACTGTTATAAATGGCAAGCTACTCTTGGACTTGTAGAGTGATTATTACATTGTATATTTTGTTACAAAAACTTTTTGTTTCAGATCATGATTAGAAGTATATTTTTGTTTCTAGATAGAACTTTTGTATTACAGAATTCTACAATTTTGTCTATATGGTAGGTATATGAAATTCATTCATATTCATATTATGAATGTACATCTACATCTATAATGTAATACAGGCAATCTACATGTTTAAAACTGTTTCTAATATCTCTTTGTTTTTGAAAATCCTGTTTTATATAAAGCCAATCAAATGAATGATAATTTCTGCTTGTTAGCCCTCTTTTGGTAAAGGTATGCTCTATGTAATCGCTAAGCACTACTTTATTATTCTATTCTTTATTAAACATCAAAATCTGTTATTTATAGGGATATGGGATTAGATTTATTTCGAGCCAATGTAATAAGTGATAAAGTTGTAGAAGGTAAAGCTGTTGATGGATTGTTGAAATTAATAGAAAGAGAAAGAAATGGAGAAGCTGTTAATCGACAATTGTTAAAAAGTTTACTACGCATGTTGTCTGATTTACAGGTAATATTACAATAGATGTTATCAGTTATTTCTTATTAGGTTCTAATATATCTGGTGGTATTGTCATGACATTTTATAAGTCTTCTGAAGATCTATGACATTTCAGACCTTGAAACGAAAGGCGAGCTATCGCGCTCACTCACCTCGAGCGCGCCTAAAAAAAATCGAGGTGTGCTTTTTACAGCGCATGTCGAACCGAAATTTCGCACTCCTTAATTTGTAAACATTGACAGCTGTCTTAGTTCCAAGTAAAATCGTCAACGAGTAGTCTCCCCTAATTTGAGGTTGTTTCCTGTCATCGTAACAGGAGCGCTTGATGTAAAATATTTTTGTTTATATTCTTGCCTTGAACTTTCGTTTAACGAATAAATGATTTAATAATTTTTGTTAGTGGGGTAATTGAATAAAGAAAAATAGCATTTTTCATGAGAAAAACTGTATGTAGAAAATATTACAGAAAGAACGGGTGAGCACGAAAAGACTTCTTCATAACTTTTGAATCATAAATTCCCATTGGCTGGCTTACAATTTTTAAACCAATGAACGAATATCTTACTAACAGGCGTAGGATGTTGACAACAAGCGCTAATTTCGCCATTTTCATGTAACCATTCACTCACACACATGCAAACAACATTTTTAGAGCAACCTTTCAACTGGAAATTAATTTAACTCTCCTTGGTTTTTACAGGCGAGTTTAAGCTCACCTTGGCAACTTGAGGTGTGTTTTTTAAGAGTGCTTTTTCCAGTTTTTTTTAACTTAGTGTTTTTTTGTGCTCACCATAGTTTTGCTTGTTTCAAGCACTGCATTTGTTTACAAGTTTTGGGCATAGAAGGGTTTGTTACTCCTAAATGGAGAAGTATTCTTTAACTGTCTATGGATATAAATTTACAAACCTTATACAGTGATTATGTTTAATCAAAAAATATTTTTTTAGATTTATAAAGAAGCATTTGAAAAGAAGTTTTTAGAAGCCACAGATGTATTATATGCTGCAGAAGGACAGCAGTTAATGCAGGAAAGAGATGTAAGTTATCATAGTTTCTAAGTGAGCAGGGTTTAGTATGTTCACATGCAAGAGGCCCTAGCTTCAAAGGACATAGTTTAATTTGAATTTAGAGTTTTTTTCTTACATTCAGTGCTCCTGAATGAATCTCCTGTCATCCAACTGCATACAATACTATTCTTGGCCTTCTGTATATATTACTTGCCCCTCTGTATATATAATCTCAGAAATTCTGATGTTTGCAAGTTTTCATAGTAAAATCCATTATTTTGTAGGTTCCAGAGTATTTACACCATGTTGATAAACGATTAAATGAAGAAACAGAAAGATTATTACATTATTTAGACCAATCAACCAAGTAAGGATTCTCAAGATTTTTATTTGTATACCCCAACGCATTAACGTGGGCGCATATAGTCGATGACCATGTTGGTCGATAGAGAACTGGTTTCTTGATGGAATTTGATGAAACTTGGTGTGAGTCTTTGTAGTCACCCAAGGATGAAGTCTATTAGAAATCAGACCAATCAAAAAATATTTTCTATGAGTTATTGAATGCTTTGTTGACACGATAGAGAGCTGGTTTCTTGATGGATTTTTAACGTTTCTTGGTGTGAGTGTTTGTAATAACCCAAGGGTGAACCCTATTGAAAATCAGATGAACCTCCCGGACAAATGCTACCATTATAAATGTAGGTGTATTAGGATGGCCATCGCTATTTTTATCAATTGCATAGTATAAATGTTAAAATACCAACGCCATAGCTAGGATTGATAATATATTACAAAATGTTCATTGTGGCTTTGTAGTTCATTAGGAATTAGACATTTCAAAAAAGGTTTCGAATTAAACAAATTTTATTGTAGAAAACCTCTAATATCATGTGTTGAAAAGCAGCTATTAGAACAGCATTTGTTACAGATTTTACAAAAAGGTAGGACAGTCTATTTCAGTCTATTATATCACATATTACTGTAGAGTCAATGAATCCGAGGATTGTTGTTACCTGGTCATTTAGAGTTCAACTTTAGTACCTAAGTTTTATTATTGAAGATCAAGCAACATTTCCCTTTCTCATTTGTGTTTTGAAATTAAATTGTTCTTACCATCTCAAAATGATTTATTAATGTTTTATTTTCTATGGAAATTTTTTGATAGGTCTGGATAATTTATTACAAGAAAACCGAATCCAAGATTTATTATTGTTGTATCAACTCTTCTCAAGAGTTAAAAATGGTCAGAAAGAGTTATGTACAATGTTTGCTGAATATATAAAGGTTTGTTGTCAAAACTTAATAAGATTATAATGTGGGTGTATATTGTTGTCACCTCTGTCCATGCACAATTAGCTTGTGAACGCAGCCAACAAAGTCAATAGTTTCAACCCCAAAAAAATTATAATTTCAGAAAGCTGGAAGATGTATTGTTCTCAATAATGAAAATGATGCTGATAAAGATAAGGAAATGGTGCAGAAATTATTAGGTATTTATTTCACTGGAATAACTAAATATAAATATAGAGTATGTAACTCTGAGTAACGACATATTTCAAATTTTGTTTCAATATTTCTATATCACTCTACCATTGATGTATTGATTACTGTTTTAACTGATAGAATTTTTTGTTATATATATGATTGTTTTTTAGTAGGATAAACAGAATATTTCTTGATTGTCACATAAGAACATTGGCAAGTAATATTCTACTAATTAATCTGATCAATCCATTTGTAGATTTTAAAGATAAAATTGATAATATAATTGATGTTTGTTTTGGTAAGAGTGAGAAGTTTGTAAATGTTATGAAAGAAAGCTTTGAAAACTTTATAAATCAACGACAAAATAAACCCGCTGAACTTATTGGTAAGAACAACATTTACTCTATTTCAGATCAAATTTAATTTTCTGATTTAATTTGTAATTAGATATACATATATATGACTGGAATTATGACTTTATCTAAATTACTAGTCATATGAAAATGATTTCCTTCTCACTTGAATATTGATTGATAAAATTAAAGTTTAACATTGGTTTTTTTTTGGATTAAATTTGATAAATTTAGTGATTTTATTATAATTTTTCTGAAATTTCAGCCAAATATGTCGATACTAAGCTAAAGGCAGGTAATAAGGTAAGCACAATTATTTTGTTTGAAATAATAATAATATAATAATCCAGGCCCCATATTGTTAGAACAATCATAGTCCTAAGGTCTTATCCTTTAACAATGTTCTAGGACCACAGTTCTCAAATGGGGGTGAATTCATCCCCAAGGGGGGAAGGGCCCTGGTCCAGGGGGGAATGGATACGCTCGAGTTAAGGTTTCTCAAGTGACCTCACTGGGCAGAGTGCAGAATTCCAGCATTTGCGTTTCCAGAATTGTGGTTTTGTTGAGAATTTATTGTGTGTAAAGATAAATGGTCTCTTCTCGCATAATATGATAATACGTCACATATAGTATATTATGTACTCAAGTCTCAAGGGGTGAATGGCTCGATTGAAATTTCGCTTAGTGGTGATTGGCAAAACAAATTTGAGAACCTGGGTTCTAGGATGTTCTAGTGCTAAGATATGTAGCTAAAACTCCAGGTGAGAAGAATGACAAAATGTACAGTTTGCTTATATTCGGTTGAATATTATATACAGGAAGCTACAGAAGAAGAATTAGAACAGTTATTAGATAAAATAATGGTTATATTCAGGTTTATACATGGTATGTACAGTACAAATACAATTAAGATTATAATACCTATTTGAGTTGTCTTTGTGCCCTTTGATATAGGATGTGGTAATAAATAAAAAATTGTCCTTCCGAAGTATTATATGCTGCAGTGGCAAAAAAATATTACAGAAATTAACTGTGATCGTAAATTGTGATTTTATTTGATTGTAGGTAAAGATGTATTTGAAGCTTTCTATAAGAAAGATTTAGCGAAGAGATTATTAATGAGTAAAAGTGCTTCCGTGGATGCTGAGAAATCTATGTTATCTAAGTTAAAACAAGGTAACTATGACAGACTTAGTATTTATACACCCATGTCAGGCTTTATATAAAATAACTTTATTCATAAGAAACCATTTATTCCTCTAACGTTTCGTGTGTATTAAGTGCTTAAGGGAGTTAACATTTGACAATATTTTGCAATTGAAAATTGCATTGAAAAATCAGCTCTTTACCAGTGAAATATGCTGGTTTCTCTCTTAATATTCAGATTTACAACAATACTGTTTATAACTCGCTATGAAAGCATGTATTATGTTATATTTTTATTCACAGTCTGGTTGAATCTCAAGGAACACTGAGGCCGTAAAACAATAAATAATAAAATGTATCCAGTTTTAATTGATAAAAAAATCGAAGCACCAAAATAACAGAGGGCCATCAGAAACTTTTTTCATTTGATTGGACAATAACCTGCTAATTATACCTGATAATCAAAACTTAAATGCTTTGATTATCCAGCACTGGTTGTATAAACGTGATCCGATGCTAAGAGACTTGACAACACAATCTATATATAAATTGTTGCAGAGATTATTTTGATGTAGGATTATGACTTTTTATATTTTATCTTATTATAAATTGATGGTAATTCTAATGGGATGACATTGGAATAGTTCCATTGATATTGAGGTATATTTTTCTATCATAGAATGTGGTGCTGCATTTACTAGTAAATTAGAAGGAATGTTTAAAGATATGGAATTATCTAAAGACTTATCTCTTGCTCTCAAGCCTGTAAGTATTCATTGTAAATTTTATTAATGTATTTTAAGATTTAATCATCATCATATTATTATTATTCATTTTTTGTTTCTTTATCTCTTATAACAGTACATGCAGAATTTAGATGTAGCTGGTGGTATAGAATTAACAGTTAATATATTAACTATGGGATATTGGCCGACATATCAACCTATGGAAGTTCATTTACCACAAGAGGTAGGTGTAGTAAATATTCAATTTTCCTCTTTTGTAAACTGTGCAAAACCTTGAGATTGACATGCATAGCCTTATCAATTTCCTTATGCACTAAATGGTATAACCAGTCTTCATTAACTTAAAGTACAGTATTGCTATATTAGAATTAACTTGATTTTTATACGCCCACGCATAAGATGGGCGTATATTGTAATCGCCCTGTCAGTCCGCCTGTCCGTCGGTCCATCCAATCACATTTGGCTTGTGCTCACTCTACACGCTACAATTCTTTATGGATTCTTTTGAATTTTAATTTGTGGGTCAGTGTCATTATGAAGATGATCCCTATTGATTTTCGTGATGATCGGATAATTTTTCACTGAAATATCGCGTCTTACTTAGCGTTTTTCACTTCATTAGCTATAGGGTGCAACTCGTGCTCACTCAACAGGCTACAATTCTTTATGGATTCTTTTGATTTTTAATTTTTGGGTCAGTGTCATTATGAAGATGATCCCTATTGATTTTCGTGATGATCGGATAATTTTTCACTGAAATACCGCATCTGACTTAACATTTTTCACTTCATTAGCTATAGGGTGCAACTCGTGCTCACTCTACACGCTACAATTCTTTATGGATTCTTTTGATTTTTATTTTTTTGGTCGGTGTCATTATGAAGATGATCCCTATTGATTTTCGTGATGATCAGATAAATTTTTAGTGAAATATCGTGTTTGACTTTGCTTTTTTCACTCTGTAACCTATAGGTTGCAATTGTGCTCACTCTACAGGTTACAATTTTCTATGTATTCTTTTGATTGTTTGTATGTGTGTTGATATCATTTTGAAGATGTGCACTATTAAATTTAATGATGATCCGATAATTTTCTAAGCCTAGGTTTTATTCATAATCAATGCTGCAGTGGGCGTATATTACCTTGCCTGGCAAGCTATCTTTTAATATTTTATTTTGTAGATGATAAGGTATCAGGAAATATTTAAGAAATTCTACCTTGGTAAACATAGCGGAAGAAAGCTTCAATGGCAGCCATCATTAGGACACTGTGTTGTAAAGGTTGATTTTCCCTCTGTAAGTAATATTATGTAGTTTACTTAAAATTAAGAATTATTGGTTAAATTACTTGTAAAGGCAAAGCTTTTTGATTATTTACTTGAAAACAAACTTTTGTCAAATCAATGTTTTTATTGCCCAAAATTAATGATTTTACTGTATCTGATCGCATCTGTTATTTATGCCAGTTTCTTGCATCTTCAATACAAATTTAGAATGTGTCACATTAAATTGAAATTTTATGTAATTTATTTATCCTAGGCTAAGAAAGAATTACAAGTGTCCCTGTTTCAATCTTTATGTCTCCTATTATTTAATGATAGTACAGCACTTTCTTATGAAGATATAAAAGTTGCAACAGCAATAGGTCAGTGGAATATAGCATGCAGTTGTCCTATTATCCCATTTAATATGAAAAATTTTGATTTACAACTGATATGTATTAGTATCATTATAAGGAAAGTAACTGACAAAATTTTTAATTCTAGTGCATAGTTATACTGAGGAGAAAAATTGACACTATCAAATATAGATTATTCTTTCTTTATAGGTATCTGATTGACATTATATAGACAATAATAAAATGAATTATGTATGTTTTTGTAGAGGAAAGTATATTAAAGAGAACTTTACAGTCATTGGCTTGTGGTAAACCAACTTTAAGGGTATTGAGTAAAAAACCAAAGGTAGGTTTCAGATAAAAACTGTAAATAAATTATCACACGTTTTTAAATACCTGAAAGGGAGCATTATCAAACACCAAAACAATTTTGACATTTGTTGTGACTGTGTATTTGACACTGTAATCAAAGGACTGCTAACTCTGTTCCTTTTCAAATTATTGTGAGACCTATTATTTAATTTTACCATATTTTTCACTGCAATTATAGGGTCGAGATATAGAAGATGGCGATAAATTTTATTTTAATGAAGATTTCAAACATCCTTTATTTCGTATACGAATAAATCAAGTCCAAATGAAAGAAACGGTAGGCCCTGTGTAGTATTTCTATGTTCATATTACATTCAACGTGAATACCTGATATAGATAAAATATTTTTATAATCATAATTATAATTGCTTTGATTGAATTTTTCAAATGTTTATACATGCTTTAATAGTATATTGCAGTATTTGTACTGATTTCTGTATTGAAAGCTGTTTAGATAAGGACAAGAGTGTATTCTGTTAGATGTTTTTTGTAGCCTGAAGAGAATACAAGTACTACAGAAAAAGTTTTCCATGACAGACAATATCAAGTAGATGCTGCTATTGTACGAATCATGAAAACAAGAAAAACTTTAAGTCATAATCTGTTAATATCCGAATTATATAATCAACTTAAATTCCCAGTCAAGGTAAGCATCAAATATTCATAACTTGCAAATACAACATGTAAGGCCCTGATCGGAACCAACCTGAAACTATAATATTGAACCTGGGCCAATGTTTTTAACGGTGTACCCTGATTCTCAATCTTAATATAGAACAAACTAGTACACTCTATTGCGAATGTTCATGTGTATGCCAAATTTCGATGAACAGTATTGGTTATTGACTTTGTAAAATTGTATTAAAATTTGATTGTAGTTTCAATAGATCCCAATTGATAAGGCGTCGTTTTTTTGATTATTGCCCTTTACTTACTAAAATTGCCTCACAAGTATTTTGTGGGTGCAATAGAAACTACAATTTCCAATGGATTTTATTTAAAACATGGTGTGAGCATTTGAATTGATAAGACGGTAGTCAACTTCGAACTAGATGAACAGTTTTTGAGTTGTTGCCCTTGACTGAGTAAAATCACATCAAAATTTTATTGTGGGTGCAATAGAAGGATTTTCAATATTTTTTTTAATCCTGGTGTGAGCATTGCAATTGATAAATCAAAGGAAGAAATGATTTAACAATGCTGATGGGTGCATGTTACCTTGTCTGGCATGCTATCTTTCTATTCTATTTCACAAAGAAATGAATTTGGTAAAATCCAGACTAAGATATTCATGTACATGTGAGTACAATACAATATTAATTAAGTGTTGGAGCAGCTCATGTAGAATCTAAGTTGTGTTTTGATTATTGTTTGGAAATGGCTAGGGGTTAATTGATTTCATTACGAAATGGTTATATTATGAATTAAGTTAATTTTATTGTAAAATTTTTTTTATACATTATTATAGCCAACAGATCTGAAGAAACGAATAGAAAGTTTGATAGATAGAGATTATATGGAACGTGATAAAGATAATCCGAATAGTTATCATTATGTAGCCTAATGTATCCAGACATCTAATCAAATATATGTGATATTTCTTATTATGTGGTGTTTAAATCAACAATATGTGAACTGCAGGGTTTAAAAACACCGTTAAATTAAATCTGGGCAACAACTTGTGTGCTATATATCAGTGAAAGCCAGGCTGGTTGCAGTGGTGTTGTGTTTCTAGAAAGAAGCCATTGTATATAGAAACGTGTATATTTGGAAGTTATATTGTAAATATTAAATATATTGCTGTGCGAAAAAGATAAAATAAAATTTGTACATATCTCGAAAAAAATATATTTGATTTGAAGTCTTCAGCTGATGTGAAAGAATCCAGTGGGAATCTATCAAAATAAATTGTTAATTTTTCATGATAAACTCTAATATGACAATTTTCATGCATTCGCCAGAGAGCAACATTAGCTTTTATCAAAGCTGACAGAAATATTGATATTACAAAATACTGAAATCAGTTCAGTCAACAAATCAACATTGATAAATCTTTTAATCTACTGATCTAAAACGAATTGAGTTTTTAAACCTTCCAATTTATTTCAGCCGAGTCTTATTTTTAGCATGTGTTGTGTAATAATATTTTTTTTTTTTTTTGATTGTAAACCAACCACTGTACAAAATATGTATAAAAATGCTCAGGAAACAAAAAATTCTGCAAGGAAACTTAAAGAGAAGAATACTTGTGCTTTTTGAGTTATAATATTTAAATTTTGGACTATTAGTAGCCCTAAAGTGGCTCACTTTATCGCAGGAATATCCATAATTTTTTTTTTCCATGCTCAAACTTTGAAAGAAACAAAGAATTTGTCTTTTGGAATCTTTACTCTGTTCGTGTTTTGTTCTGAACTTGCCTATATAATCTAACAGGAAAATTTGGTTTAAAAAATTTCAAATACTTTTCAACTGAAAATTTAGGATCTATTAATTTGTTTTGAGATTTAGATAGTTTGTATCAAATTTGTGTTAATGTACATAACTCCATGAAAGTGCTTTGTAATTATTCATTATCCCCAAGCATAGTGCATTTATTGTTTGTCTCAATTACACAAATTACCAATATATTTCTGGTAGGTAAGCAGCTTGTAAGTTTTGGTTTGCATTGATTATATTTTGTTGTTAAATTATATTAAATAAATATTGCCGATACAAACATACTCTTAATTTGTTTAGTAGCTACTGTAATGAGTCTTGTGTACATTTAAATAAATATCAAGATCATAAAGAATTGATAAACTTTTTCCCTTATATGATTTTTTTTTCAAATCTCTTGATTAGGATTAGGTTGTCTAAAAAATTGAGCTATTTTAACTCCTCAATAAATTGTAAATTTTGACTAAGGGTACGTAAACAAAGTTATATACAGTCTTTATTTTTTTGAAGCAACTCATTTTGTAGAATTACTAATCCTTAAATAATTAACTTATTTGCCTTTATTTTCTTGAATGTATAAACAAATAAAGAATCAAGATTTGATGACAAGCCTTTTTTTGTAGGCTCGCAATTTTGTAAACAGTTTAGTTTAGCCTTACAATGGGAGCCCACTTAGAGCGCAATGAAATTGCAATGTCCTTGCCATTAATGCACTGCTCCTTACATGTCTACATCGATATGATATTCTCAAAGCATTTTTAAACAGATCCTTGAACATTGGTTATTGTCTAAAACAATCAGCAATCATTGGTAAAAATCACACACTGTCAGGTAATTCATATGGGGACCTTAATAACACTCAACAATGTAGAATATAGCATTTGCAGTTGTTCCCTGTTTACTGCTACTATATAGCTTCAAGCAATATTTATTCTGCATTTTTATACAAAATAGAAGGTTCAATATCTTTGTTCAACTCTGTAGAAACTAGAAAGTAAATCAGTTACTGAATTCATAACTTTTATTCAGATAAATACATTACACTACAGATCATGATTAATATATAATACAGTTCTTATTGAGGTATGGATTCCAAGCCCTGAAAAAAAAAAAGAAATCACTTTCAAATACGGATCATGAATATGGAGCAAGTACAAAGTTTTAAAGTCTGTTTGTAAAAGTGCATTTGAAGAAGTGTTGAATTGGAAAATAAGCTTACACTTGTTTAAGTGTAAAAATTTAAATGTATATTGGTAATTTTAAGACTAATTTGTAAATGCTCAATACAAGTTCAATTGTCAGTTTGTCAACTTTAATGTTGTTTGTGCTCAATGATGAAATTACGATGTATGATCATGAGTTCTGGCAAGTATGCAAATTAGTGGGTAAAGCAGACCTCTTTCTGAAAAATACATATGAACTTTTACACTTTGACACATGTTTTTTCTACTTTAACACTATTTAATATTCAAATTAATATTGACATTAATATTTAATACTAAAAAGGGTCTAAGTTATTATTATCAGGCATCAATAACTTTACTAGCTATTATTTGATTAAATAAAACTCTTACTTTTGGAATATATTCACTTCCGGTAATTCTACGATCCCTCATGAAAAGCGTAGTATTCAGATTATCTCTATCCAGTAATTTTCTTCTGACAAACTATATAAATAAATCAACATATCAGTAAGTCTTATGCATGCTTTATACTTAACCTTAGACTTTGTTTGCTATTGACATTGTGTAGATAGGCCTAGCCTAAGTCCTAGGCCTAGACAAGGCTCAACATAGGTATTATAAAACTTAAAATTACACACCTTGCCATTGCAAAGGGAAAAGTTCAATCCCCTATTCAAAATATCTGGAAATAGCACACAGGCCACCATAATGCCAGCACTTGGTATCATTTCAAACCACATCTTGAATGTTAGTCTAAATCAAACCAAAAACAGCAGAAGTTATACAGACATGTACACAAGGAATATTTTCATTGACTTCCAACCATTCAGTAACCTTCAACTCGAGAATGGGTATCATTCTTTAAGGCTCACTCAAAATTTGCATCTTATTAATTTATTAATTAGTCACCGAATTAAAACGACAAAACCTTAAGAACTTAACATGACAATAAAGATATTAAAATAAATTAATGAAATTAACAATCATATAGGGAAGAAATTTAAAAAAAATTTAATTTTAATTTTTTTTACAAGAAAATCCCAAAAGAATCTTTCTATTCAAGGTTCGACAACTCTGCTCATAACGTCCAAAGTTGGTATTTGAATCATTATGTTCCTTGAAAATGTTTTTTTTTTCTATTTAGGAACAAACATGAGATTGCCTTACACATGTAGGCTTATATTTATTAAATCTTATTACCGTTAGTAAGGGTTTTTATATTTTCCAGTAAGTCAACTTCAGTTAGAGCTTTTGTCCATTAATAGAATTTACACGTAACTAAGTATTTAACCATGAATGAATGAATGATTGATGGAATGGGATGAAAGATATGACGGAGTTATAATATTGTTCGTCAATAATTACATTTAGGCTAAGTTCTCGAATTATCAGTACACTCAAATCGAAGCTGTTTGTGGAGAAATATTAATATTAGTAATCTACAGCCTACACCCTTCTGTCGCTGAGTCGAGTTACATTGATGCACACCTTGGGTTGGCTTTGGCCCGCTTTGGCTTTGGCTAATTTCTCACAGTAGTCACAGTTACCTACTCTTCCAACAAGTTTAGACCTTTCGAAACGGTGAATGTACCAGGCATGCATCTCCGAATGTCCAACTCCTTTGCTAGGATGTTATTCCAAATTTTTCTAAACTTTAAGTGTTTATCTTTCTTCTGTTTGGTAGAAATATTCATTCAATTTGCCTTTTCTTTTTCTTCATCACTTCAGGAAATAGACAATATTTATTTTTAACTGAAAAAGACATAAAAGTAGAAGCAGATACAGGTTTGATCTGGACAGAATATATTTTACAGAACCAGTTACTGATCTATTGATTACAGATTGAATATTAATATTTGGTCAATTGAAAGTATGGAAAAACAAATTAAAAAAGATGAAAAAGCAAAGTCTAAGGGAGAGACTGTCCTTTTAAGATATCCAATGCCAAAATACAGTTTCCAGGGCAGAAAATTAGAAAAAACAGATGTAGAGAAAAGAGAAGAAAGAAAAAGTACAATTCAACAGAAAAATCTCACTGAAAATAATGAAAAAAGTCACACTGAGAATCAACAGAATATTCTCACCGTGAAACAACTATCACAGAAAAGTCAGTCTGAAAATCAAAATACAACAGATCAAAAAATCTTATCTTCAAATAGAACACTTCCAGTTGAAAGCAATACTAATACAGAATTGCATTCCAACCAATATTCATTCAATGTTCAAAAACCATGTAAATCAGTTTCACCCAACCCTAAAGAAAACTTTCCTACTCTAACAACATCTAATATCCCTGGGACATTGAATAAACCTATCAATATAGTCACACCAGCAACCAGTAAGTCAACTGTTAGTTTACCAGTAAATAATGAGGTCTGTATTTTACCAAACTTGTCTTATCAACAACCAACAAATAAAGACAAGGAAGTACGTTTGGAGACAGAGGTGGAATCATTGAAATCTCAACTTGAAGTACAGTTACAGGTAAATTTGAATATTTGGAAAACAATTATAGTTATAGATTTATAGATTAAGTGACTGCAATGATTTTTGAGGACATTTCATTTCATATATTGTTTCACATGTAGGCTACCTCTGATATATTTTGTAGGTGAATTCAGAATTAAAAAGACTTTTATTAGCGTCTATGGGAGAAGATTTAAAGGATGATGTTGAAAAGTTAGCAAGGTGAGATTTAGAATTAACGGTGCTAATGTTTTATGTATAGAAACTATCTATCTAGATATTATCACCCAAGGATGAACCCTATTGAAAACTTTAAAAAGATTTGAGTTATTGCCCTTGTTCTTGAAAACATGTTCAGTTTGTATCTTGTAAACATCCCAGTAGGTACAATTCTTGCCAAATTTAGAAAAAACTTTATAATGTTCATGCAAAAAATTTAAAAGAGGTATATGACTCAAGTTTGAGTTTAAAGTAGTGATTGTTACTGTACTGCCAAAATTTTAGTTAAAAATCAAATCTGGCAGTGGGCGCATATTACCTGCTGTCAATCAAAAAAGAACTATGTGATTATTTAATAATTTTATGTGTTTTGTACAAGAACCAGCTTTGATTTAAACAGAATCATCAAGTTGTAATGTACCCAGACAAGCCACAGCTGTTATTAGAACTGGGTGATATTGTTATTACTTTATTTATTGTTTACAGAGACAAGGCTCAGCTGTCATTAGAACTGGGTGATATTGTTTTTAACTTTACTTATTGTTTACAGAGACAAGGCTCAGCTGTCATAAGAACTGGGTGATATTGTTATAACTTTATTTATTGTTTACAGAGATTAGACTCAGCTGTCATTAGAACTGGGTGATATTGTTATAACTTTATTTATTGTTTACAGAGACTAGACTCAGCTGTCATTAGAACTGGGTGATATTGTTATAACTTTATTTATTGTTTACAGAGACAAGGCTCAGCTGTCATTAGAACTGGGTGATATTGTTATAACTTTATTTATTGTTTACAGAGACAAGACTCAGCTGGTATTAGAACTGGGTGATATTGTTATAATTTTTTTTATTGTTTACAGAGACAAGGCTCAGCTGTCATTAGAACTGGGTGATATTGTTATAACTTTATTTATTGTTTACAGAGACAAGATTCAGCTTGTATTAGAACTAGGTGATTATGCTACAATGTTACTTATTGTTTACAGAGACAAGGCTCAGCTGTCATTAGAACTGGGTGATCATGTTCGAAAGATGACTGAAGATTATGAACATTTAGATAAGATATCAATACAAGCTGATATGTGGCGAAGTAAATTTTTAGCTAGTCGGTATGTTTTCTTTCACTAGTTTAATAAGATTGCTGTCATAATCAAAATTAATGTGAGTAAAAAATCAAGGTCCTGTCTTTTGACATAAGTGGGTTATAAAGAGGTTTTCAAGTTTTTTTTATGTCATTGGGGGTATTTATGGCTATTATTTCCATCATTCCAATTTCAAATAAAATTTTCATCGTTTCTTTGATTATAGAACTTTTGAGCAGTAGATATTTTCATCTGATTTGAGTTGAATTTGGTGTGATCACTTATAGTGATGGACAAGTTTGGTATTGACGCTTTCTTGATGAACGGTTTTTGAGTTACTGCCCTTGACTTAGTCAAAACTCATCAAAATATAGACACTACAGTTTTCAATTGATTTGAATGAAATTTGTGTGAACAAATATTTTGATGAGATCTTGGACAAGTTCAATATTGACGTTTTTTTAGTTATTTCCCTTGACATAGACAAAACGCTTGTGAATGCAATACAGACTACAAATTGTATCTAACAATATTTTGATGAATGGTTTTTGATTTATTGCTCTTGACTAAATAAAAACACATCAAATTTGTTTATTAACTCAATAACTCAACAGAGAGGACAGTTTTTATTTTTATACGCCCACATGAAATGGGGGGCGTATATTGTCGTCACCCACGTCCGTCTGTCGGTCCGTCCGTCCGTCTGTTCACAATTGCTCGTAAACACTATAGAATGTGCAATTCTTGACGGATTTTGATGAGACTTGGTGTGAGAGTTTGTTATAACTCAAGGATAAACCCTATTGAAAATCAGCGAAATCGAAAAACATTTAGTATGAGTTATTGCCCTTGTTCTTGAAAACGCGTTCAATTTTAGCTTGCAAACACTCTTGAGAGAACAATTCTTAATGGATTTTGATGAAACTTGGCTTGAGTATTTGCTATCACCCAAGGATGAAGCCTATTGAAAACCAGTTAAATCAAAAAAAATTTAGTGTCAGTTATTGCCCTTGGTTTTGAAAACGTGTTCAATTTTTGGCTTGTAAACACTCTACAAAGAACAGTTATTGACCAATTTTCATTAAACTTGCTGTGAGAGTATGTTATAACTCAAGGATAAATCCTATTGAAAATCAGCGAAATTGAAAAACATTTAGCATGAGTTATTGCCCTTGTTCTTGAAAAAAAACGCGTTCAATTTTAGCTTGTAAACGCTCTTGAGAGAACAATTCTCAATGGATTTTGATGAAACTTGGCTTGAGTAGTTGCTATCACCGAAGAATGAAGCCTATTGAAAACAGTAATAAATCGAAAAAAAATTAGTGTAAAAAAAAATTTAGTGTCAGTTATTGCCCTTGTTTTTGAAAACGTGTTCAATTTTTGGCTTGTAAACACTCTACAAAGCACAGTTATTGACCGATTTTGACAAAACTTGCTGAAATTGTTTAATATAACCCAAGAATGAACCCTTCTGAAAATAGCACATATCGAAATATATTTAATACGAATTATTGCCCTTGTTCTTTCAAACGATTTCGAATTTTGCCTTGTAAACACTCAACAAGTCACAATTCTTGAATGATTTTGACGTAACTTGGCATGAGTATTTGTAATCACATAAGGATGAACCCTATTGAAATTCAGTTAAATCGAAAAATATTTAGTATCAGTTATTGCCCTTGTTTTTGAAAATGCATTTAATTTGTGGCTTGTAAACCCTCTACAAAGCACAATTATTGACCGATTTTGATAAAACTTGTTTAATATCACCAAACGATGAACCATATTGAAAAGCAAATAAATCGAAATATATTTGATACGAATTATTGCCCTTGCTTTATAAAATGTGTTCGATTTTTTCCTTGTAAACACTCAATTCCTGGGCAATTTTGACGTAACTTGGCATGAGTATTTGTAATCAACAAATGATGAACCCTATTGAAAAATATTTAGTATTAGTTATTGCCTTTATTTGGAAAACTCGTCAAAATTTTTAGCTTGTAAACCCTCTAGAAGGCACTATGATTTACAAAAGTTGACAAAATTGTTAATTATCACTTAAGGATGAACCCAATTGAAAACAAGAAATATCACATAATATTTGATTGCACTTGTTCTTTCAAATGAATTCAATTTTTTGGCTCATAGACACTCTATTTCTTGACTGATTTAAATGGAACTTGGCATGAGTATGTTGAATCACCTAAGGATGAATCCTATTGAAAACCAGATAAATCTTAAAATGTTTAATATCAATATTGCTCTGTTTTGAAAAGAAGTATATGTATATTTTATTTTTTATTCAAAATCAATGCAGTGGGCATATATTACCTTGCCTGGCAAGCTATCTTTTAGCTTGTAAACCCCCTAGAAGGAACACTGATTGACAGATTTTGACAAGATTTGCTGAAATTTTTAATTATCACTCAGAAACCTATTGAAAACAAGAAATATCACATAATATTTGATTGCCCTTGTTCTTTCAAATGATTTCAATTTTTGGCTCATAAACACCCTGCAAGTCACATTTCTTGACTGATTTGGACAGAATTTGGCATGAGTATGTGGAATCACCTAAGGATGAACCCTATTGAAAATCAGATGAATCTAAAAATATTTAACATGAATTATTGCCCTTGTTCTTTAAAACACGTTTGGTTTTTGGCTTGTTTTTTCCAAGGCACAATTCCTTAGGGATTTTTATACGCCCACATGAAATGGGGGGCGTAAATTGTCGTCACCCACATCCGTCCGTCCGTCCATCCGGTCCGTCCGTCCGTCCGTCCGTCCACAATTGCTCGTAAACACTCTACACGGTGTAATTCTTGACGGATTTAGATGAAACTTAATATGAATGTTTATGATCACGCAAGGATGAACCCTATTGAAAATCAGCGAAATCGGAAAAAAATTAGTATGAGTTCGTGCCCTTGTTCTTGAATGGCTCGTAAACACTCTACAACATGCAATTCTTGAGCGATTTTGATGAAACTTGGTGTGAGAGTATGTTATAACTCAAGGATAAACCCTATCGAAAATCAGCGAAATCGAAAAACATTTAGTATGAGTTATTGCCCTTGTTCTTGAAAACGCGTTCAATTTTAGCTTGTAAACATTCTTGAGAGAACAATTTTTAATGGATTTTAATGAAACTTGGCCTTGAGTATTTGTTATCACCCAAGGATGAAGCCTATTGAAAACCAGTCAAATCGAAAAAAAATTAATATCAGTTATTGCCCTTGTTTTTGAAAACGCGTTCAATTTTTAGCTTGTAAACACTCTACAAAGCACAGTTATTGACTGATTTTGACGAAACTTGCTGAAATTGTTTAATATCACCCAAGAATGAACCCTTTTGAAAATAGCACATATCGAAATATATTTAATAGGAATTATTGCCTTTGTTCTATAAAATGTGTTGGATTTTTGCCTTGTAAACACTCTACAAGTCACAATTCTTGAGCGATTTTGACATAACTTGGCATGAGTATTTGTAATCACCTAAGGATGAACCCTGTTGAAATTCAGTTAAATTCAGTTAAAGTTATTTAGTATCAGTTATTGCCCTTGTGTTTGAAAACGCGTTCAATTTTAGCTTGTAAGCACTCTAGAAAGAACAATTCTTAATGGATTTTGATAAAACTTGGCTTGAGTATTTGTTTTTACCCAAGGATGAACCTTATTGAAAATCAAATAAATCGAAATATATTTGGTGTCAGTTATTGCCCTTGTGTTTGAAAACAGGTTTAACTTTTTAATAAATACTCTAGAAGGTACAATTCATGACCAATGTTGACAAAACTCACTGAAATTGTTGGATATCGCAAGGGATGAGCCTAATTGAAAATTAAAATTATCAAAATATATCTAATATGAATTATTGCCCTTGTTCTTTTAAACGCGTTCGATTTTTGTCTCGTAAACACTCTACATGGCACAATTCTTGATGGATTTCGATGAAACTTGGTGTGAGAGTGTGTTATAACTCAAGGATGAACCCTATTGAAAAGCGAAATCGAAAATTTTTTTAGTATGAGTTACTGCCCTTGTTCTTGAAAACGCATTCAATTTTAGCTTGTAAACACTCTAGAAAGAACTATTCTTAATGGATTTTTATTAACTTTGGCTTGAGTATTTGTTTTTACCCAAGGATGAACCCTATTATAAATCAAATAAATAGAAATATATTTAGTGTCAGTTATAGCCCTTGTTCTTGAAAACGCGTTCAATTTTAGCTTGTAAACACTCTAGAAAGAACTATTCTTAATGGATTTTGATGTAACTTGGCTGGAGTATTTGTTGTCTCCCAAGGATGAACTCTATTGAAAATCGAAAAATATTTAGTACAAGTTATTGCCCTTGTTTTTGAAAACCCGTTCAATTTAACTCGTAAACACTCTAGAAAGAACAATTTTGAATGGATTTTGATGAAGCTTGGCTTTAGTATTTGTTTTCTCACAAGGATAAACCCTATTGAAAATCAGATAAATCGAAAAATATTTAGTGTCAGTTATTGGGCCTGTTTTCAAAATCGCTTTCAACTTTTGGCTTGTGAACACTCTAAACATTCATTTTTGACAAAACTCGCTGAAATTGTTTAATATCAACCAAGAATGAGCCTTAATAAGAATTAAAAATATCAAAATATTATTAAGGGTGAACCCTATTGCAAATCATAAAAATACCGAAAAATATTTAATGAGTTGAGTTAGGTACAATTCTTGACAGTTTTTAATGAAACTAGAGACCCTAGAAAAAAATATATGGTGGAAGGTTGAATATTTCATTCCACTTATTGTAACCTTACTTTTTATTTGAATTAAATGCTGCCAGTGGGCGTATATTACCTTGCCTGGCAAGCTATCTTGATAGATTTTGTTGAAATTGTTTGTTATCACCCAAGAGTGAATCCTTTTACCAATCAAAAATACTGAAAAACTATAATGAATTATTGCCTTGTTATTAGGTATACCCGTATAATTCTAGACTGATTTTAAGGAAACTTAGTGATATTGTACATTTATCACCCTAGAAAAGAAGTATATGTATATTTTACTTTTTATTCAAAATCAATGCTGCCAGTGGGCGTATATTACCTTGCCTGGCAAGCTATCTTTATGAAATTTGTTATGATCATGTATATTGATATATTGGACTAATTCCAAATTGTGGTTCATTTCAAAAAAAGATGTTGGGTTTCAACCTGCTATAAAACAGAAAATATACTTTTAAGTGAGTGTATTTTGCAAAGATCATTGTGACAACAGAATTTATCCAATTTTGGTGAAAATGGATATATAAATGTGTAAATATATGGGTAAGCAGTCATTTAGGCATACCTTCAATTAGGCACACATTCATTTAGGCATTTCTTTAATTAGGCATAGTTACACTTGTTTAGGCCAACTTCAATTAGGCACACATTCATTTAGACACACCTGACCTTGCGGCACAAGTCATTTTATACGCCCATATGAAATGGGGGGCGTATAATGTCATCACCCACATCTGTCCGTCTGTCCACAATTGCTTGTAAACACTCTAGGAGGCGCAATTCTTGACGGATTTTGATGAAACTTAATATGAGTGTTTATAATCACGCAAGGATGAACCCTATTGAAAATCATCGGAATCCGAAAAAAATTAGTATGAGTTATTGCCCTTATTCTTGAATGGCTCATAAAGACTCTTGATACAATGTGTAATTCTTGATGGATTTTGATGAAACATGGTGTTATAACTCAACGATGAACCCTATTGAAAATCAGCGAATTATTGCCCTTGTTCTTGAAAAAGCGTTCAATTTTAGCTGAAAGAATAATTCTTAATGGATTTTGATGAAACTTGGCTTGAGTATTTGTAATCACCCAAGGATGAACCCTATTGAAAATCAGTTAAATCAATAAAAATTTAGTACAAGTTATTGCCCTTGTTTTAGAAAACACATTCAATTTTTGGATTGTAAACACTCTACAAAGTGCTGAAATTGTTTAATTTCACCCAAGGATAAATCCTATTGAAAATCAAAAATATTGAAATATATTTAATACGAATCATTGCCCTTGTTCTATTAAATGTGTTTGATTTTTGAACGAAACTTGGCATGAGTATTTGTAATCACCTAAGGATGAACCAGATGAATCAGATAAATAGAAAAATATTGAGTGTCAGTTATTGCCCTAGTTTTTGAAAACACGTATTTAGTTTGCAAACCCTCTAGAAGGCAGAATGCTTTACAGATTTTGACAAAACATGCCGAAATTGTTAATTATCACCCAAAGATGAACCCTGTTGAAAATAAGAAAAATCACATGATATTTAATATGAATTATTGCCCATGTAAAACGCGTTCGAATTTTGGCTCTTTAACACTTTCAAGGCACAATTCCATACAGATTTTAATGAATTTTGTTGGAATTGTTTGTTATAACCCAAGAGTGAACCCTTTTGATAATCAAAAATACTGAAAAATATTTAATGAGTTATTGCCTTGTTATTAGGTGACATATTTTAATGAAACTTAGTAATATTGTACATTTATCACCCTAGAAAAGAAGTATATGGTTGAAGGTTGAATATTTCATTTTTTATTCATAATCAATTTCATGTGTGCCTATATCACTGTGCCTAAATAACGCTGTGCTTATATGACATTGCCTATTTGATGTGTGCCTAAAGTACTGTGTCTGAAAAAGGTGTGCTTAAAAATATGTGTGCCTCAATGACAGTGAACCAACTTCATGAGACCTTGTTCATGTGTGAATTTGATGATTAATTGTTTTTTGAAGTATCCCATTGAAATATCTTAAAGTTAATGGTAAAATTCATTTTCAAGTGTATTGTAACTAAAACTTGATCATTTGGCATTGGGCATTGGGCTTAATATGTTGCCTAGCTTGACTAGTTATCTATTTCTGTGAATCTGTGCTGTTTATTTTTTATTCTAATTTTATTCCCCTTTTGTAAATTTGTTTATTTGTAGAGTAATGATAGATGAGTTGGCCAATGCCAAAGCATTCTATTCATTGCAATATCAAGAATCTCAAGATGTTTTACAACAATTGTTAAACGAACGGCATGAAATCAGGACAAGTTTATTAGAGGGATATAAGTAAGTTATTTATTATATAGGCCTACTGCTTGATTGTGCAGCCAGATTTCAAAACTTAGTAAACCCTTCATCTCTTGTTATTCAATTTGGGATTAAGTCCATTAAGCATAGTTTGTACAGTTTACAGTTTGGAATTGGTAATAATCAGACAGTAATATAATTAAAAATATAAGCTTAATATTCTAGGACGAAAATGGAGAAACATGGGTCACATTATTATTATTATTATTATTGAAATAATATTGAATCAAAGCCACGATTTTTCAGTAATGCTGTCTATTTTGGCACAATTATTTTATATGTCTGTATTGATAAACTGGTAGACATATTTCATTTGTATCAATTGCCAAACTGAGTGTTTTAATAAACTTTCTATTTATTATTTAAAGGGGCCCTATAGTGATCACCAATCACCAATATGAATAGCATTCATAAACTTTCATTATTTACATCCATATGCAATTAGTAATTGCCTTGGTGTGAAGGCATCTTTAACCTTTCAGTGGAATTTGGCCAGGAAAACTAAATATATGTGATGTATTTGTGTCTATTTTAGTCAGTAAAATGTTGATAATTAAAACAATGTACATTGTATGTCACTATTACTAACTAACATTGTATTATCTAGACTCAAAAACATATTCTTTTGGAACTTGATATCTAATAACTGATAACAGAAGTTAATTCATTTGTTGAAGATAATTGAAGACAGCATCTATACATACACAAAATAACATTAATTTCAAGTTTGATCTTTTGGACCTCTTAATTATTAAAAATTGTGCAGCTCCTTCTATTTTCAACTGAATTCCACTATAATGTTAGAAATTTAACCCAAATATCCTTCTATTTCCCAAATAGCGGTAATACAATAGTACATAATAATACAATAGTAGGTTTTTAAAAATAAAAATGATCAGAAAATGTAACTTAAGGAAAATTTTAACTCCCATGTTAAAAGTGTTTTCAACTAATTTTCATATAACCCGGATGACTTATTTGCATGAATCAGACAGTCTACTTATCTATGACTCAGAGAATATATAATTTATAAAAACTGATGTTTTCCTTTGAAGGCATATATAAGAAATATTATGCTTATAAAAAACAATGTTCCAACTGATTTTAAATGTGTTATCAAGCCTATGGGTTGGTTGGTAAATGACAAGTTTTCACTTGCTTCCAGAGGATATAGATATCACAAACAAGTTTGTTGGTAATAGTAGGCTAGTCAAGCTGTGGTGTTAGCAAGCTATAGCACAAACAAATATCATCACAAAATTGTATTATCTCAAGTTCAATGATCTAGATGACTTCATCTGTTAAAAAACAGGACACCATTCCACAAAAATACTTTGTCAAGAAAGTGTGGAATTTTTTCATTAAGAAATACCATTCTAATTACAACAACATTGATCGAAAGATTTTTGTCGAACAGGGACCTGGAACAACTGTATTGAAAGAGAAACAACACATGGACAAGTCTGATTCAATCATTTTAAATCTCACTTGTTACACTGAGCTTGTTTCTTGGTTTCAAAAAAAAGTTTTGTCAGGATAAGTTTTAAAACATCTCATCATGTCACATGAATCATAAAATAGTTGTGGTTATCTCCAAGCATGCTCTGAGAGTTTTTTGTTAGTACTAACCTATATATCAGTTTGAAGTTAAAATTTTTAAGGATGATGATTTATGTAAAATTGAATTTAATAATCAAAATAATAATATCATGTGTCTATTTATATACTATATGCCTACATTATCACTTAAAACAAGTTGCTCACCGCCTCTCTTTCTAGTACAGACATAACAGAACAGTTTGATACGTTTTCTGTAACAGAAGATTAGAACAGCAATAATAATCACTATAATAATACAACAGACTATAGTTACAGTCAATGTCTCATGAGTTATGTTCCCACAATTGGTAGGTTTATAGTCTTCTAATAAAATAAAACTTCCTGTTTCTTCACTTACACATTCTATCTGGGTTCCCAATGTGAGAAATTTTAAAGGCTCCTTCATCATCCAGTTGTGTAGCCAAGCAATATCACAAGAACATAGCAGTGGATTATCAGCAAGGCCTACAGCTTTCAATTGATCCTGCATATTTGGCGGGATGGTACCTTCTGAGATCCTTGTTAATCGGTTTGAATTAAGATTAAGAACCTGCAGTGAAGGATAGTTGGCTATATCCTCTAAGTGTAGCTCTGTTATCTTATTTTCACTCAAATCTAGTTTGGTAATGTTAGAAGAGTTAAATCGTGGCACATTTCCCAAGATACTTCTACGTAATGATAAAATTTCCACAGTTTTAGGCAAAAGGGTGCTCATGACATCCTCGGAATATGTAAGAAAATCTTGAAAATCACTGTCTGATAGATCTAGAGTCTTTATCATATTCATTTCATTAAATCTTTGTTCTGTAAACACATAGCTTCTTAATTCATTTCCAGCAATATTAAGAGTCTGTAAGGAACTGCTGGTAAAGGCACCAGTTGCTATTTGAACTGGAAGTCTAAGCATTGAACTGATCTGTAATGTTTCCAGAGATCTCATTGATGCTATGAGTTGATTTGGAATCATTGTTACTGGATTGTAATTGAGTGACAAATGTTTGACGGAAGTTAAACAACTAAAATCTTCATTATCTAAATACGTTATGAAATTATCATCCATTATCAATTTAGTTAGACCAGGAAATATAGATATACCTCGAATACAGAAATATGGCATTGCCAGTATATTATTGGATCTGAGATCTATAATTTTAACACTAGGGAAAGACAGATCAAGAGAGGCACCAGTTAGTCCTGAAATTCTATTACAACACAGAATGAACTCTTGTAAACTGGTTAAGTTCACTAATGTCTTGAAATCAAATTCATTAAGCACATTATCACTCATATCAATAGTTTGAATAGAATTTAAATAGGTCAAAGGTTCAAACAGATTGGAGGGAATAGAATCATCCCCTAGATCCATATGATGCATTGTTAGTTTGTGAACGTGGATAAATCTAAGTCCAACCAGTGCTTTCTGAAGTCCATCCGGATCTCGTAAATAATTTTTACTCAGGTCCAACTCCTTCAAGTAGGTTAATTTAGAAAAAGCCATAGTGCTAATGGCAACAATTCCATTATTGGATAAATCCAATATTTCTACACGGTTACCAGATTGAAAAGTTATATTCTGAAATGTATCTCTATAGATTTCTCGTATTAAATTTCCTCTAAACACCAGTTTCCTAGTAGTTGCTGGTATCCTTGGTATATAGGCTAGTTTATCCTCATTTCCTTCACAAATTACCAGTGTCTTTGATGGACATTCACATAGATCAGGACATGGTATCACTTTAGGTGGAGTCTGAGCTAACACTACAGTTAATATAACTACAAAAATACATAAACTTCTTACAACTGCAATAAAGGAAACCATTTCGAGTAGATATAGGAAAGTTGGTCAGCTTAATGAGAGTGAAATCTGAACTCTGTTTAATCAAAATGTGAATTAATTATGTTACAGGATTTTGTTTAAGTGACCTATAAATGACTGCAATAATACATGTGTAGGTATAGATAGCATTCTAATTATTTATGTTAACTCATGTTCCACTCACATATTAGTGGTGACAAAAAGTTTTATATTATTGAATAGGCATTATATTTTAAAACTAATAAATTCCACTCCAACATTTGCTTTAAATTAATAAATTAATTAATATTGGTAAAGAGGCATTAATTTTTTTTAAATTGATAAACTATTTGGTATAAATATAGTCTATATTATATAGACCTACTGCACTTTTATGTTGTCGGCAGGAAGGAAAGCCCAGTTGAGACTAACCTTTTCAAGGTGTGGCTTTGAAACATCTGTAATGAGGAAACAGGTTTCATGTTTAAAAGGAATATATGTAGAAAGAAAATATTTAATAAATTATATAATAAATTTTTTAGGTTTCATTTGTATACGCCAACATGAAATGGGGGAGCGTATATTGCCCTTGTTCTTAAAAAAAGCGTTCAATTTTAGCTTTTAAACTCTACAAAGAACAATTCTTAATGGGTTTTAAAAGGGAACTTGGCTTGAGTATTTGTTATCACTCCATGATGAACCCTATTAAAAATCAGATAAATTGAAAAATATTTGGTATCAGTTTTTGAAAATGCATTCAATTTTTGGCTCATAAACATTCTAGAGTCCGTCCGTCCAGCTGTCCGTCCACGATTGCTCGTAAACACTCTACAAGGTGCAATTCTTGACAGATTTAGATGAAATTTGATATGAGTGTTTATGATCACTCAAGGATGAACCCTATTGAAAATCAGCAAAACCGTAGAAAAATTTAGTATGAGTTGTTGCCCGTGTTCTTGAAAATGCGTTAAATTTTAGCTTGTAAACACTCTTGAGAGAACAATTCTTAATGGATTTTGATGAAACTTGGCATGAGTATTTGTTATCACCCAAGGATGAAGCCTATTGAAAACCAGTTAAATCAAAAAAAAATTAATATCAGTTATGCCCTTGTTTTTGAAAACGCGTTCAATTTTTGGCTTGTGAACACTCTATAAAGAACAGTTATTGACCGATTTTGACAAAACTTGCTGAAATTGTTTTATATCACCCAAGGATGAACCCTTTTGAAAATAAAAATATCGAAATATATTTAATATGAATTATTGCCCTTGTTCTATAAAATGTGTTGGATTTTTGCCTTGTAAACACTCTACAAGTCACAATTCGTGAGCGATTTTGACAAAACTTGCTGAAATTGTTTAATATCACCAAAAGATGAACCCTATTAAAAATAAGAAATATCACATAATATTTGATTGCCCTTGTTCTTTCAAACAATTTCGATTTTCGACTCGTAAATACTCTACAAGTCACATTCCTTGACTGATTTTAACGGAACTTGTCATGAGTTTGTGTAATCACCTAAGGATGAACCCTATTAAAAATCAGATAAATCTAATAATATTTAGTATAAGTTATTGCCCTTGTTTTTGAAAAAACCTCAAAAGTTTAGCTTGTAAACCCTCTAAAAGGCACAATGCTTAAAGATTTTCAAAATGAACCCTATTGAAAACAATAAATATCACATGATATTTAATTGCCATTGTTCTATCAAACAATTTCGATTTTTGGCTAGTAAACACTCTGCATGTCACATTTCTTGACTAATTTTAACGGAACTTGGCATGAGTATGTGGCATCACCTAAGGATGAACCTATTGAAAATCAGATAAATCTTATGATATTTGATATCAGTTATTGCTCTGTTTTTGAAAAAGCTTCAAAATTTTAACTCGTTCTTTTAAACGCGTTCCGATTTTGGCTTGTTTTTCCAAGGCACAATTCCTTACAGATTTTGATGAATTTTGTTGAAATTGTTTATCTCCCAAGAGTGAATCCTTTTAACAATCAAAAATACTGAAAATCTATTATGAGGTAATGTCTTGTTATTAGGTATAATTTTTGACTGATTTTAAGGAAACTTAGTAATATTGTACATTTATCACCCTAGAAAAGAAGTATATGTATATTTTATTTTTCATTCAAAATCAATGCTGCCAGTGGAAGTATATTACCTTGCAATTAAGATCGCAATTCAAATCCAAATCTGTCTTTCTTGTGCAAATTCTGTGAAATCTCAGAATTTGCAATTTTATTATGCCAGAAAATGTATGCTTCGGATGGAACTAAATTTTGAATTAAAGTTGGTGTGTGTCAGTTTTTTTAAAATATACTTTAATATCAAGTTTTTTTGTTTGATTGAAACTTGGTCCTTTGAATATAGTAGTATCCAAGATATTCTTGCTATTTTCCAAGATGTTTGCTGTATGTTTTATAGAAGGATGGTGATTATTTAGAATTTCGAACACCAGTAGTATACATTCTCCCAGTTCTGTTATTTTGTGTCATTGCTTGATAAAGACAAGAGTATCATTGTTGAAACATCGCAAATTATTTAATAAAGTAATTGTTATCCATAAAATTGGGTCTGGTTATGGTATCCACCAATTACTTAATGTCACTTAAGGAAGTTGTGAAGATGATATTACAATTCATAAACCTGTAGATGAATAAATAAAAATTGGGTTTTAAACTACTTCAAATCATGTCTTCAGATATTATTACCTTTAAATTTGAATAGGCTGATAACTTATAGTTTTGATATGGTATTAAGCCATTCCATAATGGCTACACTAGCATTTTGAAAGGTAAATTTAAATATGTATTAAAAAATTGGAATTCATTTATTAATTTTCATATTTTTCAGAAACCTTCAACAAGTAAAGAATGCATTTGATCCATTTAACACCCATCAATCTACAGTGTTACAATCTACAAATATTTTAAATTTATCAAAACAAACACAACAACTGTCTGATGTTATTAGATATAGACTATTACCTGCTGGGGTTACACTTCAATCTAGTCTGAATCTTGATACTAACTGGCAAGACAGATTGACACCTGCTGAACATAGAGCTCATGAGGTTTGTACAATTTTTCCTCTTTATAATCTACAATATTTACCCTGACAATGTTTACCAAGGTTCTTGCAAGTTGAGCCTCTCTGGACCAATATCAAATCTTGCATTGGGATCATAGCTAAACACTTCAGACACAGATGTCCTCTTCTGGTGCAAAAATAAACGAGCGGACGCCCAAAAGGCTATACGCCCACCAGCAGCAAATTTTTATTGGTGAGCAAAACACCAACAGCAAAAAAGTCAGAAAGCCAGGAACCAATGATTGAAATTTCATGAAATTCGAACCCATCCAAGATCTCATCAATATGAACAAGCATACCAAGTTTCATTGAAATCCGATGAAAACTGTGGTCTCTATTGTGGCCACAAGCAATTGTGGACGGACGTCCGGACAGACAGGGTCAACCGCAATATACGTCCACATAATATGTGGGCATATGAAAATGTTTGGATAAACATTGTAGCCTGTATCACACCTATAAGCTGAATTTGACAAATTCTCACTAAGAAAGGGGGCATAACTCACCAACCGTAAAAGTCAGAAAGCTGATTTTCGAAAGGAACCAAGATTTTATGATGATAGAGACACATACCAAGTTTCGAAAAGATTGAACAAAAATTGTGGCCTGTATCGCGCCCACCCTACAAGCTGAATTTGACAAATTCTCACTAAGAAAGGGGGCATAACTCACCAACCGTAAAAGTCAGAAAGCTGATTTTCGAAAGGAACCAAGATTTTATGATGATAGAGACACATACCAAGTTTCGAAAAGATTGGACAAAAATTGTGGCCTGTATCGCGCCCACAAGCTGAATTTGACGAATTCTCACTAAGAAAGGGGGCATAACTCACCAACCGTAAAAGTCAGAAAGCTGGTTTTCGAGACCAATTTTATGATGACAGAGCACATACCAAGTTTCATTGTAATCCGATGAAAACTGTGGTCTCTATTGTGGCCACAATCAATTGTGGACGGACGGACGTCCGGACGGACAGGGTCAACCGCAATATACGTCCACATTATATGTGGGCGTATAAAAATTACCTACAATAATATATACATAGGGAATTTTTTTGTACCAGACAAGGACACCTGTGATTCTAATTTCATTGTAAGAATACTTGATAGGTAGAAGAAATTCATTCCTTTCAGATAAGAAACAAATATATAGATCACTTTTTTTCTTATCCTAACATAATCCAAACATTGTAATTTTGCTTTTTTTCAGTTAATATCTAAAGATGTAAATCCACGAGAGTTTAATTATCAACTACCTACTGCTATTTTATCTTTACCTACTGGTACATCTAATAGATATCATCCTCACACTCGTTTTGATAACTTAACTTACAACTGTTGTAGCAAATGTAAAGGGGAAATAACTCTTATTTAAAATTTTCTTTAATCAAAAAATGTTATTTTTTCATTCCATTTTTTTGGACTTGTCATGTGTGAAAAAGATTACTGACGATCTGTAATTAAGGAGGTTAGAAAAACTGTAAATGCTTCATTAAAATATTATATTATTATATTTTAATATAAAAGCAGTTACTGGTACATGTATCTACAATACAATTTGGTGCTAGGATATAATCTCTTATATTGTTTAATTATTTTTATATGTGCCTTATTTAAAGCCAAAGACGTGTGCATAATATTATTACAAAATGAAGCTACTACAAAGGAAGAGTTTCTGGATAGATCAATTACAAACAGTTGTACCTCACGTTCTAAATATCCAGCATGACAATCAGATTATACCCTTTGTCGCCACCTACAATTCTACAACTAAAAAATTCCTCTGTGATTGTGAACGCTTTTATAAAGAACTCCAGGATGAAATCCCTAATATCTATACCAAACGTTTGGTGATTGCTTACAAAAGGAATAAAAATCTGAGTAATATTCTTGTACATGGTAGATTAGATCCCCTTTCCTTATCTCCCTGAAGTAATCGTTTTGCATTTTTTACTTTGTTTATCTTGTAAATTTCTCTAGAAGTAGCTAATTTCTTATCAATTGGTGTATACAGGAATTCGTATCATATTCTCTTCTTGTGACCTAGGCCAGTGCTTCTATAGGAGAGCATCTCTTATAACACCCTTAACCCCAAAATACAAGTTATATATAATTCAATATAATATAATCAATATAATCTTTGTTATCTGAAGTACCTGGTTTATAAACTAGAACATGGACATTTATTCATTATAGTTAATGGAAAATGTTTAACAGATGTATTATTATAAGTTATAAATATTAAATTATTTTATTTTATGTACTATCTTAATTTTTATACGGCCACATGGAAATGTGGACGTATATTGCCGTCGCCCCCGTCCGTCGGTCCGTCAGTCCACATTTCTTGCATCCAAGATAGAGGCTACAGTTTTTATCCGATCTTAATGAAACTTGGTATACATGTATATGAAAATGGAAATTATCGAATGAACAGATTTTGAGTTATTGCCCTTGACGTAAAAACGCATCAAATTTGGGTTGTATCCACGATAGAGGCTACAGTTTTTATCCGGTGTGAGCATTGGAATTGATAAGACGGCGGTCAACTTCGAATTTGAAGATTTTTCAATGAACTGTTTTTGAGTTATTGCCCTTGACTTATTTACATCATGTCATTACATTTTCTGTAGACACTATAGAAGCTACAATTATCTATGGATTTTAATGAAAATTGGTATGAGCATTGGAATTGATAAGACGGTAGTCAAGTTCGATTTGGACGATTCTGCGATTAACAGTTTTTGAGTTATTGCCCCTGCCTCCATATTTGTTGTAGACAAAATAGAAGCTACAATTTTCAATGGATTTAAATGAAAGTTGACGACGGTCAAGTGCGAATTTGAAGATTTTTTGATGAACAGTTTTTTAGTTATTGCCCTTGACTTAGTAAGATTGCGTCAAAATTTTATCGTGGGTTCAATAGAAGCTATAATTTTCAATGGATTTTGATGAAACTTGGTGTGAGCATTGGAATTGATAAGACCTCAGTCCGAGTTTGAATTTGGCAATTTTTTCAATGAACTGTTTTGAGTTATTGCCCTTGACTTCGTGAAATTGCGTCAAGATTCTATTGTGGTTTCAATAAGAAGCTTTAATTTTCAAAAGATTTTGATGGAACTTGGTGTAAGCATCAGATGTAGATAAGACATTAGTCAAGTTTGAATTTCCGACTTTTTTAACGCATGGTTTTTGATTTATTGCCCTTGACTTAGTAATATTGCGTTAAAAAATATTTGTAGGTGCAAAATAAGCTACAATTTTTTAATAGATTTGATGAAACTTGGTATGAGTATTGAAATAGATAAGATGGTGGTCAAGTTTTAATTTGACGATTTTCCATGAACAGTTTTTGAGTCTTTGCCCTTGACTTCAATATCCATTTAGTGAATGTTTTTGAGTCATATATTGCTCAATTTATTTTTCAAATTCAATGCTACCAGTGGGCTATGTTACCTTGCCTGGCAAGCTATCTTTATCTCTGCTTTGAAACACAAAACCTTCAGTGTCATCTGTTAAATAAAACCATATCAATTACTTATTACTTCTGTTTTACACTAAAGAAAGTGGCATGTAAGCTTTGTGTAAGATATATACATATGATGTCACTTGATTTTGAACCCAGCACATCAGTAACTTCTACAAATGGTGTTTGTTTTTGACGATAAACTCACATATATTTGAAATTTTTCATTTTTCCCACCCCTTTTTCTTTCCATATTAAAGAGATATGTATAAATATTTATTTTGTCAGCCTCAGCATTTTTTTAAAACACAATCTTTGAAGAGCATGTTTTAACAGTCCATAATAGAATGGAATCATTCAAAGGTTGCTGATAGAATGGAATCAATCAAAGGTTGCTGATTTAGTCAATTGTATTATCACTCTGAAAACAACTCAACACATCTCGAATAAATCCATATCAAATTTCTGGTATCTTGTCAACTACATGTCTTTTAAATATTTTCTAAGAATAATAATTTTTTTCGGGCAAATAGTTCAATTTCAGTATTTCGGATTAATTGTATCAGTGCGACTAAATAATCAAGTCTGACGATAACATTCGCAAGTCATTGTCTTTTACATGCAATTCAGTCTCTTTTACTTTAAGACGATTTGAGTTCACTACTACTTTTAGTTTATTTTAAAATTCCTATATATATCTTATTTTTACAGTACATTAACAAAGCAAGACATTAAAGGATCCTTTAATATCATTGTATTTTGTAAATTAAGGTTACCGCCACCGGAACCAAATTGATTTTGGCTTTCCGCCTTTTTACCGGAAATCCGGTTTATTAGCCAATGATATTACTATAAACGCGGCTGTTGCTACAACAACAAATAAATCTCAAGAAGAAAAAAGGTTCTGAAAGTACTAATTTCAATTGACCAATCCATTTTGTGGTTAAAGTACTACATAATTTGGAAATGGTAAGTATGTGTTTGTAAATATGTGGTCTATTTAAGGTGTAGAAGTCTTGAATTCCAGCTAGTGCAGTGTAGTCTGATCAAGACGCACAGATACACTTGTCAAACTACAACAAACAAATCATGATGTATGATTATATAGCATTTCCAGTATATTATGGAAGTTGTATAGAACAGGGTTCAGGCTACCGGTACTTCTAATCTACTGAGTACTGAGTTAGTTAAATTTGGCTTCAAGCATTGGAGATTACAGCAAAATTAAGCGTTTCCCTTATTTGTATTGAAATATAAAAGAAGGGAAATTGTTGAGTTATAAAATCTAATATGAACCAATGAAGGCATGGCCTTCAGCTTGATGGAATGAGATCGCATGTTAGGCCTATCGATGAAAGGCCTTAATGACAAAAATAAATAAGTAATAACAAAATTCAAAAATTTGTAGGCCTATGTAGTCTAGATCTGATGCAAACTACTTAAGCTTAGTCTTCTTATTAAAACGTTTTTGTGACCTATGACCATATTTTTATTTGGTATGAAAAATCTATTTCTCTGTTTGAGACAGAAATGTAATATATTTCAAGAATTCCAGAATATTCACTCCTAGACTACCCTTACTGACTTCAACCTACCTGTAGACTAACATTGGGGCCCCAAGATCTTGTTTCCTTGTGGCATTAATGTTACCATAAGAGAGAACTTCACTTTGGCTGATTTCGCCATCAAGAAAGCTACACCCTAAAGACATAAAATTTCCTTAATTATTTTACAATGATAAACACTTCTAGGTGTTATGTAAATGGTCTCAAGGGTGGATGAATATTTTTCTATGCATAAATGCATGATGAACTAGTGATGAGCTGAATATCAGTATCTCAGTATTGGACAAGTTTTTAGTAATACCAGTACCTGTATTGGTATTGGACAAGAATCTCATAAAATTATAACTTATGTTAGTTTTCCAATTATTTCAAGTCACTGTTTATGTCTTTTCAGGGTGATCAGGATGATAGATACACATTTGTTGTGGAATGGTATGAAGAGATAGCTGCTAGAATCAGACAGTTTTTACTCATTTACTATGTTAAAAATAAAGGTGTTGAAATGGTAAGATTATAGGCTACTTTTTCAATCAAATTACCGGTATACTGGAAATTAGGTAGGGTTAGGTAGTTTTTTTTGTTGATAATTACAAACTTAATTGCTTCGTTTAGTATGATTTTAAAATTTATAATGAACCTTTCCGAGTAGTCTATTTTGTTTATGCTTTAAGGAGTCAGATTTGATAATAAATAAGGCATGTTATTCATTCAGCCGATTGATATAATATTGAAATTTATCTTCCTTATTTTTCCAGTACGATACAAACAGCCGAAAGACTTTCTTAAAAACATCATTACGAGATCAACCTATAGATTTATCAGATCTATATATTGGAAGCAAGATACATATACTAGGTCGTCAGTTACAAATAACTGAATATGGTGATGAATATACTAAAAGTAAATTATCAACAAAGAAAGAAAAGTAGGTATTTAGAGACTGCATTTTACGAAACTTTAGTATAGGAACAGAAAATATATATTCTTCCTTATACAACTACCCTTAATCCTCATAAATTAAAAATATTTGAAAAGTAAATGAATATATCAATGAAAAATCAGCTTGAATGTAAAAAAATTCTTACAGAATGGTGTTCAATAATCCTCAATTTTACCATATTAGCTTGAAGATTTTGTTATGAACTTTAATAACAATTTGTTTCTCCTTCAGAACTCTGGGATTAATTAAGCCAGATGCCATTAATAAAATGGGTCAGATATTAGACCATATCTTCAGAAATGGTTTCATGATTACCAAATTGAAAATGTGTCAGTTAGATAGAAATGAAGCCTTTGAAATGTATCAAGAACATCGTGGAAAACCTTTCTTAAAGTAGGTATATTCTAGATTGGGTTAAGAAAAGGGAAATGACATACGTGTAGATTGAGTTTTATATTTTTCTTTTCTACAACTAGATGGACATTAATACTTTGTGTCTTTAAATACTTTTCATTTAAACCTTTTCAAATCATGAGGTGTTAAGAAATATTAAGACAGAAAAATCAATGTGGACACCACAGTAGCCTGATCATTAGTAAAGATAAAGTTGTTCTTAATTTCCAGTTGTGTTGATCTATAGTCGTACATGTTATAGAGACTACTAATTGATAATATTCTTACTCGTATATAAAGGTATACAACCTTTCAAAAATGACCAAAAATTAAATATTTCCAATCTTTGTTCATCAGTGGACTTACCTGGTGTCAAGACTATGACAGAAACCCTCAAACCCATCAAACATTTACTCCATCTTATATTGATGTTCTAAACATATAAGATAAATTCTATTTTGCAGTGATTTATTGGGTTATGTGACAAGTGGACCAGTATTAGCATTTGAAATAGTTGGTGAAAATGCCATAGAGAACTGGAGAAAAACAATTGGTCCAACTGACCCTGCTGTAGCTAGAAGTGAAGCACCCAAGAGTATAAGAGCTCAATATGGCACTGGTATGTATCAATAGGTCAATTCAACATAATATATCATATGATATGGCTTATGGATATTTATAGCGACAATTTCTTAGTAATATTTGATAGACATTATATTTATCTTTGATATCTAAATCATGAGACATTTATAGTGGTATTTCTTTTTTTAGCTATTATAACTGTTTAATTTTTATCTTTGATAGCATGATTTTATTATCAAGTTAACTGGAATATGATATAAAAAAATGTTATCTTATTTTAAATTTACATTTATATATACATAAGTGTTGACACAGTAATTTTTTATACGCCCACATTATAATGTGATGAATAAAAAACACACAAAATCAAAAAACAATCTAATCTGTTACTCTAACGTTTCGAGGACTAAATTAATGTCCCCTTCCTGAGAGAGAATTCATGTCATAGTATCCAGTTATATGGCTGTGATCTTCTCTAGTTTCACGTTTCTTTCATGGTTTTGGATTTCTCAACTTCTTCTACTCACATTATAATGTGGTCATATATAATTGTCCTCACCCCCTGTCCGCCTGTCCATCCATCTGTCCACAATTGCTTGTGAACACAATAGAGACTACAGTTTTCATTCAGGTTTGAATGAAACTTGCTGTGATCATTTATATTGATGGGATCTTGGACAAGTTCGGAATTTGCGATTTTTCGATGAATGGTTTTTAGTTATTGCACTTGACTTAGTAAAAATGCGTCAAAATTGGCATGTGAAGGCGGTAGAGACTACAGATTTCATAGGATTTGAATGAAACTTGCTATGATCATTTATATTGATGAGATCTGGTACAAGTTTGATACTAAGGATTTTTCAGTTAACTTTTTTGAGTTATTGCCCTTGACTTAGTCAAAACGCAACAAAATAGTTGTGAACATGAGAAAGACAACAGTTTTCATTTGATTTGAGTGAAAATTTGTGTGAACATTCATATTGATGAGATGTTGGATAAGTTTAATAGTGACAACATTTCAGTGAATGGTTTTTGAGTTATTGCCCTTGACTTTGCCAAAATGCGTTGAAATAGACTTATAAACACAATAGAGACTATAGTTTTCATCGGATTTGAATGAAACTTTCTGTGATCATTTATATCAATGAGATCTTGAACAAGTTAAAAATTGGCGATTTTTCGAATAACAGTTTTTGAGTTATTGCACTTGACTTAGTCAGAATGTGTCAAAATTGGCTTGTGAATGCGATAGAGATTACAATTTCCATTGGATTGTAGTGAAATTTGGTGTTATCATTTATATTTATGAGATCTTGGACAAGTTTGATAGTAACAATTTTTCGGTGAATGTTTTTGAGTTATTGCCCTTGACTTAGTCAAAATGCGTCGTAAAAGACTTGTGAACACAAAAGAGACAACAGTTTCTATTTGATTTGAATGAAAATAATTGTGAACATTTATATTGATGAGATCTTTGATAAGTTTAAAAGTGACAACATTTCGTTGAACGTTTTTTGAGTTATTGGCCTTGACTTAGTCCAAACACATGCAAATTAGCTAGTAAATACAATAGAGACTAGGTTTCATATGATTTGAATGAAATTTGGTGTGAACATTTGTATTGATGAGAACTTGGATTAGACCTAAATAATGTTAGAGTTTCTGCCTGTGTTAAAACCGAAAATATATTTTAAAGTGAGCATATCTTGCTAGGCAACTGCTTGTTTCAATTTGTAATAAAATTGATCATGATCTCTAAACAGACCCAGTTTTCCTGTGAAATCCTACCCATAGTCGGTAAACCAATTAATCATTTTACCAATTAATATACATGAATGTAAAATTCAATGAATTGTAGTAGTGAGGACAGTATTACTAATGACTTATTTCTATACAAGTGTCTTATCACTATACTAAAATATCTCTGAACCCTACTGAAAGTTTATCAGCATGCTTCTTCTCACATAGCTGGTTCTACTACAAATCAAAAGTATAATGTTTATTCTTACAGACAAAACAAAGAATGCCTGCCATGGTTCTGATAGTCCAGCTTCATCAGCTCGAGAATTAGAGTTTTTCTTTCCTTCTACTGGTGGTAAAAGACGTAATACAGCTCAGTTGTCTGATTGTACATGTTGTTTGATTAAACCCCATGCTGTCAGAGCAGGTATAATATAACACTCATTCTACTGGGCTTCTTAAACTTTCTCTTTTGTATAACAGCATGGCATTATACTGGCATATTTAATTAATGCTTATTTGGAAATATGAATGTATAATGTTCACCTAAATTTTTTCACCTTGAATTATGTTTTAGTGCTTGTAAATGCTGAGTTGTGCTAAACCAAAACACCAAAATCGCATGCCTTGTCATGACAAATTGCAGGGACAAATATTGTGCCATTGTTTAAGTAGTGTAAGTGCTCATTAAATATTGTATTAGTTGAATAATTAAATCTTATATTATATTGGTTAAATTAAACTTTTTAACCTGTTATAACAGGTTTGTCTGGGAAGATTATATCAGCTATTTTAGAAGCAGGATTTGAAATAACTGCTATACAGATGGTCAACTTAGAGAAAGCTAATGCAGAAGAATTTTATGAGGTTTATAAAGGTGTAGTACAGGAATATAATGGCATGGTCGCTGAATTGACATCTGGTTCCTGTATAGCTTTAGAAATCCGAGCTCAAGATGCCCCACAAAAATTCAGAGAAATGGCTGGACCTGCTGATCCTGTGAGTAAATTTCTACTCTTTTTTTTTGTTGTCAGAATCCATCAGCACTTCAACACAATTTTTTAATTGTTAAGCTCATGAGCATTTTTTATAAGATAAGGGCAGTAGACTTCCTCTATTTTTCTGTCTCCATAAAATGGAAGGTTGAAAATAACTTCTATATAGGAATTCACATCCATGATTTACTGCGTTACTGCCCAATACCACTTTTAACCACATCACATAATAAACAGGTTCAATGATATTTGGGTAGTCCATGACTTTGTTTTATATATGATTTTAGGAAATAGCAAGACATTTGAGACCAAGAACATTGCGCGCTTTATTTGGTGCTGATAAAGTGAGAAATGCTATTCACTGCACCGATTTACCAGAGGATGGTATTATGGAAGTAAGTATATAAAGCATATTGATATAAAATGAATTATTGGTTATTGAAAGATTTCCTTATGATAACATGTGCACATTTTGAAATTTTGGTTGATAAAAAACAGTAAATTTATCTTAAGAACTAAGAATATATGGATGTACTACCTCTGAATTTATTACATACTACGTTTCGAAACACATGCCGGTAACGTTATCACGTAAAATGATTAACAATATATAACAGTGACAATATATATTGTTAATCATTTTACGTGATAACGTTACCGGCATGTGTTTCGAAACGTAGTATGTAATAAATTCAGAGGTAGTACATCCATATATTCTTAGTTCTTAATGTAGTAATCCTACTCTTACTAGAATGTCTAATTATTTGTAATTGTTCAAGACCATAGCATTTTATTAAATGTAAAATTCAGTTTTTTTTCATTAAAGCTCAATTTATGATAACAATTTTATAATCCTGAGTGATAATATATACATGTTTAGTGTACTCTGAATAATCTAACATACATCAGGACGATAATGTATTGATAATTACTTTTTCAGGTTGAATATTTCTTCAAGATATTAGAACAGTAGAATGTATATTGACATTATACAGCATTCATTTTATATATTTTATCATATATTTTAACTTATTAATACTGATTGTACAGAATTCTAACTTAACTGTAAATAAAGCCTGTTTTAATCACAACTAATAACTCTTTACTACGAATGGGTTTATATATGGTGTCATTCTTTCAACGTTTGCATCATTTTTCTTGGCAGCAAGTTAGCCAAACTTCTTTTGGGATTTATTGATGGCCTGGAGATCTACTGTTGAATGTTTGTTCAAATCGTCTGAACTCATGGCTTCTGTAAATACTCTGTACCCGAGGACATGATACTGTAAACAGAGGTATTAATAGATTTATTGTATCACATTTCTAGTTTAATACTTTGATACACTTAAAAAAAAATTTATGAAGCAACAAATTATTAGACCCTACACATGACAAGAGTTCCACACAATATGGGTAAACTGTTACTATTCCTTGCTTATTTGCCTATAACATTTATATCAGTTTACTTCAATTAACTCAACACAATTATATGGATAACAATTACTTTAATAAATAACTTGCGACGTTTCGACGAAGGTACTTCCGTCTTTATCATCATTGCTTGATAAAGACGGAAGTACCTTCGTCGAAACGTCGCAAGTTATTTATTAAAGTAATTGTTATCCATATTATTGTGTTGAGTTTATTATTACCCAGTTACTAAATGCCATTGAAAGCAGTTTAGTTCAAATAGATCAGGGAGTATTGCTATTATAGCCTATAATAGGCTGCCTATTTCTGATTGGATAAAACCCAGCAAAATCATTTACATCTGTAACAATCATTTATTCCTTTGCTTATGCTAAATGTTTCGGAACTGTACACTCAACTCTTAGCAGAAGATTTTCTCAACATATTATGGAAAATATTGTCAGTGTGTACGGTCTCAGATCAAGTGAAGCAAGTCTAATTAGCCTATTGGTGACAACTAAATACAGGTTACAATTAATAGATTGACCAGTGCATTTACACAAACTTCTTCACTCTTTATACTAATATTAATTCTCCAAAAAATAAGATAACTTATCAAATTATTAAAAATAATAATCAAATTGATTAAACTGACAAACTATGTCCTACATTCCACCAGTTTATACAGGTGCAGGTGATGCTATTATATAAATCTTGATCTAGGAAACTTAATCACAAAATGTAAATACCTTATTAAATTATAGCAATTTTGATATTATATATTCCTGCCTCAATGACATATCACTTCTAAAGGAACAAACTGAAAAATGAATCTAATACAGGATTTTAACAATTTCTACTACAATATTGGGTTTTGCACCACAAACATAAGTATATGAGCTGAAAATGTACAAAGTATATATCACAGTAATTAGGAAGATCGTTTTGTAATTTAGTTCATCAGCAAATTATATTTATCTATGACAGTTTGTTACAAATTCTACAGTAGGACTTGGCTACAGATTTTCTTGATTTACCAGTAAGAACATAGGTCTAAGTGTACCCAAACTGTGTGTAGTGCATATTTAAACTTAATACATGTATATGACAACAGAATTGAAAATTGAATAAATAAACAATATTGGAATATGTACATGTAATCAAATGCATGTACTAATATTCTATGAAGAAATCAATATCGACGATACAATTCCTCAGTAGAAAAGTTTTAAAAATCAAATCGGTAATTTAAAAGGTTTGCTTGTTCAGACCAAGCAGCATGAGTGGCACCATCCATTTCTGTTGCTACTGCATTTGTATCTAGCAACCTGTGATTAGTTCCACCGATTTTATCTTTACACACAGGACACGTTGATATTTCCATAGCTCCACCACAGTCAGCTATAACATATGGGTGACCTAAAAAAATTAACATTATAAACGTCATGTTACCCTCACATTTTCGTGTCAGAAGATCAAAATGTTCAGCCATGCCTTTAAAAGCTAAACCCTTCGAAACGTGTTGTTCTCGTTGTACTGAAAGTCGTGGTATCTTCACAATGCCAATCCATAATATATTATTTAGACAAAATCGCAATATTAAAGAGTCACTGGAAGTTTTGATAACTAACACTAGTCGATACAATTCTACTGTTATCCAAAGGAAAATCTTTCCTTATATTGTTTACAAGATCGGTTAATTTGTGGGTAAATGCTGCATGTTTTTATGACTTACCGGTAGTTAAATATAAAGACGAATCTCAAGAACTAGATTTCATACTTACCATTTCTGCATTTGTACCAGTGTCCCTGAGATAATCCTACAGCTTTAACAACCATTGCTCTTTCTTCTTCAGAGATACCAAGACCTGATTCTGGTGCCAACTGTTCTACTTTCTTCAATGTTTCTTTAATTGTCTGCAGATCATTTTCAGTTAACGGATTGCCATCTAAGAATAAAGTATGGCACTGTTTTGTCTTCCTTTGCAGCAAACCAAGATCCACTTTTTTTTTATCGACTGCAACAACCAGGTTGAAAAACGTCAGATATAATGACAACCTTTTTATTTCTGCTTGAGCATTATCAAGTTCCTGGTTACTGAAAACCACTCTCTTACGACATAACCATTCAATAAACGTTATATATTCTTTCTTAAGAAATCCATATTCTACATTTCTAGATCCAGATAAGGGATTTTCTGCAGCAACTTTTTTAAGTTTAATATAGAGTTTATCCATCCTGCTTAGCAATTCTAGTTGATTTTGAATTGCAAGTAGATGATTTTCAGTTGATGCTTCGGGAATAATCTGTTTAAATTTCTCCCAATGACTTGACACTGCTGACGTTTTTGGTTTTCTCAATAAGGCCATTTGTAGTAAATCTCTTCTCAACTTTTCAATGGCTGTCTTGTTACCAATATAAGTCTGTTTCACTTGGTCAATACTTTGTAAAAGGCGATTTATGATCGACCCATATCGAACACATCTTCTGATTGGAGTTTTACATTTAGGACAAGCTTTCATCTGAATTGAGATTGTTTCTGAGGAAGACGTTCCTTGATTCATCCAGTTATCGAGACTTTCATATTCAATAATGTGGCCACAATCTTTGAGCTGTACGAATCTAGCATCTTCTTCATCTTCTGTGCCGAAAAATATCTCAGTAACTTTATCCTTGTGACAGATTCGGCAAAGACTTGGACATGGTTCTCCACAAAGCCCAATACATTTATGACCGCACTTTAAGAGTTTAAAGCACGGGTGATTACATGGTGGTCGATCACATGGCTCAAAACATTTTTTACCACAAGCATAATGCTGGCATTTCCAAGCGCATGGTTCTTTACATGTAATACAAATTTCTCCACATTTTTTTATGCATTTACTATGCTCACATCTGTTTGCACAGTTCTTCTCACATGGGGGACAATTCGAACATGCGGATTGACATTTGTGATCACATATGAGATTCTTGGTACATCTTTGCCCACAAGGTTTATGAAGTCTGCCAGAAAAACATTCTGAACAATCTCCAGTACATGGATGGCCACATTCTAATATTGCTACACATGGTTTTTTGCAAACAGCGTAATCGCTTTGTACACATTTGACGTTTACTGTGTGGCCACAAGGCCACCTTTTCTTAACCATAGTTTGACACTGATGAGGAAATCCGCAAAGATTTCCACAGGGGTGACCGCAGTCTAATAAGGATTGACATGGATGTGTACACTTGTGTTTCAAGACTGATACAGAACATTTGACCAATTCTATATGTCCACAAGTAGGTATTCTCTTCTCAACTTTAGTATGACAGTCTCCGCAGTCTTGGTAACATTTTCGCTTACAGGGATGACCGTCATTGCAAGCTTTGGTGCATGGCTTAGGACATGAATATTCTTCATGTTCTGGATCTGTAGGGTGACATGCCATGTTACAGGAATGTCCACATTGAAGTCTAGCATTACATAGTTTCTGACATCCACCAAGTGGGGCCATTTCAAAGTCTCTTGGTTTAGTAATTTCTATTCCACTATCTTCTGGGTGGTTTTGACATTGTAGCAACATATTTTCACCAAGTTCACCGGATTTCTTAAGGATAATTGTCATCTCCTTCCATAGAGGACTTTGAGATGCCAAAATTCCAAAGTTACCAATAACATACAATCCTTTTCGAGCTCTTGATAAGGCGACACAAACCCTGTTCTCGATCTTCAAAAATCCAATATTCTCTTTAATATTACTTCGAACCAATGACAATAATATAATATCATTTTCCTCACCCTGGAAATTATCTACTGGTGTTATACGCATACCCTGAAATCTGGCTTTTGGCATTGATTTTTTGAGTTGATGTATCTGACCAGAATATGCTGTGAGAATAGTTATTTGTGTTTTGTCATAGCCTTGTTTCAGCAAATAGTCAGCCAGTTTTGAAATGAACTCTGCTTCGTAAGCATTTGAATGACTTCTCATCTCTTCATTATGCTGCTCTTCAAATTTGTGGTCTATGAAAAATATATTTTTCGCCAAGCCCTTAACATTATCAAATGTTCTGACAGAAAAGTGGTCCTTCAGCGCAGGGTATATTGGTTTCATCAATTTTGATATTTCGGGTCTCATTCTATGCTGGATTTCCAAGCAATCACAGTGGACTCCATTTTTCAACATTCTTTCAAACAACGATATTTGTAAATTGAATTTGATGGCAAGATCAAATACGTTAGGATTTGGTCTTAATTGTTTATGATCACCAATTAGTATTAACTGTTCACAGCCATCATTTAAACTTGTTATAACATGACCCTCTAATACTTCAGCTGCTTCTTCGACCACGATGATTCTCGGATTAACTTCCTGTAGAATCCTTTGATATCTAGCAGCACCCGTTGTAGTCATGGCAATAACTGTAGCCTCGGTCATTATCATTTTATCTTTTAAAAGATTTACTTCCTTCATTGTTTCACATTTAGTTTTATACATTTCACCAAGTTCAGTAATCTTTTCTCTGAGTTTATTACAATGCTCCGAAACCCAGTACCGATACAATCGCCAACGTTTATAAATGTCGATTTCCCATATATTCGCTACTCTATTAGCTTCTGCTTTGGTCATTTTGGATCTCGAATTTATTTTTTTTAGTAGATTTCTCTTAAGCTTTTTTCTTGATTTTCTCGTCAGTTGAAAGCCATCATTCGGTTTTATTTTATCAGAATCTATATTATTGACATCAAAAGCAATAACTTCTCTTCTATGTCTGATACTTTCCATTAAAACCTGTTCGAAATCACCATCAATTCCTGTTTCATCAACATCTAGTAACCGATTATGAGCCATAGTTTCACGTTCATCTTCAACTTCTATACCTTCTTCGTCTTCTTCTGTTACTTCAGTTTCGTCATCTTCTTGAACCATTTCGTTGGTAATTGTCCCGTTTACTGCAATGCCCAACCATTCAAGCATTATTGATGGTGTTTCAGGAAGATGATACCCCAACCTTAGTAGAATTCTTTCGTAAAAGGATGATGAAAGCTGTTGTTGGTGAGATGTAGACATTACAGGCCGCAATTCATCTTCGTTTAGAATATCTCTGGTAGCTGCCTCTATTCTCTGTCCAACATTCTCAATCGGTCTTTGTAAGTCTTCAATGCCTCTATGGTTCTCAAAATTAATTCTACCCAGCTCTCTAAAACGCTTAGCTTCTTGGAATTTTCGCCTCCATGCCTGAATGGAATATTGTTTAATCTCCTCACTACTAATACGACCACCAACTCGAACTATCTTCCCATCGTAAAATTTACTTATTCCCTCTAGAAACTGATCTAAGGCATGGTTAGTATAACACACTATCAACATTGGTCGTTTGCTCTCGTCATCACGGTTCCATGCAATGGAGTTGTGGAGTAAAGCTTTAACGATTTTTAAACCAACATACGTTTTTCCTGTTCCGGGTGGTCCTTGTATTACAGAGAATTCTTTTGTCAGAGCTGTCTTTAGAGCAGAATATTGTGACTCATCCAAGTTTAGTAACTCATGATTAGGCCAGCTCTGTACATCTAATAAGCTAATCTTCTCTGCGGGCTTAGACTTGCGACTGAACTCATAATTTTCCTTCCTTCCTTGTCGTCGTAGGTTGTCGTCATCTCCTCGCAATGAAACCTGTTCATCTACAAGTGGTCTTAAATCAAAAGGTGGAGAGTCTCGTAGATACCTGGGAGGTTTTACGGAAGAGCTTGACTGAACAATATATCTCTCAAAGGGAAGCTGTCTTATATCCTGAAGACCTTTAAGAACATGTTTATATGCCTCGAAATATGCTGTTGTTTCAACCATGACAAACGTTTGGTCTGGTCCTATAGCATCAATCTCATTAAGTTGATGCTCAAACTTAACATCAATATATCCATCGGCTAGCTTTTCAGCATCTCGATCACAAACAGTTGCAAGGTAAAAAGTTTGGAATTCATCAGAAGAAAGACAAAGTAATGAACCAAATATTAAACGTTTTGAGATCTTCCAGTTAATCCTTTTCATTTTTGACACATCAAATTGAAGACGATACAAAAGATCAGTTCGGGTGCATATTGATCTGACAACAGATACACCCGTGTAAACACGTATATCTGAAATTCTGCGTCCAAAGTTGTCTCCACGAACCATTGTCTGGTATTCTCCTATTCCATTACGTAAAGGTTGAATAAAATCTTCCCTTAACAATCTGAATTGTACGTCTAGATAGTCTTGTGTACTGGTATAACCTCCTGTTACTTTGTTTTTTCTTAAAAATGGCTTTGTGTTTGGGTCAATGTCTTCCATTGTCGGTAACACAGAAATGTCACGAAAGTCATCAGGAGGTGCAGGCTCTTCACGGAAGTCTCCCTGTTCATATGGTAATCCTCTAGTTTTCATCTTGTTTAAACGTTTTTCCTTCAGTTCATGAATTTCTGTAAATATGTCCATGAGGTCATCATCTACGTCTATATTGGTTCTTAATGTCTCCATAACGTTTTCAATTAAAGTAGTAAGACCTAACAATGGCATGCTGACGCACGTAGTGGGAATATTAAAGAATAGGGCCCAAACTATCTGACAAACGTTTTTTAAAGTTTTTTGTGATTCTTCTTTATCTTCGTCAGTTGATATTTTCATCAGGAGATCAGGAACACCAATCGTAAGAAAAGGTGAATTGATTAATTTAGTTAGAATGATGATCTTATTTTGTGGAGCTGTATTACATTGACATCCTTTGGCTATGACAGATACAGCAAGTTTCAGCATGTCCAAATTTTGACGTGGTAGATTCAAAAGTTCATACAAGCCACTCCTATCATGTCCCAAAGAAAGCAGTATATTTGCGGGATCTTTTTCCTCATATTGTCGCATCCTATGAAAGTTTAATACATCAGATTTCCTGTCTCTGTTTGTATCGCTGTCATTACCATGATTTCTGTTAGATGGTCGCCTTCTATCTGCATAATGTGTTCCTCTTCCTCCTCGTTGATACCTTAGCTCTTGGGCCTGGTTATCCTGTGCTCTTTGTACTCTATTTAAGGATTGGCTTGGCCTCCTATTTATACCACGACCACGATTCCCAGAATCACCCCCTTGATTCCGATCTATGGAGTCACTTCTTAGTCCTATTGGCAATCTTGCCAGAGACCGGTTTGCTCCTCGATTACCACCACGACCTCGCTGCTGATATCTACCACGCACAGCCGGATCACGACCTCTTTGTTGGCTTTGATCTTGGTATCTCACATGAGCTGAATTTTGATCATGCCCTCTATCAGAATCATCGTCATCAACAACACTCAATCGATCTAGTAGCCGAGATATCATGTTAGTCTGAAATAAAAACAAAAAACTTCCGATGTAATAGTACATTTTCCGCTATTTTTTTATAACAAAGTCATTATCACAAAAAATACTCATACAAAAAAGTGTTTTGTCATTATCAAAATAGATTATGTGAATAGATAAACAATTATTAGATAGTTTTGGGTTAGAAACTTTAGACTCTGTTTTATTAGAATATAACTTTCCAAATATCTATCGGAACTAGAATCATCATTTACTCAATATATAGCGCCTATTGTTGAATATTATTTTGTCACATGACCTATAGTCTATATATAACATACTAAATCCCGTTTGCTAGTAAAGACCAAATCGAAAATTGATATCATAAGCAATTATCACCTTTTACCTGAATATAATAGTCACCCTAATCTTGAAAAATATTTATGAAACCTTTGAAATATTTGCTGTTTTTTATTTGTTTTATTATTGTAAAAGGATTTCTTAAAATAGATCGTCATAGACCAGAAGAGAGCTATTGCTTAATGTGCACTAACTTTTGTATTGTGCCTCTAGGGCTTATTTATTTTTTTCCACTGATTTTCCTTAGAAGAATTATATGATACAATAGAAACAATTTAAAATGTCCTTGACATCAGTTATCCATAGGTTGCTAATCTTGGTTGACAAATGTTAACTTCCGTTTCTTTAGGCATCTCGAAATTTACATTTTTGACAGTTTTACAACTTATCAATGCCCATTTAATTATCCTTTCAACAATATACGATAATTCATAATCATATGTTTGGTCCATAGCCTACATCATAAACAAATCTGATTATGTAAATTTTAACCCTTTTTTTCATGTTTGTAATATACAAATTTCAACAAATTTCCATTTATAGCTGTGAATTAGCAATTTATAAAACTGTTTTTTTTCCCTATCTTAATTAGAACTATGCTAATGTTTCTATACGAGTAACTCTATACAAATGCTAGCAGACGATACACCTACATAAATACAATACTTTTTATCCCGTCTAATCAATACCACTTTTCTTTCAACCTTTTTTTCACAAATCTTACCTACGCATATTATTTCATATAATTTCAAGATGTGAATTTAAACATTATAATTGTGTTTGAATTTTTAGTTAAAATTAATTGGAAGTTGCACAATAGTCCACATAATATCTAAAATCACCTATTTTCAATTATACATATCTCAGAAAGTTTAATGTGGATAACTTAAATAAAAGCATTGTTAAAAAGTTGATTTCAACACATAACAATAAAATCAAACTAGATGTTGTATGTGATAATATATAATACTTAAAATTTCAAGCCAAAAACATAACTTCGCAGTTTACCTTTTGTACTAAAAGCGGCTGAGAGAACACCAGGCAGAAGGTATTACAGTACAATAGGGCCTTAAATCTGTGGACAACTCAGCTGTTTGTTTTTAAACAAGCTTTAGAAGACTCAAGAATCTACAGTTTGTAAGGAAGTCAATGAATAGTTTAGCCTTCAGTCACTGACTTTTTCGAAAAACCGTGTTTTCAATAGTCTTCTAAGACACTTTTAATTTTACGTTTAATATAAATTGTCTAGACTCTATTTGGACCGCTATGGGTCCGTCTTAAGGTACTGTTATTTGGCATAAATATTAATGGTCGAAAAAGGGCAATGTTTGCACGAATACTTCTTAATGACTGAAAAGTATTTAGACCTTTATATTAATTAATGTGTTCTTACCTGTCTGTCTATTTGATCTATACCATGTTATATAGGACAAACATCCAACTATGAGTTGACAGTAACCTCCTATAATTATATGTTACCCGATATTTCTTGGTAATTCTATTTAAAAATTTACGCTGAATCGTCTAGCAATATATATATATACATGTTATCTACTTTCGTTTTCCATAAAAAAACAAAACATATTTTCTAGGAAATTCTGATTAGTAATAGTTTATATTTAGAACTGTACTTTTCGTGTCGTCATTACAAATATGTGGACCTTATCCATTCATTTTGAAAATATTATATTATTGATCCCAATATATAATAAGAACGTTGGAGCATATTAATTATACTTTGTATTTTAAAATGGAGTGACATTATGCACTATACTTGTGATCTTAGCAATATTTAAATTCTGACAATCTCACACTAGCTTGAATTTTGTTCCCGTAAAACAGCAGTGTTCTCTCGAAGACAGACGCAACACAACACTGATTCGCCTTTCAAAAGGGCTATATTATGATTTATACATGTATATTATAAAACAGTTTCTGTTCAAAAAGCATCATATTATACCGATTTTCAATGGCTTGTAGCGGTTGTATCAGGTGATATACCTTAGATGTTTAAATACTTTAATACTCGTTTTCAATGGAATTCAGTGTGGAATGATATACTATAGTAAACCCAAAGTAGAACAGAATAAATTATACGGTCAGGTTTGCCATTCGTTTCACCAAATATATATTAGGCTCAGAAACAACGAGGAAATTGTAGCTAAGTTAATCAGTAAGTGTTGTAATGTGAGCTTCATAATAAATGTGTGTGAATTATTTGTTCATGAGACGTTGCGGTATCGGAAATTCCTTAAGTAAAAATCCATTTTGAGGTTTTTTTGTGAACGAATTTTTGAGATTTTCGTGCATTCCTAAATCAACCCAAAACATGGCGAACCATGACCATTAGCCCCAGTTAGATCTTAGAAATATATTTTTGATTCTATTGTAAGTTGCGTAACAACACGAGCAAACACCGTAGATCATTTACATTAAGGTTCAATATTTCATTTAACTGTGGAGTCATATGGGGAAAAACAAATATTTCTGTGATAATCGATTAAGGTTTGCAGTAACGAAGAGAATTGTAGTAAGTGTTTTTTGAAGGCCTAGTTGCTAAAGTCTCGTTCTACTAAAATCTTGCGGCCATATTGTGAGTATGGTATAATAGCCTACGCTTGTAACAAATTCTTAACTAACTAAAGGACCCAGCATAAAAATTGTTAATATTTAAACCACAACTATCAAAATACACCAGTGCTAAAAAAACACGGTTATATATATTTGATTATTATTACAATGTTTTATGTTTTTGACAATGGGCTATCTTATTACGTTGCTATAATCGCACTATGTTCTATAAGGTATATGAATAAGGGCAAGAGGGTGGGTACATTTAGGCCTACATTATATATTTTATGCATAATACATACTCGCATGATAGGCCTATTAGAATACTAGTTTGATTAAGAAATATAGAATATTAACAAGAATAGTAAAATATGATCACAAAAATGAGGATTAAAGCGCGGATTGCAAAGTGGCCATTTGGCTGTTGTTTAACACTGCTTTAATATTGTTTCAACTGCCAAACAGAAAAAAAAAACTTTAAGTAGAATATTGACCTTCTAAGCGAAAGTAAAAGTAAAAGTAGAATATTGACCTTCTAAGCGAAAGTAAAAGTAAAAGTAGAATATTGACCTTCTAAGCGAAAGTAAAAGTAGAATATCAATGATATATAATTCTTAGAAGACGGGATAATGAAAAAGCATTCCGTGAAATTTACGTCAATGCGATAAAGATTTCAATGCATACAATTTGATCAAGGTTTATTGTATTGAAATAATATTCTTAGGCCTACAATAAACTACAAAGTGTATTGAAATATTATGCATAGGCCTATACACATAGGCCTATAATATCTGACGCAATATCTAAGTATTTGACACTCGACCTTGTAGATGTTAGGAGTGTACTCTGTATATTTGAAAGGGTGATATTAAACATTTCAGTAAAATGGAGAATTGGGACGAAGAAGACCCAAACGAGTATAGGACTGGCAGGTTTGTCATTTTACTTTATTTGCTCAGGTTTGCCTAGAGGTGGTGTCCAATACATTAAAGAGATACTGCGTCTCAGCATGAACTTAAAATTTTAGTTCTCAAGAATGGTCAATATGAGTAGAAATTCATCGAAAAGATCCATTATCCCTTTGAAGATAAGGTGTAATGAAATAAACATTTCTAGAAGTTCACAAAACGTAAAGAAACATTTAGGACAATTATAAACAAATCAATGTTTATTTACCATACCGATATCACTTTTTATACGCCCACATGAAATGGGGGGCGTATATTGTCGTCACCCCATCCGTCCGCCCTTCAGTCCGTCCGCCCGTCTGTCTGTCCGTCCACAATTGCTCGTAAACACTCTAGAGGGCGCAATTCTTAACGGATTTTGATGAAACTCTATATGACTGTTTAAGATCACAAGGATGAACCCTATTGAAAATCAGCCAAATCGGAAAAAATTTAGTATGAGTTCTTGCCCTTGTTCTTGAATGGCTCGTAAACACTCTAAAATGTGCAATTCTTGACTGATTTTGATGAAACTTGGTGTGACAGTATGTTACAACTCAAAGATAAACCCTATTGAAAATCAGCGAAATCGAAAAACATTTAGTATTAGTTATTGCCCTTGTTCCTGAAGACGCGTTCAATTTTAGCTTGTAAACACTCTTGAGAGAACAATTCTAAATGGATTTTGATGAAACTTGGCTTGAGTATTTGTTATCACCCAAGGATGAACCCTTCTGAAAATAGCACATATCGAAATTTATTTAATACGAATTATTGCCCTTGTTCTATAAGATGTGTTGGATTTTTGCGTTGTAAACAATCTACAAGTCACAATTCTTGAGCGATTTTGACATAACTTGGCATGAGTATTTGTAATCACCTAAGGATGCACCCTATTGAAATTCAGTTAAATCGAAAAATATTTAGTATCAGTAATTGTCCTTGTTTTAGAAAAAGCGTTCAGTTTTAGCTTGTAAACACTCTAGAAAGAACAATTCTTAATGGATTTTGATAAAACTTGGATGAACCCTTTTGAAAATCAAATAAATCGAAATATATTTAGTGTCAGTCATTGCCCTTGTGTTTGAAAACCGTTTAACTATTTGGCTTATAAACACTCTAGAAGGCACAATTCATGATCAATGTTGAAAAAACTCACTGACATTGTTTGATATCACCTAGGGATGAGCCCTAGTGAAAATTAAAAATATCAAAATATATCTAATATTAATTTTTGCCCTTGTTTTTTTAAACGTGTTTGACTTTTGTCACTCTACACGGCACAATTCTTGACCGATTTTGATAAAACTTGGTGTGAGAGTGTGTTTTAACTCAAGGATGAATCCTATTAAAAATCAGCAAAATTAAAAAAGTTATTGCCCTTGTTCTTGAAAACGCATTCAATTTTCGCTTGTAAACACTCTAGAAAAACAATTCTTAATGGATTTTGATGAAGCTTAGTTTGAGTATTTGTTTTCACACAAGGATGAACCCGATTAAAAATCAGCTAAATCGAAAAATATTTAGTACAAGTTTATTGTACCCTATTGAACCCTATTGCAAATCATAAAAATTCCGAAAAATATTTAATGAGTTGTTATTAGGTACTATTCCTGACATTTTTTAATGAAACTAGAATACCTTGAAAAAAAGTATATGGCGGAAAGTTGAATATTTGAGTCCACCAATTGTTACCTTACTGAAATTTTTTTATTCAAAATCAATGCTGCCAGTGGGCGTATATTACCTTGCCTGGCAAGCTATCTTTGAAGAAAATGTAGCCTAGATTTATGGATTATAGAGTCTTCTTTAACATAATTTTGACACCATTGAATGATGAATACAGACTCATTTTGGCAAGGTTTAACAATTTCAATTTTTGATCATTGATTGGGGTTTAGAGCGTTGGTTCTTTACGTCATGACGTCATTTGCTTGGATACTTTGAAAATATCGGGCATGGGTTCTAATCTCGATTGGTGTGTGAAACTTCGATGACCTTGAATAAGTCATCTTCACTCATAATTCCAGTCCACCCAGATGGAAATGGGTACGGATTATCCGGGAAAGATCAATGCCAAGAGGTTTGGCCAAGGACCAGCTGGAAGAAAGGATCCCTGTCACGGCGGACTTGTGAACCTAAGTTGTTATCCTTGTTAAATATAGTTGTTTCATTAGAGGTAGTATAAGCATACTTTCATAGTGTGATGATGTGAGAACTAGTTTAAAATTACTGCAGTTTATTATTAGTCGTAGATTACATACAATAGACACATTCAAACCTAGTGGTAGAAAACAGTGGCATAATATTGCGCTTGAAATTCTAGTATCCCAAGTTACTTTCACTATCTGCACTACCACTCCACCAACATTGAGTGAAATGAAGAGTACAGATGTAACCGTCTTCATTGTTTTTTTTTTCAGCAACAGACAGAGAAAACCCAGAAAAGAGACAAAAATTACCAAAGATAAACTTTTACAGTACATAGATTATTCGTCAAAAGATGCCCTCCTATCACTAACACGTTCAAATGGAGGTTTAAAATCTTTCCTTGAGATTCCCCAAACAGATGAAATGTTACAACTTGCATTACGATGTTTTAGCCATGCATGTAATGGTGATATGTTAAGTATAGAAATTAACTTTTTGTTAAACTGTTTGCTGGAAAGTACATTTATATATGATTTAATTCGTCTGAAAACTTTTTCACAACAATTACTTGATGATTCTGTTAATATTCTTTTGAAACTTTTACAAAAGTTTCCCCAAGAAAGTTTTGTGAAGGTGAAACCTTTAGCTAGAGTTTTAACTGAAAAAACAGAAGCACCTTATTCAAACTCGGATACAGTGGAGAATATCAAAACTATTAATGATTTGATCGACCAACTTACAACCACGAAAACAGATGACTCTTCATCATCTCGACCAAGACCTCACGATGACGATGATCTACCCCCGGAGAACTTTCGTGAATTGACCACTATTCCCCTAGATAGTGATTTAGATATAAACAAACAACCGTTCCTCAGAAAAAATAGACTTCAGGGCCGCTATGACAATTGCGACCAATACCTGGATGTACAATTCCGCCTCCTTCGTGAAGATTTATTTGCACCTTTAAGAGAAAATATCAGTGAATATCAAAGTCACTGTGGAAACACGTCGAAAACTATATCATCTATACAGGTGTATTTTAATGTTAAATTGATTCGCCCTATTTGTACAAACAATGGTTTGGGTTATACAGTTTCTTTTGATGCAAAGAGAGCAAATAATATTAAATGGGAAAGCAGTAAAAGACTAATGTTTGGATCCTTATTATGTCTATCGAAGGATAATTTTCAGAATCGCGTTTATGCTACGGTGGTGAATAGAGATAAAAAGGACATTGTAAATGGATTGCTTGGTATCAGGTTTGAGTTTCTGACTGTGGAAGAACTAAATACATTTGTACTTGAAAATCGCAGTTGTCGGTTCTGTATGGTTGAATCACCTTCTTACTATGAACCATACAAACATGTTCTGCAAGGCATGCAACATATGGATGAAGACAATTTTCCTTTCTACAATTACGTAGTTGAATGCGACACAAACATTCAACGTCCAGCTTATTTAAAAAGAAATGCCGGTGCTCTGTATGATTTAAGACCGGTTGTTGATCCAAACTTTAAAATTAGGCCTTGTACAGAGATTAACTTTGATTCCGAATTTAGTAGTTTGGAGTATATTGACATTCAAGACGATAAATGCTGGCCGAATCCTGACAAACTTAAATTAGATCCTTCACAGGCTATAGCTCTTCGACAAGCTCTGAATAGAGAATTTGCCATAATACAAGGACCCCCTGGCACGGGAAAGACACATGTCGGTCTGAGTATCCTTAAAGTTCTCCTTCATAATAAATCCATTTGGTGTCCTGACGACAATAATACACCGATTGTTATCATTTGTTATACAAACCATGCCTTGGATCAATTTCTCCTTGGAGCGCTGGGCTTTTTTGATGGTTCACTGGTTCGAGTTGGTTCTCGATCACAAGACGACAGAATTAAAGATTACGCCATTACAAATCACAGAATTCGATCCAGACAAGGGAAAAAGGTTTCCCAAGCTGTTCACAATTCTCGAGTTGGATTGAAAGACGAAATGGATTTGTTGAAAACAGAAATTGAAGAAAGTGCGGTCAAACTACAAATAGCTCAACGAGATATTCTACATGAGGCTTTTCTTAAAGATGAGGCTATAATCAGCGATGAAATAATGCGTCAATTACAAGACGGGAAGCGAGCATCTATTTTGTTAAAATGGCTGGGAATCCAACAAAAGATAGATGACATCGAGCGGAAATATTATGATGACACATACAATATTGGTAATACTGTTGATGGCAATGTCGATCACGATTATGATGACGATGATGAAGATTTCCCAGATGTATGGACTGAAAATGATTTACGTGAAATAGAAGAAGATGATGACGATGCATTACCATTACTAAATGAGGTGACAAGTTCTATTTTATTATCAGCGCGGTTGCTGGACGTTTCTTCGTTGGACGACGTTTTAGTTGATTTTGGAACCCCGCAGAGAAAAAAACTTCAAGTAGATAAGAGAAGAGAATTACACAATTTGAAAAGACAGCTTAGATCAAAAATATCTTCGGATGATCGTATGAGTATTTCAGAGGCTCTCAAAATTCACAATATTTGGGAGCAGAAATATGTGCAAAGATGGAGATTATACAGATATTGGATGGAACTATTTGTTGAGAAATTGTCCGGTAATATAATAAATAGAGAAATTGCTTATGAAAATATTGCAGCGCGTTATAAAGAGGTGTTACTGGCAGAAGATAGAGACATAATAAAAGAGGCTGGACTTGTCGGATTAACAACAACAGCAGCAGCAAAGTACCATTCAGTGTTGGCTGATGTTGGTCCAAAAATTATCATCTTTGAGGAGGCAGCTGAAGTTTTAGAGGGGCATATTGTGGTGAACTTAAGCCGTCATTGTGAACATGCAATCTTCATTGGTGATCATAAACAACTCCAACCCAACCCAACTGTTTATAAACTTGCCAAGCACTACAATTTAGATATTTCACTTTTTGAAAGGCTGATAAACAATAAGATTCCATTCGACACACTAAATCAACAACATCGAATGCGACCTGAAATAGCCGATATTGTACGAATTGTTTACCCCACACTCGAGGACCACGATGTGGTTAAACATTATGATGATATAAAGGGTGTTGAGAATAATTTAGCATTTATCAACCATAGCCAACCGGACGAAACAGACGAAGACACCAAAAGCAGAGCTAATAAATTCGAAGCTGATTTTATCAAATCCTTGTGTGATTTTTTTCTTAAGAAAGGTTACAAACAAGATCAAATAACAATATTGACAACTTACTCTGGACAACTCTCCTACTTGACCGATATCTTACCTAAAACTAAATATCCAAAACTACGAGTGGCCACAGTAGACAGTTACCAGGGACAGGAAAATGATATCATTCTGCTTTCTTTAGTACGAAGCAGTTATGAAGACAATATAGGTTTTCTGTCGAAAGAAAACCGTATTTGTGTAGCATTTTCCAGGGCTAAAATGGGTTTTTTTGTCATAGGAAATTTTGGGCATCTTCAAACACACAGTTCGCTTATTAAAAATATGGTAATGAAAGCTTCAAAGAAAAAGGTTTTACACGACGGTTTAGAGATTTGTTGTTTAAATCACCATGGCACAAGATTTGTTTCTTTACCATCAGACTTCACGGAGTGTCTTGAAACCTGTGGAGAAAGGCTGAAATGTGGTCATGCTTGTCTGTTAACCTGTCATTCTACAGATGACCATGATGATTATAAATGTGTTGAACAGTGTAGCAGGAAATGCAATGCAGGGCATCCTTGTAATAAGAAATGTTATGAAAATTGTTCCCCGTGTACGTATCAAGTAATGACGACATTGCCTTCATGTGGACATGCACAGATGATTTCTTGTTTTGAAGAACCATGGATGGTTCAGTGCAGGAAAATTGTCAAGAAACTCCTACCTTGTGGTCACGAGGGCGAAGGTGTATGTTCACCTAATCTTTCCAATCACTGCAACCAGACCACCAAAGTAACGAGAACTACATGTGGCCACACATCAGAAGTTCCATGCCATGAACAAGAATCAGACCTGTGTAACTTTGAATGCAAGAAAATACTTGATTGTCACCATGAATGTTCTGGAACCTGTACACAGTGTTACGGTGGAAGGCTGCACGTATCATGCCAGAAACCTTGTGGTCGAGAACTACTTTGTGGACATAGATGCAAGGATTCGTGCAATTTCTGCCCACCATGTGATGGTGTGTGTATTAATAAATGTCAACATAACCGATGTACTAATAAATGTGGTGAAGAATGTATACCATGCAATATGCAATGCACCTGGCAGTGTAAGCATATGAAATGTACCAAACGTTGCAGTGAGTTTTGCGATAGAGAGAGATGTGACAAACCTTGTAAAAGGTTGCTTCCCTGTGACCATTTTTGTATAGGTTTATGTGGTGAAACTTGCCCCAACCTATGTCGATTATGCAACAGAGAGGAATTTGAAAGTTTGAATATTTGGGGATATGAAGATATTTCCACCAGTAGATACATTGTGCTCGAAGATTGCAAACATACCTTTGAAGTAACTGGCCTGGATAAGTATATGGAAATTTCCGATGATAACAGTGACACACAGATAGCATTTAAAAGGTGTCCTTTGTGTAAGATGCACATTATCTCCACACCAAGATACGGCAATCTTATAAAAACTGTCTTCAAAAGCATTTATGCCGTAAAAAACAAAATTATGGGGAATTCTGAAGAGATATTAAAGTTGCAAAAGATTATTGAAGACAAAAAAAGGAATGTCAAACTGAAGCTGTTCATCTCGAGCATATTTGATACCAAACACGTTATGCAATCAGAAAATCATTTGAAAGCTGTCCTTAACCAAATTAATATCTTTGAAAGAATACTTTCAATGCAGGATCAGCTAGACAGAACTAAAGCTCAACTGCAGCTGGATGACGATTATTTTGGAAAAGAAATCAAATTACTGAATGACCTAGAAAGATGGATTTCTGTAAAAAGAAAGATATTTTCTACTCAAGAAACAGAAGACGCTAAGTTGGAAATAAAAAGGCTCTGGCAGCTGGTTCAGCTTTGTGTTGGTCGCGAACGAGCTAATGATAACAGTGCTGTTCCTCCTAATTTTATTGTACGTCTTGCAACAACCATTCGCGAAATTCATAATGCTGAGAGTATACCGGAAAGAGATATCGGAGAATTGTTGGAAACTTTAGAAGAATACATTCCTAGAACAACACTTGGTATCACTGACAACGAAAGATTGGAGATTTTACATGCCATCGGTGGAAGAAAAGGAGAGTGGTATCAATGCAGAAATGGTAAGTAATTTAGTTTTCGTACAAATTCGTACATTATTACATAGCCAATGGTGGTATTTGAACCTCAACTCAAAAGTCCAAGATGGAAATTTGAACGGCTGTCAATATGAAAACATTGTCTTGTTTGCACCAAATATAATGAAATGATTATTTAAACTAAACATTTCATGAACGATAACCCCATATCAAACGTTATTTTCCATTCAAAACCATAGATAAAAGATAATCTAATCTAATTCGATTGCAAATTAAATTTATTTTTAAAGTCTCGATATGTTTCGATGGTTTGGAAATTAACTGTCCCAGAATGTTGATGATATTTGAAAATTTCTTATTGTACGTAGCTAGAAACGACCATTAAACGACACTAGAATGAAAAAAAAATCAGATTCTGAAGTGACAACAGTTTTGTTGAGATAAAAAAAATACAACAAATAAATAGGGTGGTTCTACGGCCTCTTGTCTCAAGGGTGCATTATAAAGAATTTTATTAGACGTTTCAATTTTTATGGAGCATGATAGATAAAATTGACTGAAAACGGGTTTAAAGAATCTTCAAAATATTGTTGGCATACGAATTTCTACATTTCGAAAGTTTTAAATAAAGTATAGATTGATGTTATCCCACGGTTTTGAACTTGAAAAAAAAAAAAACAATTTATAATATGTTAAAAAAGGTATCATAAAAAGACCAGTGAACAGTTTTGAAGATTGATAGATATATTCTTGTAATACAGCTTAGTTCCAATGTGCAATAAAAATGTGTCAAGCAACGTATATGTTTTCCAGGCGTTAATGAAATTAAATAGGAATAATAAACGTTAGTGATTAAAGTTTATAATTGAGTTTTTATGAATTCTTCATTTCAATATTTCAATAAACTTTGTCTTTCAGGTCATTATTATTCAGTTGGAGATTGTAGCAGACCACTTGAAAAATCAATTTGTCCTGAATGCAGTAGTGAAATTGGTGGATTAAATCACGCACTAGTAGGTGGTAACATACCAGCTCCAGAATTTGATGGTGCTGAAGGTCCAGTTCATACGGAAGAAAGTGACTATTTCTTAGCATTAGAATTACAGTTCGCGTAGAACATGAATATGTGGACTATATTGTCGTCGCCCCTGTCCGTCGGTCTGTCAACATTTATTGTAGACAATATAGAAGCTACAATTTTCGATGGAATTTAATGAATAAGTATTGATAAGACGGCAGTACAGTTCGAAATTGACGATTTTTTTTCAGTTATTGCCTTTGAATAAGTAAAATTGTATAAGGCCCTTCCTCTATAGTTGTTGTACACACAATATAAGCTCAAAATTTTCAATATATTTTAATGAAATTTGGTGTGAGCATAGGAATTGATAAGATGACGAGTTTGAGTACAATTACGACAAAATTATATTGTGGTTGCAATAAGAAGCTACAATTTTCAAAGAATTATGATGAAACTTGGTGTAAGCATTGGAAAAATGAAATGAAATGAATGGAGTTTTACGTCCTACGGTGTAAGCATTGGAATTGAAAAATTCATAATTCAAGTTTGAATTTTTTTTTGGATGAACGGTTTCGGAATTATTACCTTTGACTTTGTAAAATTGCGTCTAAATTTTATTGTGGGTGCAATAGAAGATAAAATTTATTATGGATCTTGATGAAACTTGGTACGAGATTTGGAATAGATAAGATGGCGGGCAAGTTTGAATTTGATTTTACATGAACGATATTTGAGTTATTGCCCTTAACTTAGTAAAATTGCATCAAAATGGTATTGTTGGTGCATATAAGCTGCAGGTTTCAAAGAATTTTGATGAAACTTGGTGCAAGCAATGGCACTAAAAAAAATTTTTTGGAATTATTGCTCAATTCATTATACAAATTCAATGGGCGCCTGTCAAGCTATCTTTATTTTTAAGCTTCACATATAGATATCTATAATATTGGTAATGTTTCAATTTAATTGTATATCATATCTTGCATCTTATAATTATATTAGTAAAATTTTGTTGTCATTATTACACTCGCAAGGGTTTGTACAATTCGGATAAATATTTACATTATTTGTTTATGAATATTATAAGAAAGCTTGAAACTGATCACGGCAAAATATCATTTTATGTTTAGGTCGTTTCGAGCGTCGAAACATTATTTACTTGGTTATGGTAGTCGTGGATGCGGATAATTCATGAAAGAACAAAAGGTCAAGGACCCTAAGTTGTAAACCTTTTGAAATGAAAATTGTTGTTTCCTTCTTCATTTTCTTATATTTGTGTTAGTCTTTGTAATCATTAAAAATCACATCAATCGAAAATATTTAATATAAGTTATTGCCCTTGTTCATGAAAACGCGTCTGCCTTTGTTCTTAAATTCTTTTTTTTTGTATACAGGTTATTGCCCTTGTTCTTGAAAGCCTGTTTCATTTTTTTGTGGACACAATAGAGATCTGGTTTATGGGTTTTGATGTAACATGGTGTGAGTGTTTGTAATAACCCAAGTGTGAACCCTATCGAAAATTGTATGGAAACTTTGTGTGAGTGTCCCTAATAACATAAGGATGAACTTTAATTAAAAATCAGAAAAATCTTTCATTGACTGATAATGCTTGTCAACCTCCAGGAAATATTGGCCATCGCTATTTTTCTGATTTCCAAAAGGTTCATCCTTATGTGATTACGGATGGTCATGCCAAGATTCATCAAAATCCGTATAGAATTGAGCCTTGTAGACCTTTAACGAGCCAAAAATCGACGCATTTTAAAGAACAATGGCCACAATTGCGATATTTTTTATTTTCAATACGGTTCATCTTTGGGAGATATTATTCAATTTTAGCAGGTTTCGTCAATATCGGTCAGGAATTATGCCTTGTAGCACCCGTTCCTGTAAAATTAGCCGTTTTGAAAACGAAATACTTAGTACTCTTATCCTGTTATAAAGACTAACAAAAGTCATACCGTGTACCGTACGGTACAAATGTTACCTTCTAAGAAGGCTGCTAAAAGCTAACAAAATACTATTGTACTAAGAAAAGGAAAATTTTGACCAATCAAAATCAAATAATGCTACTTTTGGGCGGGTCATATGAAGTTTTGCATCCAATTAGATTAATTTAGTTTATTTTCGATAAATTCTAAAATGACTTATTTTTTATTTTCTTGATACTTTTAAGCCGTTAAGTAGAGATCAACACTAATATCGCTACTTATTTCATAATAATTATTTTGTGTTTTTCATAACAAAACCTTTTTTTCGCCAAAACGTGACCTCGCCCCAAGGTCAAGGTCACCAAATGGGACAATGAGACCCGTACTTCTGGCTTTATACAGCCGATGATTCTGGGCAATTTATAAATAATATGCTTTAAAGGACAGGCTGGTCTATAGTATATTCTTCACTGGAAATCACTTCGCTTTATCCTAAATCTGGAAAAAAAAATAATAGGCCTATTGATAAATCCCAAAATTGCGCCTGGATAACGGAGACAAGAAGAAAAAGACAGTGATATTCCACGCTGATTCAAGAACTGTAATTTCACAGAATTGTTTATTCTACCATTTCTGTCAGGTATGTTATTTTCATTTGAACAGCCTCTTCTTTTTGGTTACTAAACAGTAAAATTTAGTTGTAAATAATGACCATTTGGGATCAATAGGCCCATGATAAGGGGGTTTGGGTTTGGGGGGGGGGGGGTTGCATTATTGCGAGGAGGGGGTAGAACCAATTAAGTTCTCTGCTTGAACAATATCCAAAAATTTTCTTAGTCTGAAACTAGCTGACCCTATTCCCAGTGCAGCTTTTTGGACAGACATGGCTGCTGGAGGGTCAGAAAAAACTCGGGCACAAAATCTTGGAATTTTCAACACATCCGGATGCAAGGTTTTAACTGTAGGCCTACCGGATATTTAAATACTTCGCATCCACCAAACCTTGATATATTTAGAATATGGATGATTTTGTAGTTCATCAACCATGCGATACCTGCCTACCCCATCCATGCACACCTGTGGTTGTGTCAACAATCACCTTGTACTTTTGTTTTATGTGTTCCACTTGACCCTGTAATCTTGATTATTTTGGATACACATGCTATTTGAAATGGCGAATGAGCAATTTAAATTCTTTTAAAAATATTTGACCCAACTGCAGGTGTGACATGAATGGTATAGGGGGAATATGATTGTATATGCAGTATATAAGCATTTTCACTCTTTGGTATTGTTTCAAAGCTACTAGATGCTCAGAAACTAGTACCGGTAGGGCTACCTTCATTGTAAGCAACCTAAATCACCAATAACACAAAATAAACAATCAGACTTTATTAAGACTATTGATTTTTTAAAAATCTGGCCCGTAACTACAGGGGACAAGGATGGCACTGTGCCCACACAATGGATTGCCCCTAGAAAAATTCTATTAACCAACTATCTTCAACTTATGACCATACCTCATGTATTATACCTGTATTGAGTACAGACTTCAATGAAATATCAAATGCCATATTCCTGATTGATGCAGGCCATTGGCTGTTACAAGCAGTCATGAACTGTCAAACAAATTAACTTGTTTTTGACCAAACTTGGTAGGCCTCTTTTAAAGAGGCCCAGGCTTTATTTGTTTCGGACAATCATCCGACAGCCTCAAACACATGAAATCTTTTGGTTAGCTTATCAGAAATAGCCCACAGAGCTTACCTTTGAAATTTGAGCCTTCAAATCCATGTGTATCCATAATTAGCCGCGTTTCAAAAATTATAATGACTTAAGAAATTACGAACGTCCCGCCATATTGGAAAACGGTTCGTCTTGATAATCAAGATAATCCTTCTCGTCGTGCAATAGCGGTCATCTATATAAACAGACTACAACGCATTTTTCAATTGTAGACTTTGCCAACAGGACACACAATTTTCAGACTGACTGGAGACCAGCCGCGTACAGCACGGAAAAAAAATGAAAAGTGAAATTTTTTGTTTGAGGCATATTTCAAGGTATTTTGCGATTTTCTCAGAGCTTGAATATTTCTGAGGACTGTTTAAATGTAACAAAGGCCCAAAACGACCCCCTAAAAATCAAGCCTGGGCCCCTTTAATATTGATGTGATGTCAGATGAATTTGACTTGTAGCACACTAGTTCAAATAACAGTTTTTGAATTGTTACCTTTGACATGGCCAAAACATGCAAAAAAAAAAAAAGATTCTTGCTAGCAAATTAGAGACTTTGTTTTAATTTGATTTGTTATGTGTGTTGTATCCTGCACACTTTTTTATTAAATGTAAAACAAGGACAAAGTTTATTCATTTCTATACTATAGGCAAGCATGAATATTTCTTTAGCCCACATAACTCAATATAACTCAATTTCAATTGAATTTGTACAAATTTGTCAATACCTTTGAGTAAAAATGTAATACAATGAGAAAGTTTACTTATTTTTTTGAAACTATAGGCATGCATCTTAAATATATTCCCTTTTTTTTTTATTTTATAGAGACTGTGAAAAGATTTGGATCTGACAGAGTGAGAATACATTCTTAAAGATGTTATTGGGGAATATTTTGACTTCATTTTAATAAAAGATTGAATAAAGGTAATATACATTGAAAGATTTAAGGTTATATGTTTTTTAATTTGCTGATTAATTAATTTTCTATTCTGAAATGTTATCGTTTATTCCAAAAATTGACTGTCCTGTTGAGCAATATGTTGTGTTCATAAGATAAACATTTAGGCTAATTTTAAATATATCCAATCAGACGTTCATATGTTCTGTTCAGGAATATTATGCAAAAAAACTGATGACGGCTTAGTTGATTATCAGAATACAAACTTGGCAAACCAAAGCGCAAGATGGTTTCAGGTTCCCAAGGATTTTTGTATTAAGTGGATATGAAATCAAGATTTATATTTTCTCAGTGTGTTATCTTATGTGTACCAAATTTACTGTTAACATTGTTTTGCACTATCTCAATTTTTAATCAGACATCTGTAGTTCTTGTAATTCAATTTAAACTATGCGTATTATGACATCCCTATCATTTCTTAAAATCGAGAAAACCTTTACAATCCTATAAAATCTTTAAAATGACTAAAAACAAATAAATTAAATATCCATTTTTTTGCAAAAGTTCTTAATAAATTGGTGTATCTTTCATGTTTGTTTATTAAAAAAATTTGATTGTTTTTATCAGAGGCAAAGAAAATCTTAAACAGTATCTTCTATTGAGATGAAAAAGTTGATTGAGAAGGCTAACTGGTTATAGTTTGTTTACCTTTAAATAACATAAAGGTAAGTTTTATGTTTACTATTGGAGCCGCAGTGACTTAGTGAGTTAGATGCTTTCTCGGTAACCTGGGGGTCTAGGGTTCAATCCAGACAAAGGTCAAAATGACCTTTCGCTTTCTCCTTGATGCTGGTTGGATGGGCTGAAATTGAACAAAATGGCTAGTCATTCAGAAGGGACAATAACCTCTATGTGCTGAGCATGTTAAAAATCCCTCGACAAAACAAGAGTAGGCAAATGACGCTGTCCTGACAAATTGTCCTCATTGCACCCTGCATGGCGTTTTCCACCTTCATTAGGCTATTAGGTGCAAAAGTGTAAGACTCCATTCATTATGTTACATATACTTTTGCTATAAGACTACTGTGATTTTGAATTCTTTCCAAGAAATTTGGTGTTAGTAAACTGAAACTTATTTAATTGTAAATGATTACAAGTTAAAATAGTAATAGCAATACACATTTACTTGGGGACTAAAGTTACTGTGACAATTAATGTGTCAAAGCTATTCTAAACAATAACCTTGTGACCAATTTTCACAGAATTTTTTTTTTTTTTACTTTGAATTGTACTTTTTTTTCTTTTAGCAAATAAATGGTTATTCAGTCCTGATATAAATCTAAAATTGCTGGAAGAAGAATTTCTATGAATGAAAAATAACCTTATGAAAGCCATGCATTCAAAGAAGTATGGGAAAATCTTGATTGAGTTTGGAAAAATAAATAAATAAATTGTATATCAAATGCTTGTTGTTGTATTCAATGGTCAATACGCTTAACCGGTTCATAAGGCCATAGAAATTTTTTATTGATAGTCAATAGGCTCAACAGGTCCATTAGGCCATTGAAAATTTTTTCTCAAAAAATTAGAAGACATCAGCAACTGGATCAACGAGTAGAAGGAATACCACCACTGAAGATGACCAAAAAATTGAAATTTTTAAACTTGGTAAATAGGAGTCTTTTCATTAGTGGAATGACCTGATGTCAAAATTACCAATAGAATCCATTAAATTAAGTAACGTGGAAACAGCGTTTTTCAATAATAACTTACTAAATTAAAAATCTTTTAGTTATGACACCTGGTAAGTCTAGCTTATGACTGTTTACTCTTGTTGACTTTAGAGATTTAAAAATTTTATGAGCATTCTAAGAGGTAGTATTCATTTCATAAGCCATGAGGTCGAATGATCCTTTTTTATAACCGTCAAAATTTTCACAAAACTTTCGGTTTTAGTCCGTCATTATCACAGTATTTCTGATATATAAAAAAAATAAAATAAAACTATTGAATTCAAGGAGCTAAAGACGATTGAATATTTGGAGGGTGCAAATCGATGCTTATAAATAAACCAAGAACTAACGATCGGACCGGCAAAACGAAACTCCATATCAAAAATACTTTCCTAACAATCTTCCTGATACACATAAATAAAGGAGAAAATATCCCTTTAAAAGGTAGGTAACCACAAATCAACTTTGCTTTACACGCAAGGAAACTACTCTCTTGGACAATGGGTTTTCGATGGCATGCTATCGGTTCTTCCCCGTCGTTCTTATTTCTCAGGAAAAGGGCACACAAAAATCTGGATAAATTTCAAAAATCGTTAATGACACACACACAAATACAAGTAGAAAAACAGAGAGAACCCTGTTGTCAAAACTCTGAGTCAAGCGGTCTTATTTTGTGATTTATCAATTTCCCATTGATTCAATACCGTGGATAAGGCTTCTCCATTTCTTGAAGATTATTCAGTCCTATCCCGGGGGAATGACGTCTAGTTTAACCGTTACCCAATTTGCATCAATGTAAACTGCAGGAGAACATCAATCACAAACTTTATTTGGATGTTAGTCGGTAAAAACTACAAAGAAACAAATGAAAACACAATTACAATCTTACATAATAGAAAGATGCATGGAATAATGTAAAGAAATCGAAATACGAATTTACAAAACAATGGTCCTCATTGCGTTCCGTACTTTTAAAAACTTAAAACGGGGAATGGATAAAAATGCAATATCTAGCGATCAAATATAGAGTTAAATGTATGCAATAGTATGAAAATAAATGAATAATTAAAATTATAAACTTACAGCGTGGTGGAGCTATCTGTCTGTGGGAAAAGAAGGAATTTAGAAGGTAAACACGCAGATTCGTAAAACGTGCTTTACTGACATTGTAAACAAAATGGGAGATAACTCTCTATATTAATACGGAGGCCCAGTAAGATAGAACACTCCCCACCTGATATTACTCTAATATCACCATCAATAACAAAAATGAATACAAAATAGATTCATGCATATCTTGCATATGTATCGAAAACAGTCTAAATGAATACACAGTCATTCACTTAACAGTAATACAAGTTCGGTCTGGTGTAAGTAGAGCCATTTTTTCCTAAACGTACAGTCACTTTTCTGACCTTGTCGTCAGCGCTCGGTAAAGGTGTAACGACGATTCCAAGAGGCCACTCGTTCCGGGTTACAGAGTCGTCTTTGACCAACACAACATCGCCCTGCTTCAAGTTTGGAATAGTGTTGTTCCACTTTCTTCGCATCTGAAGCGTATGGTATTCCTTTTTCCACCGTTGCCAAAACAAGTCTGCGAAATATTGAACTCTTCTCCATTGTACTTTATACAGATCCTTGGCGTCAAACGAACCAATGGCTACAGGATCACAACCAGTTTTCTGGGTAAGAATCATTGACCTCTGGTGCTTCTGGGTCATTCGAGACTGGAACAATGGGTCTACCATTTACAATAGCACACACTTCTGCAAGGAAGGTGGTCAGTACTTCGTGAGTCAAGTTTCTGAACTGAATTTCGTGCATCATGGAATCTAAAATTCTGCGGGTAATGCCGATCATACGTTCCCACACTCCACCCATGTGGGAAGAATGTGGTGGATTAAATTTCCAGGTTGTGCGTTTTTCATCTAGGAATGTTCTGATGGTCCCATCTTCAACGTTAATGGCGTTGACGTCTAAATGGTCTAACGAACCTACAAAATTCGTCCCTCTGTCAGAGCGGATTTCACGAATGCTTCCTCTCAGTGATATCATACGACGAAGGGCATTTATGAACGAGGAGCTACTAAGTTCTTCTATGACTTCAATGTGGATAGTCCGTGTTGACAGACAAGTAAAGATCAGCGCCCAACGTTTATTATTGGCTTGGCCTCCTCTAGTTTTCCGACAGACTACTTGCCACGGTCCAAATGCATCAATTCCGACTACGGAAACTCTATCTATAGGTAAATCGCTCATGAGTTGCTGTTCACGTTTACCTCTTAGTTTACGACAGGTAACACATGTATGTATTTGAGATGAAATTAGTCGAGCCTGGCTTACTATCCAAAATCCAGCTGACCTGATAGCACCAGCCGTGAAGTGGCGACCATGGTGCTTGCATTCTATATGTTAGTGGCGTATCAATAGTTGTGCTAAATGGTGATTCCCTGGAATTATAATTGGATGTTTTTGGACATAATTCATATCGGAGTTGTGGAGTCGACCGCCTACTCGAAGCAAACCTTCAGAGTCGACGAAGGGATTTAAATTATGCATTCGACTGCTTTTAGGTAAAGGCTGTTTGTTCATTACACAATTCAGTTCGGTTTCGAAGATTTCACTCTGAATCTCCTTAATGATGTACGTTATTGTCTGATTATATATATCAGCTACTGATTCCTCTATGTCTGTGTTTCTTGCGTGTTTCCTTTTAGCACATGATCTTAGGACCTTAATTGCGTTTATCAAATTGTTCCAGGAAGAGAATTTCTCACACACAGATGTAAGAGAGAATGTCCGTTCTTCATTTAGTTCTGACTTCAGTACATTTATACGAATTTCTTTATCTTCGGAAGGATCCACTAATTCGTAACTCATATCGGGATTGGTTGCGTCCTGGCGCGTGATATGCTCTGAAGCTTGTAGCCACATACTTTGTTGTAATTTACCAGAAAGGATAGGTCTAATTGCGACATCTGCAGGGTTGAGATCGGTTTGAATATAAGACCATTGATCGGGTCGCGATGACTTGCGGATCCTAGCAACGCGATTCGCAACGTACATGTAGAACCTCTAAGTGTTGTTACAGATATATCCTAGAGTTACTTTGCTGTCTGTGAAGAAGCGAAATGAGTCCATATCGATGTTCGGATGATATATCTTCTGCAATGTTAACACCCATTACCGCGGCGCACAACTCCAATCTAGGGATTGAGTGTCCATTTATCGGAGCGACTTTAGCTTTACCCATAACGAATCCTACATTGATCGATCCATCTGAGGAAATAGATTTAAGAAAGGCTACCGCAGCGATAGCTTTCTCGGAAGCGTCAGTGTAGACAAACACTTTCTTATCAACCATATTCTCCCAAGAGATATTAACATACGATCGCGGTATTGACACATTGTTTAGGTATTGTAAGGATTGTTTCCAAGTGTCCCAATCATGTCGCATGGAATCGGGTAAGCACTCATCCCATTCCCTAGTGCCTTGCATCACCTCGCGAAGAATCAATTTACCTTGGACAATAATTGGAGCAATGAAGCCCAAAGGATCGTACAAACTGTTCACTACTGACAGCACACCGCGTCTGCTAAATGGTTTGTCATCAATTGACACTCGGTAAGTAAACGAATCAGTTTTTAAATTCCAAAAAAGGCCTAGGCTACATTGCATTGGTGAATCTGAAAAACCTAAATCGATGTTCTGTAGATCACTGACTATATCCTCTGTGGGGAATGCATCCATTACATCTTGACTATTAGATGCTATCTTGTGTAAGCGCAAATTCCCTTCAATGTCCAAGGCTTCTCGAGTGCGTTTCATGAGATCAATTGCTTGTTTCGGTGATGGCGAAGACAGCAATCCATCGTCAACGTAAAAGCTTCTACTTACGAAATCTACAACGTCCTGTCCATATGCTTCTGCGTTAGATTCGACGTTTTTCAGCAGACAGTAATTTGCAATAGATGGAGAGGGACTGTTCCCGAATACGTGTACGCGCATCCTATACTCTATGACATCTTGCGTAGGGTCGTTATCCCTGAACCAAAAGAATCTCAAAAAGTCTCTGTGCTTTTCGGAAACAACGAAGCAATAAAACATTTGTTCGACATCTGCAACGGCGCCTACAAGGTCTTTTCGAAAACGGAGTAAGACTCCAACCAAATTATTAATCATGTCTGGGCCGGACATCAATGTTTTCTCTTCACTTCATTTTTGTTTAGGCTCGCAATAAGATTCATTGTCCTACGACGTACTTGGTCTCGGTTATCCGGCATTATCGATCTAGGTTGTCTGAATGGCAGAGGTGCTACCCAGAAGCCATCGTCACCTCTATGAACAGATTCGGCCATTGTTTCCAGGAAAACTTTATCTTCAATCGAAGGCCCTATTTTATCATCGTGTTCGTTCCTTTCGAATATACCACTCCGAGATTCATCCGTGCTCATATCCTGGACGTCGGTATCGTCGGACTTGAGTTCAGAGATGTCGAACATGTTCGGACAAGGTTTACAAATTGACGATCTACCATTTTGTAAGACGAAGGTCTTGTTAACTACAACTGAGTTTGGTGGGTGAAAGTTCTTCAAGCATGTTTCTCCTACAACTACCCAGCCAAAGCTCACTCTCTGAGCATATGGTGCTCCTATCGGTCCAGTTATCTGGTGCTGAATGTGGTGTACCTCGGGTACGTCACGTCCTATCAAGAGTAATATCTGAGCCTCATTATCAATTTCAGGTATTTCGCTGGCGATGTGACTAAGATGTGGGTGTTAACGCGCAACTGCTGGAGTATGTATCTCGTCATGTATGCTAGGTAATTCACATTCCACCAAGGTCGGAACTTCGATTGTTGATTGTCCATCAAGCGATTCGATAACTATGTCCGAAGCTCGTCTTCCAGATGACTTAATCGTTCCTGCACAGGACGTCAGATGATATTCGGAGGGCTGACCTCTGATATCCAACACGTTGAATAAGCTAGTGCTCGCTAACGACCTATTACTCTGTTCATCAAGGATTGCGTATACACGAAGAGCTCCTGCAGGGTTTCCCTTCTTGTACACTTTGACAAGCACTGTCTTTGAACAAGCTTTACCATTAAAAGGTTTGCTGCAAACTTGCGTACACTTGTTTGTTATATGATCACGTCCAGTACTTGACTGCTCCCCACCATAATTCTTTGAGGGAATCGATTCGGAATCCACGTGAAGTGCAGAAGAATGAGATGTGCTGCCACAATCGTTACAAGTTACCTCCTTGTTACAGTCTTTCTTCTTATGACGCGAGGATTCACAGCAGAGAAAGCAAATCCCGTTTTTTTTAAGAACTTACGCCGTTCTTCAATACTCTGTACCTTGAACCCTCTGCACTCACTTATGTTGTGTTTGCTGCTTCGGTGAAATGGACATGAAAATTCAACCTCTTTTGAGTCGAATGACGATTTCAAATCTGTTTTATTGCTGTGAATTTTAGTTTTATTGTCATTTACAAATCTTCTGGGTATCTTAGAGTCGCGAAAGGAAAGTTCATTACTTTGGCTTGATTCATAATGGAAGCTTGGATCGTTCTTGATACGACTCATTTTCCTGATGAATGCAACGAAACAACTAAATGGGGGAAAGCTGACGTTATGTTCGTCCTTGTATCGAACTGCATGGGTTGTCCATTTATCTTGAAGGGGTTGTGGAAGTTTCCTGATGATAGGCAATATCCCCGAGGAAGAGTCATAAAAGGCGAATGTTTGTTGAAATCTCGGATTTTCCTTGATAGCCTCAATCTCTGAGAGAATGTCACTCAACTCATATAGTCGTTTTGTTTCCCGATTCGTTAATTTCGGAAAATTGTCAATTTTGAGACGAAGGGAGGCGTCAATCAATTCGGGTCGACCATATCGTTCGTCTAGTCTATCCCATAGCCTTGCGAGTCCAATGGTTGGATTGTTACAATTGGCGGATCGAATATTTAACGCGTATTTAGAAAATTCTTGCCCAAGATACTTGACAAGCAGATCTATTTCTTCACATGGATTCACATCCAGATCTCTCATAATACTCAGAAAGCTTGATTTCCAACTCAAGAACGTTTCAGGTTGATCGTTAAAATTTGTCAATCTGGAAAGGAGAAGATCTTTCTTTAAGAGAAAACGCGTAAGATCTGTTGCGAGGGACCCGTTAGTGATATTGACCTGTTTAGATGTGTTAGGATTGTTTGTTTGAGTTGTAGCTGGAACGTACGGTTGACACTCTGGATCTAATCTCGAGTCATTGAACGGAGGTATTTAAGTAGGTTCGTGTTCATCAATTCTGTCATAATTGTTGAGCACGATTTAAGTCTTGACTACTTTCGTGCGTATTTTGTCGGCGTAGATAGGATTTGAAATCCTCAAAGATCGACATATAACATTCACAGTTTTTGGAGATTTGGGTCTTTTTGTCCGTGATAGCATGTTTCGAATGTTCTGTCAATTCTATGTTGAGTGAGGTTTCCAGCATCTTCCATGCCTTCTCGAGTCTCGAAACATATTCTTCTTTTGTGTTTTCATACCATTCCTGACCTTTTGATGTGAGTTGACGAGGACGTGTTGTGTCTTCTTCCCGATCTGACATCGTACGGCTGTTATCACGCTTTTTTACTATTCAGTCCTATCCCGAGGGAATGACGTCTAGCTTAACCGTTACCCAATTTGCATCAATGTAAACTGCAGGAGAACACCAATCACAAACTTTATTTGGATGTTAGTCGGTAAAAACTACAAAGAAACAAATGAAAACACAATTACAATCTTACATAATAGAAAGATGCATGGAATAATATAAAGAAATCGAAATACGAATTTACAAAACAATGGTCCTCATTGCGTTCCGTACTTTTAAAAACTTAAAACGGGGAATGGATAAAAATGCAATATCTAGCGATCAAATATAGAGTTAAATGTATGCAATAGTATGAAAATAAACGAATAAGTAAAATTATAAACTTACAGCGTGGTGGAGCTATCTGTCTGTGGGAAAAGAAGGAATTTAGAAGGTAAACACGCAGATTCGTAAAACGTGCTTTACTGACATTGTAAACAAAATGGGAGATAACTCTCTATATTAATACGGAGGCCCAGTAAAACAGAACGTTAGTTAATTACTTGCAATAATGTGATATTTAATGATAAAATCCCCTTGGTCAACATAAAGAATAGAGTTGCCCGCCTTTGCAGGAGAGGTAACGAATCCAATACAGTTCGTACACATTAGGAATAGTTCAGACTAATACGCAACTACCATGATTAGTCAGAAATCATATAATTACGATACAGTTTCAGAAACAATGAAAGCGAAAGTATGGTTACAATTGACTAAGTTAGCATTATGGTTTTCTACAATGTATTTCTTTTCATTGCAGGAAATGTATCTTTACTTGTAAAATCACACAAATCTGGTATTCCAATACTATGCACATCGATAAATCACACTGAATACAAAAGATGATAATTCAAAGCGTTCAAATTCCAAATTCGGCGGGAGTGATTCTCCCAGATGTAAATGCCTAGGGTGGAACAAATATTTTATTGAGAAATTGGGATCTGGATCTGTTGGATTTTTCTCTTCTATTCTGAAATTAGAAAAGATAGCTTGCCAGGCAAGGTAATATACGCCCACTGGCAACACCGATTATGAATAAAGATAGCTTACTAGCCAACGTAACATACGCCCACTGGCAGCATTGATTTTAAATATAAAACTAGAACTGTGAACAGTTCCGAGAGTGGCAAACAACCTCTATGGGTTCAAAAAATATACGCGAAGTTTTATTATGTAATATTATTACACCATAGTGTAAAGTTTATTGCATATTAATGACAAAATTTTTAAGGTCAGAATTGTCAATAATATTTATTTTTGTGAATAAAACAAGAGGTTGAAATTTATCTACTATATCAAACATGGATAGATTTAGCTTGCAATTCCACTAAATCTAACATCCTTTATGACGTCACCGACTGGGGCTCAACAGGAAGCTACTATTGATATCTGTACAGATCCCAGCAGGGTTCTGAAAACCGGAAGCTCTCACGCAAAAACCGGAAGTGGTAGAAAAAATTTTATGATGCAGTTTTAAAATTCATGGTCATTGAAGGTCAAGGTCATTTGATATAGCCTTGTGAATTTCAAAAAACTAAAACGGGTACCCAAAAAATTGTTGTCGATCATAATAGGCATATGTGTGGATAGCTTAGGTCAAGAACATTCTACTTAAAATAATTCAGGGTCATTGAAGGTCAAGGTCATTTTTCAAAATTTTCAAAAAAATTCAATCGGGCATTAAAAAAAATTAAATTTGAAAATCAAAATTCTGTTCCCAACAAGTTTTAGATAAAGTAACAAGGTTTCTAAAGACCCCAAAATCGGACAAATCGAAAAAAATTAGCAGACTTATTAAAATTTTGCTGAATGTTACCGTTCTGTGATGACACATAAAGTATCACTTCCGGTTTGGATTTTTTATTCTAAAAGGGTTCTAATTATGCCTGATAGTATATATGTATAGCTTTTGTACTGATTTCTTACATACACCGGAAGTTGGGTGACCCAATGCGGGTATAAAAAACCGGAAGTTCTCACGTAAGAACCGGAAGTGCTAGAAATATTTTTATGATGCGGTTTTATTTCTATAGGCGACTTCTCTATATTCTGTAATTTTCAAAGCGATCGGATAATAAGCAACAAAGTTATGCAATTATTCAATTATTATTATGCAATTACTAACTACTGATGCGAAATTTTTTTAGTTTTATATATTCATTTTCTATTCCAGTACGTATCTTATCGTATTTTTCAAACCAAATTTCTATACCATTTTCGAGTTTTCGAGCTAGTGAGCTTCCCGAAAAAAAAAAGTCTAATGAAAACAAGGAGTGGCAAATTTCTAATTTGCCACTCAATTATAAATAAATTGAATAAACTCAAGGGCAAAAACTCAAAAACTGTTCATGGAAAATCGTCAAATTCAAACTTGACCACCATCTTATCTATTTCAATACTTCAACCAAGTTTTATCAAATCTAATAAAAAATATTGTAGCCTATTTAGCACCCACAAAAATTTTTCACGCAATTTTACTAAATCAAGGGCAATAAACATGCATTAAAAAAATTCGGAAATTCAAAGTTGATTAATGTCTTATCAATTCAAATCCTTTGAAAATTAAAGCTTCTTATTGCAAACAAAATAGAATTTTGACGCAATTTCACTAAGTCAAGGGCAATAATTCAAAACCGTTCAATCAAAAAAACTGTCAAATTCAAACTTGACTGAGGTCTAATCACACCAAGTTTTATCAAAATCCTTTGAAAATTGGAGGATTTATTGCATCAACACTAAAATTTTGACAAGATTTTACTAAGTAAAGGGCCTTTACTCAAAAACTGTTCATAAAATTTTTTTGTCAATTTCGAACTTGACGGCGTCTTATCAATTCCAATGCTCACACCAAGTTTCAACAAAATCCATTGAAAATTGTAGCTTGTATTGCATCCACAATAAAATTTTGATGCAATCTTACTAAGTCAAGGGCAATAACTAAAAAAAACTTTCCTCGAAAAAATTGTCAATTTCGAACTTGACTGCCGTCTTATCCATTTCAATACTCATACCAAGTTTCATCATAATAATTTTTACACAATTTTACTTAGTCAAGGGCAATAACTCAAAAACCGTTCATTGAAAATTCTTCAAATTCGAACTTGATTCTCGTCTTATCAATTCCAATGCTCACACCAAGTTTCATTTAAATCCATTGAAAATTGTAGCTTCTATTGCATCAACAATAAATTTTGACGTAATGTAAATAAGTCAAGGGCAATAAACTCAAAAATCGTTCATCGAAAAATCTTTAAATTCGAACTTGACCGCCGTCTTATCAATTCCAATGCTAAGACCAGGTTTCATTAAAATCCATTGTAAATTGTAGCTTCTATTGTGTCTACAACAAATCTTGACTAACCGACAGACCGACAGGGGCGACGACAATATACTTCCACATATTCATGTGGGCGTATAAAAAATGAAATATTCAAACCTTAAACTTCTATTCTAGGGTGATAAATGTACAATATTATTATGAATTGAACATTGTAGAGTGTTTAGTTGCCATTCAAGAAAAGGGCAAGAACTCATACAATTTTTTTTCCGATTTTGCTGATTTTCAATAGGGTTTATCCTTGCGTGATCATACACACTCATATCAAGTTTCATCAAAATATGTTAAGAAATGCGCTCTCTAGAGTGTTTACGAGCAATTGTGGACAGACGGACGGACCGACCGACGGACGTGGGTGACGATAATATACGACAATATTTCATGTGGGCGTATAAAAATAATGAAAATAATATTGAGCGAGAAGTATAGTGCCTATTATGCGTTGATTGTTTTTAGTTTGTTTTGAACAAGATTGTCATTTAGGTTTTTCTTGAAGACTCTTCCTTTATTACTGGTTGTATTGAAGGGGACGACATCATTATGGTGACTATTAAGTCCTACGGGTCTCCTTAATGTCTCAATCCAGTGGGCTTCCCTAGATTGATGGAATTTGGTAGTGTCATTTTCAGGAAAATCGATTTCTATGCGCTCAGTTGGGATTAGGGTGAGGTCGTTAAGTGGATGGCCGTCAAGATAGAAACAGGCTTGTCTTTTTTTTACATTAGATAATAATAATAATAATACTAATACTAATACTAATACTAATACTAATACTAATAGAAACAGGCTTGTCTTTTTTTTACATTAGATAATAATAATACTAATACTAATACTAATACTAATACCAATAATAATACTAATAATAATAATAATAATATCTTTATAACAAAAGGTTAAAGAATTAGGCCATACAATATCGATGAGCATCAAGATCAGTAGTGTTATCGATATTGGTGTACATCGAAACCGTTTATCTCCTTTATGTGACCTCCGTTGATCTTTAGAGTTAGAAGGGATAATGGTTAACTAGTGTTAGAGAGGGTAAGAGTTCTGATCGGACGTTTATAAAACTACATATTATGACTATTGTACCTAGTCGGTGATATCAGCCTCTGCTCGAAGCGACCGCTAACCTGTTACCAACCACAATGTTAAAAGTCGTATTCGGGGTGCGACAATAGGGGAAGCAGAGAGGATGACAAATACAATAATTTATAACCATATTATGGTGTCAATCATTTGTTGATCTGTCGGCTATTAGTATCAGAACAGTCTGTTTATGACAAAGCTCGATAAAGAATTCAACGTCGCCGTAAACTCGCCGCCATTTGTAGACGAAGGGCGGTCCAGCGAGCTCGATCGAACACACTCATATCAAGTTTCATCAAAATCCGTTAAGAAATGCGCACTCTAGAGTGTTTACTAGCAATTGTGGACAGACGGACGGACCTACCGATGGACGTGGGTGACGGCAATATACGCCCCCCATTTCATGTGGGCGTATAAAAATAATAAAAATAATATTGGGCGAGAAGTATAGAACCTATTATGTGTAGATTGTCATTTAGGTTTTTCTTGAAGACTCGCCCTTTATTACTGGTTGTATTGAAGGGGACGACATCATTATGGTGACTATTAAGTCCTACGGGTCTCCTTAATGTCTCAATCCAGTGGGCTTCCCTAGATTGATGGAATATGGTAGTCTCATCTTCAGGAAAATCGATTTCTATGCGTTCAATTGGGATTAGGGTGAGATCGTTAAGTGGATGGTCGTCAAGATAGAAACAGGTTTGTCTTTTTTTTTTACATTAGATAATAATAATAATATCTTTATTCTTTATAAAGGGTAAAAAATTGTACCAGACAATATCGTTGAGCATCAAGATCAGTATATAAAACTACATATTATGACTATTAACAAATACCTAGTCGGTGATATCAGCCTCTGCTCGAAGCGACCGCTAACCTGTTACCAACCACAATGGTATTATAGTTATCGAAGTGGACGGTCACGGATTTAGTCGCTCTGAGATTCAGTGAAGTGGAACATTGTGTGAACCTGGACTACTTACAAATATTAAGGATTTATTCAATATGGGAACTGATTTGTGTACTTGGAGGCTAATCATAGGACAATACTTCCATAAAACAGCAGGTAAAAAGTTAAAATCAATTAAATTAACATTCGGTAATCTGACATTGACTGTGTTGTTAATAGCAAATGTTTTGTTGTTGTTGAGTGGTGATGTAGAATCAAACCCAGGCCGTACCACAACTAGACAAGGACAGTTAACACCAAGTGGGCAAATAGTGTATCCAGAACGGAATGATTTGACAGATTTAGTATCCTGTATTCAATCACTGAAACAAGAAATATGCGAGTTGAGAGCGGAGGTCAGGGATCTAAATGTTAAAGAAGAAGTATCAAAACTAAAATCACATATAAATACATTAACCGAAGAAAACAACGAAATTCGAGAAACTTTGGAATTTATACAAAATAAAGAAAGACAAAAAATTTAATATTTTACGGATTAAAAGAAACAGTAGACGAAAAAGCATCAGATTGTGAGAAGTTAATACGAGAAGTGTTAGGTGGTGAACTGGGATTAACAAATAGTGATAATGAGTTACTAATAGATAGAAGCTACCGAATCGGAAAGAAAAACGGTAATCACACCAGACCGATTTTAGTAGTATTCAGTAGGCTTAAGGAGAAAGATAATGTGCTGCGTGAAGCGAAACGAAAGTTCAGGGGCTCAACTGAGCTAAAAGTCTCAGAAGACTTCACAAAATTAGTAAGAAACAAACGTAAAGAACTTACCCCCTATCTAATTAAAGCAATTAAAGAAAAGAAAAAAGCCACTCTCAAATTTGACAAACTTATAATAGAAAGTAAATCTTATGTCATTGACGAATTATCAAAGGAGCTAAAACTTTGTAACAATTTCAAATAGCAATCCAGAGAAAATCACCCCCCTATTGGCAACACAAATATCAAAGGTTATTCTGAACATGAAATCAAAATTATCTCATGGAACTGTCAAAGTTTAAATAGACATTTTGAAAATCTGGAATTACGTTCTGAACTATCTGCATATGATATAGTGGGTATTAGTGAGACCTGGTTGTATAAAAGTCCGATTGAGATTCTCTTAAACGACCATGAACAATTCGTATCTTGCCGTAAGAAATCCCTACACGGAGGGATTGTTGTATATATCAAACGCGACCTTGTCCAAGGTACACAACGGATTTTAAATTCGATAGAGGATGCTGTGATATTTATACTAGACAAGTCATTTTTTGGTTTTCCGAAGGACCTGTGTCTAATTTTTATCTATGTTTCGCCTGAAGGCTCAAACTACTATAAAACTCGAGATTTCTCAACTCTTGATCACTTAGAAGATATTCTAATCTTGATAAAATGTGATTTTCCAAATGCTGATATCCTCTTAGCTGGAGATCTTAATTCCAGAACTGGACTAAACCATGACTACATTGCAAACGACAGCCTCGATCACATATCCACAGAAGACATTTGTCCAAATGATACTTTTAGTCTGCCTCGTGCTAACGCTGATATTCGGGTTAATAACTTTGGTCGACAACTTATAACACTGTGCAAAAAGTTTAGTATTCACATAGTGAATGGGCGGTTCCCTGGTGATCAAAATGGTTGTTTCACTGGACACGCCAACAACGGATCAAGTACTGTAGACTATTTTGTAGCCTCTTCTGAACTATTCCCAATAATCAAAGATTTTTGTGTTTTGACTTTAGATGATTCAGATCATTTCCCTATTCAGTGTATTATAAAAACTGTGAGACTATTAGATCATACACCAACTGCAGATACCGGAGAGTTAACTCAACGCTTTAGAATAAAATGGAACGATGAGCATAAAGACATTTTTCTAAGCTCGTTGGAAAAAGACTTATCGAATATATCACTTGTTGGAGACGACGTAAATCTGATATGCAACAAGGTGATACGTGCAGTGCAAGATTCAACAGCAAAAATGATAATGCCAACCAGAAAAAAACTAGACAAGCCAAAATTGCAACCAGCTTGGTGGACCTCAGAGTGTGAACACGCTAAAACTAAAAAGTATGAATTGCTAAACCAATTTAGACGGTGCCAGGGTAATGAAGAACTTAACCTCTACAAAGCCGCAAAAACCAAATTCAAAAGCATTTGTGATAAAGCCAAATATAAATACTCTGATGATCTAAAACTCAAACTTTCCTCACAACTAAACTCTCCTACTTCATTTTGGGAACATGTGAAATACGTGCTTCGAGACAATTCTACAAATGTTGGAATTCACTCTGATGAATGGTACCAATACTTTAGGCATCTATTGACTTCGTGGGAAGAGAATATATCCGATACTGCCGATGATTTTCTTAGTGAACATGATGGGAATTGTAACCTTTGCCATTCGAATGAACCTGAGAGACTAAACTTACCTATCACAGAACAAGAAATCGTAAAGTGTATAACGGAAATGAAAAGTGGAAAATCACCTGGTTTGGATGGTATACCGATTGAACTTTTGAAAAACTCAAAGCACATTATGGTTCCCATATTATGTAAACTATTTAACCTGATATTTGACACAGGAACTTTTCCCGAAGAATGGTGCAAAGCACTTATTTGTCCTGTTCATAAAAAGGGCTCCAAGAAAGAAGTTGAAAACTATAGAGGCATATCATTACTTCCAGTAATTAGCAAAGTATTAACAAAACTTTTAAATAGTAGATTAACTAATTGGTGCAATGAAAATGATGTCATTCACGAGAATCAAGCAGGTTTTAGACGGAATTATTCCACAATCGATAATATATTTACCTTACAAGGCTTAATAAGCAAATACTTATCAAAAAGAGGCGGACGATTCTATTGCTTATTTGTCGATTTTAAAACCGCATTTGATGGAATAATTCCTGCTAATCTGTGGCATGTTATCTATCAGAATGGTATCCATGGTAAAATTGTAACACTTATAAGGGATATGTACTTGAAAGCCAAATCATGTGTACTCACTCCAAATGGTATTACTAAGTTATTTACATGTAACATTGGCACTAGGCAGGGATGTATGCTTAGCCCTTTGCTTTTCTCAATCTACATAAATGACGATATAGAAAAAGATGGTTGCAAAGGCATTTTTATATCAAACTCCCATTCAAATCTCTGTTACTTACTTTTTGCTGACGACATAGCAAATATGTCAGACACAGTTTGCAACCTTCAAGAGCAAATACGTAGTATTGAGAAATTTTGTGCTAAATCCCACATGAGAGTTAATTTACAAAAAACCAAGATAATGGTTTTTAGAAACGGTGGCCCTTTAAGACATTATGAAAAATGGACATACAACAACATATTGTTAGAAACTGTATCGCAATATAAGTATTTAGGTTTAATGTTTACTCCGAAGCTTATTTGGACTATGTCTAAAGAAACCATATCATTACAATGTGAAAAAGTCATGATAATTCTGAAACGCCTGGATGCCAAATGCAATGGCCTGCCCTATGACATATCAATCCAAATTTTGATAAAATGGTTGTACCCATCTTAAGTTACGGTGCTGAAATATGGGGTTTCGAGTTTGCAGCTATCATAGAACATGTCCAGATTAGATTTCTAAAATACATCCTCAAATTACTAAACCATGCATGTAATGCAGCTGTGTTGGGCGAATGTGGTCGTTATCCAATGTACACACTATATTTTACTAAAGTAATTAAATATTGGTTGAAATTAATAACAATGCCAGAGCATCGACTCCCCAGGCAAGTGTATGTTATGTTATATACCTTGGATCTTAGTGGTCGATGCTCATGGGCTACAAAAGTTAAAAATTTGTTATTACGTATTTCGACTTTGTCGAAAACGTATTGTAATCGTTCGGATTATTACGTATTTCGACTTTGTCGAAAACGTATTGTAATCGTTCGGATTATTTTATTTTTTTTTTTTTTTTTTTTTTTTTGTAATTCTTGGATGAGTTTGCAGACAAACTGGTAAAAGGTGCAGAAATTCTAAATCTACAGTTGATCTTAGAATGATTTCTATTATCAAATAAAACAAAACCGGAAGTTCTATCTCTGACAGGAAGTGAGAACCGGAAGTTCAGGTTTTTTTGCTTTAGCAAGTTTATTTTCAGTTCGATTTTGACCGGATTTTCAGATTTGAAAACTTCAATGTATTTGTCAACTAACAATTATAGGTTTTATGCAATTAGGTTAAATATTTTACCCACGATTTGCAATTCAATATTCAAGGGTCATCGGCAAAAATTTCAGACCGTGATTTCTCCTTTAATATAAATGGTAAAATTTTGAAACTTTACCAGTTGATAGGCGATATGTTTATAATTTTTGAAAAAATGTGAAAAAAAAAATTCCACTTCCGGTTTAGCCTCAAATGACGTAATTACGTAACTTCCGGTCTATAACTGCTAGGTGAAAAGTGAAAACTGTTTTATAAATAACTTGTCAATAGTAATTGATTTGACCTAAATAATTAGGTCAAGCTGCCATATCGGCCGCCATTTTGAATTTTCGTTACAATTCTTAAATCCGAAATTCAGACACTACTGATAGACCGATTTTGATGAAATTTAGCACATAGATACAATGGATCATTATCTACCTTTTCTTGGAGACCGATTTTCAAATTTCGTATTTTCTTTCGAATTATTTAAATTTCGATTTTTTCAAAATTAGGTCACTTTAACGGGTACGGAAGGTGTGACCCACTTAATCTATGACCTTGAAAATTAGGTCAAATAATATTCAATATATTGTCTACGAGTAGATATTTTTTTAATTTGGCTTACTTAAAAAATTCATAGAGATAAGTGTACTTAAATACAGCAAAAATTGATAATTTTCATATTTTCGCCATCATTAACCGTTACGGAAGGTGTGACCTAATTATTTTATGACTTTGAAAACTAGGTCAAATGATATTCAATATATTGTCTAGATGTAGGTAATTGCAAATTTAGCCTACATAATATTTTAAGGCTCTCGAAATACGTTCATAATTGTAAGCAATTCTAGTTTTATTTTTTTTTTTTTTGTAATTCTTGGATGAGTTTGCAGACAAACTGGTAAAAGGTGCAGAAATTCTAAATCTACAGTTGATCTTAGAATGATTTCTATTATCAAATAAAACAAAACCGGAAGTTCTATCTCTGACAGGAAGTGAGAACCGGAAGTTCAGGTTTTTTTGCTTTAGCAAGTTTATTTTCAGTTCGATTTTGACCGGATTTTCAGATTTGAAAACTTCAATGTATTTGTCAACTAACAATTATAGGTTTTATGCAATTAGGTTAAAAATTTTACCCACGATTTGCAATTCAATATTCAAGGGTCATCGGCAAAAATTTCAGACCGTGATTTCTCCTTTAATATAAATGGTAAAATTTTGAAACTTTACCAGTTGATAGGCGATATGTTTATAATTTTTGAAAAAATGTGAAAAAAAAATTCCACTTCCGGTTTAGCCTCAAATGACGTAATTACGTAACTTCCGGTCTATAACTGCTAGGTGAAAAGTGAAAGCTGTTTTATAAATAACTTGTCAATAGTAATTGATTTGACCTAAATAATTAGGTCAAGCTGCCATATCGGCCGCCATTTTGAATTTTCGTTACAATTCTTAAATCCGAAATTCAGACACTACTGATAGACCGATTTTGATGAAATTTAGCACATAGATACAATGGATCATTATCTACCTTTTCTTGGAGACCGATTTTCAAATTTCGTATTTTCTTTCGAATTATTTAAATTTCGATTTTTTCAAAATTAGGTCACTTTAACGGCTACGGAAGGTGTGACCCACTTAATCTATGACCTTGAAAATTAGGTCAAATAATATTCAATATATTGTCTACGAGTAGATATTTTTTAATTTGGCTTACTTAAAAAATTCATAGAGATAAGTGTACTTAAATACAGCAAAAATTGATAATTTTCATATTTTCGCCATCATTAACCGTTACGGAAGGTGTGACCTAATTATTTTATGACTTTGAAAACTAGGTCAAATGATATTCAATATATTGTCTAGATGTAGGTAATTGCAAATTTAGCCTACATAATATTTTAAGGCTCTCGAAATACGTTCATAATTGTAAGCAATTCTAGTTTTATTTTTTTTTTTTGTAATTCTTGGATGAGTTTGCAGACAAACTGGTAAAAGGTGCAGAAATTCTAAATCTACAGTTGATCTTAGAATGATTTCTATTATCAAATAAAACAAAGCCGGAAGTTCTATCTCTGACAGGAAGTGAGAACCGGAAGTTCAGGTTTTTTTGCTTTAGCAAGTTTATTTTCAGTTCGATTTTGACCGGATTTTCAGATTTGAAAACTTCAATGTATTTGTCAACTAACAATTATAGGTTTTAGGCAATTAGGTTAAATATTTTACCAACGATTTGCAATTCAATATTCAAGGGTCATCGGCAAAAATTTCAGACCGCGATTTCTCCTTTAATATAAATGGTAAAATTTTGAAACTTTACCAATTGATAGGCGATATGTTTATAATTTTTGAAAAAATGTGAAAAAAAAATTCCACTTCCGGTTTAGCCTCAAATGACGTAATTACGTAACTTCCGGTCTATAACTGCTAGGTGAAAAGTGAAAGCTGTTTTATAAATAACTTGTCAATAGTAATTGATTTGACCTAAATAATTAGGTCAAGCTGCCATATCGGCCGCCATTTTGAATTTTCGTTACAATTCTTAAATCCGAAATTCAGACACTACTGATAGACCGATTTTGATGAAATTTAGCACATAGATACAATGGATCATTATCTACCTTTTCTTGGAGACCGATTTTCAAATTTCGTATTTTCTTTCGAATTATTTAAATTTCGATTTTTTCAAAATTAGGTCACTTTAACGGCTACGGAAGGTGTGACCCACTTAATCTATGACCTTGAAAATTAGGTCAAATAATATTCAATATATTGTCTACGAGTAGATATTTTTTAATTTGGCTTACTTAAAAAATTCATAGAGATAAGTGTACTTAAATACAGCAAAAATTGATAATTTTCATATTTTCGCCATCATTAACCGTTACGGAAGGTGTGACCTAATTATTTTATGACTTTGAAAACTAGGTCAAATGATATTCAATATATCGTCTAGATGTAGGTAATTGCAAATTTAGCCTACATAATATTTTAAGGCTCTCGAAATACGTTCATAATTGTAAGCAATTCTAGTTTTTTTTTGTAATTCTTGGATGAGTTTGCAGACAAACTGGTAAAAGGTGCAGAAATTCTAAATCTACAGTTGATCTTAGAATGATTTCTATTATCAAATAAATCAAAACCGGAAGTTCTATCTCTGACAGGAAGTGAGAACCGGAAGTTCAGGTTTTTTTGCTTTAGCAAGTTTATTTTCAGTTCGATTTTGACCGGATTTTCAGATTTGAAAACTTCAATGTATTTGTCAACTAACAATTATAGGTTTTATGCAATTAGGTTAAATATTTTACCCACGATTTGCAATTCAATATTCAAGGGTCATCGGCAAAAATTTCAGACCGTGATTTCTCCTTTAATATAAATGGTAAAATTTTGAAACTTTACCAGTTGATAGGCGATATGTTTATAATTTTTGAAAAAATGTGAAAAAAAAATTCCACTTCCGGTTTAGCCTCAAATGACGTAATTACGTAACTTCCGGTCTATAAGTGCTCGGTGAAAAGTGAAAACTGTTTTATAAATAACTTGTCAATAGTAATTGATTTGACCTAAATAATTAGGTCAAGCTGCCATATCGGCCGCCATTTTGAATTTTTGTTACAATTCTTAAATCCGAAATTCAGACACTACTGATAGACCGATTTTGATGAAATTTAGCACATAGATACAATGGATCATTATCTACCTTTTCTTGGAGACCGATTTTCAAATTTCGTATTTTCTTTCGAATTATTTAAATTTCGATTTTTTCAAAATTAGGTCACTTTAACGGGTACGGAAGGTGTGACCCACTTAATCTATGACCTTGAAAATTAGGTCAAATAATATTCAATATATTGTCTACGAGTAGATATTTTTTAATTTGGTTTACTTAAAAAATTCATAGAGATAAGTGTACTTAAATACAGCAAAAATTGATAATTTTCATATTTTCGCCATCATTAACCGTTACGGAAGGTGTGACCTAATTATTTTATGACTTTGAAAACTAGGTCAAATGATATTCAATATATTGTCTAGATGTAGGTAATTGCAAATTTAGCCTATATAATATTTTAAGGCTCTCGAAATACGTTCATAATTGTAAGCAATTCTAGTTTGAGTATGGCTTTGGTTATGCCTGGATGTCCCAGACTGTGGGTAACGCAAATACATTTCTATATATATTTAAGCAAAGGGTTAAAGACACTTGTCTTAAAAAATGGCATAGTAATATTCTTTGTAATTCAAGACTGAAAAATTATTCACATTATAAAGTAACTCTTGAAGCCGAACAATACCTAACCAGCTGGACCATTAACTATAAATACAAGAAAGCATTATGTAAATTCCGTACCGGATGTCATAATCTTATGATATTGGAAGGATTATGGAAAGATATTCCATATATTGATAGAATTTGCCCTGTATGCTCTCTAGGATATGTTGAGGATGAATATCACTTTATAATGGTTTGTCCAAAATATAATGAAATAAGACATCTGTATATTAGTCAATATATTTAGTCCTTGTGTATGCAGACATTTATTTCTTTAATGTCTACAAAAAACCCTGAAATTTTAATGAATTTGTCCAAATACATATATTTTTCGCAAACTCTACGTCTACAAGAAGTTGTGCCTTGGTACTTAACGGTATTTAAGTTTATATTGTATATAATTTAATTGTATATTATTTATTGAATTTACTTGGATTATAAATCACTTCATTGAATTGAAATGATTATTTATTTATCATACCACTTCAAATTGTATAATATTATTATATAACTAAATTTTTCATAAAAAGATTGCAAATTACTTGTTCTATGGGTTCGAACACTGTACAAATGTTATTTTTTTGTAACTTTCTTAATAGTGTACCTTATTAACATGTAAATAAAGAATATTATGTTAAAACTCGTATTCGGGATGCGACAATAGGGGAAGAAGAGAGGATGACAAATACATTAATTTATAGCCATATTATGGTGTCTGTCATTTGTTGGTCTGTAGGTTATTAGTATCAGAGCAGCCTGTTGATGACAAAGCTCGATAAAGAATTCAACGTCGCCGTCAACTCGACGCCATTTGTAGACGAAGGGCGGTCCAGCGAGCTCGAAATTAATTGGTCAGTTCTTAGGATACGAAATTACATAACCTTCAGTGTGAATAATTCCGTTCACATGGGGAGATTTAACTTCTAGATATTATTCTTCAAGTCAAGGGTTTTCAAAACTGGATACCGTTGTTATCCGCCATAATAAATTAGGCGCCTTTAGAGGATTGGGAGGTTTCTAAAACTAGTCACCGATACATTTTAGCCTACTGGTAGAAGTTAGCCGTTTTAAGTTTAAACTGATCTAAATTAAACATAAACTCATTACAATGATCAAACATTGATACAATCATTAATATAATAGAACAACTAATCTCAACAACATCTAACTGTTTCTACAGACAAATCTTGAAGAAGAGTAGGTAGGTAGGTAAATGGCGAGTTAACGTTCGCTTCCAGCAATTGCTGATATCGCAAACTAAGAAGAAGAGTATTACAACTTCTAGTATTATACCCGAAACTTGTCTTTCTATTGGTTAATGCTCTGTCTTTATATGGAATCGGGAGGTCGCGTGCCTGTGGGTTTATTCGTCTGGCACGCGGATTGGATGAATTACATATAAGGCTTGTGCACTAGTGGTATTGGATTACTATTTTCTGACAGGATTTTTACATACTGGTAATATCTGGCTGAATACAATCTATGGCTGCCACACTCGTCTAAGGGAGAGCTTACAGACTGGACTTATAATAAGGTTTATGGGAATAGGAATAATACTGTTGTAGATAGGTAAATATATATTTAATATCAATATATCATGATTTCTTCAAACTTTTAATCAGTTGTCTATTCTATTATCCACCTGCAATAGCTGTCAGGTAATATTTCTCGTTTGTTTACTTTTTAAAACACATCTTTTAGTGAACCGGAAGACCTCCATTTTGAAAAGTATGCGCGGTCATCTGACAGGTATAAATACGGAACAGGAACAATACGAGTGTATATTTATGAATCTTAACTGAACGCTTCCAGAAATTGTTCCTGTGATAGAAATAAAAATTAATATAAACAAAAAATAGTGTAGCCGGTTCCTGGTTACGGGAAATATCTCCTTTTACCAAAATTAAGGATTGGGTTCGTTCATATACAATTTATTGTAAAAACAAAACAAAAAAAACCCTTTAAACCGGAAAAAAAGAATAATATACATCAATATAAAAAATAATAAACTCCGCTATAACGTTATTAGAAAAAATATATTTCAATTACATGTATTCTATGTGAAAATGACTTGAAACTACCTACCCAAAGTGGGGTTTCAAATGTTATCAATCAAACTGTATTTACAACTTTATCTTTAACTATAAATACCCGGTACTATATATAATTATGATCATTATGATAAGTAAAATCACTATAAGATTTCATTTTTTCAAGAATGGCCAATATTCATCAGTGAACTTACCTGGTATCATAAAGTATAAGAATTCTTTAAATCTGGAAAACTTGCAAAACTAAGTCATTTTTGAAGAATGCTTTATCAACTTATTACGCGTTTTTCAATAATCAAATACATATTAATGGATAATTACTTAGTTTTGACTAAACTTGGTAAAAACCCCTGACAGTAACCCATAAAAAAGAATACGCACATATCTTTCACTAACTAATAGAGAATCAATGAGATGGCTGACTCAAATGGCTGATTCATTGAAAATAGAAATCCAGCTGTACTTTTTGCAAGATGAAATGAAGAATCTGGTATCCAATACACACAGTAGTTAGGGTGAGGATGAAGACAGTTCACCTCATAAGACAGACAGAAAGGTTAATCTAAATTAAAATAGAATAAAAGCAAAGGTCTTACCATCGTGTCCAAACCACACCCACATTCGTCATACTTCCTCGTGGCCATGGTAAACTAAGTGAAGAAAATTACGTATTCATAAACATGTCCTCAAGGTAAATCTCAGCCAATCAAATCGTTAGGGCGGGGAGAATTTAGAAATCACGTTGTTGCTCATGCGCATTGACGGTTATTTACAAACGAATGTAAACAAACGTGAACGACCATGTTTTGATTAAAATTTTCAAAATTCAAACTGCCAGAAAATCCAAATTGTAGCCTACTTTGGAACATTTTTTATTGAGAGAGATTGTGGTTTTTTTTTGTATAGACACAAACGTTATTCTGTGTTTTTTAAAAAAAATGGACGATAAAGTGAAATTTTGGGGAAAGAATTAAGGCACAAAAAAACAGAAAACGGCACAGCTAAATCTTGAAATATATCAGAAAACGGGCGGCAAGTCTTGTGTTTTAGATTTCGGTAGTTTTTCAAGTCAACTATTGCATTCTCACAAAGACTGCATATTTTCCAAATGTTTACATTCACCTCCTCAATTTTGCCATTTGTTTACAATGACATGACCTTCACCCCTTCGTCATTTCCATTCTAGATACCGCGTCATGATTGGTCAGATATAAATAGTTTCCACGCCCACAAACCGAAGGAAAGTAGTCTAATGCTAATATGGGTTAATCCAAAAATCCAAAACCAAAAATCCAAAACACGTATTGGGGATACGATGAGGTCTTACATTCAATTACTGAACTGTTTAAAGGGACGGTCAAACTAAAAATACTTACACTGTCACAATAGGACTTTCCACAATAAAAAATGATAATTGAACTTGAAAAAAAACTAAATGAAAAAATACACAATTCCAATTATTTATCCAAGTTGTATGTGCTGTTCATTTACAGATCTTTTTCAAATCCTCATTCAATTACAGATATGTTTATTATTCAGTACCAAATATCAATGCTAAACAGAAAATATGAACTGCTTGAGCATAAATTTAGAATGAATAATTTTATTATAGTCTCACCAAAAGGATTTTTTTTTTTTTTGAAAATAGAATAACAGCCTCAAAAGTGATAAGAAATTAAATTTTTGTATGTGTACATTCATTTAGAAGGAGCCCATTCCTCTACTAGATTTCAACCAAAAGAAAATAGCAAACTTTGATTTTCATCATTGCAAAGACATTCTAAGATTAACAGTAGCCTACTATTTTAAGGCTGCTCTTCAAATTTACAATAAAGTAACAGAAAAATTCTAAAAACATCTTATTTTGATTCTACAAAAGCAATTTTTACACCAGAAATTTGCTAATCAAGTAGAATTTTTTTTCACATTTCATAAAGTTTTTTTTCTTGTATTGAATATACAGTAGAACCTGTATTCAAGGACAACTCAAGGGAATATTCAAAAACGATCGCTGAGTGAAGGTGGTCTGTTATGAGAGGATCTGCAAGACCATTTCGTTTTGACATTTTGGAAATCATAGGATCTTACTGTTACTCATACATGTGTAGCTTCTACCACTTTTGCATGCCATCTCCTATCTACCGACAGGATGTCGTATTTTATTTTTCTTTTAGATACCGAAGTTTGTTTCCAATGTCAAAAATCTCTACCGTAAATCAATAAGATTTCTTTACTTGCATTTTAATTGCCCTGTAACATGCATTATTCCATTTTCACCTGATTAATGTTTATATAACAACATCCGGTACACTCTACTTTCGCTTACTGATCAAATTTACGGTTGTCTAAATTTTAGCAAAAACCAAATTTTGAACCTTTCAATACTTTATACTAATTGTCAATACGATAATAGGCCTATCTATGAATATTAATCAGCAACAAGCTATAAAATTTATCTGTAGAAGATTTCTAATTACCAATTAGCAATAATCTTATTGAATCTCATTGACGCGTGAATGTGATCTTTGTTAAGGGAGATAATCAAAAGTGTCATGGTCGCTTAATTTAGTTATTATACACCTTCATTCATATGATGTCATTTGATCGCGTGAACAAACATGGAGTCTAAATTTAGTGTTTCAAAGCAGATCAGTCAAATGGATTTCACATGCATTTCTACGTCCACATAGGTCTTTTGAACTTAAGAATACATGGATTATTCATTAGAAACCCCAATTAATCAATTAGGTAGCTTACTTTGGCTCTAATTAATGAAGGAACCCATCTTTAACTGACAAATCAATTCATTTGCTATTTTACCGATTATTGGTTTTTATCTGTTTTTTGAAATTTGTATTTCATTTGTGCACTTTGATTTCCTTGCCTAGTCTTTGAATATCAACATCATTCTGTATACAGTTGTTACAGGTGGAACCTATTGCCTTTAGTCTACTTTGTTTTTAAATAAAGAGTTCAGATAGATTGGACAAAAATAGAATATTACATTTGTGTTATATAATATAAATAGATTTACCTTCCAACATTTCATACTAAAAATATACCTGACCTTCACAAGTCAGTTATTAGTTGCATGGCCTTTGATTTATCCATTTCCATGCTTTGTTTTCTATTGATTTTTAACAGTAAAAAACCAAATCAAACAAGTTTGTTTTGAGTTAGTTAATTTTGGTAGCTCATTTCAGCATGTGCAAAAAGTAGAAAATCTTCTGTATTTTGCACTGTAATTTTGCAACTTTGCTTTTTTATGACCAATTGATCTGAAAATTTGAGTGCAAAGAAGTGTCATAAATTTGAAAACTTTGACAGAGCTCAAATTTATTTTTCACGAGGAAGTGTTATTTTCTTTCAGTTGATCTGGTTGAATTTTTTCAAGGTTTGAAGTCGTGACCTTGACCATTGATAACCTTGAACTTTAGTAGGTCAAAGGTCATTGACCTTGGTTTTCAGTCGATACTTTGACATTGACTGCCAGCATCTACTTCCAGTTTAACTGCCAGAAACAGCAAACTTCACAACTTTGGACTAATCTAGAGCGTGACCTAATTAATTTAGAGGGTTATTTTTTTTCAGATTCATAAGGTGCTTTTTGTATTCTCTCCAATAATGTATAACAATAGTTTTTTTAAATGCAAATTCAAATTTGTGATTTTTGAAAATGAAAATTCATTTTGCAATTTTTTTTTTGAAATGTATGTACCGTATAATTCTGTGTACAATGTACAGGTTTTAACACCCAATCAGGCACTATATAGAGTTGAGTTTTTTTCCCCATGAAAATGCCACAAATCGATGTCGAGGATCAGCCATTTTGTCTACCTTCATCGACATTCAGTAAAATTGATTTGTGTAAAAGATTGGATTGATTTTAAATAATGGCTCAATATGATTATCATCTATTAGACAATTATTTGTGAAATATTTGAACAAAATTTAAATGATTCAAGTTAAATTTTTGTGTAATTTGAATGGAACATATTACATGAAGATGAGAGGAAACAAAAATAATGATCAGGGTCCCAAGTATTTTGAATGGCTTTTATAGTAGGAACAATTGATTGTCATGCTTGATGACATGCCTCAATACGTAATAGAGCCTGAATATAAATAAGGTTACCATAATAACTGGGTTTTAATATAATCCATTGATTTCCTAATTATTCATCAGACATGATACATAATTTTTCATTTCGGTTGAGAGGCAATACTAGTTGATAAATCTTTGTTAGGGGTTTAAGCCAGACAATAAAAATAAACTATTTGAGAATCGTTTCACTCAAGCGATAATTTAAGACTTAATTGAAAAGGACAATGATATTGATTTACCATTTATATGGGTCAGCAAATTATGTTTTTTCAAAAAAGTACCTTGCACACAGATACCTCATTGCTTTGGCCAGATTATCCCAGACAATAGGATGTTTCACTCTTTTACTTTAAAAACTGGTTTGATTACGTATTTCGATGATTTAGTCGGAAAGGTATTGTAATCGTTCAGATTATTTTATTTTATTTTTTTTTTGCGATTCTTGGATGAGTTTGCAGACAAACTGGTAAAAGGTACAGAAATTCTAAATCTACAGTTGATCTTAGAATGATGTCTATTATCAAATTAAACAAAACCGGAAGTTCTATCTCTGTGAGAACCGGAAGTTGAGGTTTTTTTGCTTTAGCAAGTTTATTTCGACTGGATTTTCTGATTTGAAAACTTCAATGTATTTGTCAACTAACAATTATAGGTTTTATGCAATTCGATTAAATATTCAAGGGTCGTCGGCAAAAATTTCAGACTGTAATTTCTCGTTAATATAGATGGTAAAATTTTGAAACTTTACCAGTTGATAGGCAATATGATTATAATTTTTGAAAAATTTGGAAAAAAAATTCTACTTCCGGTTTAGCCGCAAATGACGTAATTACGTAACTTCCGGTCTATAACAGCTAGGTGAAAAGTGAAAACTGTTTTAGAAATAACTTGTCAATAGTAATCGATTTGACCTAAATAATTAGGTCAAGCTGCCATATTGGCCGCCATTTTGAATTTTCTTTACAATTCTTAAAGCCGAAATTCAGACACTATTGATGGACCAATTTTTGATGAAATTTAGCTCATTTGATACATTTGATCATTATCTACCTTTTCTTGAAGACCGATTTATAAATTTCTTATTTTTTTTCGAATTATTCAAATTTCGATTTTTTCAAAATGAGGTTACTTTAACGGCTACCGAAGGTGTGACCCACTTAATCTATGACCTTGAAAATGATATTCAATATATTGTCTACGAGGAGGTATTTTTTAATTTGGCTTAATTTAAAAATTCATACGTGTACTTAAATACAGCAAATATTGATAATTTTCATATTTTTGCAATCTTTAACCATTATGGAAGGTGTGACCTAATTATTTTATGACTTTGAAAAATAGGTCAAATGATATTCAATATATTGTCTAAATGTAGGTCATTGCAAAGCTAGCCTAAGTAATATTTTAAGGCTGTCCAAATAGGTTCATAATTGTAAGCAATTCTAGTTTTTTTCATATTTTCAATTTTCGACCTTGACCTTTGTTGACCTTGACCTTTTGGGGATCATGAAAAATTGATTGCGGATATCCATTTATATTTGGGTGTTTGACGTCAGATGTTTGTTTCTTTTCCCTTAATTTGTCATATTTGTTGTATCTTCAGAACGTCATATCACATGAACTAGTGTCTAAAAACAACATTCTAATTTCTAGTCGTAAATTTGTTATATTAAAAGTGATTGTTATCCATAGAAGTGTATTATTGTTTATGTTCATCACTAAATACCTCTCAAACAAAACATTCTAATTGTTATTATTACAATGTGCTGTCATCAGTATTACAATATCTTTTTTAAAGTTATAGACTGTAAACTGTTGAAAATATGGATGGTGGAAAATATATTTATTTTTTACTTAACTTAAAGACAAATTTAATTGACCTTGCTATTTGCTGATGTCATCATTTGTGATGTCTGACATCTAGTTCCTGTTTCACAACCTTCCAAAGATACAACATGTTGTAACTTTAGACTGTCTGGCATGTTATCTAATTAACCTAGAAGTAAATTTTTTAAGAGTCTCTTGCAATTTGCCACATAAGCAAAGTCTCACTCTGTGCCACATGTGGCTCTAGTTTTTTTTTTTCGTTTCTTTTATTTGGGAAGCTCGCTAGCTCAAACTGAAAATAATAGAATATATCTGTTCTGACCATATATCTGTAAATGGGCTGGAATCAAAATTGAATATCTAACAGGAAATTTTTGGTTACCCGGAAGTGAATTGTTGAATAATGTGCAAAAATTTAGTTTGAATTTTCTTTTTTTTTGTTTATTGTTTAAAATCTTTATCTCATGAAGCTGATAAATTGAAGGTTTTGAAATGTTTTGGATAAAATAATTGTTTAATATAATCCTTGAACGACATTTAGAAGTATCACAGCACATTAATAGACAATAAACAATTATTATGGATATAGACTTCTATTTATTAATACAAACACAACGTTTCATTACACATACAGGTAACGTTATCAAGTGATAAACCATAACAAGGTACAATAACTATATATGTATATCTTGGAAGCCAAACTTAACAACTCAGTAAAACAAACTTAATTATAAGGGATTACCAATGATTAAAGGTGCTCCGTTAAATAATTATAAGATCAAATAGATTCACAGCAATGTAGATTAGAGCACATTATGATTGGATGGACAGCAATAACAGTAAGGCTGGATGAGCTAGTGAATGAGGATTATTAATAACAATAAGAATCATACAATTTCCCAACAGTCGCTTATGTAGTGGCCAGTATCTCTGTTCATGTTTGGTTTATTTCTCTTAATTTCAATGGCTTCTCTGATAGTTCTATTTTTCCATTTTGGGAGATTAGTAGCTAACTGAGCGGGCCAATAAACGGGATCTTAATAGTTAAAGCTCTGGCGTTCTTTATGGATTGTGGTGGCTTGCAGGTATGAGTCCATAAAGAACGCCAGACCTTTAACTATTAAGATCCCGTTTATTGGCCCGCTCAGTTACCAGATCAAACGGTTTATCCAGAGGGAAACTGATATAGACGTCATATTCAGCAGTGGTAAAACCCTACAGACATTACTTAAAGCCAATGGCCGATTAGGTAAACCAACCTCAGACCCTCGAGATATTGTATATGAAGTACATTGCAGCTGTAATGGAAGCTATATTGGGGAGACATCCAGACCATTATCTGTCAGAATGAAAGAGCATAAAACAGCGACACAGAAAGGGGAATATCTTAAATCAGCCATTGCAGAACATATAAAAAATAACCCGACCCACAGTATAAATTGGTCTAAACCCACTATATTAGCTACTAATCTCCCAAAATGGAAAAATAGAACTATCAGAGAAGCCATTGAAATTAAGAGAAATAAACCAAACATGAACAGAGATACTGGCCACTACATAAGCGACTGTTGGGAAATTGTATGATTCTTGTTGTTATTAATAATCCTCATTCACTAGCTCATCCAGCCTTACTGTTATTGCTGTCCATCCAATCATAATGTGCTCTAATCTACATTGCTGTGAATCTATTTGATCTTATAATTATTTAACGGAGCACCTTTAATCATTGGTAATCCATTATAATTAAGTTTGTTTTACTGAGTTGTTAAGTTTGGCTTCCAAGATATACATATATAGTTATTGTACCTTGTTATGGTTTATCACTTGATAACGTTACCTGTATGTGTAATGAAACGTTGTGTTTGTATTAATAAATAGAAGTCTATATCCATAATAATTGTTGTCTATTAAAATAATTGTTATCAAACATTTTGGGTAAAATATTTGAAATTAGCAACTTTTTGCTAATTATGGAATCAATCTGAAATTCACAAAATATTTGCTAAACCAGAAATGAGAAATTGCATAATGAGCAAGAAATTTGCATCAAGTCTTATTTCTGGACCGATTTAACTCAAATATCCTTTTCTTCTATCTCCACTATGATAGCTGCCACCCCACCCCTTTGAAACACAACTTACCTTACAGCCAAGCTTTAAGAATATGCAGAATACGCAGCACAATAGAGTCGCGGGAACTAGCGCTATCTACCTGCCGCAAACATTTCCTAAGACGCGTATACCCTTTAAAAATCATCATAACTTGTTTCGACAAAGCCCGGAAAATAAACCAAGAAGATCTACTGAACTACAACTGTAAGAGCAACAACCCACAACCCATCATCTTCAACACCAAATACATCCCAGGATTCAACCACCAACGAACAATCGCCACACCTTTAAATATCATGAAGAACAATTTGGACACACAAAAAATTCTCGAAAAAGAGATATTGGTATGCTGCAAACGAAACAACAACCTAAGAGACCTTTTGATACTGCCACCAACACCAAGAGGCTGCCAAAAGTGCGGAAAAAACTGCACTTTATGCAGATATATAAATGAAGAAAAGGTAATTAGATCTCACGTCAACCAACACTATATAAAAATCCAGGAAACTATAGATTGTCTCACCCCGTACATTATATACGCTATCTCTTGCCAATATTGTCACAAACAATATATCGACCAGACCAGTGACAATTGCCGCAAGAGGTTTCACAACCACCTGAGTGACATCAGGAAAGGTAAAGATACCCCTGTCAGCCAGCACTACAGAAAACCTGGGCAAGAGTCACTATCATTTGCACCTAGTCATGCAACCTAAACGTGCGATTACATCATGAAAGCTACATAAAATACTTAGCAACAATGGCCCCAGGCAGAAACAACAAGCAAACTTAGTTGATCCACCAACATGGAGACTGTTCCAGAATGTCCTGAATTCAGGTTCTTTATCTATCGTTTTAACCTATATAAACACCTCAAAACCAAACATAAGAACAAAAGGAAAAGCATAAGATAGAAATAAATCGATCCAGATTTATGTCGAAGGTAAAAAACTACAATATAATTCCTCAGAAACCTGATCCGTGGGTACCCCCCATGGAGGCTTGCCCTAGGAGCCGAAAAAACCCAAGACACAGCAACTGCTGCCACGGCTACGGGAATCACAACAACATTGTTATTCTTTATTTGATGTGATCATTTTTACTGTGAGATCTTGAACAAGTTCAATATTTACTATTTTTCAATGAACTATATTTGAGTTATTGTCCTTGACTTAGTCCAAACTCATGAAAATTAGCTAGTAAATACAAGAGAGACTTGGTTTCATCTGATTTGAGTCAAATTTAGTATGAACATTTATATTGATGAGAACTTGGATTAGACCTTAATAATGTCAGAGTTTCTTGCTTGGCAACCACTTATTTCAAAACATTCCAAAATATTTCACAACATTCCAAATTATTCTACAAAATTTTAAAAGATTCCAAATTATTCCAAAAACTTCCTAACATGTCATCATTCTGTTGGGTATAAATACCGCCAAACCACTGTACATTTTTGTCACTGATGAAGGATAAATATGTCCGAAACGTTTTACCATTGAAATTCAACAATTAAATCCAGAGTCTTTTCTATTGGTTGGAGGGATACTTACTCTTTAGTTTGATATCTTACCAATCCCTCCCGGCATCTCGCAGATCCTAATGGAAAGACCCTCGGCAGCCTAATCCAGCTCCTTAGACAACCTACACAGAGGTTTCACAGTTGTCGTCTTCCTATCTAAAACAATTAAATTTGATAATAAAACAGTAATAGATCAAACAATTAACTTTGATAATAAAACGGTAATAGATAAAACAATTAAATTTGATAATAAAACGGTAATAGATAAAACAATTAAATTTGATAATAAAACGGTAATAGATAAAACAATTAAATTTGATAATAAAACGGTAATACCGGTAGATAAAACAATTAAATTTGATAATAAAACGGTAATACTGGTAGATAAAACAATTAAATTTGATAATAAAACGGTAATAGATAAAACAATTAAATTTGATAATAAAATGGTAATAGATAAAACAATTAAATTTGATAATAAAACGCAAATAGATCAAACAATTAAATTTGATAATAAAACGGTAATAGATAAAACAATTAAATTTGATAATAAAACGCAAATAGATCAAACAATTAAACTTGATAATAAAACGGTAATAGATAAAACAATTAAATTTGATAATAAAATGGTAATAGATAAAACAATTAAATTTGATAATAAAACGCAAATAGATCAAACAATTAAATTTGATAATAAAACGGTAATAGATAAAACAATTAAATTTGATAATAAAACGGTAATAGATCAAACAATTAAATTTGATAATAAAACGGTAATAGATAAAACAATTAAATTTGAAATAAAAGCGGTAATAGATAAAACAATTAAATTTGATAATAAAACGGTAATAGATAAAACAATTAAATTTGAAATAAAAGCGGTAATAGATATATATGATGTGAAAGGACGTGTGTATAGGATCTAAGGAATGGAACACCAAAACAGTCGGACAAGCGACCTTTCGAGAGTCCAGGTATTCTTTCTCCAGATCACAAGCTAAAAAAAAATTTCGTGTAGCCCTACAGATTTTAAAGAAATACCAGCAGATGATTTAATTGGCAGAGTGAATGCAATGTTTGAACTGCTTTTGTGTGTCAAAGAAGGACAGGATAATTTGAAAGAAATGTTTGATAGGAAAATAGACAATCTAAGGAGTGATATTTTGAACACTATAGATGATAAAGTCAGTGCGGCAAAAATGGAGATAGGGCTTCAAATTTGTGAAATAGAGAAATACATTGACACTGTAGAAAATACTATCCAAACTAGTGAACAATCTTCAGAAAAACTGATTGAGAACACCAAGCACAGTATTGTAATACACAACCTAGAACAGAAGCCAGATGAATCGATTTTCACTCGGGTGGAGTCAGCATATTTGTCCTTAATTCCTTAATGAACACATACAATGTTGGTATAATTGATGAATCTTTTGAAGGAATTCTCGGGCACTCTTTTACTCATAAACATAACGGAAGTCAATTTGATGTCTTCAGTACATATCTGCCACCTGAAAACTCTTAGTGAGTAAAATATACCTTTTATCACACTGTGATGCGATTTTTATACGCCCACATGAAATGTGTAAACAGTCAATAAATACAATTTGCTATAGAAAAACTAAATAGTCCTAAAGTCCAACATGTTTCAAGAGCACAAAGGCTCCCTTCCTCAGGGACAGACACATCAGAAATGTCAGTTGAAAATCTGTGATGTCGCTTTCCTTGGTAGTTGCTAAGTAACTTTCTGCAACATTCTTCTCATGACAAGAATCCAATCAATGATGATCAATGATAATGCAGTGGGTCCAAAGTTTAGGAAAATGTTCAATAAAATAGAAGACTCACAAACCATTTCATAAAGTTTTTACTGGTCCATTTTTTAGTTGATCCGCAGGTGGATACACTATAGCACACAACACATGGGTAAACTTGGCTTGCGTATTTGTTTTTACCCAAGGATAAACTCTATTGAAAATCAGATAAATCAAAAAATATTTAGTGTCAGTTATTGCCCTTGTTTTCAAAAACGCTTTCAACTTTTGGCTTGTGAACAGTCTAAACATTCATTTTTGACAAAACTCGCTGAAATGGTTTAATATAAACCAAGGATGAGCCTTATTAAGAATTAAGAATATCAAAATATTATTAAGGGTGAACCCTATTGCAAATCATAAAAATACCGAAAAATATTTAATGAAGAGTTATTTGGTACAATTCTTGACAGATTTTAATGAAACTAGACAACCCTAGAAAAAAATATATGGTGGAAGGTTGAATATTTCATTCCACTTACTTTAACCTTACTGAAAATGTATATAAATGGCAGGTTTAATTACACTTATACATCAGTCACCACAAAACGTAGATCTATAGGTGACTTCGTTTGTGTGCCACAAGACTGTTTTAATTTGTGCTCAAATTTTTGCATCACATCTGGTGAATCTGTGGTTGAGAAGGATAAGCTGTCCCACTTACTCTTGAAACACTCAAGACTACTGGTGTAGCAGTTTGAGATGTCCACCAGTTTGAGATGTCCAATTTGTTTTACCCATGCGTTGATCGAACGTTATCGCGAGTGACGTTGAACGTTTTTTTCTGCGAGTTTCAGATGTCCAATTTCATAGATAATTTACATTCCTCAAAATATTAAGTGTAAGTAATGTTTAAGGGTAACATGACATCAATTCTTACTCCAATTTATTTTAATAAAAACATTTCACTATGCCAAAAAAATTCAACATTCAACCTTAGGCAAAATAAGATTGGTTTTTCCTGACCTTGTTGTACTAAGTTTATTGAAGGCAATTGCTAAATGCTACATTAAGAAACTCTCGATCATACATTCACTTTAGGCCACTTTCCTTTTTATGTGATATTGAATACTTGTTGCTTTACTTTTTTATTTTTCAAAACCTTTCTAAATGACAAACAACTCTGCACAGTAACTTACAAAGTTAAACGACGAAAAGTTTGATCGACCTTGAACTTGTACAAAGTAAAGGTAGTTACTCAATAATACATATAGGAACTGACGATCAACGAGGGCCGATTATCTTTTCTAGTTTTTAATCAATTTCATCTACAATTGATAAAGATCGCAACCAAACTATCTTTCATTGTTTTCTATAAGGGTTTCTTTCTTTTAACAGCTGCTTAGGCTACGGCAAATTAATTGAGATTTTCGAAAAAATTACTATCATGAGCAATCAAACTAGACTAGGCCTTCTTTTTACCTACTTCCTCTAAACCTTTTAATTCATTATTAAGGTTTTCAACATCTCAAACATATGAGATGGAACTTTTAGTTCAAAGTTCAAAGTAGAGAGTAAATAATGTTAATTGACAGTATTGAAATTTTGGCGTTTGGGTCAATTTGACTACAATTTTGACAATAGTGATATTAATGTATGTGCACGTAGGCTGACTTGAATAAAACCTGTTAAATATTATCATGGGTTAAAGTAACTTGCCACCTTACCAATGACCTCAAAAAGTTGATAAAGGTGCCATTGAAGATGTATCATAGTCATTGATTAAGTTCTTGTCAAGTTGAGAAAAATAAAGAATAGATCATATATATTTTATAGTTTTTGACAGCCCCAGAAGTAGTAACCAGCCTTGTCTGATTATTAACAGAACAATACTGTAAAAGCGTTGATTGATATCTTTCCAGCTGGAATTAAATAATTTGTTTCAAAAGCATGGGGATGGAGGGTTTGTGATGTTCATATTGTTCTAGATTCCAGTTTATATCAGGTTAATTCTACAAATGCTTTGTTAGCAGACAATTGTACCCTTGAGATTAACTGTTCAGCAGAGTTAATTTAAGTAAAAGCACAAAACTCTGGTAATAATACATGTATATTGATTGTTTTTGCAGAATATTTAAATACATTGAAAACATAATTATTAAATGACAACAATAGGTTTGGAAAAACTTTGGAACATCACATCATCTGGGCAGTCTGTTGATGAAGCACAATAAAGGTCTTTTAATGTAGACATTTTTCTTTCACTAATACACTTTGGGGTTTTTTTTGCCTTTATTAATTTTCCAAACCAACAAATTTCATATCTTTCACTAATGTAGGTTCTAGTCATTTTGCAGATTCATTCCAATGTCAAAGTTTGTACTTCTTCACAAAACTAAGTCTTAAAAAATTCAATATATTGCCAAGGTGGTGGAAACTGCATATATGTGCTCCTTAATATTCTGAGGTTGTCAAAATACGTTCATAATATGAGTCAGTTGTACAGTACAACCTGTAGGCAGAAAACACTCAAGGAAATATTTTGTTGAGTGTTTTTTCATTACCATAATATTAACAGGACCTTCCATAATATTATCATTGCCTGATCAATTAATCCCTAAATTAAGATGAAAATTTTATTAATTTCACTGAAAATGTTTTTGTAACAACATCCAGTGAACTCTTCTTTGCTTTTATGATAAATTTTACAGTAGCCTCACCTTTACCAAAAAACAAACTTTTATAATAATCGTCAATGTCTTGAGATCTATAAAATTATGTTCTTTAGGTGAATTTACCTCCAGTATACAATGTTAATGATTAAGCAAAGTATTAATAGTATTCTGCACTGCAGTTGATCAGATAAGTACATATCTTGGGTTATATTAATTTATTTACCTATCTCTTGGCTCATCTACACACATACTTTCTAAGGTATCACATTTCTTTCTCTCACTCATGTAAATCTTGAATTCTTTCCTTGTTTTCATATGTACAAGGTCAGAGAGATATAAGTTGGATTGAAGATAACACTGGGTAGCTGCCAACTTTAACTTGAAACAACCAACAAATGAAAATGTAGTTATTATTGTAAGATTTCTTAATTATTTTTACAGTCAATTATCTGCATGATACTTTCTTGAAAACAATGATGAATTGTGCTAGAGCAAACCCAAAGAGGTTGTTATATTGCTTATATTGTTGAAGTTAAATTCATCATAATGTTCATTAAAATTTATATTCCTATGTTAACCAGTATTCTTCTTACATAATAATTCTTTCAATTATGGATTACCACTTTTTTTTATATATTGTTTAATGTACAATACTGTGTCACTAGAGGTTATGACTACATGCAAAAATATGCTTTAACGTAACTTACTGAACATTTCATGAACAATGTAAGTCCCAGTTTGTTTTTGTAGGTTTTTGAATATCTACTATTTCCCATGCATTGCGCAAAGTAGGCTTACCATTTCTGGATTTTCAAAAATGTTTCAATTTACAATTTAAATAAAGTTGCCAAAAAAAGCCACATTTTTAAATTAATTTTCTTTTTGTTCTCTATGATGGATTCCTGAGATTGCTTTTCATATAATAAACATATACTAACACGACAAGTTACATGCATTCCTTATAGGTGTAATTGTTATAATGTAAGCAGCCATTAGTATTTTATGTACCGGTATATGTTATTATCAGGGCTGTTGATTTATTTTTTTTCCCAGCCATGAATGTTAAGTTATATTCATCATAATTGGTACTTAAACTTTCAGAACTTATTGTCATACATCACATCACCATAAAAAACCAATCTGATCATCAAACATCTACAGTAATTACGTATTTCGAAAATTGAGTCAAAAACGTATTGTAATCGTTCGGATTATTGCGTGGCAATCCATTTAAATCGATTGACAAGCTTTGTTATGCAATTGATATTTTTGATTTTTTTTAGGAAGCTCCCTAACCCAAACTGAAAGGAATAGAATATATCTGTATTGATCATAGATCTTAGAATAGGCTAGAATAAAAAATGAATATCTAACATGAAAGTTTTGGTTACTTGGAAGTGACTTATTGCATAATATCGACAAAATTTGTTTGGTAGCTGTAGACCTTATTTATTGGCTGATTTACCTCAGGTTTCCATTTTAATTTTCTTTATAACAAAATTTATCAGATGAAATATAAAAAATATTGAAAACTGAAAATTTTTATAGACAAAAAAATTTCAAAATTTTCAACTCGGGCGTTAATTATCGGATTGATCTGAAATTTATAGGATATAGAAAGAAGGCCACATCAAATAAAAAATTTTGGAATCACTTCCGGGTTTGTGCTTGGGGACTTCCGGTTTCTCAAATTACTTAGGGCGACCCTGCTTCCAGTGTAATTCACAAATGTAGACAAAAACAGTACAAATTATCTAACATAAGTAATTTGAATCACCTAAGAAAAAAATATCACACGAAAGTCATGTATGCGCTGTTACATCAGAGTTGCGCATTTTAGCAAAATTGTAATAAGTCAGCTAAATCTGATTTTTTATGATTTTGGTGTCTATAAAAACCTTGTTACTTTATCTAAAAAAAATGTTGGAAACAGAATTTTGATTTTCGAATTTAAATTTTTTTTTATTCCCATTTGAATTTTTTGAAAAATTCAAAAGTCTATATTAAGTGACATTGACCTTCATTGACATTAAAAAATTTTAATGTAGAATGTCCTTGACCTCAGCTATCCATGGGTATGCTTATATTGGTTGCCAAACTTTAACTTCTGGTTTTATAGGCATAAAAAAATTGAAATTTATGTCATCTTTGGAAGGCTGTATCACAATTTCTAGCGTACGCTAGAATTTTACAAATTGTCCATGCCTATTTGGTTCTCTTTTTAACGATATGTGACAATAATTCATAATCATATTTTTTAAAATATTGGTTTTATTTTTCGAATTAGGATCTAACTCTTTATGTTTATATTCCCCATCAATATGGATTTTAAAATATAAAAGGACTTGATTTTCTCTATTCAAGGATAAATTGTTTAATTCCTGCTAAGAGATTTTTGTGGTTACCATGATTGACAGGTGTTAAAAGAGGGTAATTCAACAATGATAATAAAACTGTTGATTTGAACTTTTCATAGAGGTCATTGAGCCATACATTACAAATTAATCTCATTATGTTATTTTTTCAAATTTGAATTGATATTATTGCAATGTGCTTGTCCTCAGTTATAAAACAAAATGGGAAGTTCTTTCACCGACTGGAAGTGAGAACTGGAAATTGCGTTTTTTTTGCTCTTGCATCTTAATTGTCAGTTCGATTTCGATCGGAATTTAATATTTGAAAACTTCAAAGTATTTATCAACTAACAATTATAAGTTTTATGCAATAAGGTTAAATCCTCTACCCAAGATTTTGGTGGGATTTTAAAACTTCACCAGTTGAAAGGCGATATGATTTCAGTTTTGACCAAATTTGTTGGAAAAATTTCAACTTCCAGTTTGGCCTCAAATGACGTAATTACATAACTTCCAGTCTATAACAGCTAGGTGAAAAGTGCAAACTGTTTTATAAATAACTTGTGAATAATCGTTATGATCTAAAAAATTAGCTCCAGCTGCCATATTGGCCGCCATTTTGAATTTTGTTTACAACTTTTCAAGTCCTAATTCAGGCACTGTTGATAAACCGATTTCGATTATTGGCCCCTTTTTATGAATTTTTTCAAATTAACTTTCACTGACGGTGTACTTTAGGTGGAACATGTGGGAAAACTAAGTATTTTGAATGAAACCAATACGCACCTATTTTGCAATAGGAAATAACCTGCCAGTGACATTTAATTAAACTTTCTGTCAACTTTATAACTGTTAAAAAGAAGAATTCTCAATAACTGGCAAGCTATCATCATCAAGAGTTCTATTTGTGAAGGCCGACATTTTCTTCGTACTGATAAAAACAGAAGATAATTATCTTAAAATAGACTTGATATACAATAATATCAATGAATAATGACGTCATTATTATAGTAGAAAACACATAACAAATATAACTTATTATACAGAATAAATGAGGTCCTTACACTTAAGGTCCACATCTATTCAACTGCCATTTCTTTGAAGGTCTAAATAGAGTTTTCTACTATGTGTTCCTGAATGTATCTATAAAAATGTTAACAACAAAATTTCTATCCTTAATTATTAATTACATCAAAACTATTTTAAAATTTATGTAAATAATGTTATTACATTATTATATGAGATACAAATCAGCTAAGAAACAAGCTATACTTAACACCATTTCAAAGTCCATTTAAATTTCACAATTTTAAACAAAAGGAAGAAGTCCAAGAAATGTAATCTTATCGCAAGATAATCTAATGAAAATATTGTATAATAAAAAAGGTTTCCATGTTAATAGTCAGAAACCTAGAGATGCTCCTTCACCATCTCAGCATAAAAATTATTCATTTAGGAAAAGATGTGACAGGTGTAGATTATCTTACTCCATTGATTATTTAAATAACAAGTGGTTGCCTAGCCAGATGTGCACCTTTTAAAGTATATTTTCTGTTTTAATACAGGCAGAAACTCCAACATTACTTAGGTCAAAGTTCTCATCAATATGAATGTTCACACCAAATTTCATTCAAATCAGATGAAACCTAGTCTCTATTGCATTTACTATCTAATTTTCATGTGTTTTCATATCCTTTACCAATATGGCGACCGAGTGAAGAGGGTGATTTAGAGCTCTGTGACATTATTTGATATAACAAACTTCCTACAGGACATAATCCATGGTTTTATATCAACATATAGCCAAATACAGGATGAATATGGATATGTCAAAAGTTTTGGAAAAAAAAACAATAAGTTTAAGGTAATGACATAAAATATATCTATCAAGCCAATATATTTGAAAAGTGAGATATGTTAAACAGCCAGTAGTGAGTAATTAATCTAATATTATTAACTACTACTAATCAAGTGACACTGTCCATTGTGTGTTTTAACCCAAAGACCTTAAAATAATGAACAGTACTCGTAGCCTTTAGTGAACTCAATGAGTTACATTTTAATATACATTGTAAATTAAAATTATATGACTCTCTTGTTTCACCTATTTTAAATTATACTTGTGAAGTATGGGGTTTTAACCAAGGTAAAGATATTGAAGTTTTAAATAATAAATTTTTACGCTCACTTTTAGGTGTGAAAAGAAGTACTAATTTAAGTGTTCTGAGAGGTGATTTGGTGAGATATCCTTTATTTACATGTAGAAAAATTAGAATAATTAAATACTGGCATAGTATATTGTCTTTGAGGAACAAACTTGTTTATGATGTATATGTTAACCTATATTGTCTTTGAGGAACAAACTTGTTTATGATGTATATGTTAACCTACTATATGATTGTGAAAAGGGTGTTAAAAATTGGGCTTATTCTGTTCAATCATTACTTTACGATCTCAACCTAAATCAATTGTGGTATGATTGTGGTATGAGTTTTCTTAATCGAGACAGGACCTCTTCACTATCAAACAAGCAATATTAGATAATTTTTTAACCTCCTGGCGTAATGATTTACTAAAGTGAAGTAAATTGATATTTTATAAGGAATTTAAACTTAATTTTAAATGTGAACATTATTTCTCATGTATTAAATATAAGAGAAATAGGGAGTTATATTGTCAATTTCGCAGTGGAAGCATGAAGTTAGAGATTGAGACTGGTAGATATGTAAATATACAAAGAGAGAATAGATATTGTACATATTGTTATTTAAATATCGTTGAAGATGAGTTTCATTTTCTTTTAGTATGTCCTAAATTCCATGATATTCGTTGTAAATATATTAAGCAGGATTATCACACAGACCCGACAGTTTCCAAATTTATAGAATTAATGAGATGTGATATTGATGATGTACTAATAAACCTTAGTAAATATTTATATTTTGCTTGGGACCGTCGACAAAAATTGTAAATACGTAATGATGTAATTGATGTAAATAGTTTTGTAAATATGTTGCCTTTTTTTATAATAATTTTTTTATACATTGTGTATACTGACATTGGCTAAAGCATTTTTGCTACAGCCTTTGAGAAATAAAATCTGAAATCAAAATAATGAGCAATACTACAATTAAACACTCAAATCAGAAAAAACTACCAACTAAACAAAATAGGTTTAATGCTTCTCTATCAGCATCAGAGAGTGATACAAGTATGGATCTCAGCGAAATAAGTGAAACCTTGAACAGCCTTAAAATGCAAATGGCATACATGATCACTAAGTTGAAACAGTTGATGATCGACATAACAGGGAATGTACTGGAGACTATCAGACAGGAAGTAATGCAAGAAATTAAAACTCTGCAAGAGGCATCCATCAGAATTAATGTGAAATACGAGGATGTTTTATGTCGAAATGAGACACTAAAGGATGAAAATAACTCATTGAAAAATGATGTTTTCGAACTCAAAAGTAAGTGTGCGGAAAACTCAAAATCAGTCAATGAAGCAATTAAAGCAGCCAACTACAACAAACAATATTCTCGTTAGAAGAATGTACGGGTGCTCGGGATATCATTGGATCCCCAAGTAAATCCAAGACAGTCATTGATCAATATCATAAAACAAGTAGCTGACATTAATCCAAACACCTGTGAAATAGTCCCCATACATACTCTGCCTTCACGTTACGAAGATAAACCGAAGCCGATCTTAGTGAAATTCATTAATTCTGAAAGCAAAGCAATAATCATGAAGTTGCAAATAACCGTATCAAATTTGTCCATGATGTAACCAAGAAGAACATGACATTGATGAACCGGGCAAATAGAATGGAGATTATAGAAAAATTTTGGTATTACAATGGATGTGTATATGCCAAAACTGAAGGAAAACAAAAACTGAGAATAGACTTATTTGACAATTTAGAAGCCATGGTAACAGCAGCCAAACCTGAAATACGCCAACATAGATTTTAAAATACTAACCAGAGTGAACACAAAAACCAATAAACTGTTATACGAACATTACCAATAATCTATGTTATCCGAGTTAAAGTGTATAAAACTGCACGAATTCACCCTTTGGTATGTATATTTACATGTCACACTACTTTGTGAACTCATAACGTATTATAGTGTAAACTCTTAGTCAAGCTCAAGAATGAGCTATTTCTTTGTCTAAAAGTTGTAATTTTCATCATTGTAACTTAAATCTTTCGAACTGAAAACAACAATTTAATTGATTTGACTTGCATACTGCTTTTAAAATATTTTTAGAAATTGCTAATTGTATGTTGAATTGGATCGCAAAATGGGTTCATTGGTCCACAAACCATTGGTGTACAAACCATACAGTTTAAAACGTACCCTACATGCGTAGACTTTGAATGTCTGCGATGTTCCAGTAAATAGTCATTAATTCACCTTATGTTAGTTAAGGTTGAGTGTGTATTTTAACCTTGTAAAGTTTATGTTATAATAACATGTATATATTTATATATCTCAGAGCTCCCACCCATCTGGTATCAACATTAGCTACCTTATGGACATTTATACTACCCTTTATACTCTATTCAAATTTAAATCTAATCTGTTACATAAAGTAAATTTATATAGAACATACTCAATCTCCAATCCTTCCTTTGTGGACCATGTTTTGATCGAAAAGTCAATACCAAAATTGTATTTTTTAAACCTGAGAAATATAAAGATATGCATACTTCAATACCTTATAGACAAACCAAAACATTTAGAATTCAAGCCCTTATCCGAATTATACGTAATTATAATACTATTATTTAGTAACACATTATGGAGTGCATAAATATTGTATGATTAAATACTAGGGGTATTCGCAATAGCTTTAAACGTTCAAAAACATTTTTATGGTCAAAAGATCAAAAAGCTCATATTCAGGAGACTCATAGTAGGCTACACGCTCTGATGAGAGCTCCTGGAAAAATGAGTGGTAGGGGAAATAATATTTGCTCAGGGACAGCCATTTTAGTGGACAGTAATTTTAATCTAGAAATAATAACACAAGTCACTGATGACAAAGGGTATTATGTTATTATTATTATTCAAGTAGCCGGTGAAAATATTGTGTTGGTTAATACATACAGTCCGGATCAAGACAATGAACAAAATATTTATTGATACATTAATTGATTTATTAGAAAAATTTGAATACAATTCAATCTTTATAGGAGGTGACTTTAATAATGTAATCAACGTTGAGCTCGATAGAAGCGGGGGAAATTACAAAGTTAAAAAAAATGGTCTAAAAGCAATAAACAAAATCATGGACTGTTTTAACTTAATCGATATTTACAGACCAAAACATAAAAATTGAAAAGGTTTTACATGGAAACAATTAAAACCACTAATTCAAAGCCGGTTAGACTTTTGGCTTATTTCAGACAACGCCCAAAATAGCATAAAAGACTAGTATTTTACCCAATACAATAAGTGACCATTCAGCAATATTTATCAAACTTATAACACTTAAACAAAAAAGAGGTCCAGGACTATGGATGTTTAATAATGAATTGACTGAAGACAAAAATTACCACAGCCTACTTAAAACGTCTATACCATAATGGAAGCAAGAATATCATGATCAAACAGATCTAAGCGGTCTATGGGATACATTGAATTCAAACTTAAATGTGAAACAAAAACTTAGCAAAAAGAAACAAACAATTGAAATATTAGAAATTAAGGTTGCACAATCTCTTAGAAAACGACGATGAATGTAACGTTTTTATTACTCAACTTCATTGCATCAAAGGTAAATTAGACGTTATCTATGATCAAGAAACAAAAGGGGCTATTCTGCAATCCAAAATTGATTAGTATGAGAAAGAAATACCCAATTTTTTCTTAATCTCGAGAAATATAATAAGTCAAATACATCCATAACTTCAATTAAGAATAACAATAATTTGGACATAACCAATAACCGACCCAAAGAATATTTGAAATGAAATACACAACTATTATCAAACTCTGTACAGCAAAAAACACCTGAATTTAACGTTAAAAACAACTTATTTTTGCAAAAGGTCAAAACTTTCCTCAACTAAATGATAACGAAAGCCATATAATAGAGCATAAAATTGACGATTTCAATGTCAGAATGCCTTAAAAACAACAAGTCTCGTTTTAAACTCGATCAACTATGCCTTTGAGAATCAGCAACTGTCAGAATTACAGAGGCAATCAATAATAAAACTCATACTTAAGCCTTCTAAAGATAAGGTTCAATTATCCAACTGGAGACCAATTAGACTCACAAACGTTGACGTAAAATTAATAAGCAAAGTGCTTTCCCATCACCTAAAAACTTTCCTTTAATAAACGCTTACCAAACAGCTTTCATTACTGAAAATACAGGAAAACACCCGCATAATAGGCGAAAATAACCGGGTTCCTCTTGGCAATAGACTTTAAGAAAGCCTTTGACTGCATAAATCACCAATTTTTGTTGAAAAAGCCTTTGACAGCATAAATCACCAATTTTTGTTGAAGGTACTAAGCGCATTTGGACTAAAATGTAACTTTATCAGACGGATTCGTACACTTTACCAAAATATTACATGTGCGGTTAAATAACGGCTATACAACCAAGCATTTCCCGGTTGAATGCGGTGCTCGCCAAATTGACCCAAGAAGTACAATTTTATTTAATTTTGTTATCGAAACTCTGTGCATTTTTATATGCGACGACACTCATAATCGTATAGAATTTTGTAAAAATATAATTTAAATAATAGCCTTTGCAGATGACCTAACATGTCTTATGAAAAATTATAAATCAGCATGTCACCTTCTAGAGGTTCTCAAGAAATTTAGTAAAGTTTCGGAATTAGAAATAAACGCAAATAAATCAGAAGCTATAGACCTAAATAGTGGAATGGTCGATCTAGGTAAGAAAATAGAGAACCTCGGATAAGTTTTCAGAACTGAGAGCATATAAATCCTTGGCATTAGTTTAACACATTTTAATACTATATCAGAAAAATTAAACTTTGAAAACATGATATCCGAAATCAAATCAACACTTAAATAATGGAAAAAAAGGATCCTCACACTAATAGGCAAAATACAAATAATAAAAACGTTTTGCTTATCAAAAATTCTTTATACCACTTCTGTCGTAGAAGCACATGAACATATAATCAATAGATTAAACACCACTCTCTATACATTCTTATGGAACGGCCCTGACAAAATTAAACGAAACGTTATAATACAGCAATTAAATAGAGGGGGTCTGAATATGGTAGACTTAAAAGAAATGTAAAAATGCCAGAGTCTCTTTTGGATGAAAAAAATGTTCAAGTATAGAAATCAAACATGGAAAATACCATACAAATACATTTTAAGTAAACACGACAGAAAACTGCTACCAGCATGTAATTACAACATCAAAAAGCTAAAATTATCTCCCTTTTACAACAAACTTTTTGACAGCTGGCATCATGTGTACGTATCAAATATAGACAAACTAAATGATCTTGAAAATCAAATAGTTTGGAATAACAAGCACATTTTACATGACAAGAAAATGCTATTCAACTCAAACCTAGTAAAAGAAGGACTTCTTTTCACAAGTGACTTCAATAAAGAAACATTTTGGGTGTTTAGACAATACTCTTTTTAAATAGGAGCATAAATGGCTTTTTGTTAACCACCTCATAATTCTGACAAAATATTTCATATCTAAAAACAAATATAAAATCCTAAACCAAAAATTATTTCAACACGTATTTAATCTCAAAAACTAAAATCGAATTAGAAACCTTTAAATACAATACAAAAATTGTAAAGAAATGGAATATATATCTTAAATTATACCCCTAGTATAAACTTATTCGGTTATAAATTAATATCAATTTATAATATAATTGTGTAAAAGTATTCTCATCTATCATTTAACCCCAGGGCAAAAAGTATCGTTTGCAATGCTGTAAAAAATTACAAGAACTATTATATTATTTAATTCTGCTCAATACTTTTGGTATAATTGGTAGCTTTATATTCTTGCCTTGAACATTTTATACTGAAAAAAAAACTTCCGCATTGGCGACTATGGAAGGACACGTACTAATAAAGGCATTACAAAACTGTCCCCTAACCATCACTCCCTCTCTTATTCCGCCTTGAGCACAATGTACACATTGAATATTATATACAGTAAAACCATGCATAGGGACCGCCCGATAATGCCGGTTTAGACAGGTTCTGGTCTGGCCAGGTTTTATGTAACAGAAGGGGAGATAATCATGATGTCTGAATGTGGAAATAAGAGTTTTAGATAAAGGGGTATAACTCTGTATGAGAAAGAAACAGTCAACTTTAAAAGTTAATAAAATATGTATTTCATTTATTGCATCATTCATCATAAATATTCAAATATTAAACAAAACCATTTATTTACATAAACTTTAACATAATTTATTCAAATTTCCTTATTGATATTGAATTGTGTTTATCCATATTTAACCTAAAGATTCTGGCTTGGGTGTTATCAAATGTACTGTATGACAGTTAACGTTCATGGATTAAAATTGATATCAATCAAATGAACAATAGCCGCCGCCTGAGACAATAAACAATTCTCCTTTTGTCACAATCCACATTCATTCTTTTTAATTATCAATTGACATCTAATTAGGATATCTATTGTATTATGGTCTAATCATAGTTTTATTTAACACGAAATCACTTGACCAATGTTGGTGATCGCTTTTGATGCCATTTTGTGCAGGTGAAATATAGTTGAATCTGTCATTCAGGACCGACGATTGATGCCAGTGCCAATGTATAGAGATTGCTGGTTTCTAGGGGTTAAATTTAGTTAAGCAATAGAGAAAAAAAATCGGGACCGTAGAATTGTGCCGGTTTGAACAGGATTCCGGTACATCCAGGTTCCGGATAATTCAGGTTTTACTGTATAATAATATGTATGTTGTATATTATATTATATTTAATAATAATAAAAAAATAATAATAATTTTTATGTGTTTGGAATTTTATAGTCAAGGGCAATAACACAAATATAGTTGTAAACTGTAGTCTAGATTGCATTCACAAGCCAATTTTGAAATGTTTTGACTAAGTCAAGTGCAAAAAACTAAAAAAATAGCGATAGTCCATCGTAATACGCCCACCATTGGCAGCCTTAGTTTTTCGGGCGGTGGACAAGAGGTATCAGTAAATGCAATATTTTAGATGTAACATTTTCATATTGCACAAGCTTCTTTCAAAGCCTTTTCATTTTATTTTCAAGAAATTTTGTCTAAATCAATTTCATAAAAATCCATCTAGAGATAATTTCTCCATCCATTTGGAGGTTGACAAGAGTTATCAGAAAATGAGATATTCTAGAAGTAACTTTTTTACATTGGAAATGTTATGAAATTTTAAAAGGCTGATAAAGTGAACATGTTTTAAAGAACAAGGGCAATAACTCAATAAATATTTTTTGATTAGTCTGATTTTCAATAGGGTCTATCCTCGAGTTATAACAAAAACTCACACCAAGTTTCATCAAATTCCATCAAGAACCCGGCTCCCTATCGTGTTCACAATGAATTTTAGTACAAGGGCAATAACTCATAGTAAATATTTTTCGATTGGTTTCATTTTCGTTAGGCTTCATCCTTGGGTCATTATAAAGACTCATTCCAAGTTTCATTAAAATCCATCAAGAAATGTGGTCTCTATCGTGTTCACAACAATTGTGGACAGGCAGACGGACAGACAGACAGACAGGGGCGACTACAATATACGTCCACATTTATGTGTGGGCGTATAAAAACTGTTCAGAAATAAATCGCCTATGTCGAACTTGTCCAAGATCTAAATAATCACAGCAAGTTTCATTCAAATCTGATGAAAACTGTAGTCCATATTGCGTTCACAGGCCAATTTTGACGCGTTTTGACTAAGTCAAGTGCAATAACTCAAAAACTGTTCATCGAAAAGTCTCCAATTTCGATCTTGTCCGAGATCTCATCAATATTAATGATAACAGCAAGTTTCGAATCTGATGAAAACCGTAGTCTCTATCGCATTCACAAGCAATTTTGGACGGATGGACGCCGATATACGACAACATTTTTATACGCCAACATTATAATGTGGTCGTATATTGTCGTCACCGTCCGCTCGTCCACAATTGCTTGTGAACGCAATAGAGGCTACAGTTTTTGTTTGATTTGAATGAAACTTGCTGTGATCATTTATATTGATGAGATCTCGGACAAGTTCGAAATTGGCAATTTTTCAATGAACGGTTTTTGAGTTATTGCACTTGACTTAGTAAAAACGCGTCAAAATTGGCTTGTGAACGCGATAGAGACTACATTTTTCATCGGATTTAAATGAAACTTTCTGTGATCATTAATATTGATGAGATCTTGGACAAGTTCGAAATTTGCGATTTTTCGATGAACAATTTTTGATTTATTGCACTTGAACTAGCCAAAACGCATCAAAATTGGCTTGTAAGACTACAGTTTTCATCAGATTTAAATTAAACTTTCTGTGATCATTAATATTGATGATGAGATCTCGGACAAGTTCCAAATTGGCGATTTTTGGATGAATGGTTTTTGAGTTATTGCACTTGACTTAGCCAAAACGTGTCCAAATTGACTTGTGAACGCGATGTTTTTTAGTTATTGCACTTGACTTAGCCAAAATGCGGCTTGTAATTGCGATAGACAATACAGTTTTCATCTGATTTTAATGAAATTTGGTGTGAACATTTATATTGACGAGAACTTGGATTAGACTTAAATAATCTTAGAGTTTTTGCCTGTGTTAAAACAGAAAATATATTTTAAAGTGGGCGTATCTTGCTAGGCAACCGCTTGTTAATGTTGGGGTATAAAAACTATAGATGTTTCAAATATAAACAAATTGGATATTTATGTTCTGCATATCGTGGAAGGGATACATATTGAGCGTCGATTCTGGTTTTTTTTTGATAAAGATAAAGTTGAAAGTGAAGAACATTGTCTTTTAAAATGTGATTTGTATCATGATATGATGAAATGCCTAATATACATAATGAATGGTCCTGATTTTAATTCATTTGATTACTCTGATAAAATGTGTGTTCTTCTATAATGTTAAGTTAGCTAGGAATAGTGCCAAAGCCTGCTTTAAGATCCTCATGAAACATCAACCAACATACACTGTATTCATGCTCTTGAGCATTGTCGAAATACTCTCGCCTGTAAATTTGTTTGTATATATTTTTTACCTCCCTTAAATTTTGTTCCTATTTTTTTGTTTTACTATGTTTATAGTGTGATATCTTATGTCTTATCTTATCTCTCATAATTTTTATTAGAACTCAATTCATTTTAACTTGTATGAAAGTTAGTTAATGTTTGTAAAAAAACTTAAAGCTGAACTCCTGTTATAAAAAAAAATTAAATAATAGATAAATAAAATCTTATCCCCCATACTTGTTTCAAACTTAAAACTTTAGATATGATGAAAATACCTCCATGTTGAATTTGGATATTTGTGTTTTTCTGTATGGAATTTCTATTATTTTTACTATTTATATTTACATTCATTTCAGCTTCATATATGATCATTTTAGGGGTAAAATATAATAGATACCTGTCGAGACATAATTCTGGTTTATTTTTTTGTCTGTTATAGAAATGTCCAAGTCGATCCGCTGTAAATACTAATAGTTTCCGCCGCGTACAATGTATAAATAATGTCACGAGAGCGAAGTTCACAGTTGTAGATACCGAGTCAAAGTGAAGCGAAGCGTGACCAGATTTTAGGTTTTGATGGGAGTGGCAGACGCCATACTTGTTTTAAGTCTGAAAAAAGTATTGCGGATAAGATTTTTTTTTATTAATTATTTAATTTATTTTTATAACAGGAGTTCAGCTTTAAATAAACCAACCTGGCCTTGGTTTTTGTTACACACAAAGAACTACAGTAGAACCTGCATTCAGAGACCACACAAGGGAATATTCAAAAACTGTCGCTGAATAAAGGTGGCCTCTCAGGAGAGGAACTGCAAGACCATTTCGTTTTGACATTTTTGAAATCATAGGATCTTACTTTTACTCATACACGTGTAGTTTGTACCGTTTTTTCATGCCATATTTTGTCGTATTTTGTTTTCTTTTAGATACCAAAATTTCCACAGTAACTGTCGTTTTCAAAGTCAAAATCGTCTACCGTAAATCAATCAGATATCATTCTTTACTTGCATTTTAATAGCCCGGTAACAAGCATTATTCCATTTTCACCTGATTAATATGTTTTTATAACAACATCCAGTACACTCTACTTGCGCTTTCTGATCAAATTTACGGTAGTCTAAATTTGACCAAAAACGAAATTTTAAAGCCTTTACAGTACTATATAATAATTGTCAATACAATGAAATCTATCAATATTAATCAGCAACAAGCTTTAAAATTAATCTGTAGAAGATTATCTGATTACCGATTAGCAATAATCTCATTGAATCTCACCGACGCGTGAATGATCTTTGTTAAGGGAGATAATCAGAAGTGCCATGGTCGCTTAATTGAGTTATTTTGATCAATTGGGAGTGTAAATTCATGGCCGCTGGTCGTGTAATGAAGGTGGCCGCTTATTAGTCGATAATTACATAGAAAACTCGTAGGGGGGTCGCTTATTGAAGGTGGGCTCTTAATAAAGATGGTCGTGTGAGCAGGATATACTGTATACTATATTATACTAGATTACCTTTTGGTGGGCTTGATGCTGTTGTGTATTCTTGAATGGAAAAGGAAGCTTTTATCAATTATATTTGGAAATTCGACATTTAGAACTTGCGTATGTATATAGAAAATATTTGAGGATCAAAAACTGTTCCTATCAGGGTCTAAGGTAAACACATCATTCAAATTTGTAGCTAATTACACCATCTTTCAGAGAACTTTTCCAAATGTAACTGGTGACACAACATTTCACTCTTGCAATTTCGAAAGGAAGTTAACCATAGCCTTAGATTCCAAGTGGTGATAGTATTATTCTGCTCTTCACTAAGAGAATAAAGATGAAATCCATCTTGTTGCAGTGAAGCTGTCTAAACCACCACAGTTTTTGGACTTGCTCAATAATACAGCTTGTAAGCACAGCTTCTTTTTCCACTTTTCGTAATCTATCAAAAGTTTTATTTTTATTTGTTGGGTTCTATAGCACAGCGGTTAGAGTGTTCGTTCTTTACGTCATGACGTCATTTGCTTGGATACGTTGAAAATGTCGGACACGAGTTCTTATCTCGACCGGAGTGTGAAAGTCTGATGACCTTGAAAAAGTCATCTTCACTAACAATTCCAGTCCACCCAGCTGTAAATGGGTACAGATAATCCGGGAAAGATCAATGCCAAGAGGTTTGGCCAAGGACCAGCTGGTAGAAAGGATCCCTTTCATGGCGGACTTGTGAATCTAAGTTGTTATCCTTATTGTTATTGTTATCCAATATAGTTGTTTCTTTTTCTTTACCCCTTAATTTTATCCATAAACGTAAGTAAAGTTAATAAGAATTTGTGAAATATAAAAATATAAAATATAAAATAGATATTGAATAAAATAAAGACCAAAGATGCACTTTATGGAATTTCAAAATTATCTGATTATAAACCATGTCCCTTGTTCCACAAATGTATTGTAATGTTTTATTGTAGAACCCTAAAGCCATAAAAGAAATGTACAACTGAGGTTGATTTCATGCAGGTTATAGATGCCTTTTTTTCAAAGTTACCAGTGAGGTGTCTGAAAGAAAATGTATTAATTTATTCACTTAAATTTAGCTTATGGAAAGCGTGCTGATATAAATACCGTTCAGGTTTTATGTGTAATGTTTTTATGGTGCAGAGTTATCATCTATTATGTTGTATTAAACTCAATGGCTAGCCTGAACATACATGATGTAACATTATTTTCTTTTTAAAACTTTCAGATATTCTCTCCATTAGAGTTTTTATCTATTTATCAAAATATAACCTGTTATATTTCAGATTGTTTGACATAATGGGGGTCGGTGATGACATTGCACCACGTTTTACACAGAAGCCATCATTAAAACAAGAAGATAATGGACAACGTTTAGTTTTTCAATGTACTTTAGAAGCCTCACCCAAACCAGATATACAATGGTTTCAAGGTACCACACCAATAACTGGTTCAAATCGGATAAAAATGCGTGTCGATCCAGCTGGTGGTGGACAAACTTTCAATGTGCAAATGGAAATAGTGAATGTGACGCAAAATGATGCTGGAACATACAAAGTGGTTGCTAAAAATAGACTTGGTGAAGTTTCTGCTTCCATAAACCTAAATTTTAGTGGTAAGACATCATTTCATTTAATGTGATATTAAGCTATTGTGCACATTTATTCCTAAAAAAATTTTCAATCTTTGTTTTAAAAATTTTATTGAAATAACAGAAATCAGTTTTGGAGTTATAGGGGTCTATTGCACTTTTGTTGCATGTTTGTCAAATAAGCTTATAAGCAGGAGAGACTCTAAATTTTGTGTGACCTGGATTTTCGTACTTTCTCTGTATTGATTTTTCAATTGAAAATACCATATATTTTATGTGTGGTACTAATTATTGTTTAAGATATATGTTTTGTTTCTTCAGAGTATAACATGACATGTAATTGATTTCATTATAATGTGCTTGAAATCAGCTTTCTAACTATATCTTTATTAATCTTGTCCGTCAGAAATATTGAAAATTGGTGAATTTAATAATGATGCATACTCTTGTGTGATTTCTTATTAATTTAGTGGAAAATTCGAAAAGATTTGTGCAAGTTCAAAACTTCAAAAAAAAGAAAATTTGTAAAAACAAAAATAGACCAGGACCGTGAACGTTATTGATGCAGCGTGTATCCCTTTTTAACCCTGTTAACACTCATTAGTCAATTAATAAATTACTAGTGGAAATACATACTGTAACATTCGGTTGTAAAAGGTTGTTTATAAATAGCTGTAAATCTACAGGTTTAATCGAATAACACAAAAGGAGATTCAAGTAAAATCTCATCCAGCACAATAAATTTAGTTCAGGTCTCAAGTCCAAAAGGTCAAATAAAATAGAGTGGGCATTAAAAATATTTTGTTAATTGACAATCCTATTCCTTTTTATACGACCACATTATAATGTGGGTGTATAAAAAGGAATAGGTTTGTCACCCCTGTCCGTCCGTCTGTTCGTCCGTCCGTCCACAAATGCTTGTGAACGCGATAGAGACTACAGTTTTTGTTGGATTTTAATGAAACTTGCTGTGATCATTAATATTGATGAGACCTCGGACAAGTTCGAATTTGGCGATTTTTCGATGAACAGTTTTTTAGTTATTGCACTTGACTAAGTCAAAACGCGTCAAAATTGGCTTGTGAACACGATAGAGACTACAGTTTTCAATGGATTTGAATGAAATTTTGTGTCATCATTTGTATTGATGAGATCTTGGACAAATTTGATAGTGACAATTGTTTTGTCAGTATGTAGATGCGCCCTTTTGATTTTCATAATGATCTAATAATTTTTCACCGAAATATTGTGACACGTTTTCGTGTTTTCAAAGTGAAACTCTGCTCACTCTACAGACAACATTTATTAAGGGATTCTTTTGATTTTTATTTTGTTCAAAACTCTCTATAGAATAAACATGAACCAAATGTAAATGGACAACAAACAATGAATTGTACTCGCAATCAAAGCTGCTGGTGGGTGCATGTCACTTAGCTTCGCAAGGCTTTTTTCTTTTTTAAAGTAAAATTCCTAGAAATTTCTTATGACAAATTGGTACATTTAGTGACCTTTATCCATGAAAAATATTGGGGAGAAAAAAACAAATTATGCAAGTAATGTTGCAACTATCCAAAATAATCATGAATTTAACCCATACGTGTACGGTGTGTCAAATAATGTTTAAAATTTCAAGAGTTTACAATAATTAGATTGTAAGACATTCATAGTTACACGTTTTGTTAAGATTAGATGATTATAGACACCGTGCTATTACGCTTAGTTACTATAGAAATCTGTAGTAAGTATTGATATTTCAAAAAACGGAATTTTGATCAAAATGTCAAGTGTTGTAAATCATCAACAAAGAGAGATCCTCTGCTTAAATAATAAAAAAGTAAATTTGTCGTATATTTATAAGGTCATGTGTCATTGTGTAGCCTGGCACTAGGCTTGATGAAGGGCTTCTTCCCTGACCCAGAGACAAGGCTTGGGTTCGTAAGAACTTTTATTCAGGATCCTATTATCCAAGAATCCGAAGACTTCACAATCCGCAATCCACAAAGTGAGCTCACATTCCGTACAGTCATCTCATCTTTAATCTGTCGTCTTTAATTCAATAACCACTTTGGGCGCCAAAATGTAGCTGGGCACTAGGCTTGATAAAGGGCTTCTTCCCTGACCAAGAGACAAGGCTTGGGTTCGTAAGAACTTTTATTCAGGACATAAACAAAAACCCTGTAAAACAATATTGCACTATTAGAATATATACAAAATATACAATACAATACAATACAATACACTATAATACAATGCGATACTATATAATTACAAAACATTTACATTACTTTAATGAAAATGATAGAAGGCAATGAAAATATTCTAAAGATATAAACAAACAGAAATAAACCTACCCAAAGTGGGGTTTATGAATACATGTATGTCTAAACTTTACTAAATAACAAAGATATCTCATAACTCTGAAACAGATACATTAATTCTTAATTAGAAATACATATTTAAACTATAACTTATTCACTTTATAAAATACTTGTTTATTAAAATCAAAACTAATATAATTGTATTGGAATAACTTACATATATTATTCCAAATATTCAATATTTCTATAATGTTTTACAATTTTGTATTGAGCCCTAATTTAACAGTGAGAATGTTTTGTTATAGTATTATAATGAACAGTTAGTTAGTATTATTAGTATTCACCAGATTAAGTATTTTTCTAAACAATGTTTATTTACATCTTCATATTATGTAAGTTAAGTAGTATCTTTAAATACAAGGGGCACAACCATGTTTTCTTTGTCTATATGTTCCACCAATCAGGAATAAGCATTCTTGACCTAGTTTAGAAGGAATGATGCCATCTAAAAGTCAGTTCCACCAATGCCATTGTTCAAATAGGTCCTTTTTACAAAATTTACTCAGTCAAGACCGCATTCAAAAGGAAAAGTAAGTTTTTGTATTTTTGTACTAAAACTATTGTAGAATTTGTCACTTTTTTATCAGTAACATTCATAACCTTCATTTCAAGGTTTTATTCTTTTTATGGCAAAATAATATTGTATTTCCTTTGTCTTGAATTGGGCAGTGTTTGCAGTTTGCCTATATTTTCCCCTCTTCAGTGCATTAGCATAATTGTCTATTTCATATATAATTAGCCCTTTTATTGTTAAGCTCATGTATATAGTTTAAGTCTTAAGTCATAAGTTTTTATTCCTTTCATGACAAAGTAGTCTTAATTTCCTTTGTCTTTATTTTGGCGGTTCTTTGTTGTCCCTGTTTCATTGCATTAGCCTTATAGTCTTATAGGCACATGTAGTAACAATTTTGGTAAAAACTGTTAGTTAAATTTTGCTCTATATTTTATGTTTCATGTATTCAGAAAACCTTATTTTTGTTTATTTAAGGTTTTACCAAGTTTTTTATCCATTTTGAAGATTATACTATAATAAAGAATTTTGATGATTAACTTGAGTTGGAACTACCCTTCTATAACAGAGAATGCATCGGTCTAGGGATCTCATCCCAATACAGTAAAACTTTTACAGGAATAAGCATTCTTGACCTAGTTTAGAAGGAATGATGCCATCTAAAAGTCAGTTCCACCAATGCCATTGTTCAAATAGGTCCTTTTTACAAAATTTACTCAGTCAAGACCGCATTCAAAAGGAAAAGTAAGTTTTTGTATTTTTGTACTAAAACTATTGTAGAATTTGTCACTTTTTTATCAGTAACATTCATAACCTTCATTTCAAGGTTTTATTCTTTTTATGGCAAAATAATATTGTATTTCCTTTGTCTTGAATTGGGCAGTGTTTGCAGTTTGCCTATATTTTCCCCTCTTCAGTGCATTAGCATAATTGTCTATTTCATATATAATTAGCCCTTTTATTGTTAAGCTCATGTATATAGTTTAAGTCTTAAGTCATAAGTTTTTATTCCTTTCATGACAAAGTAGTCTTAATTTCCTTTGTCTTTATTTTGGCGGTTCTTTGTTGTCCCTGTTTCATTGCATTAGCCTTATAGTCTTATAGGCACATGTAGTAACAATTTTGGTAAAAACTGTTAGTTAAATTTTGCTCTATATTTTATGTTTCATGTATTCAGAAAACCTTATTTTTGTTTATTTAAGGTTTTACCAAGTTTTTTATCCATTTTGAAGATTATACTATAATAAAGAATTTTGATGATTAACTTGAGTTGGAACTACCCTTCTATAACAGAGAATGCATCGGTCTAGGGATCTCATCCCAATACAGTAAAACTTTTTCCCTTTAAACGGAAGGGCAACCAGTGCAGTGTTCAAGTGACAATATCCTGTTATTCAAAAACTTTGTGAAGAAATAGTTGGAAGCTGTGCCAGTCGCAGGAAGCATCTATTTAAAGACAACTTTTGATAAACAACAATGGATATTGAAACTCTTAAACAGGCACGAAGCAAGGGCAAACAAACAGTGACTATCAGTGCTAGGAGGCTAACAACATTGTGCCAAAGAAGTCCTGATATGGAAGTACTCACAATTTTAATGTCAGAATTGGAGAACTCTTTTAGTGACTTTATAGAAGTTGACAACAATTATTTTGATAGAGTGTCAAACGATGATATGTCGGAGCATAGAGTCGTTAATGGTGAAAGTTTACGTCAATATTCAGATACTGTTACCAGGACTTATGAAGAAGCCAAAGTGAAATTTGTGGAAGCAAAGTTGGCGGCACAACATGTATCCGCCGAACCAATTCGAGCTAATTTGAAACGAGATCTTAGTAGAATTAATGGTGTGTTAAGGAGAATAGACAATAACTTAGATTCTGCTCAACCTGATTTTCATTACAATTTGACAGTGATGCACTCGATTCCATTCTCAGTGCAATCAATCAAAATATGCAGAAAATACAGAGTATATTAAGTTCCTCACAAACTGAAGCAGAACAACAAGAAAATTATGAAGTGAATGATGCTGTTGACAATGTTAAGCGCAAAGTGCACCTCTTTCTTAGACGCTCCAGCACAGAAAAGCCTACACCTGTCAGTGTTTCCAGTCAACCTGTGGTTAGTTCTGTTTCTGTTTCTTCACCTATGTTCTCTGCCCCAGTTCAAAATCCTGTTTACACATTGCCATCCAGTTATGAAGTTGGTAGAACGATTCCTCCAGTGTCGACTTTTACCTATACCAGTCCTCATGTGCACAATTCAGAGCATAATTCACCTGGTCTTAACTCAGAATTTGGAAGACGTACCAATAACAGCTCAAATGGAGAGATTAAACTTAAAAGACTCTCTTTACCAACCTTTTCTGGAAAGAGGAAAGATTGGCCTGAGTTCAAAGCTGTATGGCGAGAATTGGCAGAGAATGCTTATTATAATAGGACTACTCTGGCTCATGAACTCAAGCGTTCAGTGCATGGTGAAGCTGCTCAACGTATTAAGTCAGTCTACGCTACCAAACCAGAGGCATATGACATTATGTGGCATAAATTGGCGACATACTATGATGACACCAGTGCGTGTGTACAAGCTGCACTTGAAAATCTTCAAAAGTTAAAGCCAGTAAAAGAAGATGACTTTAAGGGCCTGGTGGAACTTATAGATGAAGTCGAAGCTACCTACAGTCAACTTGAAGAGCTAGGACAACTTGCAACTCTTACTATGAGAGACGTCGACCAAGCAGCAGCTTAACTTCCAACTCATCTTAAATTTGAATGGATTAGAAGATACCATGATTTAAGTTCTTTAGATAAAGTTAAGCCATTTGTTCCATTCATGAAGTTCCTGGAACGTGAAAGGGAAGTCGTATCCAGACTAGCTGAGACTCAAAACAAAGCTAGAAAAGACAGCAAAGATTCATCTCTTGTCATCAGGGAACGCACAAGAACCACATACCAAGGTTACAGTAAAAGCTCTGAAGATAAAAAGAAATCACAGAAGAACTTCTATCCTTGTGCAGTTCATCAAAGAAGCGATATTGCTCATGTAACAGCTGACTGTTTAGAATTCAGAAAACTAGAACAAGCAGCGAGAGTGGAGAAGTTAATGCAAACCAACGCATGCTTTATTTGTTTTGGAGACCATCCAAGGGCAAAATGTCCAAATCAAAAACCTTGTTCACATTGCAATGAATCTAATCATCACTCATTGATATGCAGAAAACGCAACAGAGAGAAGCCTACCACTACCTCAGTAAATCATGCTAGCATTCCTACAGACACAAATTCTACTGATGCATCAAGTTTAGCTCTATACCCAATCCAACAGGTTCCAGTAGCTGGGACAGGAATGACAGTAAATATATTCTGTGATGGAGGTTCCAACACGACGTACATAACCCACAGAGCTGCTGATCGGATAAAGGCACGTAAATTAAACAAATTTACATTAGATGTCACCACCATGGGAAACATACAAAAGTCATATAACACTCGGCAATATGAGATTTGGTTACAGACGCAAAGTGGTAAGAAAGTCAGAGTAGTTGCCTTTGGTATGGAGAACATAACAGGCAATGTTTCCAAGCTGGACACTCCTGTTCTGAGCGAATTGTTTCCAGACTATAATGTGAATCTTCTTCAACGACAATCCAACACAGTGGATATTCTGCTTGGCTGTGACTATTTTGGATTGCATCCAAAGACTGAAGTTGCAAAGGCTGGTGAACACCTCAGTATCATGTTTGGAGAATTTGGTGTTTGCCTACAAGGAACCCATTCAAAGCTCAAGGAAGATACCACATTAGACTGCAACTTAGCCAAAACAGTACATGACAGTAAGATCCTAACGAATCATTCCACACATCATCTGTATTCCCACTATGAGTTTGTGTCACCAAGTCAACCATCAGTGTATGCATCAACAAGTACAGAGCAATCCTCAGATGGACCATACAATTTTAGTTCTGTAAATGCTGTCAACACTTTTTACAACAAGAACAGTGACAAGGATGTTGACACATTTATCAAAGGTGAAGAGTTATGCACTGGTACAACTCCACGTTGTGGTGCATGTCGTTGCGGAAAATGTCCAACAGTTGGTCACACATACTCCTTCAAAGAAGAACAGGAGCTGAGGATGATTCGAGATAATCTCCGTTATGATGAGGATAGAAGATGTTGGATCACCAGTTACCCATGGATAGTTGATCCCAGTATTTTGCCAAATAATTACAAAGCAGCTTACAGCACCCTTATGAATACAGAGCGTACCTTAAGTAAAGAAAGGCAATGGGCGGACACTTATAAGCTACAGATACAGGATATGGTTGACCGTCAGGTGGCAAGAAAATTATCAGTGACGGAGGCAGAACCGTGGAAAGGTTCCCTATTCTATATAAGTCATTTGGCAGTTTCGAACCCCAAGTCCCAGTCTACTCCTGTAAGAATTGTCTTCAATTCCAGCCAAGTCTACCAAGGAATCTCCCTTAACAGCTGTATCGCCAAAGGTCCAGATGCGTACCTTAACAACTTGGTAGGGCTACGATTGAGATGGAGAGAAGAGCAGGTTGCAGTAGTAGGAGACATCAAGAAAATGTTAAACTCCATCTATTTAGAAGCTCTTGAACAACATTGTCATCGTTTCTTGTGGAGAGATCTAGTAGCAGACAGAAAACCTGATGTTTATGTCATTGAACGAGTCAATATGGGAGACACACCCGCCCCAGCGATTAGTACAGAGGCAATCTACAAAACCGCTGACATGTTTCATAATGAAAGTAAAAGAGCTGCTGAATTACTTAAGAAGTCCAGTTACGTAGATGATCTGATCGATTCTTTCCACAATTCATCTGATGCTCAAGAAGTTACATCTGAGGCAGAGAAGATGCTCAACAAAGGTGGTTTCAAATTCATATGTTGGCAATTTAGTGGAGAGTCCGGTGTAAACGTAACCGTAGATCCATCAGAGTCTTCAAATCCCAAAGAAGTCACAATGTTACTTAAAGGCACAGACGACAATCTTCCTGTACTCGGTCTTGGTTGGAATCCAGTACAAAAAAGGGCAACCTTCTGGTCAATTATATGGACATTGTTATTTGTTCAAAATACTTATCGTGGCGATCTCATCCTCACGGTGTATTGGAATAACTTACATATATTATTCCAAATATTCAATATTTCTATAATGTTTTACAATTTTGTATTGAGCCCTAATTTAACAGTGAGAATGTTTTGTTATAGTATTATAATGAACAGTTAGTTAGTATTATTAGTATTCACCAGATTAAGTATTTTTCTAAACAATGTTTATTTACATCTTCATATTATGTAAGTTAAGTAGTATCTTTAAATACAAGGGGCACAACCATGTTTTCTTTGTCTATATGTTCCACCAATCAGGAATAAGCATTCTTGACCTAGTTTAGAAGGAATGATGCCATCTAAAAGTCAGTTCCACCAATGCCATTGTTCAAATAGGTCCTTTTTACAAAATTTACTCAGTCAAGACCGCATTCAAAAGGAAAAGTAAGTTTTTGTATTTTTGTACTAAAACTATTGTAGAATTTGTCACTTTTTTATCAGTAACATTCATAACCTTCATTTCAAGGTTTTATTCTTTTTATGGCAAAATAATATTGTATTTCCTTTGTCTTGAATTGGGCAGTGTTTGCAGTTTGCCTATATTTTCCCCTCTTCAGTGCATTAGCATAATTGTCTATTTCATATATAATTAGCCCTTTTATTGTTAAGCTCATGTATATAGTTTAAGTCTTAAGTCATAAGTTTTTATTCCTTTCATGACAAAGTAGTCTTAATTTCCTTTGTCTTTATTTTGGCGGTTCTTTGTTGTCCCTGTTTCATTGCATTAGCCTTATAGTCTTATAGGCACATGTAGTAACAATTTTGGTAAAAACTGTTAATTAAATTTTGCTCTATATTTTATGTTTCATGTATTCAGAAAACCTTATTTTTGTTTATTTAAGGTTTTACCAAGTTTTTTATCCATTTTGAAGATTATACTATAATAAAGAATTTTGATGATTAACTTGAGTTGGAACTACCCTTCTATAACAGAGAATGCATCGGTCTAGGGATCTCATCCCAATACAATAATTAATAATACTATATAAATGCATTTCACATACCTTATCTAAATAATATAGAAATACCAAATGAATGCTTCAATGAAGGACAAGAAAGTTGTTCCTCACTTTAAGAAATCTTTCATACTGAAGATGGTAACTAACATACACACAGTAGCTAGGGTGGTGATGAAGAGGGCTCACCCCAGAGGAAGGAAAAAGAAAGGTATATCCCAAAGCTAAAAATAGACTAGAACCATAAGACGGTACCAAGGCAGTGCGCGTCCCTTCTATTGCATGGGTGAAACGTTGCATTTATAAAATCCAATTCCATAATAATAACTAGACCTGTTTGTAACAGTTTCGCAATTCGTTAATCTCCTGGCTGTCATTTAAGATAGAACGTAACCACGCCTACTCAGTCTAATGACTTGTTTTGATTGGTTGCGATACTTAAACTGGAAATGTCAAAATTTGTGTCTTAACCAAACGATAAGAAATTAACACAATTTGACTTTATGACCTGTTACATTATCTTCTCAACTCTTCTTGTTACATTTTTATCTGTTTAATTAGTGTGTAATTTTATTCTAAAAATTTTCGCAAATCTTATTTATGCATATTGATTTAAAGCTGTGAATTTGTACATTATAAGTCTAAAAATAAAAAAATATGAATGCTAAAATCGCTAATTTTCCACAAGGCGTATTTTCAACAATTTCCGGTCTTAGCTAAAATAAAGATATTGTTAGAAAGCTAATGAAAAACAAATTGCAATAATATGAATTGGAATGTTGCCAAGAGTCTTGTTCATGAGATATGACATCTGAAAATACGAGAAATATGCAAATTACCCATTTTCAGAGCCCTATTAAACCAAATGTTCTTTACTAAAATTAGAAATCAATGTATCATATGAACCTTTAGCCAGTGGAGATGATTGTACAGAAAAATAAGGCATGCAGATGGTCAAATTCAAAAGTTACGACCTTTCAAACGGAAGCCGGTTGTGAAAAACTTCGACAGGACCTAGTTCAACAACAAATTTGAAATTGAAAATAATGAAAAAATAAGATGTAATTTAAAGAAACACGTCGTGCTTTTTCATAAATCACGCACAATTACTATATAGAACTAAGAACAAAATTTTCAAATATTAAAAGCGCAATTTTGATCAAAATATCAAGTGTTATACACCATTGGAAAGAATAAATTACGTGTAATAAGGACATGAAAGAAATTTTGACGTTTGTAAATTAGGTCACGTGACAGAGCTCTTCAAAGTTAAAAATTGCGATTTTCAAATGGCTGTTAAACCAGAAGTTGACATTGCACAACAAAAATGAAAACACCAATGGATAGGTCTCGATAAGGGCAACAACTTTTGTGCAGGTCACCTGTCACCAAAGGTCAAGGTCACGATATATGAACATTCGAAAATTAGACAAAAAAAGAAATAAAAAGAAAGCTAAATGGAAATTCAAAAGCAATCGATTGAATATTACATTAATTAAGTTTTTCAAACTGAAAGGACGTGTAGTAGTGAGCTCCAGGATTCACTGAACCGTATCGCTGTGTGACCTGTTTATCTACAAAATGATCAACGATATTGCCTCATGGAGAGCTATTATAGGAACGTATATTCATAAAATTGCAAGGATAAAACCAAGAACTTCTTCTCTAAGATGTGAAAATATGACTTTAACATTCATACTGATTATTAATGTGATACTTCTTATGGCAGGAGATATCGAGTCAAACCCAGGCCCAACAACAAGACAAAGCCAGATTTCAACTACCGGTGAGTTGGTTTTAAATAACAGCCCTGAGAGTATCAAAGATCTTGCCAGTATCATTTTTGAACTAAAAGAGGAAATCTCCAGTTTAAGATCAGAAATCAAAGAAATGAATATCAAAGAGGAACTTGTGTCACTTAAAAATGAAGTACAGCAAATCAAAACTGACATTACCTCGTGTTCTAACAAAACCGATGTTAATGAAAATGTATTACGACAAAAGAACTTAATATTTTATGGTTTTGAAGAAAGAAAGGGCACAAGGGAGAGTTGGTCAGAGTGTGAATCATTGATAAGACATTTTTTGTTGGATCAGTTAAAAATTGATGGTGCATGCAACGATAATCAAGTAGCCATTGATCGAGTTAATCGAATCGGTAAAATGAATGTGAATGCCAATAGACCGAGACCAATTAAAGTTGTATTTCATAGATTAAAAACTAGGGACCTAATCCTCTCTAAAGCCCGACTAGAACTCAAGGACTCCACTGTGAAGATCTCAGAAGACCTCACCCACAGAGTGAGATCTATTCGAAAAGCGTTAATTCCCCACTTTAAAGAGGCGAAAAAGGATACCTCAAATGTTGTCAGTTTGAAATCAGATAGGTTGTTCATAAATAGAAATGTGTTCACGTTTGACCTTGATAAGAAAGAACTAGTTCAATTAACAAAATAGCAATCACGTTCATCCCAAATAGTAAATCACAGTGAAACCAAACCGGTCAGCTTAAAGTTAATGTCCTGGAATATAGAAGGCCTGTCACAAAAACATTCGAAATATAGCCATTTATTTCCAGATATTAACAAATATAATATAATTGGCTTTGTGGAAACATTTCAGAAAACCAAAGATGAATTCTCAGATATGTTCCCAGGGTATGTTGGTTACAATAGTATGCGAGTATGTGATACAAATAAAGCATCGGGAGGGGTGTTGCTTCTCATAAAACAACCTCTTTCGAAATACACAACACGTATTTTAGACTGTAGACCATATGAAGAAATGGTGTGGGTGCATATGGACCTCAAACAGTGTGGCTATCACAGAGATCTCGTTTTATGTTGTGTTTATATCCCACCAATTAAATCAATTTTCTATGAAACCAAAGACATAGTATGCAATATCTCCCAATTAGAAGATGCTCTAGTTGCCATCAAGCGCCTTTATGACGACGTAGACGTTATCCTAGTAGGTGATATGAATGCTAGAACAGGATTAGGAATAGACTATATTGAGCAAGATAGTGGGGATCATATCCCGAGTTTAAATGCATGTTATGATATTATGCAACTAAACAGCCAAAACTTGGACACCATACCTAAACGCCGCAATAGGGACACAGAAACAAACACATTTGGAAAACATCTACTAGATCTGTGTTGTGAGAACAATCTTATTATTGCTAATGGAAGAAAACCATCGGATATAGAAGGTGCCTTTACCTATATATCATCAACAGGGAAAAGTGTAATTGACTATGTGTTAGTTAGTGTAAATTTATTCTGTCAATTGTCAGATTTTCGTGTTCTCGCTTCATCCTTTACAAAACATTTCCCGATAGAATGCGAAGTGAGTTCAGGTGCAGAAAATAAACAGTTCCAATCAAACAAAAGCAAGATTGATGTGCGATACAAATGGAAACCGTACAAAGCTGACAAGTTCATTGATATCTTGAACAGTCAAGTGTTCTCTGACCGACTTTCAGATGTAATGCAAACTCTAGATATAGATTTGGAATGTGGACTCACCAAACTAAATCAGACTCTAAAATATGTCGGAGATAAATCTCACATGACAACTAAAGTGCATACTCGCCCTGTTAATCAACCGCGTTGGTTTGACTCCGATCTATTAAAGTTAAAATCTTTGAAATGTGATAAACTTAACACTTTCCCAGTACTAACTACCAACACGATCTAGACAGATATTTGGAAATCAAAACTGAATTTTTGTCCGAATGTGATAGGAAGAAGAAATGCTTAAATGAATCCATCATAAGCGAATTAGGCAATGAAAGAGACTCTGTAAAATTTTGGTCTAATGTAAAGTATCTTCTCCAGTCAAACTGTGATTACCAGCCAGATATCTCTATTGATGAATGGTATAGTCATTTCGAGCAACTACTCAACCCAGAAAGTGAGGCAACTGATGACATCTTTGAGAATCATGTTTCTGACATTGTATACAATCGTTCCGTGATAACTGATATTGATTGCAAGGAATTAAACTACCATATTACACTACCGGAAATACAGTGTGCTCTAAACAAACTTAAGAATGGGAAAGCGTGTGGCGAAGATTTGATCCCACCAGAGTTCTATAAATATGCCTCTAACCAACTTTTACCTGTTCTTCTCAAATTGTTTAATAAGATATTTGACAGTGGTATTTTCCCCGTTTCGTGGTGTACGAGTCTAATTCGACCTCTGCATAAGAAAGGCGACCGCGATACACCAAGCAATTACCGTGGAATTTCACTGATGAACATCATTTCAAAGATATTTTGCACAATTCTCAACAAAAGGCTGGTTACATGGTCCGAAAAATACTATGTGCTTGCAGAAGAACAGGGTGGTTTCCGACCAGATTATTCAACAACTGACAATATTTTTATTCTGAACTCAATCATCCAAAAATATCTATCAAAATCCAAAGGTGGTGTATTCTACTGCTGCTTCGTCGATTTTTCAACCGCTTTTGATTTAATTCCACGATCTAAACTGTTTTATACTCTCCTCAAAAAGGGTATCTCGGGCAAAATGTATAACCTGCTTTTCAACATTTACCAGCGCACAGTTTGCAAGGTTAAAACGAATGGGCATTATTCTAAGGCCTTTGAGTGCTTCTCAGGTGTTAAGCAAGGATGTACACTTAGCCCATGGCTCTTTGGTATGTACATTAATGAACTTGTACATTTATTCAAATCTAAACACCAATCTGGTATTTTTGTTAACCAAGCTATCGATGACATTTTCCTTATGTTGTTCGCTGATGACTTATCTTTAGTGGCAGACTCTGTTGGTGGTTTGCAGAATAGACTTAATGTTCTTGAAGAATACTGTCTTAGATGGAACATGAAAGTAAATCTCGCGAAAACAAAAATAATGGTATTTAAGAATGGAGGTGTGTTGTCAAAATGGGAGAAATGGTACTATAGGGGGGAATTGGTTGAAGTTGTCAGTCATTATAAATATCTAGGTGTGTTATTTTCTAACAGACTAAATTGGAACCTTTGCTGCAAAAATCTAAAACTTCAGGCAAATAAGGCACTTAACTGCATTAAGTCATGTCTAGCGAAACTTGAACAAAGAAATGTTAAAATAGCTTTCAAACTTTTTGATTCTATGGTGGTACCTATCTTGAACTATGGTGCAGAGGTATGGGGCACGACGTTCCGACCGGACATAGAAAATGTTCAGAACAAATTCTGTAAGTGGCTGCTTTGCACTGGAACCAAAACCACAAATTCTATAGCGAGGGCAGAATGTGGAAGACTAGAACTCTGTACAAATTATTATTTAAAACCCATTGTATACTTTTTAAAAATTCAAAATATGCATAATGCTAGGTTACCAAAATTATGTTATTTAATGTTATATGAACAAGATTTAAATGGTAAATCAAACTGGTGTACATCAGTTAAATCAATACTGTTTAATTATGGGTTTGGCCATGTCTGGTTAAATCAGGGAGTAGGTGATATTCCACAGTTTATATCTTGCTTTAAGCAACGTTTAAGAGATATTAATATACAAACTTGGAATTCCGTAGTTTTAAACTCTCCGCGTTGTGAATTTTATTGCAAGATAAAACCCAGCATTTATTGCAAGAGTTATCTAAATGGTCTTATGTCACATAAACTACGCTTTTATCTGGCTAATTTGCGATGCTCAACACATTTCCTGTATATTGAACAAGGTCGACGCTTAAAAATCCCTAGAGAGCAACGAATCTGCGGACTATGTAATACCAATCAAGTTGAGGATGAGCTGCATTTCATGCTGTATTGTCCAATTCTCGCAGATCTCAGAATAAATTTTCTTCCGTCCTGGTTTAATACCTACCCCAACGAAGACCCTTCAACTATAAGATCATTATCAGTTTATATAATGAAAGCGATGGAAATCAGAGAGGAAATTTTGAAAATCTGAAAAGCATAATTGTTGTATTTGTATTTAATTTTATATTCTATTGTCATTATATTTATTGTATATTGTATATATTTATATTGTATTTACGTTTTATCATACTGTAGGCTAAAGCCTTATAGTTCTGAATAAATGAATTGAATTGAATTGAATTGAATTGAAGATTACATCGACATCAAAATTACAATTTTCCATTTAACCACTAAGGCCTAATTTTTCGTTTTACAAAAGTAAGTTGTTTAATGATAGCGGCTGACCTGTTACATCTGGGTCAATTTTTGTTAATTATTGATTCATTATGGGCTAATAGTAACTAATTGCAAAAAAAAATTTCAAATATCTTAAGAATTCCGGAAGCTAAAATTTCAAGTTTAGAGTCGAATGACGTCAGAACGGGAAGTGATGTCGAAATTTTGAAAACAGAAATATGTTTACAAACAAAATGTCTATCTTCCTGCAAATTTTTATTTTAATCTTATCACAATTGTAGAAGTTAAAAAATGTGTGAAATTTAAATTACAAATGTCAGCGACAAAAGTCAAAATTTTCATGTTGTGAAACTGCTATAATGTAGCGAGTATCCCCAGAACATGGAATAAAAAAAAAACGGTCAAAATCGGTTCAGAATTAGATTGGTAGAGGCAAAAAAACAAAAATGCGTATTTTAAGGTACGTCACTTCCAGTTGGGCACAAATGTGTCATTTTACATTCATCCACTAATGACACAAATTTCATGTTCGATTATCGCTTCAGATAATGTGTGTCATTTGCAGTTATGGCTGTGGACTCTGACTAGAATCGGAAAAAAAAAAAAAATAGTCATTTCGAAAATAATAAAGAAACAGAGGGTGATTACAGGTGATTGGCTGGTGCTTTGATAAGTAATTATGTATGAGAATATTATAGATAGCTGTTTAAAGAGACATTACACAAAAATCCATCCTGTCACAATTGCTCTTCAAATTTAAAAATATAACCGAAAGTTAACATTGCTTGGTGAAAGTTAATATATTTTTGGATAGATCTCGTCGGGGGCAATAACTTCTCTCAGATCATCAAAGGTCAAGTTCACGAGATATGAGCCTTCAGAATAAAAACATTAAAGCGGAAATAAAAGAAAAGCTAAATCAAAATTCAAAATCGACTGCCTGACATTTGTTAGCTATCGATTTAAAATTACATAGACATCAAAATTACAGTTGCCTGATTAAGCCCTAAGGCCCCATTTATCATTTTACAAAAGATAGTGTTTTCATGATGGTGGTTGACCCATCCTAGTTATTTAAAATTATGAAATATTTATGGGAAAACTTTTAATTAATTACAAAATATTGTTTCAAATGTCTTCCAAATTCCAAAAGTTGAAATTTTAAGTTTAGAGACAAATGACGTCAATACTGGAAGTGATGTTGAAATTTTGAAAACATTTTGCTTATCAACAAATACCTATCATCCTTAAATTTTTTAGTTTGATGGAATCAAAAGGTTTACAACAGTGATATTCCACCCAAAAGAAGAGATCTTGTTCTTTTATATTCTTCAAGTACATTTGTCGTATGTTAATTAGGTCACCTGTCAGTTCTCTTCAAAATCAAAAATTGCTATTTTCAAATGGCTTTACAACTGGAATTTAACATTGCTGGAAATAAACGGGAAGCTACCAAATAAAAATTTAAATATTGGCTGCCTGAGATTTGTTAGCAATCGATTGAAGATTACATAGTCATCAAAATTACAGTTGTCCGATTAACCCCTAAGGCCCCATTTTTCATTTTACAAAAGTTATTCATTTCAATATGGCGACTGACCCATTACTTCCAGGTCCATTTTATTGGATTGTAAAGTCTTACTAGGGACATTTTTATATAACCGCAAAAGAAACTTTTCAAATATCTTCAGAAGTTGAAATTTCAAGTTTAGAGATGAATGACATCAAAATCAGAAGTGATTTGAAAATGGATATATCTTGACAATAAAAATGTCTATCTACCAGTAAATTTTTATTTTGATAAAATCCAAATTGTAGAAGTTAGAAAAGTGTTTGAAATTCAAAAAGTAATATTTGTGGGATTCATTTTAAAGCGAAGAATTCTGAAAACATTCTGGGTTTTTTTCTGACATGCTTGTTTTATACCAGTCTTCCATAAGGAAAATTCAAGGAGAGTTTTTAAAACATCGGAATGTTACAGCTGTTTAATGCCCATTTGAATAATGAAACCCCTCCAAGCCAAATCTGAATATTGGTATATTTGTATGAGTATTATCTTTGGACATATTTAGGGTGTAAAAGTTTTAGTTACAAAATTTGTTGTCTTACCTAAAATTCTTTAGTTTAGATGGTGAAATCCAAATTTATGAACAATTATGATAGTAGTCGCTACAAAATATTCAAATTTTAAACCAATTTTGATTACAATACCATTTGTACGTTGGTTTATTAAGGACATGTTTGATCTTTTTTATTTCTGATTCAAATCTAATTAAATCAGGATTCCCTTTACAAGATATCACGCAATATGATTGGACAACAGTGGTCACATGCATTCAGTTTATACAGAATAAACTGAATGGAAATATAAGCTCCACTTTCACGGACTACTTTTATCAATGAGTCTGATTGATGTCATCTGCTTCTGCGTCTTGAATATGATGGGTTACAGAAATTATGACACCTCACTGAATGATAAAGCATTTTCAAAATTCTCACGAATTTGCACACTCGAAATTTCAACAATATCATGAATTCTAGACCCATTTGCTTCAATAACAGTACTTTCAATGTTGTGGCAGTGGACAAATTTCACACAGTTATAGACGTAAGACTATAAATATGATGACCTTCTTTTCTCTGATTGGCTGCTCTTTCGGGTATATAAATTTGGTATCCGTTCATTTGCGCTATGTTAAAATGAATTTAGGAGCCAATTTAGTGCCTTAAAGGTGTTGTTATATTACATAGATATTTAAACATGTTATTCCAGTTGATTTAATTAGTAGCTGTGTTCTGTTTACATCCACAAAGTATCAGTAGAACATTTACATTATTTTACTGGATACAAGTGGATTAAACTCAGAGCATAAACTTATTTTGGATTTTTAACAAATCGCTTTTACTGATTAATTTTGCAATTCTGAAATGGTGATAAACCTCACTGCAACAATTAATCTCTTATACACCTTTTATTCCCGTCTAATTAATCGTATTTTTCATTCTATTTTTTTTCACTATCTTATTTATGCATTATTATTTTATATATTAAATTATAAATGAAAATTTGTACATTATAATTCTTTTATGAAGTTCATCTATGAAAGTTAAATCTGGACTACTAAAGGCATAGTTAGAAATGAGATTTCAAGTACACTACAATGAAATCAAACTAGATGCTGTATGTAATTACATAAAACTTCAAGCAAAAAACAATAATTGAAAATTTCATAGTTTAGGACCACACATTGTCCTTAGCTCTAGTTTTTTTTTTCTATTTCAGCTGGTCAGCAAAAACAGTAAGTGTTCAATTTTATTTTACGCCCAAATGAATACGCATGTGCATGTATATTGTCATCGGCCCGTTGGTCCGTCCATCTGTCTGTCAACATTTTTTGTAGACACAAAAGAAGCTACAATTTTCAATTGATTTGAATAAAACTTGGTGTGAGCATTAGAATTGATGTTTTTTCGATCAACGGTTTTTGAATTATTGCCCTTCACTTAGTAAAATCACTTCAAAATTTTATTGTGGGTGCAATAGAGGTTACAATTTTCAATGGATTTTGATGAAATTTGGTAAGAGTATTGAAATTGATAAGACGGCAGTCAAGTTTAAAATTGACATATTTTAGATGAATGTTTTTTGAGTGATTGCCCTTGACTTAGTAAAATCACTTCAAAATTTTATTGTGGGTGCAATAGAGGTTACAATTTTCAATGGATTTTGATGGAATTTGGTAAGAGTATTGAAATTGATAAGACGGCAGTCAAGTTTAAAATTGACATTTTTATACGCCCACATGAAATAGGGGGCGTATATTGTCGTCACCCACATCCGTCCGTCGGTCCGTCCGTCCGTCCGTCCACAATTGCTCGTAAACACTCTACACGGTGTAATTCTTGACGGATTTAGATGAAACTTAATATGAGTGTTTATGATCACGCAAGGATGAACCCTATTGAAAATCAGCGAAATCGGAACAAAATTAGTATGAGTTTGTGCCCTTGTTCTTGAATGGCTCGTAAACACTCTACAAAGTGCACTTCTTGACCGATTTTGATGAAACTTGGTGTGAGAGTATGTTATAACTCAAGGATAAACCCTATCGAAAATCAGCGAAATCGAAAAACATTTAGTATGAGTTATTGCCTTGTTCTTGAAAACGCGTTCAATTTTAGCTTGTAAACACTCTTGAGAGAACAATTCTTAATGGATTTTGATGAAACTTGGCTTGAGTATTTGTTATCACCCAAGGATGAAACCTATTGAAAACCAGTAAAATCGAAAAAAATATAATATCAGTTATTGCCCTTGTTTTTGAAAACGCGTTCAATTTTTAGCTTGTAAACGATCTACAAAGCACAGTTATTGACCGATTTTGACGAAACTTGCTGAAATTGTTTAATATCAACCAAGAATGAACCCTTTTGAAAATAGCACATATCGAAATATATTTAATAGGAATTATTGCCCTTGTTCTATAAAATGTGTTGGATTTTTGCCTTGTAAACGCTCTACAAAGCACAGTTATTGACCGATTTTGACGAAACTTGCTGAAATTGTTTAATATCACCCAAGAATGAACCCTTTTGAAAATAGCACATATCGAAATATATTTAATAGGAATTATTGCCCTTGTTCTATAAAATGTGTTGGATTTTTGCCTTGTAAACACTCTACAAGTCACAATTCTTGAGCGATTTTGACATAACTTGGCATGAGTATTTGTAATCACCTAAGGATGAACCCTATTGAAATTCAGTTAAATCGAAAAATATTTAGTATCAGTTATTGCCCTTGTGTTTGAAAACGCGTTCAATTTTAGCTTGTAAGCACTCTAGAAAGAATAATTCTTAATGGATTTTGATAAAACTTGGCTTGAGTATTTGTTTTTACCCAAGGATGAACCTTATTGAAAATCAAATAAATCGAAATATATTTAGTGTCAGTTATTGCCCTTGTGTTTGAAAACGGGTTTAACTTTTTGGCTAATAAACACTCTAGAAGGTACAATTCATGACCAATGTTGACAAAACTCACTGAAATTGTTGGATATCGCAAGGGATGAGCCTAATTGAAAATTACAAATATCAAAATATATCTAATATGAATTATTGCCCTTGATCTTTTAAACGCGTTCAATTTTTGTCTCGTAAACACTCTACATGGCACAATTCTTGATGGATTTCTATGAAACTTGATGTGAGAGTATGTTATAACTCAAGGATGAACCCTATTGAAAATCAGCGAAATCGAAAATTTTTTTAGTATGAGTTACTGCCCTTGTTTTTGAAAACGCATTCAATTTTAGCTTGTAAACACTCTAGAAAGAACTATTCTGAATGGATTTTGATTAACTTTGGCTTGAGTATTTGTTTTTACCCAAGGATGAACCCTATTATAAATCAAATAAATAGAAATATATTTAGTGTCAGTTATAGCCCTTGTTCTTGAAAACGCGTTCAATTTAATTCGTAAACACTCTAGAAAGAACAATTTTGAATGGATTTTGATGAAACTTGGCTTTAGTATTTGTTTTCTCACAAGGATAAACCCTATTGAAAATCAGATAAATCGAAAAATATTTAGTGTCAGTTATTGCGTCTGTTTTCAAAAACGCTTTCAACTTTTGGCTTGTGAACACTCTAAACATTCCTTTTTGACAAAACTCGCTGAAATTGTTTAATATCAACCAAGGATGAGCCTTATTAAGAATTAAAAATATCAAAATATTATTAAGGGTGAACCCTATTGCAAATCATAAAAATACTGAAAAATATTTAATGAGTTGAGTTAGGTACAATTCTTGACAGTTTTTAATGAAACTAGAGACCCAAGAAAAAAATATATGGTGGAAGGTTGAATATTTCATTCCACTTTTGTAACTTTACTGAAAAGTTTTTATTTGAAATAAATGCTGCCAGTGGGCGTATATTACCTTGCCTGGCAAGCTATCTTTTAGATGAATGTTTTTTGAGTGATTGCCCTTGACTTAGTAAAGTTGCATCTAAATGGTATTGTGGGTGCAGGGTACAAAATTTTCTGTATCGCATCGCAGTTTGCGATGCAATTTTTGGCAGATTGCGATGTATTTTCTAGCAGTGGAGCAGTTTTTTTTTAGCGATGCATTAAAATTTCACCAAATCATGCTTACATCAGAAGATCTATAATTTACAGAAATAAATTATTATTTTTATGAAGATCATGTGATCATGAATCGTTATTCTGTAATAATCTCTTTTCAGATATTTTCTTAAAAATACGATGGCCTATATTGTTTTTTTTATTCGTATACTACGCTTGTGTGCCTCCCGCTTGTCCTTGTCTTTTGTTACTATAAATACACCAAGTCACCTTCATCAATATGGAAATAACGGTATGATGGTTTCTGAGCAATATGATTCCGTCTTACGAATCAGATTCGCAATCTCCCCAATTTGCAATAGAAAGTCCCCAAAGATGGCAAGAAAAAATGGACCCCGAGTGTTGTTGGTTGGACTTTACGCCTGATCATGGAAAAAAATTTAACAAATAATTATAGGTTTATTTTTGTTTTCATCTTTTATTATTATTATCAGGAAGGTCCAAGAGAGAATCGTTATCTTGAAACTAAGAAATTTGTTGTACTGTTTTAATTTTTAGATAAAATAGATAAAAAGTACATCAAAGTAGCTCTTTTTTCATATCTCATGTAAGCTATCACCCAGTTGTATTACTGCTATACAAAATACAGAAAAAAGGCGATAATTGCTCCTCAAAATTTGAATTGGAGTAATTTGTACCCTGGGGTGCATGAAAGCTGCAGGTTTCAAAGGATTTTGATGAAATTTGGTGCAAGCTATGGCATGACAAATATTAAAGGAATGTTTTTATGAGTTATTGCCCAATGTATTATTCAAATTCAATGCTGCTAGTGGGCCTATGTTACCTATGTTTGCTTTAGTAGGCTAAACTAACAAAATGCAGACAAAAACAAGGTCATTGAAGACAAAATTTAGAGAAGCGATTACGAGCACACAAACTGGTTCTTGCATAACAATCGAGATAGAAATCGTAAGAAAGAAATTGACTGCTTCCAGTTTTGTACAAATAAAAATGTCTTTGCTATCTAAAAGTACCTGCATCGCTTTTTTCTAGTTTTCGCTCAGACATTTGATAGAAAACTTGTTTTGAATTAATGAAAACAATGATTCAATGGAGGCCGCCATTTTGAATTAGTCCTAATGTTACGAGATCACTGATTGGATACATTTAGTAGTGATGTATGGTTTGCAAAGGGAGGTAATTAGTCTCTAATGAAGAGAACCTGGGATAGTGAAAGCAACAGTTGGTTCATGTATATATCCAAACATTGCTTTAGGAACATGATAGTAAGCTTGTCTGACTCTAAACTATTTTCCCCACAATTGTGTATGACCACTTACACTGAACAACAATGTGTCACTTTGCCATACTAAATGACTAACTTCTCTCACAATGGCACTGACACTTGTTTTTACAAGAAAAACTAGAGCCACACGTGGCACAGGGTGGGGCGAATTGTGGCAAAATGCAATCTTCTTAAACAATAAGGTCAAGTGCCAGACGAATCAAAATTTTCGGCGAATAATTTATGAGTAATTGCCCTTGACTAAGTAAAATTGTGTAAAAATTCATTTTCTGTAGACACTGTAGAATTTTCTATGGATTTTAATGAAACTTGGTATGAGCATTGGAATTGATAAGACGGCGGTCAAGTTCAATTTAGACGATTTTTTCGATAAAAAGTTGTTGAGTTATTGCCCCTGCGTCTATATTTGTTGTAGACAAAATAGAAGCTACAATTTTTATCAGAATTAAATGAAAATTGGTGTGAGCATTGGAATTGATAAGACGACGGTCAAGGTCAAATTTGAAGATTTTTCGGTGAACAGTTTTTGAGTTATTGCCCCTGACTCAGTAAGATTGCGTCAAAATTTTATTGTGGGTGCAATAGAAGCTACAAATTTGAATGGATTTTGATGAAACTTGGTGTGAGCATTGGAATTGATAAGAAAACAGTCGAGTTCGAATTTGGCAATTTTTTTGATGAACAGTTTTTGTGTTATTGCCCTTGACGTAGTAAAATCTTGTCAAAATTTTAGTTTTGATGCAATAAATCCTCCAATTTTCAGAGGATTTTGATGAAACTTAGTGTGAGCATTGGAATTGATTAGACCTCAGTCAAGTTTGAATTGGACAGTTTTTCAATGAACTGTTTTGAGTTATCGCCCTTGACTTAGTGAAATTGCGTCAAAATTCTATGTAGTTTCAATAAGAAGCTTAAATTTTCAAAGGATTTTGATGGAACTTGGTGTAAGCATCAGAATTGATAAGACATTAGTCAAGTTTGAATTTCTGACTTATTTTAACGAATGGTTTTTGAGTTATTGCCCTAAATATTTGTGGGTGCAAAATAAGCTACAATTTTTTAATAGATTTGATAAAATTTGGTATGAGTATTGAAATAGATAAGATGGTGGTCAAGATTTTATTTGACGGTTTTCCATGAACAGTTTTTGATATTTTGCCCTTGACTTCAATATTTATTTTGTGAATGTTTTTAGAAGCATTGCTCAATCTATTTTTCAAATTCAATGCTGCCAGTTGGCGTATGTTACCTTGCCAGTTTTGACTGTAAGTGGCGCTAAAATTCTTTATATGCACTATAAAATTCGAAATCATTCTTTCAAAAATTCAAAAAAAGTTCAATAATTTCGAAAAACGATGGAAAAAAGTGTGCAAAAAATTTTAAAAATTATTTAATTGCTATCCTATTGCATATTATATATAGATTCTAAAAATGAAAATCTGAGCAAATTCGGTCGACAATTAAGCCCTCTAGAGTGGAAAAACTACTTTCAGCAATTGTTGCACTGAGACACTTCCAGTATTGCAAAAATGTTACATTCAATAAATTCGCTACACATCCCAACTACACAAGGTCTAGGAAAGTTGAATGGTTGTTGCAACTACTGTAGTCTAAGCGCTGTGGGTGTTTGAAAATTGAAAAATGAAAAAAAAAAATTGCATTTTGAAAACAAAAACATGACTAGAAAGGGCTTTGGATATAATCCTGACTTGAAAGGAGGCAGAAATATTGGGCCATGAACAATTTGATGTAGAAACTGGAGTCGTTCTTTATTCCATCATGTGCAACAAAAAAACAACTAGAATTGCTTACAATTATGAACGTATTTCGAGAGCCTTAAAATATTATGTAGGCTAAATTTGCAATGACCTACATCTAAACAATATATTGAATATCATTTGACCTAGTTTTCAAACTCATAAAAAAATTATGTCATACCCTCCGTAACGGATAAAAATGGCGAAAATATGAAAATTATCAATTTTTGCTGTATTTAAGTACACTTATCTCTATGAATTTTTTAAGTAAGCCAAATAAAAAAATACCTACTCGTAGACAATATATTGAATATTATTTGACTTCATTTTCAAGGTCATAGATTAAGTGGGTCAAACCTTCCGTAGCCGTTAAAATGACCTAATTTTGAAAAAATCGGCCTCCAAGAAAAGGTAGATAATGATCCATTGTATCTCTGTGCTAAATTTCATCAAAATCGATCTATCAGTAGTGTCTGAATTTCGGATTTAAGAATTGTAACGAAAATTCAAAATGGCGGCCGATATGGCAGCTTGACCTAATTATTTAGGTCAAATCAATTACTATTGACAAGTTATTTATAAAACAGTTTTCACTTTTCACGTAGCAGTTATAGACCGAAAGTTACGTAATTACGTCATTTGAGGCTAAACCGGAAGTGGAATTTTTTTTTCTCATTTTTTCAAAAATTATAATCATATCGCCTATCAACTGGTAAAGTTTCAAAATTTTACCATTTATATTAAACGAGATATCACGGTCTGAAATTTTTGCCGATGACCCTTGAATATTGAATTGCAAATCGTGGGTAAAATATTTAACCTAATTGCATAAAACCTATAATTGTTAGTTGACAAATACATTGAAGTTTTCAAATCTGAAAATCCGGTCAAAATCGAAGTGAAAATGAACTTGCTAAAGCAAAAAAACCTCAACTTCCGGTTCTCACTTCCGGTCAGAGATAGAACTTCCGGTTTTGTTTTATTTGATAATAGAAATCATTCTAATATTAACTGTAGATTTAGAATTTCTGTACCTTTTACCAGTTTGTCTGCAAACTCATCCAAGAATCGCAAAAAAAAAAATAAATAAAATAATCCGAACGATTACAATACATTTTCGCCAAAGTCGAAATACGTAAATATGTGCACACCATTGTTTCGCAGTGAAAGTTTGCATATACCATCCTATTGAAAACACAGTGTAAGGCCTAATTTAAGTTCCTGATTTTTTATCTTTATTGTATACATATATAAAACTTTCGCCTTACTTTTGTGTTGAAAATAAATTTTAAAAATGACCAATATTACTTCAGACAAAATGGTGTAGCACCTAATTTCATCACAAAACCAATGACCAGACAAGAAAACAACGGCAAAAAATTATATTTTGAATGTCAACTTGCAGCTGACCCAACTCCTCAAATAACATGGTACAGAGATGCTACACCTATAACACAAGGAGGTGAGTATTTTATTTTAACGGGTGAGTCTGGGCAAAATTTCGGAAAGGAACCAAGTGGCACAATGATTTAAGATGACAGACTCTTGTCTTTATGATAATTAACACATTATTTTATGCACTTGAACAATTAAAAAGATATTTGTAAATGGATTTTAGGTCGTTTTAAGATAAAAGCAGAAAGTAAAGAACCCAAAAAATATTTCCTAACATTGGAAATAACAGATGTTAATGCCCAAGATGCTGGAAATTATAAAGTAACAGCTAAAAATGACCTAGGCGAAAGTAATGCAACTATTCGTTTGAATTTTGACAGTAAGTTTTCAACATTTTAATCTTGTTTAATATTATGCAATGTTGTCTTAATGTTTTAGTTTGAGCAGTGCAGACACCCATTTTTAACCTAAAACAATATTTTTTTCATTGTTTGTATCATACAACAGTTAACTTGATCAAGAGATGTTGATTAAGAGAAAAGTTATTAAAATTTTAATCAAAATAAAGTTTAGTATTTAACCCTTTGAACCCTGATATTATATAACGTCATTGTACTTCATTTCCTGAGTTCCACGTCATAATAACGTCATATTGATCAATTCATGATAAATGATAGAAAAAAATGCGGAATGGACAAAAAATGCAAAAAACAATACCAGCATCTGATATTGCTGAATCTTCAGCTTTTTATTCTTTGATGTATTGATCAATATGGGCTGAATGTGAGACAGGACCATGTCCTCGTGTATTGGGCCTTATTCTGACCCATGTAAAATAAAGAGTTTATTATTATTATTATTATAAAATCAGTAGGAATTATTCAACCAATAAAACTGTTCCTCACCTAAAAACTAACAAGTATTGAAAACTCTACAAACTAGAATAGACAAAAATTAATTTTTTTTACCTACAAGTTATATAAATAGTCTTAGGACTTTGCAAATTTTTTTCATTAGCCATGTTCAAACAGTTTAAAAGAGTAAATAAATAAGACAAAACAAGTTACACTACATCATTTCATGTTTTCTGTTATAATAAATAGGAAACATTAAAAATATTAGAAAGCATTATTGTCAAATACATTTCACACTATTATGGTCAATAAAAAAGAGCTGTTTCCTGTTTAAGTATAATATAGTATGATAAGTAAGATCTTCATCTACCACTACATCTTATATTGATTCAAGTGACATTTCTTAAGTATAGAATAATTGAAAATATTTTAGATGAACAAATGGATGTGGAAGAAAGTGGTAATATTTTAAAACAATTTAGCAATTTCAGAGTGTTATGAATAAATTCAAAAATTATTAAGCATTCAGTTTTCAAAATTAACAGAGATTTTATTTTATTTTTTGATATTTTTGTGCATTGTGTATTTGATATTCAGTTGTGTTTATTTTATTTTATATCCCTTTATATTTCTATCTCCAATGACAAATACTTCCACTGAATATATTTCCCAAGATTTGATCATTTCTGAAGTGTATGGTTTTTTTTTTTTGAATTATGTACTTGGTTGATTTAATTGAGTAATATATCATTGAGATTATAATGGAATGTTACTAAAAGGAATCATTAGGAGTAACTATTTGAAATCGACATTAGTGATTACAGATTTCAAATCTAGGTTCATAAAGGTGCTTGAAGTACACTAGGATAATCTGCACATGCATCTGTCATATGGTATTGCCATATGATTTTCTTGTACATTTGGAATGTTCCTGCCAGTACAGTAGTTTTCCAACATCAATCACAAATCACTTAGTTCAAATTAGCTTAAGGACACACTGGTTATTACCATAATTACCTTGGTTTAAAGAGGTCAGATATGTATCTGATCATATGTTTGACACTGTTTAAATATTACTGTTGTCTTAAGATTCTAGCTAAAACTGTGAGTCAGAACAGTAATGAGTTAACAGTCACTTGACAATTGGTGTTATTTCTGTTAAAGGTCAAAAAGGTTTTGCAAACATTTAGGCATTTGACTTTTTTTGTTTTTTCATCCTTTATGGAAATGTCTGAATTTTTATACGCCTACATTATTATGTATTACGTCGTCATCCCTGTCCGACCGTCGGTCGGTCCGTCCGTCTTGTTGATTGTGAACGTGATAGAGACAACAGTTTTTGTCGGATTCGAATGAAACTTGCTGTGATCATTTATGTTGATAAGATCTCGGACAAGTTCGAATTTGGTGATTTTTCGATGAACGGTTTATGAGTTATTGCATTTTACTTAGTCAAAATGCATCAAAAATTGGCTTGTGAACGCAAAAGAGACTACAGCTTTTATGGGATTTGAATGAAACTTGCTGTGATCATTTATATTGATGAGATCTCGGACAATTGCGAAATCGAGGATTATTCGACGAACGGTTTTTGAGTCAGTGCACTTGACTTAGTCAAAACGCGTCAAAATTGGCTTGTGAATGCAATAGAAACAACAGTTTTCAATGGATTTGAACGAAACTTGCTGTGATTATTTATATTGAAGAGATCTCAGAATATATATTTTTGAAAAAGATTTCCCTTTAATTTGGTTGACAATTGATATTTACTATGGACTATGGATACGACTGGCGCTTCCCCCTACAACACTTTAGAAGACCCCAATTTCCCCCGCATAAACAGCAACAATACCACAGGAATCAGTATAATATGCAACCGAATCGGTACAACAGGCAGTATGATAGGCAAACGTATCAGTATGATAGACAACAGTCCTATAGCAATAGACAACAACATGATAGACAACAGTACCGTGATAATAGACAACAGTATAATAGACAACAATATCAGACACAGCAGCAACCCCATTACAGACAGCAGCAGGATACGAACCCCATTGTGAAGGCATTGTTTCAGATTCTACAGTGCCTACATCATGTTTCTGTCATTTCACAGCAAGCAAACAATGGTTCGCCTACTCGTGGCTTTCTTTTTAAAATCAATGACTTAAATCGGTTTGTAAAACCAGCTTTGAGGAATACGTCAATTATTTCGGCCATTCAAAATGTAAACAAAACCTGGGCTAAAGACGTGGCATTGGCACTGAAATCTCATTATGAGAATATGCTTGCAGAAAAAATTAACTTTGTGAAGTCTCGCAAACTTTCTGATCAAAACTTAAGGCAGCTCTCGTCGGAAGCTATTAACTGGGCAAAAAAATCTTACCATCGGTTGCACCGCGATACTTTAGAAAAATATAATCGCACAATAAATTCTCTCGCGTGTCAGAACCAGATTTCGGAAATTGACATGATTGTGGACGCTGTGGAATCTACTTCATCTACAAGCAAGCCGCCAGCAATTGCCAATCGATTTGATCCACTAACGCAGTCTTCCAAGAAACGCCAACACTCTCCACCTGCCACTGACCATTTCGAAACTGAAATACTGCCAACCCCTAAAAGACATAATGCCAAAATCAATTTTTCATCACCTCTTTCCAATACCGCCTTACCATTACCCCAGTCACCAAATACTCCGACCAATAACCACCGCCGAACACCTATGTCCAATCCTGAGACACCCATACAGACAATAGGCACTAGACGACGTCTTAGCTTAGGACATCAACCAGCCAATAAACCACACCATAACGACCATGATAACAGAAAATCTGGCTGGAGTCTCCCGGAAATACTTAAACCTATCCTGATCATCGGTTCATCCAATATCTCTCGTGTACCAGAAATAGACCTCAACACTCAAGCTGAATCCTACCCCGGAGCCCGTATCAGACACATCTTCAATATCCTTTGTAAAACAGACCCTACAGACATACCAAAAAAAGTCATATTTCATGTAGGTATCAACAATAGACAGGAGCCAGGTGAGATTATCTACAAACAGATCTTGGAACTTCTAAACCTAGCCCATTCGAAATTCCCCGCAGCTTCAATTTATGCCACACAGATACCATTTTCTACAAGTCTTCAAAGAGTTGAACCTCATGCTACAGAGAATCTTCGCCGCTATAATCATATCATCTACCATAAGCCATCTCCTGTCGCCACCACTATTCCGAGATTCAATGGAATGGTCGAGGTAACGTCCGATCATGTCCACTGGACAGCCTCCACTGCTACAAGTATCTACGTTAAATGGGTCTCTCATTTAAACTAGATGCGGGAGGAAGTAATCTAAAATTAGGCCGAACAATATTGAATCTTAGTACGCGTACACTTTCTCCCGTTGAAGAAAGACTTCTGGATCGCGGTTTAACTTTTATTCCTGTGTCAAAACCATTGTCTAATTCACCAATTTTATCGTCAGTTATAGAAATCCAACGAGTATTCAAACTCAATTTTTTCTTTCGTGAACGTCTTGGCCGCGGTAAGCGTACCAAATTTGTTGAAAAAACTGGTTGGAATCCACCAGATAGTGCGATAGACAATGGTATTCTTAATATTTGCGATGAAATGTATGATGAAGTCTCTCGGTTACCTTTGGTACAAGAGAAGAATAATTTAACCAACTTTGAACGTAAAAATCTCAAGATCTTAAAGAATGATGACAGCATCATAATCCGTAAAAGTGACAAAGGCAGTTGCTGTGTAATACAGAATCGCGCGGACTATATTTTTGAATTAGAAAAACAATTAAGCAACCAACATCATTATCGTGAACTAGATAGACCAATTTTCATGGAAACTGCGAAAAAAATCAATGATATTTTGAAAACACTAGTAACAAAGAAGATTCTTTCCAATGCACAATTTGACTATCTTTCCGCGAAACCAAATGCACGTCAACGCCATATTTATTCATTACCGAAAATCCACAAGAATCCCGAAACCGAATGGAGCGTCGCGAATAAGATTCCGAAAGGCAGACCGATTATTTCCGATTGCGCTAGTGAGTCATACCAAGTTCTGAATATATCGATTATTTTTTATTACCTTTGGCATGTAAACATCCATCATATCTTAAAGATACTACCGACTTTATTGAAAAAATCAAAAAATTAGATATTCCGCCTAATGCATTTTTTATATCTTTAGATGTTTCGAGTATGTATACCAACATTGATAACAATGTTGGTTTAGACGCTGTCCGTAAAGCCTTTCATAGAAATCCTTCCGATGAAAGACCAGATAATGAAATTTTAGAACTTCTTGAAATATGTTTAACGCGCAATGACTTTACTTTTAATGGAAAAACTTATCTTCAAATTTCTGGAACAGCTATGGGCAAACGATTTGCTCCTAGCTACGCGAACATCTTTATGGCCGAGTGGAAACGCGAAATAGACCAAATTTCACCTTTTAAACCTCTTTTTTATGGTAGATTTCTCGACGACATTTTTATTATTTGGACTGAATCATAAGAAAACTTTTGGCAATATTTTGAAATTCTAAGCAACCACCACCCTTCAGTTAAATTAACAGCAAACATTAGCGACAATAGTATGGATTTCTTGGACACTACGGTGTTCAAGGGAAATGATTTCGAACAATCTTCTAAAGTAGATGTAAAAGTATTCTTCAAAGCAACCGATACACACCAACTTTTGTTTAAAAGCTCGTTTCACCCGAAGCATACATTTTCTGCGATAATAAAATCACAAATCCTAAGGTTCCATAGGATTTGTACACAACAGACCGATTTTGATTCCGCGTGCAACCTAGTTTTTAGTAAATTGCGAGAGAGGGGTTACTCAAAACGATTTTTACGCAAAATTAAAAACGACACGTTATTACAACTTCAGAAAAAACATGACCCCCCTCCTCCACCGACTGGATTTGGCTCAAAACCTTGTGGTGGTTCTGCGTGTCGTACCTGCGAACATGTACCTATTTCTCATTTCTTTAAAAACAATAAAACTGACAAAACTTTTCTTATGACTGACCAACTTTCATGCGGCGACCAAAACCTTATTTACCTAATTTCATGTAAAAAATGCGACGTACAGTACATTGGAGAAACTAAGAACGCGTTACGGACTCGATTTAATGGCCATCGGTACGATATAGTACATGGCAAAAATAGACCGATTTCAAATCACTTTAATCTACCCGACCATTCCATGGAAGACTTATTGATTATGCCAATCGAAAAGATACAACCTATGATCAATATCAAGCCCAAGCAAAGAAGACTACAACGCGAGAGTTATTGGATGGACCAACTTCAAACCGTACACCCAAATGGATTAAATATACAGCACGATAACCAGATAATACCCTTTGTTGCCATCTACAACCATACTGCCACCAATGCCTCCCATATCGTTAGACGCCACTACCAGAAACTTCAAGATCATTATCCCCATGTTTACAGCAAGCGACTTGTAACAGCCTATAGAAGAAACAAAAACCTCAGTAATATCCTAGTCCATGGTAGACTTGACCCTCAACAATCCAATATTTTATAAACCAATTAAGATTTATATTCCAGCAATTTTACTTTCTCTAATATCTTTCAATTTCTTGCAGGTACATGTACAAAATTTATTCTTTAATGTTCTCATATTACAGGATCTATCATTAGGTATCCATTGACAGAAGAATTTTAATATTTTTCCAGCTATTTTACCAAAAGAATTTATACTTTTTAGAGATGTGTTTTTTCAAAAATAACAAATTTAATTTTCTTAACCTTTAACTTGCACCTTGTAAATCTTTACTTTGCGACCTAGGCCAGTGCTTTTATGAGACTTAGTTCTCATCACCATCTAACACAAGTTAGAAATTGGCGATTTTTCCATAAACAGTTTTTGAGTTATTGCACTTGACTTAGTTAAAACCCGTTAAAATTGGCTTGTAAACGCTATAGAGAATACATTTTTCATTGGATTTGAATGAAACTTACTGTTATCATTTATATTGATGAGATCTTGGAGAAATTTAAAATAGGCGATTTTTCGATGAACTTTTTTTGAGTTATTGCACTTGACTTAAATTAACCCGTCAAAATTGGTTTGTGAAAGCGATAGAGATCACAATTTCCATGGATTTGAATGAAACTTTGTGTCATCATTTATATTGATGAGATCTTAACCAAGATTGATAGTGACGATTTTTGGGTGAATGTTTTTTGAGTTATTGCCCTTGACTTAGTCAAAACGCGTCAAAAAAGACTTGTGATCACCACAAAGACAACACTGATATCTGATTTGAATGAAATTTGGTGTGATCATTGTAGTTGATGAAATCTTGGTCAAGTACAAAGTTGACGATTTTTTGATTAACTTTTTTTGAGTTATTACTGTTATTAGTCAAAACACTGCAAAATTAGCTTGTGATTGCAAAAGACAATACAGTTTTCATCTGATTTGAATGAAATTTGATATGATCATTTTTATTGTTGAGATCTTGAACAAGTTCAGTGGGTATTTACTATTTTTCAATGAACTATATTTGAGTTATTGCCCTTGACTTAGTCCAAACTCATGAAAATTAGCCAGTAAATACAATAGAGACTAGGTTTTATCTGATTTGAATCAAATTTTGGTGTGAACATTTGAATCAAATTTTGGTGTGAACATTTATATTGATGAGAACTTGGATTAGACATAAATAATGTTGGAGTTTCTGCCCGAGTTAAAACAGAAAATATGTTTTAAGGTGGGCGTATCTTGCTAGGCAACCGCTTGTTGTAATTGATTTAAAGCTTTACTAATCCAAATCCTGCAAAGTATAACATGTTTTGAAGGTATTTGTTTGATATGTGAATTTTATTATTAATTGTGTTTTATTAATATAACATTATAACTAACTTACAGGTACTGATGTGATAGGGAAAGAAAACCAACCGGTTTTCACTCAGAAGCCAGCGATTAGTCAAGCTGGAGAGAAGATTATTTTAGAATGTAAACTTACAGCAGATCCCAAACCTACAATAACATGGATGTTTAATGATCAAATAATCCAAAAATCTTCTCGTATCAATACAATTCACAGAACTGTAGGTGTAACGCATACTGTTATATTAGAAATAACAAACGTCACCTTACAGGATGGTGGTGAATATAAATCGCTTGCTAAAAATATACATGGTGAAGCAACTGCTACCATATCACTTAACTTTGAAGGTGGGTTCACTAATCTACAGAAATTTAAGAAAAATAAAGAAGGATATATATTTTTCAACAGAAATCTTGTTAAAAAATATTCTAATTAAAAAAGGGCTTGATTATAGAATTAGTTGATATAGTTGATAACAAATAGTTTCTTCATACTAACTTAACAATAGAAATAATAGAATTTAAATCGTAACATTTAAATTAATTTCAAGGCATTTGTGGGTTATATCTACTCATTGTAGTAATTGAAACTACATGTATTCATTGAATGTATTTTTTATTTAATCAATTATTGTTACTTTTTAGGTTCCAAAAAACCCATGTAAGTATAAGAATTTTCTGTTATATAGCATGTATATATTAGCTATCATCTTTACACAATGATGCATAATAATTTTGATTAATTTATTGGTAATTGTCAGACAAAGGTCAAATAAATTTGATACTCAACTAAGAGGCATTATGTCACCAGTTTGGTCTGATATGATCATTGAGTTTGATATTTTTTATACTACCACATGAAATGGGGGTGTTTATTGTCGTCACCCATGTCTGTTAGTCCACAATCTACAGGGTGCAATTCTTGACGGATTTGATATAAGTATTTATGATCACACAAGGATGAACCCTATTGAAAATCAGTGAAATAAAAAAAATGTAGTATGAGTTATTGCCCTTGTCCTTGAATATCAACCAAGGATAAACTCTATTGAAGATATGCAAAATAAAAAAAATATTCAGTATTCAGCTGTCATGTTGGAATTTGACAAATTGTCAAAAAACGTTTTTTTTAGTTATTGCATCGAAGTAGTATTGTGGGCGCTAAAGAAGCTACAATTTTCAATTGATTTGAATGAAACTTCGTGTGATTATTGGAATTTATATGGCTGCAGTCAAGTTCAAACTTGATAATTTTGATGAACGATTTTTTAGTTTTTTGTTCTTGACAAAGTAAAATCTTTATTGTCGGTGCTATAGAAGCTACAATTTTCAATTGATTTTGATGAAACTTGCTGTGGACTTTTGGATTGAGGTTTGTTTGTATATTTAGATGCTATTGAAGAAAAAAATGATTTAACAATCATATGTTACCTTGACTGACCAGCTATCTTGATTAAACTTGTTGAAATGGTTGATTATCAAATAAGGATGTACCAAAACTCAACAAAAAATATCGAAAACTATTTAATGAGTTACTGCCTTGTTTTTTATGGTACAATTCTTGACAGATTTTAATGAAACTTAATTAATATTGTACATTATCAGCCCAGAAAAGAAGTATATGACGAAACGTTGAATACGTCATTGATTGTTACTGTCTGTCAAGTTTTTATTCAAAATCAATGCTGCCAGTTAAGTATATTACCTTGCCTGGCAAGATATCTTAATAACAAGAAATTAATTAGTTCATTGTCATCGTTAAATAGAAAAATACACATTCCTTACACTATTGTTTGTTTCTTATAGTCTTCCTGATGGGAAAGCTCCACATTTCCTTACAAAACCAATGATTAAACAAGAAAAAACACAGTTATTAATGACCTGTGGGTTAGAGGCCAAACCTTCACCACAAATTCGATGGTATCATGATGATAAAGAAATAGGTGGTGGTGGACGTGTGGTAATAACATTAGATAGAAATGCAAGTGGACCGGACATGTATAATGCTGTTCTTAAAATCAAGGTAAGGTTCTCTAGTAAAAGCAAATTGGCATCTACTGTTACATGCACTATTTGAAAAACATTTCAGTATTTGGTTATCATCATAATTATTTCAAATTCAGAGAAACATTTGTTGTACAAATGTAGAACCAAGTAAACATTTCTGTTGTTACAAATGCTTGATTTGATTTCCTAATCCATGCTAAAGCAACTTGAGATTCTGACATATAATACACTACAGGATCTATTAGACTCTTCAAGGCTTCTTTTTTTACACAAAGCTAACCTTACAGAAATTAGACATGCTTATACCTAGGTATATTTCTTCTAAGGTGCTACACATGTTTTGAAGGCTATTAAATTACAGTGTATTTAGCCAGAATTTAAATCTACACATCTCAAATAGACAAACAAACCAAACGCTTACTCAGACAAAACACACCAAAAAGATGTAATTGAATTGAATCAGCATTTTGGAGCTCAGAAAAATGGTTGTGACTTACCGTATAATTTTGAATATAGTGTCCACCCTTCCTTGCCTCCGCGAAATTGGGGAAAATTCATTTACCCATATATAGTGCTCACCCCTTTTTGTGGCAAAAATACACCAATAGTGGTCAATACATAAGTCATCATTCATAGTGTTTTTTGTAATAAACAATGTTCTACTGCATCTTACATTGCTACTATAATTTTTATAATAAAACCCATTTTAATCACATAGTTATTGTTTCTAATCTCTCGTGTTGGTATTTATTAAGTTGATATTTAGAAATCATGTATGAAAATTATTAAGATTAAAGGCTATACTAATCGATAAATTGGTACACGACTTTATCCAGATACCGCACTATTCAATTAAGGTACTCACCTGATTCGGTACTCACTTGATTAACAAAATCTTTATGAAGTAGTGCAAAATGTGCAATTAACATAGACGTTAACGGAAAATACCATTGACAGGAATTCGAAGGGCTTACAATAATTAACTTAGTGTAAGATTAATAGGCCCAATCATTGCTGGAGGGAAACGATTCTCCAAATAGTTTATTTTTTATCCTCTGCTTTAACCCCGCATAAATTTATCAACTAGTATTGCCTCTCAACGGAAAATTGACGACGTGAACTATGTGTATCATATCTGATGAATAATTAGGGAACCAATGGATTATATTAAAACTCAGTATATTCAGTATATTCAGTCAAGACTCGATTATATATAGGCATGTCATAAAGCATGTTAATCAATTGTTCCATTCAAAATACTTGGACCGTGATCATTATTTTTGGTACCTCTCATCTTCACGTAATATTTTCCATTCAATTTACACAAAAATTAACTTGAATCATTTAAATTTTGTTCAAATATTTCACAATAAATATTTACTTAATAGATAATATTCATATTGAGCCATTATTTAAAATCATAATCCAATCTTTTACACAAATCAATTTTACTGTGAATGTCGATGAAGGTAGAAAAAACGTCGATTTGCAGTATTTTCATGGGAAAAAATACTCAATTTTTATTTTACTGTGTATAGTGTGCACCCCTCTTCGTTGGGCCCGTTTTAGAGTAAAAACCTGAAAACTATGGAATGATAAACTTCTAACTAAGATTGCTACACTTCAACACAATTAAACATAACAAAATTAACAATGATTTAAAATAACTCTTATATTATAATCAGGTATGTTTCTCTCATCGTTACCCAATATTTCACTTTCTTTTAAATGGCCATCGATCAGGAATAAGTTGTTTTTTTTGAACGGCACTGGGTTCTTATTACTATAGGCCTAGGCCATAATAGGGCTTACTGATTCGGTGCCTTCACGGTTAATGGATTCACGGATCATAGGTCACAGCATAATATTATTGAAAGGAGACTGACTGACCCAAATTTGCAGCACTTTCATCCTATATTGATAATTAGATCTAGACCTCACAAATGGAGCAAGTGTTACGAAGTCGCGTTATAAATACATAATATGTATTTAATAAACAACATGTACTATAAGAATTGAAAGAAAGGAAAGTGAAAGTGGAAGGCATGTTGACCGTCGGGGTTATTCCAGTTGAACATCAGTCTATTTTTAGTAAAAACAGAAACATACCACTCCTCGTTTCTCTGATGCCACGTTAATTTTTTTTAAAACAATGTTTGCAGTATATCGTTTACGATATATCACAATAATTTATTTAAAACAGTATATTGCGGTGTAAACGATATTTCTATATTTTACTCACCAGACGATATTACTAACGGTATCAATTCCCATACTGGTATTTATCGTAATACTGGTATATCTCCTAGCCCTACATTCAGAGAATACAAAATTTATCTAAAATGCTCTTATCTAAATAATTTCTTAAATGAAAACAAAGAGTGGAATTTAAAATAAAGAGACTTGATGTTACTCCAAAAAGTACTCCAATGAACACCTGAAAAAATCTATGGCTTTCATTAATACTAATATCAAGAAATATCTATAAACATACGATAGCAGTGAAATATCATATATTAAAGGATTTAATGATGGACCAGCATAAAGATTATCATTTAATCTAAATTCATTAGTTTTACACGAAGCATCATATACAACCCGCGCCAGTTCTGGGATCAATTACAGAAACTTAGACCCTGTCGAAAAAACAAAATCCCATTCGAGGTTTATAATGAAAATAGCGAAATAACAACTGATCGTAATGAAGTGCTAAGAACATGGTGTAAAGACTTTTCGGAAATGTATAATCCAAATGAGCTGGACTCCAAAGATACAGAATTCCGTAAGACCATCCTGCATGAAAAAGAGGGTTTTGAGGATGGTATGAGAAGCGGTTTGGATTATCCTAATGAAGGTTTAAATACTAATATATCCCTTGGCGAAATTGACTGTGCTTTGTCCCGAGCTAAAAATGGTAAGGCTTCAGGAACAGATAAACTTCCTTATGAGGTCCTTAGATATCCGATTGTGAAAACATTCTTACAAACACTAACATGGAATCATTCCATCTTTGTGGCGAAAGGCAATCATATCACCTATACCAAAAGGCATGTCCAAAGATGCTCAAATATCTACCAACTACCGAGGAATCAGCTTATTGTCTTGTGTGAGTAAACTTTACACTTCAATTCTAAATAAACGTCTAGTAAGCTACCTTGAAACAAACCAACTTCTTGTAGATGAACAGAATGGTTTTAGACCAAACAGATCGTGTCAGGATCATGTCTTCGTTGCTAATTCTGTTATCAAAGCGAGGTTAAATTTGAAACAACCAACATATTCCGCGTTCATAGATTTCAGAAAAGCTTTTGATTGTATTGATAGGGACTATATGTTATACAAACTGCTACAAAATGGCATTACGGGGGACTTTTATCACTTGGTACTCTCAATGTATACTGACACAGAAGCATGTGCGAATAAATGGAAGAGTGTCTGATTGGTTTAAATGCGTATCAGGTGTGCGACAAGGCGATAATCTATCCCCAACTCTATTCTCGCTTTTCATAAACGACTTAGCTATCGGACTTAAACATATGAATATGGGAGTCAATGGACGGAACGTGTGCGTTCTACTGTATGCAGATGACGTCATGCTTATATTGCCAAATGAGTTAAATCTCCAAGAAATGTTGAACTTTGTAGACAGCTGGTGCTTTAAGTGGGGGATTGTCTGTAAATCAAGCTAAAACAAAAGTTATACACTTCCGACACAAACGAAAAGAACAAAGTAAAACACAAATGACAATAGGCGTCCATCATCTTGAATATGAATCATCATATAAATATCTTGGGGTTGTTATGGATCAGCATTTAGACTATGAAAATTGTGCCTCAACTCTAGCACAATTTGCTGGCCGTGCTTTAGGTGCCATTATATCAAAAATCCACAAATACAAGTCTGTAGGGATAAAAACCTTCTCTAAACTATTTGAGTCTTGTGTACAACCAATCATGGAATATTGTTCCGGTGTGTGGGGAGCAAAGAAGTTTTTAAAACTAGACCAAATACAGAATTGGGCAATACACTATTTCCTAGGTGTGCACAGATACACTCTGTTAGTAGCACTAAATGGTGAAATGGGATGGACTCTGTGTTATCTTCGTCGCTGGATGAACATTCTAAAATTGTGGAATCGACTTGTCACAGTAAAATTACAAAAGCAAAGAAAACATTACTTGAAATTTACGAAAATCAATGGCAAACTGAAATCCAATCTATATCAAAACTAAGGACGTATATCAAATTTAAAAAGAATTATGAAACTGAATCATATGTTAACATGAACTTATCCAAAACAGAACGATCGCACATGGCGCAGTTAAGATGTGGTATCCTTCCGTTAAGACGAAAGGATATGTGAAATCAAGGACGAAAGCCATTTCCTGTTAAATTGTTCTCTATATTCAGCCCAGCGTAAAAACCTTCTTAGTAAGTTGAATGTTAATGGTTTCGACTCCATGGACGACGATAATTAATTAGATACACTGCTCTCATTCCCAAGACAATGTGCTCGCTTTATAACCAGTGCATTTGAATTAATACGTAAAACATCATATGTATGACTAAAATATGTCCAGATAATAATTGAATACTGAATAAATCTAACTATATTCATATAATAATTGAATACTGAATAATTCTAAATATGTCCATATAATAATTGAATACTAATTAATTCTAAATATGTCCATATAATAATTGAATACTGAATAAATCTTAATATGTCCATATTATAATTGAATACTGAATAATTCTTAATATGTCCATATAATAATTGAATACTGAATAATTCTAACTATCTTCATATAATAATTGAATACTGAATAATTCAAAATATGTCCATATAATAATTGAATACTAATTAATTCTAAATATGTCCATATAATAATTGAATACTGAATAAATCTTAATATGTCCATATAACAATTGAATACTGAATAATTCTAACTATATTCATATAATAATTGAATACTGAATAATTCTAAATATGTCCATATAATAATTGAATACTGAATAATTCTAAATATGTCCATATAATAATTGAATACTAAATAATTCCTATCATTATAAATGATGAAAACTTTCATTAATGAAAATATAGCGTATTTAAATAATAGTGACTAATAGGCCCAGGAGGCCGGGTGGTTGTAAGTAGTCGCGTTGTATTTATGTATATAGATTGTTAATTCTTTTACCACATGTCACTATAATAAACACAATTTATTATTATTATTATACAATTCTTAATCTTGCTGTTTCTTTATCCAGTATCAAATCTTTCCTATATAGAAATCAATATTTTCGTGCAACTCACAAATAAAATATGCAAATATTTAACAATATTGATGAATTTGGATAGGAAATAAGGAAACTGGGCATGAGTAAGTCCAATTTACAGAATTTCCACTTTTTAATCCACCCCAGATCTGAAAATAGTGAATTAGGGAAAGTATCATTAACCGACATGAAAAACAAAGTAATTTTACCTATAATGACAAGTTCATGTTTGATAGTCAATTTCGAAATTAGCAATGTATCTTGCCATGGTCATTGTGTCATCTGGCAGTGATGACTTAAAGATATTTATAAAACTAAAGCTTACACTTTTGATATCAATTGCATTAAAATACCTTCAAACAATTAATAAGTGATTTTTTTTGTTAAAACAATATCTTTTTACTGTTTTATTTAGGATCCTAAACCAGAAGATGGTGGTTCATATAAGTGTACAGCAGCAAATGATTTTGGTGAATCAAATGCTAACATCACATTAAATTTCTCAGGTTTGTTTCTTTTATGATTTTTTGAATTTTCCTTCTATCTGGATTTCAGCAAAGTTAGCAAAGAAAACATTTCTTGGTTCCCTATAGTTAGCACAGATGAAGAAAAAGTGTGTATGTATGTATGGGTGCACCACAATCACATTTTGGCATTTGTCACTATGTCATTTTGTTAAGTCAGCCGGTGCCATGACAAAGTTTTATGTCAATAATATTTTCAAATCTCTTACCCTTGCAGAAAAAACTTAGGGCAAAACAAGTACTGCTTTGAGATTTTAATCTATATTTAAATGAATTGATACTGTCAGAAGATTTTATATATCGATTTGTTATAGATCAAACTTGGGGGTTTACAAATTGTTTCAAAGGTGTTTTGAAGTAGTGTTTGGCTGATATTATCGTTGCCATTTGCTTTTCTAGCTTTCAACTCGCTAACTTGAAGGCCCAGGGCTCAATCCTGGCAAAAGTCGAGATGAACTTAGGATTTTTCAGCCCGGTTTCCCCTTGTCAGTGATGCAGGTCTGACATGAAAAAAGTAGTTCGAATGGGACAATAAACCGAGGCCCTGTGTGCTACAGACTGTGCACGTTAAAGATCCCTCGACAGCTGGAAATCGCAAAAAGAGTAGGCCAATGCTGCTGTCCTGGCAAAATTTTCCTCATTGCACACTGCATGGCGTTGCCCGTCTTCATTAGCCCATAAGGTGCAGAACAGTAGGACGTAAAACTCCATTCATTTCATTTCATTTCTAGCTTTCAAACATTTTATTACACGCTTAATTTCGTCCTCAGCGAAAATTTGTGTGAAATAGGATACTCAAATTCAGGTAGATCATTGTCATACTTATTACAACAAACAGATGCAAAGAAAACATTAAGAAGTTCAGCTTCTCTAGCATCTGTGTCAACTATATGGCCAGTATTGGGGTCGGATAGAGGAGGTATTTTAGTTGATGATTCTTGATTGAGAATCATCACTAATAGGACCTTGGACAAGTTTCTTTTCATATACATATTTCAACACTTTTTTCAGATTATTTACCTTGTTGCTTTGTTTTTTTAATTTAAGTATATCACCTTCACTTTTCGTTCGTATGGCCTTTACCTGAAACAGTTCCGAATTCGTATTTCAAGACGTATATTTGAATTAAACCAAGGTTTATCTAATGGCCTTATTATGACATTTTTCTTATTTATACATTGATTGATAAATCCCTTTAGAACCTTATAAAATGGATTGCAAGCGTCATCTACAGTTAGTTAAGAGAAAAGGCCAGGCCAATCAAAACTTTTGATCAAATCATTCAAAATTTTATAACAGCTGCAGGATACTATTCTGTCTGGAGAAAGCACCATACTGTGGATTATCCTTATCAATAACAAGTCCAACCTCATTCACCACTGTAGACTTGTGCACTTTAGACAGTATTTTTATATACTGTTTCCTTGCCTCTGGTTCCATTTCAACTCCAAACTTTAGCTGTGATATGTTTCTATAACTAGATTCATCCAGTTGGGTTATAGTATTTATCATGGGAGTTGGGTCTTTATTTCTTTTAGATGACTTATCCAATAGTGTAATCATTTTGGTACTCACATCATGTGCAATAGAAGCTGTCAACCTACCGACTCTTTGTAATTTCCACAGTTTATTTCCTTTCTGACCTCTTGTAGCTATCTCTATGACATCTTCATCTGTATGGCTCAATAATTCACTAAGAGATGGTCCCATTGAAGTCCTTACCTCCTCTATAAAAACATCATTTGGTGACAGTAAATTTTGTCCCTGAAACACCACACCATCAGGACAGGTGTCCCTGACTTGGATTTTTTGGAAATTAATGTCTTCGACTTTCATTGGTTCCAAATGTGTCGAGTCTATCCCACATCTGTTCCATTGACAAAGTCTATCTGTACATGCCTTGTTAGTGATACCCTGCCTCCAGAAGTAATCCATTTTGAAGAGGATGGCTGCAACATGATTACATGTTGATCCCAACATGAAATGATATAACATTAATATTATGAGTAATACATTAACCTTGTAAACATATGGTAATGTTACGACTCAAAAAGTCTTTACTGGTACATTAAACATAATGATATTTCAATGAAATTTAAAACCATATACCGGGTAGTTATTTAGCTGTTATAATGATGATCAGTCATTTGAAGGAACATCTTTTGGGTATATGATCGAGTCAAGGTCCACTGACTGGACTCATATGACTGAGCCATCAAATCTTTACTATGTATAAAGCAATAATTAAATTCCGATGACAATCTACAGCAGTGATTTAAGTTCTTATATCTGGAATACAGGATGGTATTACCTCTCTTACATACGGTATTAAGTCTGTCAGGAAACCAAACTAAGGCGTTTCTTCATAATTGAAATTTCAACTTTGAACAAAAACCAAAACTAACAACATTCAACTGAAATCAGAAAAAGTGGAACAAACATAACAATTATTTCCAAAAATATAACCGTGTAAACATTTTGTAGTAAAGATTTATCCACTCAAAAATATTTCCACCAGGTATTTGGTACAGGTGTTCATGAAGTAACATCTTTAGATTGAATTAAATTGAATATTTAACACAAAATCATTAACAAAATTATTATCTTTAATGAGAAAAAAAGCATTAATGACAACCAAAACATGCTGGAAACAATGAAGAGTGACTTACCCTGCAAAACAGGTACAATACGCGGATTGTATTGCCCCATTTTTCTTATGTAACATAATCCATATGTTGTGAGGAACCCTTCCTATTCTTTGTGACGGGGTGCACTTGGATTTGACAAAACAGTACTGATTTTGTGGGGACACAGGGTGGTACAAAACCTCTTTTAACCATCCACAATCAAAGTAGCTATATGCCTTTCCTTCTTTGTAGGCATTCAGTGCGCTTTTTGTCAGGGATGAGTTAATGACACCCACTTAAGCTATGAAAGTAGGTACAAATATCACAGTACATGGTCGATGGCCACTGGTATTTCCCCTCCTCCTCACTTATCCAGCCCTTAGCTCACTGAAGGGATCTGGCTGTCTGCCATGATGGGTATTTAGAAGACTTGTGTATTGTAACGATTTCAATTTAAGCTCTTCATCTTAAGAGACTACATCCGAAGTCTCATTTCAAAGGCAGCAAAAACCCTAGCGATTAGTTCTTCTTTTTTTGCCGCTGGTTACAAGACCTTTTTTCCTACAAACTTCTTTTAGTGAGCCACAGTTCCATAGCCATAATACTTCTAGTGATATGGCCTCCGCCATGTTTTATGGTTGTTTTACATTTAATCAATCCCATTATTCCTAGCGCGCGATTAACCGTGAAAGGGTCTATTGTTGCGGACACTATAGAGAGCTGGTTTCTTGATGGATTTTGACGAAACTTGGTGTGAGTGTTTGTTATAACCCAAGGATGAGCCTTATTTAAAATCAGACCAATCAAAAAATATTTAGCATGAGTTATTGCCCATGTTCTTTAAAACCCATCTGCCTTTGTTCTTGAATTCTGTAGAGAAGGTTTTCTTGATGGATTTTGATGAAATTTATTGTGAGTGTTCCTAATAACCCAAGGATGAACTTTAATCAAAAATCAAGAAAAATCTTTCATTTACAGATAATTCTTGTCAACCTCCCGGACAAATTGGATGCCATTAAAAATGTGGGCGTATTACGATGGCCATCGCTATTTTTGAAATCAGGAATTATTTCAATTTTCCTTTTTAGGTACAGAAAAGAAAGGAAATGGGGAAGCTCCCCAGTTTATTGGAAAACCTCAAGTTAACCAAGATGCTAAAAATTTAACATTTGAATGTGTTTGTAAAGCTTTGCCTAAACCTGATGTAACATGGTTTAAAGGAACCAGTGCTCTAAAATTAGGAGGAAGACTGATATCTTCTGTTACAGAAAAAAATGGAAATTATGTTATTAAATTAGAAATATTGGTATGTCAATTTAATATTGATTAATTATAAATTTCCCCATTTTTTTTTCTTTCTATAGTAAAAAGCTATCACAAAACTGATGCTGAAATGGTAAAAAAACTTTTCAGTAAAAGATGAACTATCGATTTACAGTTCTTGGGAGAAAGAACATGAATAAATCTTGCTAGATCTGGAACATAAAAATGTACTTTTGGCAACACATGATTTTAAAAATGATACCCCATCATAAACCCCTCAAATATTCAATCAACAAACACATCACAGGTTCAGATTGTTGATTGAATAGTTGAGATATATATTGTTTTATAAACACAAGTCCTCATGTCAGTCAAGTGTGTTATATAATGTAATATGGCATAAGACGAAGCAATGATATCAATGGCATTTGTGTGCAATTTGAATAAGTACCTCCCTTTCAATTTCTATGCAGTGGAAACACTGTAAGCATTACTACGAAAATAGCCTCTGGGTTATTTATTTATTACGTATTTTTTTGGCTCTTGCATCTTTATTGTCATTTCGATTTTCGATTGAATTTTGAAAACTTGAAAGTATTTGTCAACTAACAATTATAGGTTTTATGCAATTTGGTTAAATCAATTTTGATGAAATTTAGCACATGGATAAATTTGATCATTGGCCAGATTTCTATGTAGAGCGATTTTTGAATTTCGAATTTTTTTCGAAATATATCCAATTTCAAATTTTTTCAAAATAAGGTCACTTCCATGCCTACGGAAGGGTTGACCCACTCAATCCATGATTTTGAAAATTAGGTTTAAATAATTTTCATTATATTGTCTACATGTAGGTATTTTTTTAATATGACCTACTTATAAAATTCACATAGATATTTGTACTTAAACATAGCAAAAATTGACAATTTTCATATTTTTCGTCATATTTAACAGCTAACAGTGACCTTATTAGTTTATCACATTGAAAACTAGGTCATATAAAATTCAATATATTGCCTAAATGTTGGCAATTGCAAATTTGAGCTCCATAATATCCTAAGGTTGTCGAAATACGTTCATAATTGTCAGAATTTCTATTTTATTATTTGATATAAACAATAGGTATTCGGGTCAGTGTTAAAAGTACAATTTTAGAAGTTCTAAGTGCCATAAATCTGGATCAACAGGTATATTTGAATGAATTGATTAACATATTAAGTTGGATTTTATTATTTGTTGTTTTCAGAATTTTACTCCAGATGATGGTGGTCAATATAAAGTAACAGCTAAAAATAGTAATGGTGAAAGTAGTGCAAATATTACATTGAATTTGGAAAAGTAAGACATTACTGCAATCTTGATTCTTGGGTTTTGCGACACATGAAGACAAACCAAGATCATTACAAATCTTATCAATCAAAGTCCAGAAATGATAGAAAATTTCAGAAAATTCTGTCAAGCAGTCTTTGCTTCTAAAAAATGTATGTCCTATTAAATGTCTTATAATAAATTTTGTGTCTCAAGGAAGTATGTTTTTTTTATTTTACAGACCTAAAGTAAATCCTCCTAAATTGGAAGGTAAACCAAATATAAGATTAGAAGATGATGGTAAAGTTATTATGATAAGTCAAGCTATGAAGGTACCAGCTAAGCCAGATATCAAATGGATGTTTGGTAATACACCATTATCTAACACTGAACGCTATAAGAGTAATGTAGTAGAAGAAGGTGGATTATACTTTGCTTCTCTTCAAATAAGCAATGTAAGTAATCAATAAGAGTTATTTCTCAACTCATTGAGTGGTGGTCACAGCATATAGATAAGTGCTTCTCAACCTTTATAATCAAATTTCCAATGCACCCCTTGCACAGTAAAATCTGTCTTATGGGTGTTTAATGAAGAGACCAGACTATTGTTGGTATATAGTAGATCCTTTATTAGTATTGCAGTTTAACAAAAAACTTTACATTGTGTTTCGTTGGTTATGTTATGCCATCAAGCCTTGAGGAGTTTGTTCATTGGCAGCAGAATTTGAACTTCCCGAAACTTACGGAAAATTTATCCTGACCCGGTTTACCCTCTCACCTGTATTACATGCTTTGCATCCAGATCGTTTATTTGAGGAATCATTTATTTGCGCAGTTTGAGAACTAGTTACTACATACGTGTTGGCTGCAACATTCCTAAATTCTTGTTTTCATAAACTGTCATGTTCGAATAGTGTTGACAGCTAACTGGGGTGATAAACTGGTATAACTGACCAGGACAGAAAAGCTCGGAAGGCATATCAGCAGTGTTGACTTATCACAACACATCATGACGTATAGTGTAAGAAAAACATCAAAATAAGTAACAAACTGTAAACTCAGAAATGCCAGCAACGTGTTGTTTTTAACTTACATTGACACAGGTCTAGTTTAACACATACTCTCATGGCCTTTCAATTGTGAATCTTGTGATTTGTTATCTGGAACTAGGGTTTTAACATACTAGAACTAGTATTTTTAAATTCAGGAAAAAATCACCATTTCCACATGACACTTTGTCAAGATACATTCTATTGTGCTAAATAAAGGTAAATTAGATACAAGGTTAGCAAATTGTACTCAAAATTGGATGGCCTTTGATCATTTATTTATCGAGCTTCATGAACTGGTGCTTTCTTCAATAATATATCACAAAGCTTATCAAGATTTTTTTCTTCAGGATAAATGTATTGTTACAAAACTGTTCTACTGTATATTGATTGTGCTTTATAAAGTGTTAGTCCATTTAAAAAAATAGAGTAAAAATATAAGATGCCATATTAAGAACAGACAGTCTTATCATGATCGCGCAAAAGCTGAAGATCTAGTAACTCCCCCTCTCTGCCCCCAAGACCACAGAAACTTTTTTTAGTCTTTAGAAATTCCTTTTTTCTCAAGAAAGAATGTATGAGAAATGCTGGTAGAATTGTTTATAGTGTCAATACAACTTTATAAGTATACAATATTAAAACATTTTATTGAGATACAGATATTGGTTATTTTTTTGAAGATCTTATTGTTTATGTTTTTATTCCAGTTTAATGATAAGGATTCAGGAACATACAAAATGATTGCTAAGAATGATGGAGGAGAGGCATCAATATCTGCTGCTGTCAATGTTGCAGGTATGATAAATAAGAAATAATGCTTGCACTTGATGCCTTACTCATTTATTTTGCTTAGTTCTTTGAATTTTATTCAGCATTATTATGATAAGTTTTCACACAAAAGGTTATACTACAGGAAATCTTGTTCTGATGTTCAAAGTTATGTTCCAAATTTGTGACTGGCATGGTCTGAAATGATTGGCATGCTCTTGCCACAAAACAAAATGCTACATGTACCAATAGTGTTAAATCTAAGAAGACAGTAAAAGCAAAAAAATGACAAAACACTATCTTAGTTTAATTATTATATATATAAATTAACAATTAATGACATTAAAAACACTTTTGCTGAGAAAAAAATGTGAACAGAATGGAAAGGGCAAGACACTATAAATTCTATGCTTATTTTGGGCCTAACATGATGACCTCTGCTTTACTAATTTAATTTAACAGGGTTAATTCGGAAATCCATTTAAATTATCTAAAGATAAATTTAACATTTTATTTAGAAATTAAGCCACTTGTTCTTTAATTGTATATAGATCTACTAACAATGGACCAGGATAATTATTATTTTTCAGTTTAATAATTGCATTTGTTACATTCTTTTTTAGCCTTGAAACCAAAAGGAGATGCCCCTGTTTTTACACAGAAATTGAAACCCCAGGTAATTAACTATTTTATTTAACCCTGTTGTGCTTTCCCATGCAAAAGCTTGTTTAGTTTTCAAAAAACATGTTTTGTTGTAACCAAAAATCAAGATCTATTGACAAAGTTTCTCGTTTCACCAACCACAAGCCTGTTTTGGCATGATTGTATATGATCAACTATCTGTATGATTGTAGACAGTAACTGAAGGTGAAAATGCAGAGTTTCTCGCTGTTATCAAGGGCTCAGAACCAATTGAAGTAAAATGGTTAAAAAATAAAAAAGTATTGTCAAAGTTAGACCCTTATAAAATTACATATGAGAAGGGAAATTGTCGTCTTAACATTCCAAAAGTTAGTAAGGGTGATGTAGGTGAATTTACAGTTGAAGTAAAGAATGCTTATGGTAGTGGTATGTCAATGGCAAGTCTACAAGTACAAGGTAATTACACCATACAGTCTATTGCATGGCAATAAATTTATTACTTTATTGATTTTTATACGCCCACACATTTGTTTTGTATTGTTAAATTCTCTCTGAGGAAGGGGACATTTAGTCCTCGAAACGTTAGAGTGACAGATTACTTAGTAGATGGTTTTTTGACATTGTGTGTGTTGCCCTTGTTCTTGGATACTTTGTGGACACAATAGAGAGAAGGTTTTTCATGATGGATTTTGATGAAATTTATTGTGAGTGTTCCTAATAACCCAAGGATGAACTTTAATCAAAAATCAAGAAAAATCTTTCATTTACCGATAATTCTTGTCAACCTCCTGGACAAATTGGCTGCCATTATAAATGTGGGCGTATTATGATGGCCATCGCTATTTTTTTTATGTCTCTAACACAAATACACCAAATATCTGTAGGCCTATCACTTTTATTCCATAACTTATTATGAAAGAATGCAGAGACTAATGAACGATAGTAACATCAAAATGGCAGAAAATAAGGAACAAGACTATTGGTGACATCCTTCACGCTAATAAGTTATGGAATAAAAGTGATAGGCCTACAAATGTAGAAACTTGGGGATGCTCACATTGCTTACGATGAAGACCTCCATGTAAAGCAATTGAAACCAGCAATACAATAACAAGTAAAGACTCAAGGGTGTTTTTCATCAAAGATGCTGTTAATTGCACATTCAATTTTGGATTTATTTTTTAACATGTTCGGAATGTGGAATTCAATATGTAGGGCAAACTGTTACTTCATTTAGTATAAGGCTTAATAAGCATCAGTCAAACATTAATTTAAAGAAAGATGGTAAAGCACCTAGAGTGGCTCGACGTCTTAACATTCCAGGTGATTCTTTAACTTGGATTATCCTTCAGAAAATATACCATGAAGACAAACATAAATTAGATTTGGCATCTGGATGCATAGACTGAATACTGTGTGGTCTAATGGCTTAAATGAACATAATCCTGACAGCCTGAAAAACTTTTCCAAATAACTATAAACCTTCCTATGATTTAGATCAACACTCTCTTTAAAATTTTTGTACTTTTCCATTGTTGAAATTTTGTTATCAATGTTGTTATGTAGGACTGGTGATGACGTCATAATTTTTGTAACTGTCTTTTTCTCTTCATTTTGTATTTAGGCCTCCCTGAGGAAGCTCTATTGTATTAGAGGGAAATGTTGAAGAAAAAATGTTTTTTTATATGACAGTGTTTTTTGATTTGACTCACTTTGTATTCTGTCATTAGAATCCAGCTTATTAATTTAAACTGTGATCACCATCTTGTCCATGATTGGTTTGGATGTTCAATCATGTTCAATTATTAGTTTAATGGTGCACATTATAATATGGTCGTATAGTGTCGTCACCCCTATCGGTCCGTCCATCTGTCCACAAGTGCTTGTGAACGCAATAGAGAATATAGTTTCATCTGATTTAAATGAAACTTGCTGTGATAATTTGATGAGATCTCAGACAAGTTTGAAATTGAAGATTTTTCGATGAATGGTTTTTGAGTTATTGCACTTTAATTAATAAAAAGCGTCAAAATTGGCTTGTGAGCGCAATAGAGACTACTTTTTTCATCGGATTGAAATGAAACTTGCTGTGATCATTTATATTGGTGAGATCTCGGACAAGTTTGAAATTGGTGATATTTCTATGAATTGTTTTTGAGTTATTCCAATTGACTTAGTCAAAATGCGTCAAAATTGGCTTGTGAACGCCATAGATTCTACAGTTTTCATCGGATTCGAATGAAATTTGTTGTGATCATTTATATTGATGTGAACTTGGACAATAGTGACAATTTTTTGGGTGAAGATTTTGTGAGTTCTTGCCCTTGACTTAGTCAAAACACGTTGAAATAGACTTGTGAACACGATAGAGACAACAGTTTACATTTGATTTGAATGAAAATTCGTGTTAACATTTATATTTGATGAGATGTTGGTCAAGTTGGAAATTGCCGATTTTTCTGATGAACTGTTTTTGAGTTATTGCACTTGACTTGCGAAATTGGCCAGTAAATGCAATAAAGACTAGGTTTCCTCTGATTTGAAAGAAATTTGGTGTGAACATTTATATTGATGAGAAATTGGATTAGACATAAATAATGTTAGAGTTTCTGCCTGTGTTAAAACAGAAAATATATTTTAAAGTGGGCGTATCTTGCAAGGCAACCGCTTGTTAATGTGAGTACTTGTCAGTTTAATCTCCATTTTCTAACTTCATGTTACAAGCCAGGAGTCCAATATTTGGAGTCCATTTCTAAAACCTCATATCTTCATCCTGTCACAGCATCATAGTTTTTTTACAACTGAGATCACCGTTAATCATCTTCATGAGTGGTTTTGTTCAACAACTTTTATTTTGATTTCAAATTTATTCATGGAAATCTCACCTGTCCATCCATTGGTCCATTCACATCGATTTTTACAGATCTTAATGAACTTTGTGTGATGAGATCTAATACATAATTATAAGATTTTGGTTTATAATAAAAAAAAGTCTTGGTATTTTTATGAATTTTTTAGAAAAAATGTAAACTTGTTGGTACAACTGAATATTTTAATATATAAAATGGATTTCTTACTGTAAAATTGCAACTTCTTGGCATGTAATATTTTCATGTTAAATTTTTTCCGTTTTGGTATTCCATACTTGTTTGTGTTGAATTTGATGATAAATTGTTATTGCCTTGATTTATAAATATCTTAAAAGATTTTGAGTAAATTTATGTCTTAATGCTGGTATTGACAGATACGTATGTTGAGTTAACTTGAATGGAAAGCTATCTTTGCCAAAGACTTTGGTAATTTGATCACATAACTTACCAAATCTATTGTAAAGTTTATACTTTATCTATTAGAAAATGCAGATTCCAAGAAAAAAGATGAAGAAGGCAAGAAAAAGGCTGAGGAAGAGAGATTAAAAAAAGAGGAGGAAAAAAAGAAAAATGAAGCTAAAAGAAAAGAAGAGGAAGACAGAAAGAAAAAAGCTATTGAAGAGGAAAAAATTAAAAAGAAAGAAGAGGAAGAAAAAAAGAAAAAAGCTGCAGGAGAAGAAAAGGTTAAGAAAGCTGATGAAGAAAAGAAAAAAGTTGAAGAGGCCAAGAAAAAAAAGGTATGCATTTTTTATATGCCCACACATTGATGATACACATGGTCACATGGTTTTTTAACAACATCAAATCTCGAATAGGCCTAGTCAAGTTGTCATTATTGTTATTGATTACATTTGACGTTGTCTGCTTCGAAACTGTTTGAGGAATTCATGTCAGTCTGTCGCTAGATATTTCTGCTACATAGTCCGAGCCACTGACTTTCAATTCATGAAATATTGGCCTAACAAATCCTTTTGGCACAATTTTGGTGACAGGGGCATGCCCTTTACCGCCAACAAGAAACGAGGCCATTGTTGTTATGGAAAAGAGGCGCATGAATACATTATTTACATTTTACCTAATTTGCATAGTTATGAACCTGTGCTACTGTGTCATATCGTTTTTCCGAACTCGCATTCTGAACTCGTAAACATTAGTATTGTGTGATAAATATATTTAAGATTTATTACATACATGTGTAATCCTACTATACTTATACTAGGAATTTTATAATTGAATCGATATCCCACATATGTTGAATACGCTTGAACTACTTTTTCTTTTATTTTTTATAATCTATCTGGCTTATCGACTTCCAAGCCTCAGTACCAGCTGAAAAATTGCAAATCACAATTATTTATTATTAAACCAAAAATGGGCTATAATTTCCACATGCAATACCGTTATTACCACAAAGCAAGAAAATGAAGTTGTGTTTACAAGTTGAGCAGTGTAGGCTATAGGGAACTCCCTATAATGTCATCTAATAACATCCCATGGGAAGTCCCTCATCAACTCATCAAAATACACAGGTCAAAACCAGTTCAAATTTAGAAATTCAACACATGCCGAGCCATCAACTGTCAAATATGAATATGATCAAGGTCTAATTCTGTCAAAATTGAAACAAATGCCGTCTTATTGCACAAAGGTTATGGTGTAGGTAGTACTCAAATCAAAGCGGTGAAAGAAATAGTATGCAATAAAAGTCGAATCGCACACGTGTCTATAGGTTTTCAATTTTGCACTTGTGTTATCACTATGCCAATATTGAAAACCTAAGATATTTTGGTGCTGTTCAATCATTATATTATAATTGAATGTGGAAATATTAATATTAATAATAAAGATCAAAAGATTCATAAAAAGCTTGGTTACATACCTTAGGGATGTCATATCCTGTGCCTGTGTCTCTGTGGAGACGAAAGGTGATTCAAACAGAAATGACAATTGTTTAGATATAGATGAGTCTGTCTATCTGTCACAATTGTTGTGGACTCAAAGAGAGCTTGTTCCTTGGAAGATTGTGATGAAATATGTGTATTTGTAATCACTCAAGGATGAACCCTACCCTATCGAGAAAATCAGACTGAAAATATTTACTATAAGTTAATGCCCTTGTTCTTGAATATTTTCTGGACATAATAGAGAGCTTGTTTCTTGATGGAATTTGATTTTGTGTTTGTAATCACTCAAGGATGAACCCTATTTGATATCAGATTAATCTTTTATTTACTGATTACTCTTGTCAACCTCCTGACGAATTACCTTCGTGTAATAACAACCTCTGAAGATATTATTTATATTTTAACAACTACATAAATGATTTTGAAATTTGTATTTCAGGAAGCAGGTAAATATATATTTGTTTTTATCGAATTCTTCAATATATATTTTCACACAAGATAATCATGTGTATATTTATCTATTATTCATTATTGCCTTGAAAGGTTTGGAATTTTAAGTATTGTCTTATACTGTTATATCAATTTAATGCCCAGATAATCTGTGATGGAATGTTTTTTTTTATGAATATGTGGACGTATATTGTCGTTGCACTTCTCCGTCGATCAACATTGTAGGTATAATAGAATATTCAATGGATTTTGATGAAACTTGGTCAAGTTCAAATTTGACAATTTTTTTTGATGAACGTTATTATCATCATATAATTATCTTTGAACTTATTGAAAATCATTTAATATGAGTTATCGGCCTTGTCCAAATCGGAAGTGATATCGACTTTTTGTGACTTTTTTAAATGGATTGAAATAAAATGGTAGAAGATAAATGATCTCCAAAAGTCAGAAAGAATTAACAATATTCATACCTACCATGATGAGGATGAGCCCTGTTGAAAATTTAAAATATCGAAATATATTTAATATGAATTATGGCCTTTTTTCTTTTAAAAGCGTTCGATTTTTGCCTTGTTAACACTCTACAAGGCACAATTCTTTACCGATTTTGAAGAACCTTGCTGAAATTGTTTATAACTTAAGGATGAGTACAATTGAAAATCAAAAATATTTAATGAATTATTGCCTTGTTAGAAGGTACAGTGAAACCCCTCTACCCATAGCAGTGGTAATACATAAAAGCGTAATTAATTGGATTAGTGATTAATTAGTGTCGTATTCATCTTTCATGCCATCAACAGATAAACTTCAATTAATACGAATTCAGATGCCGGTTAACTATAGATTAACTACTTTGGGACTTGATTTTGATGCCGAATTTCGGTTAAGAGGGGATGCTGGTTTACCAGGGTTTATCTTTTATGTATTATAGAGTAATTCGCCCAGTATTTTTCAATCATGATGGTTTACAGGGGATGCTGGTTTATAGAGGATGTGGTTTGGACGGTTTTCACTATACAATTCTTGACAGATTTTAATGAAAATAAAGTAAAATACATTTATCACTCCAGAAAAAAAGTGTTCGACTGAAGGTTGAATATTTTATTCCAGTGATTGTTACTGTACTATTGATTTTTTGTTCACATTCAATGCTACTAGTGGGCATATTACCTTGCCTGGCAAGCTATCTTTGTTTTGATGATACCCATTGGCATTTGAATCATAAGAATAATTGTGCAGTGGCATTTTCTTGATAAAATGTAGAGTGATGTTTTGGGCTTTGAGCTTAGATTAGATGGAATGTTTTGTTGGTAGATCTCATTAAAGATGGATCCCCACATTGTTCAAGGTCAAAACTAATAATTCAAGTAACATATTCTTGAGCTTAAGGCAGGTTTGTGGATATCAATTTTTTTCCCCAACTCCCCAAAATTCTCCATCATATCATTTAAACAACAAACATTTAAACCACAAACATTTAAACAACAAACATTTAAACAACAAACTTTTAAACAACAAACATTTAAACAACAAACATTTAAACAACATACATTTAAACAACAAACATTTAAACAACATACATTTAAACAACAAACATTTAAACAACATACATTTAAACAACAACATTTAAACAACATACATTTAAACAACATACATTTAAACAACAAACTTTTAAACAACAAACATTTAAAAACAAACATTTAAACAACATGTTGGTGACCAAAAGGAGTAGAAATGGACAATTTTGGCTACAAAATGGAAATAAAGACATGCAGCAATTTCTTCTTCCCCTGATCTTTATACATTTTAAAAAAAAATGGCCCAAATAGAGGAATCAGCACTAATTAGTTGTCTGTCTGTGAGTTGAGTTATTGCTCTTGTTCTTGAAATCTTTGCGAACCCATGGATGAACCCTGTTGAAAATCAGACAAATCAAAGAGTATTTATTTGAGTTATTGCCCTTGGATTTATATGAAACTTGGTGTGAGTGTTAGTGATCACCGAGGGTGATTGCCATTCAAAATCAGAAAAATCTTTCATTTACCAATTACTCATCAACCTCCTAGATGAATTGACTGCCATTTTAAAAGTGGGTGTATTACAATATCGCTACTTTGCTAATTTGTCTATTTGCTCCACAAATTGTCCATTTTCCGCTCAATTTGCTTCAATACATTTTGCATAATGAACAAATGTTGGGAAAATAGTTAATATTAACACAGAGCCTTAAAGCTAGTTTTTGGATATAGCAGACATTTGATATATATCTATATAAATAGAAATGGAGGTACCCAGCTTAATGAAAAGGGAGGGGTGTCTGAATAGGTTCAATGGCTGACTTGAAAGGAGATGCCACTGCAATGAAACTGGGTATACATTAAATTCAACATTTTTGGTTTTCTGGCTTTTCAAAGTCTTGAATCACTCAATCACTATCAGTTGATCTGAAAAGAAACATTGTTGTTAGTATCTTCAAATGTTGAATTACTGTAAATGCATACTTTTTATTGCCGTAGCAAAATGAGTCAGTTTTTTTTTAACTTTACAGCCCCCAACCATATCATGTATTACAGTTTTTATATATTTGTATTTTCTTCAGAATAAATTGACAAACATTTTAACCAGAGAAATATTTTCATATCACAATAGGAATCACTTTTCTGCAGCATGTGAATTGATGGTACTTCAATAACTGTTCACTTGAGGGTGATTTATAATATATTGTCATGGCATTTAGTAATCTTCCTCTGAATATTAAAATTAAATTTAGAACAACAACAAAAAATTGCTTGATAATTAGAATTAAGTTGTACATGTATAACAGTTCATGCATTAAGATTTCAGTGATTTTATAATAAATCATTTTAAAGGAAGCCTTTTTTTTTGAACACCTATATTAAGTATCTGGTTATTTTGATTCTGGTCCTTGACTTTTCCTTTTACACCAATCCTCAGAACAAGCAGCAAAGAAGGCAGAAGAAAAAAAATCTACACCAACAATTGTTATTGATGATGAGGATAACAAAAAAGGTAAAAATCTTAAAAAAGCTTCTGGTAAAGATCAAAGTAAAACTACGGAGGAAGATAAAAATAAAAGTAAAACAAAACAAAAATCTTATAAAAAGAAACCAACAACAATATTAGAGGGTAAGTATGGTACAAACTGTTGTAAATAATAAATGCCATAAACAGGCCATTGTACTTGATCCTTGTATCATTCACTTTTAATGTAGTGAAAATCAATCTATTGATACCTATATTTGCAAATAATAGGAAATTTGATGAAAGGGTTCCCAAAAGATAAACTTCTTGAGACCCTAGCAAGTTAGTAGAGCCACCTTAGGTCTTTTTTGGTTTGATATTTTTGATAGAAAGTGTCATTCTCATAATGTTTCATTTGACTTATTGATAAATTACTTCATTTGATGTTCAATTTAATGTAAATGTTCATCCAAAATTGTTTAAATGACAGGGAATTTATTCATGAACATCATCTTACAGATTATATTTATGAAAGAATGTGGGATCATGTAGATTGGCCTTAACAAAATAACACTAATAAAAAGTTGCTTTGTTTTAACACTTACATATTGAGAAATAGGTGAAGAAGTTAAAAATGTAAGAGCCTACAGATAATATAATGAAATAACATAAAATTTAAAATCTAGGCATGAATAGAGTTAGTTATTAATATCACCAAGTTACCAAGTATGATAATCAATTTTTTTTTTTTTTTTTTTTTTGAAAGAAAAACTAGATTTTATAATTGCTGTATGATAGTAGAAAATAAATGCTAACACTACATAATTAATGATTCAATGCTGAGATTGATTGATTCACTCATACTGATATACCGGTATCTTATATATCAATTGAATAATGGTTAAAGAAACAATTTTGACATGTTTTTATTATTATTATTATTATTATTATGATTATGATTATGATTTTTATGATTATTATGATTATTATGATTATGATTATAGTGAGTGTAACCGATATAAATTTTAAGATAAAAATTCTAATGTATTTAAAAACCATATTGAATATAGAAATCAATCACATTAGCTCATGATAGTAATAAAAGAACTAGCGACACTTGTGGCACAAACTAGGACTTTGCTAATGTGGCAAATTGCAAGAGACTCTGAAAAAATTAATTTGCCAGAACAGTCTTAAGTTAGGACATGTTATGTCTTTGAAATGTTGTGAAACCAAAAGTAGACGCAACATCACGAGATATACGTCAACAAATACTCCAAGGTCAACAAAGGTCAAGGTCCAAATATGAAAATATAGAAATTGTTAAACCTGTTCCCTTTCATCAACTGTAAAGTTGAAAGAACTGTCCGTTGAAGAGAAACTAGCTCATTTAATTAGGTAATTGTGTGCTAAGTTGGATTTTGAACAAATGTCTTTTTTGTTGCGAGTAATGTCTCTGCCCCAAAATAAGTAATAATCAATCAAGCCAGATGTGCCACACCCATTTAAATTTGTTTGCTATATGTTTTAATTATTCTTAAAATATCTAATAATGTTCCAAAAATCTAAAGCATTAACAAAGCAAAAATATAGTAAAATACACTAAAATTAAAAAAAACCCACAAATTTCAATTTTGCATTAAAAAACTTTTTATGGATAAAAAGCACATTCAGAATGCGAAAAAAAAAAAAATTTTTTTAGGTCAATTTCCCCTAACCTCGTATTGTATTGCTTAAGTTGTCAAATTGATTTCGGATTTTATTAACTTTCCAGATCATTGAATACTTTTTTGTCTGTTTACTTATTATTTAACATCTAGCTAAATTTAGGTAGTAGGAACATTAGATTCTGCAATTTGTCGCAAGTTGCCAAGAATCAACGCGGATTTACAAATTTAAGAGTGTATTTTATAGAGTTGCGTCCCTTAGACCACTATTCCATTCAAAATTAAAATCGAAATTAAAAAAATCGGTTTGCATATATATTTTGGTAATCGGTTGTAGGTTCTATATACATCAAAATAACACAAATCGAATTATCCCCCGAGACCCTATTTCGATTTAAGGAAAAGCATGCTTAGTTACTATAGAAGCAATTACAAAATATTCAAATTTTTGAACGCTCAATTTTGATTAAAATACCAAGTGTGATATAATAATGGAAAGATGAGATTAAGTGTACTAAAAATATGTAAATTAGGTCACGTGATAGAACTCTTTAAAGTTTAATTCTTGATTTTCAATTGGCTGCTTAACCGGAAGTAAACATCGCACAACAAAAGTGAAGATACCATTGGGTAGACATAAACAAGAGCAATAACTTTTGTTCAGGTCAAACGGGCACCAAAGGTCAAGGTCACAAAATATTAGCCTAAAATTGTTTGACAATTACAGTCGAACATAACGATTTTCGTAGGACCGACGGATCTGTTCGTTATATCCAATTACATGTAAATTCAGGTGTAACAAGTATGTTCTTGCAAAAACCCATAATTAAATAATTAAATGAACAAACAATGTGAAAAAAAACTGGACTCAAATTCGATGCCGGCCTATGACAGTTCGAGCACTAAAGATACCATGTGAATGGCGCTGTGGAAATCCCGCCAGTGCGAACGTTATGGCAGATTACACATGAACCAAGCTTCATTTTTGTAGTGATCAAATAAACTGTAGGCTCCTTAACATTTTGTAAGGCCTTACTAATCACGACCACGCAAGGAACATTGTGCAGATACAAATCCATAGGTTGAACTAAAAGTGGGAACGGCATAATTGTTTAACGTTGATGCAATCCAGTGTTCCGAGAATATTGAATTGAATGTCATTGGAGTAGATCGTGTCTGTATGCAAGCCATCGTAGTATGCATGTACATGTACAGAGCACCACTGGCCTTCTCGCTGACAATACTGAAAATAGCTCTTGGGGAAACGATAACCTGTTGTTATAAGCGAATTTTTGCCATAGCCATTTCTTTATAACCATGTTTTTGTCAAGGAATTTAACATTAGTGAAGGTCGGGGATTTCCGAAGTTGCCGTTATAGGCGGATTTTCGTTACAAGCCAAATCGTTATATCCGGGTTCGACTATACTGGTACTAAAAAATTTCAACTGGAAATAAAAGAAAATCTTTTGCGCAGTCCATTGGTCTTTACACTTACAGAAATACTCAAGTTATGCAAATAGATTGCCCTATTTTGAGTTTTACAAAAGTTAGTCATATCAATATGGTGACTTTTCTGTTACTTCTGGTTCGGATTTTTTACGTATTTCGACATTGGTCGAAAACCTATTGTAATCGTTCGGATTATTATATTTTTTTTTTTTTTTTTGAAATTCTCGGATGAGTTTACAGACAAACTGGTAAAATGTACAGAAATTCTAAATCTACAGTTGATCTTAGAATGATTTCTATTATCAAATAAAACAAAACCGGAAATTCTATCTCTTACTGGAAGTGAGAACCGAAAGTTGAGGTTTTTTTGCTTTAGCAAGTTTATTGTCAGTTCGATTTTGACCGAATTTTCAGATTTGAAAACTTCAATGTATTTTTCAACTAACAACTATAGGTTATATGCAATTCGGTTAAATCGTTTACCCACGATTTGCTTGGATCATTATCTACCTTTTCTAGGAGGCCGATTTTTAAATTTCGATTTTTTTTTCAAATTATTCAAAATTCGATTTTTTCAAAATTAGGTCACTTTAACGGCTACGGAAGGTGTGACCCACTTAATCTATGACCTTGAAAATTAAGTCAAATAATATTCAATATATTGTCTACGAGAACGTATTTTTTAATTTGGCTTACTTAATTCATAGAGATAAGTGTACTTAAATACAGCAAAAATTGATAATTTTCGATTTTTCGCCATTTTTAACCGTTACCGAAGGTGTGACCTAATTATTTTATGAGTTTGAAAACTAGGTCAAATGATATTCAATATATTGTCTAGATGTAGGTCATTGCAAATTTAGCCTACATAATATTTTAAGGCTCTCGAAATTCGTTCATAATTGTAATTTAATCTGATATCATTAACTTGACAATTCTAATTAATTACAAAAGAAATTTTTCGAATATCTTCAATATTCCTGAAGTGCAATATATTTAACTTTTAAAAGCAAATAACATCAAAACTGGAAATGATATCGAAATTTTGAAAATTAATTATAGTTTGCAATCAAAATGACTATATATCTGTAAGTTTTCAAATCGATCGAAACGAAATTGTAGAAGTTGACAAAACCGTAAAAATTCAAATGAAAAAAATTCAGCGACAAGTTAAAAATTTTAAAAGTTTGAAAGTGCTATCTTGTAAACAAAGATTAAAAGTAATAAACAAAAAAACGCGAACACAATTGATAAAAACTAAAGTTGTAAAAGTTAGACATATCGTCGTACGTCATTTCGGTTGGATAAAATGGCGTAAAAACGTAGTTACCTATTTTAGTCTTGCCGCATTTACGGGAGAAATTTTAGTTTTCGCTGAGGGCTCTGACCAGAAATCAAAAAAAAAAAAAATTCAAAAACAAAGCATTTCCAAAAAAAAAAAAAAAAAGTTGACATTTTAAAAAATAAACTGTGACTTTACAGAAGGCGCTGCATGTAATTTGACCTCCAGCCTCCTGACTATAAGTTTTAAAATCGAAAGTAGAAAACACCTAAGTGATAATAATTAGCCTAATCCGATTCAAATTCATCAATCAATAATAATGCGAATATTGAGAAATACCTGGGTTTTCAGTTTATTTTCTTTAAAATTGAACGATTTGGGTACAAAACGGCCAACAGGGCAAATACCCATATGGTGTTCAAATGTTTATATGCCACGCGTGGTAAAAAATAAAATTACATAAAATGAGTATTTTTCAATTTGATGATAATTACTGTTAAACCCATATAAATATTCCAGTAAATGATGGTTAAAACTAAATATTAATAAACTATAAAATGAAAGTAGGGTTTCAAAGGGTCAGTTTAGACCTCAAGGACGCAATGTGATATTTATATATCATGTCGAATTGACAGGTCCTTATGCAAGTTAGCATGACATAATAATTTTTTGTCTCTGAATTAAATAACTCTACTGCTAGATAGTCATGGTCTTCCATACACTTGATCTATTCAAACTGGGTCCCAATTTGACTCAAAACTCAAAACCTTATAGAATTTTATTATCATTCAATCCAGATCAGTAAATGTTTGGTACACTATTCCCACTCCTTTGCTAAAAATCATAAGGTGAATGCTAAAACAAAATTTCTATCATTCAACCCAGGATTTTATAAACTATTCAAAAGAAAATTTGTATGATGTATTCCTCTTCATATGTAGTGATCATTGTATTTAATAAGAAAATATCACATGTTTAACTTAGGGTTGTCTTTATTAAGAAGTATCCAATCAGTCATTTTCTTGAAAATCATATTTTCAATTAACATTTTTTACTATATTTTATAAAAGGTCTTAAAATTTCAAAAATGGCAGTTATATTCCATTATAATTTACACCGAAATCAGCATTAACTCATAAAGGGATGTAATCTTCTAATTTTAACACTTTTACATCTGTTTGAATCTTTTCTCTTGTCTAAAGCGACTTGTCAACAAGTAAACATTTTATTATACATTATTATACATAATGTGGGCATATAAAGCTGTCCCCAATGTCTATCTTTCTGTCTTTTTTGCCACCCACAATTGTTATGGAGACAATAGAGAGCTTGTTTCTTGATGAATGTTTGAAGAAACTTGGTGTCTTTGTTATCACCCAAGGATAACCCTATTAGAAATCAGACCAGTTGAAAAAATGTTAACTTTTGAGTTATTGTCCTTGTTCTCGAATTCTTTATGGATATGATAAAGAGGTGGTTTCTTGATGAATTTTGAAGACACTTGATCTCTTTGTAATCACCCAAGGATAAATCCTTAAAAAATCAGACCTGTTGCAAGGTATTTGATATGAGTTATTGCCCTTGTTCTTGAAAACATGTTCAATTTATTGTGGACTTGATAGAGAGCTGGTTTCTTAATGGATTTTGATGAAACTTGGTGTGAGTCTTTGTAATCACCCAAGAATGAACCCTATTTAAAATCTTTTCATTTCCGATAACTCTTGTTAATTTTCCAAAAATTGACTGCCTTACAAATGTTGCTGTTGCTTTTATTATTTTTTATTTTCTGTACAAGCTAAACGCGTTCAGTGAATATTTGGAAGACTACATCCTTTCAACACAGCATTAAATTAATCCATTAACCATCCAAATATTTAAATATATTTAACTATTTATCTGAACTATCAAATTTAGTTACATATGATTATTATCCTAATTGAGAATCAATATATGAATATGGTAAATAATATAGTAAACAAAGAAAGTAGGAAATATTAAGAAATTAATTATATATATATAATCTAAGAAATTAATTGAAATAGTAGATAAAAATAAACTTGTTAAAATGTGTATAATATATATAATATATAAATAATAAGATGAAGAAAATGATGAAGAAGAAGTAAATGGTTATGAGGCAGATGATGGTGGTGATAATGAAGGTATTATTTGTTTATTTTCTCATCTCACAATTTTTTTTTTTTTGATAAATATTTTCTAACTTTTAGTTAGATTTGAACTGCAACTTATCTAAGCTTGTAAAGGCAACTGGAAGTTTTTTGCATAAAAATAGAATAAACGAAATTGATTTAGGTTGTTTTTTTTTCTGTTGGGAAAATTTCCAAGAAATAATTAAAAATGTAAATTTTACAAAGTTACCTACAAATATTCCCTAATTGGATACTCTCTGATTATTCAATTATAATGGTCAATTCTCTTTGTTTATGTCTATCATTATGTCCCAAAGGCATGTGAAGGGACTCATATCAGAGAACCCTCTGACCCTCCTGTTTTGGAAGGACCACTAATATGTCCCAATCCTCGCACAAAACTTATCCAAGCAATTTTTATTGAAATATATGTTATTGGGGTTCATGTTTCTTATAAAACGGGTAGAAAGTCATGTGAAAAATATTTCCTTTGAACTTTATAGTAATAAAAACATTCAACAATAAAAAACGTTTCCCACAACACTTTCACAATGTTAAAGAGGCCCAGGCTTGATTTTTAGGGGTCGTTTTGGGCCTTTGTTACATTTAAACAGTCCTCAGAAATACTCAAGCTCTAAGAAAATCGCAAAATACCTTGAAATATACCTCAAACAAAAAATTTCATTTTTCATTTTTTTTCCGTGCTGTACGCGGCTGGTCTCCAGTCAGTCTGAAAATTGTGTGTCCTGTTGACAAAGTCTACAATTGAAAAATGCGTTGTAGTCTGTTTATATAGATGACCGCTATTGCACGACGGGAAGGATAACTCTTTGATTATCAAGACGAACCGTTTTCCAATATGGCGGGACGTTCGTAATTTCTTAGGAAATTATGATTTGTCAAACACGGATAACTATGGATACACATGGATTTGAAGGCTCAAATTTCAAAGTTTAGCTCTGTAGACTATTTCTGATTAGCTAACCAAAAGATTTCATGTGTTTGAGGCTGTCGGATGATTGTCCGAAGCAAATAAAGCCTGGGCTCCTTTAAACATAGATGTTTGTAATTGAAGCGACTTGATTAGATTGTATGCAATCAGAGGCCTTGACAGAAAGTTTGGAAACACCAAGCCTTAATCTTTACAGTCTGTCACGTTATCTGATTGATTGTATTTTCTGGCATAAAATCTAATCAAACATTTCAATTTTGCATTAATAGCTACTTGCATTGAAACTATTCATTGAAAGAGTACTAAAAGCTCATTTAGAATCCTATATGTGAATTAAGTCATATATGAAAGTCCATAGTTGCATTTCACGCTGTTTTTGTTGGGCTATAAACTGGAAGTAGGTTTCAAATATCAACTTATGACTAAGGTAATTGTAAAAGTCAAATATATAATAAATATTAACTGAAATTAAGTAGAAATTGCAAAAAAGCAAAAACAAAGTTGAAAACTCCAATTTTTGTTGTTGATTTTGATTCCCTTCCAAATTCTCTGTTTTAAATATTACAAACTTCAGTAAAAATTAAAATAGCTTTCTTGTTCAGATTTTTCAAAAAAAGCAGAAAAAAGGCTGCAAAAAAACACAATTTCATCCAAAAATGTTTCAGATAGCTGTTCTTGATTCCAAATATACAATTCCCAGCAAAATTGGCCAAAAAATGCTTCTTGTAGCTCAAATATTTTGAAAATAGCTAAAGCCGAAAGCAGAAATAAATTCTGTCCCTAAAATATATGTAGTAAGGTTAATTTTTTAGTATATCTAAACTTCATTGACTTGTTTTAAGTTGGTTTTATTAGAATTATCGTATCTACCTTTTTATGTCTGATTATTAAGAAATTCTGATTGTTTATACTGCAAAAAGCTTGAAAAGGTAAGTTGTGGTAATATAAATAGCTTAAAAACTGTTGAATTAAACAAGTGATGATATTTTAAAGAGGTAAGTTACATATCAGGATTCACAAGCTATATGAAAGTATAGTGCATGCATATCTGGTAAGTAGTAATAATGGCATCAAATTATCGTCTTACTGATTAACATTTACATTGAAATTTGTCCAGGATATACTTCAAAGAATAAAATTTAATGATTTAAATATTTCAATTAAAAACAAAAATATGCAAAATTTTCATACAAAAATGTAGAAGCAGTGTTCTTATGAGAGTGAAGTCATTCCCACAATAAGAATATTTATTCACTTGGTTTCCGGCTACATGAACTCAGAGATATAGTTGTGTTTATAGATGATCTTATATGCTTTACTGTGATATCTATTTATTTTGACTATAGTATCCAGGATTAGGTTTTTATACTGGACAAATTTTTTAATGTACCTATTTTTGATATACATGGACAATTTAGTTGGAATGAATATATTTTAGCTTTTAGTTCTCTTAGACAAATACAATGAATGTTTTTTTTTTTTTTTTTTTGTATATGGTTTGATTGCTTTGAATAAAATGTGAAGGAATATGTTTTAAGAATTTAATAAATAATGTTACATTTTATTGATAAGTCATATAATTGTCTCATTTTAATTTCAGGCAAGGATGCAACAGTATGTATTTTTTATATATATATTTATTTATTTCCATGTGTTAACAAACAACAAATTTTCTGAAGTTGTTGGTAGATTTGCTTTGATGGGATCATATAGGCAACTTCAGTTTTCCTAAGATGTATTGCTTCCAGTATGAGATTTATTTTTCCATTGGACTGTGTCCATTTCTCGATCAGTTCAGGTTTTATATTAAATTGATTTAATTTATCAAGAATGGTCAATATATGTATATATTCATCAGTGAACTTACCTGGTGTCATAAAGGAATGGAATGCCTGTAAAATCTAGAAAAACTCACAAAAACTAAGTGATTATTGAAAAACTGCTAAATCAATTTTATAAGCGTTTTTCAATAATCAATTTCTTTTTATACGCCCACGTGAAAATGTGGACGTATATTGCCATCACCCCTGTCTGTCCGTTGGTCCGTACGTCGGTCCGTCAGTTGGTCCCTCCGTCAACAATTACTTGTGTACGCGATACAGGCTAGAGTTTTTATCCGATTTGAATGAAACTTGATATGTGCATTTATCTTGTTAATATCTCGGACAAGTTCGAAAATGGCACGATTCCAGATGTCGGTTTATGAGTTATTGCACTTAAATAAATGAAAAAACTGTAGTTTTTATCCGATTTGAATGTAACTTGGTATGTGTATTCATCTTGAAAATATCTCGGACAAGTTCGAAAATGGCAAGATTCCAGATGTCTGTTTATGAGTTATGGCCCTTGAATAAATGAAAAAAACGTTAAAATTTACTTGTGTACGCAATAGAAGCTGTAGTTTTTATCCGATTTTAATGAAACTTGGTATTTGTATTCATCTTGATAATATCTCGGACAATTCGAAAATGGCACGATTCCAGATGTCAGTTTATGAGTTATGGCCCTTGATTAAATGAAAATACGTTAAAATTTACTTGTGTATGCAATAGAAGCTGTAGTTTTCATCTGATTTGAGTGAAACTTGGTATGTGTATTCATCTTGATAATATCTCGCCAGATGTCTGTTTATGAGTTATTGCCCTTGATTAAATGAGAAAATGTTAAAATTTACTTTTGTACGCAATAGAAGCTGTAGTTTTCATCCGATTTGAATGAAACTTGGTATGTATATTCATCTTTATAACATCTCGGACAAGTTAAAAAATGGTGCGATTCCAGATGTCAGTTTATGAGTTATTGCCCTTGATTAAATGAAAAAACATGGAATATTCTGTTTGCTGAAGTGGGAGTATGTTACCTTGCCTGGCAAGCTATCTTTTATAGAAAATTACTAAGTTTTTTTGGTTTATTAAATTAGATAAGGATTAAGTTATTTAAGGCAGCTGGTTTATCTACTGATGAATATAAATACTTTAATTGGCCAAGTTTGAAATTCGTAAATTTAATGCTCATTCTAAGACACAGTTAGTATTCCTTTAAGTAAATAATGTTTACTACAAATACAAATACAAAATTTTAACCTTGTGTGCAGTGATTGCCTGTGAGTTTTATTGAGTGAATGAATATTTCAGGATGATGACAGGTCAAGTAAACCAAAGCCTGGAAGTGGACCTATTTTCACATCAAAACCTGAAAATGTAGTTGTAGTTGAAGGTAAGATCATATTGTTTATGATTGTATTGTGTGATTCACTTTATGTGTCACTGCATGAAGACAAAACATACTAGTATTATTAGACAGATAGAAATAAAAAATAGAACAGTGAAAGGTATTGATGCAGTGTGCAATGGGCTTCCAACATTGGTCAGAAGTTGCTTTTTAAAGTCATAGTAGGATACTTCACCAAGAAGAAAAGCTATGGTAGTAAAAAATCGACAAACCAATAAAAGTGGATTATAGACACAGTAAAATTACGCACAGTTCCTAAGAAATCTGTACAAAATTTTAAATTGTAAAAATATCAAGTCTTATACATCATTGGAATGAATAGATTATGTGTAATATAGACAGAAAATTTTAGGAGTGTAAATTTGTTCACATGACAGAGCTCTTGGTTCTCTGGCAATTACCTGGGAAAAAAATGGTGCAGTTGGGCAGTTGAGTTTCTTTTTATTTCTCCAAATCTCCCCTAAATCAAAATAAAAAGTAGCATATCTAGACAAAATTCCACTTGTGGCAAATGATGTTGAACTCCTTTAATAAGGGAGATAACCACACCTCAACAGGTTGTACAATATGGTTCGCAATGGGCTAAATTTTCCAACTAAATATTTAAAGTCATGCCGAAATTGGCACTCAAACTAATTTCTGTTTAAATTAAACTAACATACATCTTAAAATCGCTCCAACTAAATCACAATTATTTCCCAAATCGCTCGCGTAAATCCATTGCTCTATCAAAGACTGGCAACAACCAGGATAATTGAGGCTAGTAGTTTTAAATTATTTTCAAGATTCACTGAAATAAAATCTCATAAATTTCAAAATTTGAAAAAAAATGTGTACTACGAATTTGAATTTTTTAAAATTTAATCTGATTTTAAATTATTTTCAAGATTCATTAAAAATGAAAACCAGACAAAATCGATTGAAAATTGTGACTTTTTAGACATATATAGGACTTCTGGTTTTGCAAAAATGTTCCATTTTTTTATTAGAAACGTCCCCACAACAGAAGGGCTAGGAAAGTTGAATACTTGCTGTCTAAGCACATTGAGGTGTGTAAAAATCAAAAAAAAAAAGAGAAAGAATTGACTTTTTGTATACAAACTGGAAGCAAAGTCCCACGTAATTATTAGTATGGTGTGAAAGTTCACCTGAAACACTTTTATAATAATCAATATCAATCATACATATGCACCTTTCAAATGTCATTTGCCACTTCTCTTATTAGCATTGGAAATGTATAAACTATGTTTAATTCAGATGTATGGTTTGAAATCAATAATTTATATCTGCATTTCATTTTAGGTCAACCTATAAGAGTATCAGTTGGAATAGATTGTCAAGGGCGTCCTATGCCTTTAGTGAAATTTCAGAGAGCAGGCCGTGAAATTCGTGACGATAGCAGAACAGCTATCAATACCTCTACAAGTGGTGCTAATTTAGAGATCAAGAAAAGTAGACAAACAGATGAGGCAAAATATTCCATTATACTTGAGGATGATGGTCATACAACTGATACAGTTACTTTTAGTGTCTTTATCAAAGGTAATGATTCGTTTTTATACGCCCACATGAATATGTGCACCATTAAACTAATAATTGAACATGATTGAACATCCAAACCAATCATGATGAAGATGGTGATCACAGTTTAAATTAATAAGCTGGATTCTAATGACAGGATACTTAGTGAGTCAAATCCAAATTCAAAAACACTATAAATAAAAGAACATTTTTTTGCAACGTTTGCCTCTAATAGCCTACAATAGATACATAATCTTGCCTGGCAAGCTATCTTGTATTCTTGTTACTATCTTTATGCATTACATTAGCATTTATGAGTCTTATTACATATTGGATTGTCTGTTATGTACATATTGATAGATTTATTATATGGTAGTGGCTTTCTTTATGAAGAAACAAAATATGTGAAAAAAAAAACTATAATACCACATTAGATTTTTAGGATCGCGGCCAAAGCTTTTGGTATTTTTAATATTGTTTATGTGATAGTATGGAGTTTCTTAACAGATAAGACAGTGAAGTATTTAATAACGTCTATCGGCATTGTACATAATATATCAGAAGTGTGTGATTTATGGGAAACAACTTAAAGTATATATCTTGATAATTACGGATTAATTGTGGATCACAACATGACAGCATTGATCTGACTATCTAAGCGTAATGTTATCTCAAAAATCTTGTAATAGAAATAATCTTTGAATGTGTATTCCATGTGCCCATATTCATTAGTCATTGAATCATTGTATCAAGGCAAGTTTATAAATTTCTATTTACGAATATGAACATAGATCCAGGACTGGGGATCTGGTGATAAATATATAGACATCTATGAATTTACATTTGAGGTAACAAACATGCAAACTGTGAAAATTTAAGGCTAGATTCAATATTAATCTTATATACATTTATTATTACATACATGTGTAATCCTACTATACCGATACAAGGGAAATCGGGCCCATGTAATAATTGAATCCATATTACACATACTTTGAATACGGTCGAACTACTTTTTCTACGGACTCAAATGATTGAGTCGCCATTTTTGTTTTCAAAAGCCATGTCGCTTAGCGATTTCCCAGCTGCAATGTCAACTTAAAATAACTCAAAAGACAACAAATTACCATTAAATTTTGAAGCCGGTCCAACCACCCATGGGCTATAATTTCTACTGACAATGTCTTTAATCCCTTTTTGACAACAATGCAACCAAATCAAGTCACATGTACAAGTTTAGCCGAGTAGGTTAGAGGGAACTCCCTATGACGTCATCTTATGTTTTTAATATAACATTCCAGGGGGAATGCGAACAGCGAAGTAGGCCGTACACATAGAAGTTATAAATAGAATACGTCAAATTAGGTCAAATTTAGAAATACATTTTCACTCCAATTAAAACAGTAACCAGAATAGTATGTAATAAAAGTAGAACCGCATGCAATATTGAAAACCTATAGACACTTAAGTGTGGTTCTACAATTTTATTGTATAGATAATTTTATTTGTAGATATCTTTTACAGAGTCTTTCTGAGGAGTGGTTTTTCTGCATTAATATATATTTATTTGCTTTTACAGATCAAAAAGATTCTAGTTTGGATTTTAGAAATTTGTTGAAACATCGGTAAGTGTCTATGTTCAGATAGAAAGTATAATGTGTATGAATTTGCATTTGAAACAATGTCTAAGTGAATTGAGTCACATATTTCATTGTTCATTTCTGCATTTTGTGATCTGTTTTCAATGGAGACAGGGCTTGACAAATTGCCATTTTACATACAACATGGCAAAGTTGACACTCACATTGTCTATATGTATGGAGGTATCACGTTGTCAAAGTTATAAATATACTCCAAAATCCAATGAAATGCTACAAGAATCCATGTAACATTATACATCTTACTGTAATCTACCAATTTTTCAACCAATCTCCCGATTTTTCAAGGCAAATCTCCCAGTTTTTTTCATAACCTGTACACATGTATGACTTTACATTATACACTTTACATAATTAAGCCTTGTATTTTCAAACCTTGCATAATCGAACATATACCTTATATGGAATGAGGACGTATCCATTTGCATACGTAAAAAGACGGTGGAAATGTACGGAAACATAAATTGAGCAATAAATTCTCCCTGATGGTCAAAGTCTATAAGGTAAGATACAGGAGTAATTTTATCAATTAAAGATATCCCGTGCATGAGCTTTGAAAGTAGGCATTTGATGACACCCATGGTGATACTTATTAGCATATGGCTGTGTAGATTCCATTCATAAAAAGCTCCAATAATAATATCAATATTGTAAAAAAAAGGGTTAGATTAGGCCTATTTTTAAAGTCACCTTGCTTTATAATCTTGTAGCCACAGATTGAACTCTACCATATCTCAAATTGATATGAAAATATGAGTTAGGCAAACAAGGTAGACCAAATAGCAAATTGACAAAAATCCAAATCTAAACCAATCATAAAATAGGAAAGATTAAGTGGTTTGAGTCCTGTCAAGAGTAACTTCACTTATTACCGACCTTGACCGTTAAGGACAACTTATTGCTCATGTAAATTTGCTAATTTATACATAATTATTATGTTTGATTATACAAGGTTCGATAATGCTAGGCTTGATTAAGCAAGGTTTGAAAATACAAGGCTTGATTATGCAAAGTACATAATGAAAGTTTATAATGTTACATTGATTCTTGTGGCATTTCATAGAATGTGGAATATATTTATATACATGTATTTTGTATTTTTACAAATCAAAAATTGTACTTTGCAGCATTGATAAATGCATTTTGTAACGACGTCATTTGTATTTTAAAGCAACAAAATTTAGAATTTTGGCAACGTTATACCTCCATAGATAGAAGGTCTTCTCTGGACAGAATAAACATATCCTTGTTGTCTAAATTAAAATATTCAAGCGAGGAGCCATTTTGTCATGTTACATAAGACTTATTCTTATTGAAAATAACAGCCTATTGTTACCATAAATTTGATTGGATGAACACATTTTTATACTCCTCATGAAGATTTGTAATAAATACCATCCTTTAATACCCAATGTTTTGTCAAAGAAGTATTGACTTCATCAGGGGAGGAAACAACGTACTAACTGTGAAGGCAGTTAACAATAAAATTACAATATGACCTTATAAGGTTTATGACATCACAATCTTAGAGTTAAATCACAAAATGGTGGGAGGACAATCTTCACCTTCCCCCCCATCTACTTTGGCCTGGTTCCACTGTCAATGCTCCACTGTAAACGCTCGCCACCTCCACTTCAACCTTATTTACCTCCCTCATCCTCTGGACCGATGATGCATCACATGAAACACCTTATGAAACAAAACTTCTTGAACAAAATGTGGCAATCCGAAAAATCAAAAGCAAGCAGCAATAACCAATCATAGAAGATGTTCTGATGAGATTACCAATACCACTGTTAGTACTGCGATTCATTTGATGTATAGGCCTACTGAACTTGATGTAATAAAAAATAAACTTGACATCAATTATCATCCTTTAATACCCAACGCTTGGAAAGCAGTGAGGTTTGGGGAGAATTTACAGCCGCACCAGGCAGTATTCAGCAACTAAATAGCTGTAATACTAGTGGTATTGGTGATCCCATCTAAACATCTTCTGGGATTGGTTATTGCTGCCTGCTTTTTTGTTTTCATTAATAAAGATGGCGATGTAGTTTGATTGAAAATAATCGTCTGTTGGAAATTGTTGTTCATCATAATCTAAAATTATCTAATATGTAACAAAATTGCATGTTATTTATATACTTGGTCTGTTCTTGTACTGTCAGTCTATAGTAAACATCTATAAATGCATACTTTAGGCCCCACACATCTAAATAGCCATTTTATTCTACAAAAACAGCAAGCACAATTGAATGTAAGATTGTTCATTTCATATAGAAATGTAGTAAACCTACTTGAAGTAATCTAAGAAATTTTTCTTTAATTAGATGAGCCATTTGTCTATAGCCATTTAATAGAAAATTTATAGAATATTGTATATCTGTTAATAGTGAAAAAGGAAAGAAAGATCAGGATGAGGATGATGTCGATTGGGGCAGTTTAAAACCAGGTTAGTATTCAGTTATATGCAATTAAGCTAAGAATTTCAAATGCTTGTGTTTAGTAATTAGAGCTTCCATTTGATTCATGAAATAAAAGAACAATCCACTGGTCAGAGATGTATAACAAAATGAAAGTTTGTACTTTCACCAAGTTTAAACTTAATTATATTATACAATACTTTTAAGAGTTGAATATATATATCATGTTTTATGTAATTTTGATATACAGTACAATATATATTTTTTTTATGTTTTGTTCGTTTTCGTCTTTTGACAGAGGAAGGTAACATATTTGTTTCTGATGTCTTTAATTATTAGGATCTTCTCTTTAGTTAATATATTAATACAATGTTAAGGGCGTTGCATTCAAGAGAAAAACATGTCATGAACATGATCATTTTGTATTCACAATAGAACAAGAAAATGTGTGTGTGAATGCTTTCTTGCGAACATATTTCTTTTGGCACCGAAGATATTGGTGATTAAGTAATGTTTATAAAAACAGTCTGTTTAAGTCATTGCACATTGAGAGTCTTAACAAAGGAAATGAAACAAAAGTCCTGGCAGTTTTAGTTTGTTGGAATGCAGTTTTCACTAAGCTTGGCAAGTTTTGCTTAAGAAAATAATAGTAAACAAAGCAAAAGGAAACTAGAACTGTGAACAGCTCCGAGCGTGGCAACTGTGCGTTATCCCATGGATTTCGAACATTTTGAAACTTCTAACCTGCTAGCTTTCAATTCCGGTACTTTTCAGCCTACAATTGTAAGCGTAAACTTTCCGCTATATAGGCAATTTTTTCTACTATAAGTTTCTACTATCAGTTCCTTATTAGATTTTTGTACATGTCTAAGATTTCGGTAGGATATTTACATAAATTCCAAACTAAAATTTAAGTAGGTAGTAAGATGTCAATTTGTCATGAAATTTAAACTCTCTATATTCAAATTTAAACATTATTTTGTAACTTTGGTTGTAATTAACATAGAGAGAAAATTCAAGCTATGTGATAATTTGCTAATTCACAGCTTTATAAAGAGATATTTTTTGAATTTGTATGCAAAAATTTTACAACAAAATAAATAAATTTTATTAGCAATTGGAATTTTTTTCTTCTCGAGGGATGCAAATTATTTTGTATAGCTAATGTACTGTTTTTGCTTACATTCTTGAATTACACGGGATGTAGGGTCGCCTGAAATGAGATAAAAAAAAAACGGAAGTCCCCACGCCCAAACCGGAAGTGATCAAAAAATTTTGATGATATATTTTTAATTGTGTTGCGTATCTATCTATATCCTGTAAATTTCAGATCGATCCCAACATTAGAGCCCGAAAGTGTAACATAACCATCCAAAATTGCAAAATAGTCAGATTTCGGTGGGCTATAAAACCGGAAGTTAATATTTGTCATGCAATATCAGCACATCTATAGACAGCTGAGGTCAATGACATTCTACATCTCAAATGTCAAGGCCATTTAAGGTCAAGGTCACGAGATATAGAGTTTTAAATTTTCGAAAAATTCGAACGGGCATAAAAAAAATTAAAATTCGAAAATCAAAATTCTGTTCCCAACATTTTTTAGATAAAGTATCAAGGTTTCGATAAACACCAAAATCATAAAAATCGGTTAATAATTGGCGGACTTATTAAATTTTTAAGAAAATTTGCTATTTTTGATAACTGCGCATGCGCAACATTCAATTTAATTTTTCTTCATCTCAGGGGATTAAAATCATTTAGTATAGCTAAAATATACTGATTTTGTTTAGAATCTTGAATTACATCGGAAGCAGGGTCGCCCGACATGAGACGAAAAAACCGGAAGTCCCCACGCCCAAACCGGAAGTGATCAAAAAATTTTGATGATGTAGTTTTAATTGCGCTGCCTATCTATCTATATCCTGTAAATTTCAGACCGATGCGACTATTAGGGCCCGAGCTAGCTTGAAATCTTATTTGCATATTATGCAATTAGCCACTTTCGGGTTAGCGAAAATTTCATGTTAGACATTCAATTTTGATTCCAGCCCATATAAAGACCATTGGTGAAAACAGAAATAGTCTATCTTTTTCCGTTTGGGCTAGCGAGCTTCCCAAAAAAAAAAAAAAAAAAAAAAAAAAAAAAATAATCCGAACGAAAACAAAGCGTGACAAATTTTATTTGCCACGCAATAAAGCGGGATGCCATTGTCATGAAACTTAAAGAATAATTCACTTTCAATTTTTATCAGCAAAGGGATGACATGATGTAAAATAAGACGAGAGGATGGAACTGTGGGCTTTTTGATCTGTACCATAATATCTAATTCATCACCTTCAGCTTCAGAATGCAGACAATTATTTTTACATCATATTTTAACAATATTAGATAAAAAGAAACACGAGAATTTTTTATATTGGAGGTATATCAACTTTCAACTTAAGGTAAAGAAGCCAAATTTTCAAGCAATGGACAACAAATCTAAAAATATCAGTATTTTATATAACAATGAATTAGACCAGGCAACGCCCTTAATAGATCAAAATGTCATTACTTCACATGCTTTCATAAGCTTAAAATATACTCTAATATCACAAATTAATACATTTAAGTTATAAGAGCAAGTGAAAAGTAAGTTAAGGTGAGAAAGTTTCATTTAACATGTAGGAATAGTGTAGTTTAGTCTAGATAAAGGCATGTAAATACCTACAGAAATAAATAATACAGTGATATTGTATAATATATAAAAACTATATTAATTATAAAAATATGTTTGGCGCTGTTGGAAATTTCAGGTCTAAATTTAAAAGCAATTTTTTTCTTGTTTTCTGGATTTGAATTCTTCAGAAATAATTCATAAAATCAAAACTTGCAATTTTTAAAAAAAATGGGTATCAGAAATCAAGTCTTGTGTTACCATGGCCCAAAAATTCAGATAGTATGGAAAGGATTATGGTGACCAATTATCAAAATTGTTCAAGGGTACAAATTACTTTTATATTTGCATATCAGACTTTTTGGTTTATGGGCGGAAATGCATAGGAGTTTAAAATTTTGTGGAGCAATTTCTTTGGTGATTGTTGAGAGTGGTGATATCTTATATCCCATAGTGATCTATGTCACTTAGGGTCACATATACATTATATAAATATTTCTTTAATTAGGGTTTTTCTTACAGCCTGATACCTTCAATGGTGTTATTTTCAAGTGCTGTGACATTAAAGGTTGTACAGTTATGAATCTCAATATCTAAACCCCAGGTCTGCGATTTTTCTTACTCAAATGGATATTATTGAGTTATTATTATTTTGTACAATTGTACATAAAAATGATAGCGTCATGATATTTTTGTAGTATAGACAATGAACATGCACGTTTGTATGAATATTAATATAGAGCAAACACAATCAACTGCCCACATCAGCATGGTGAAATAAAAAACTTTCTCACTTGATCTTCTTAAAGATACCTAATTATAGGTAAATCAGTTGAAGACTGAAGATGAGTCTGCATTTTTATTATTTGAGATCATAGGGGTTAATATTGAGGTAAAAAAAAAATTTTCTTTGTAAACTGTATGTTTGATCTAAGCCAAGTTCTATACATATTCATTGGAAACTGGAGTTTTAGCATTTTCAATAATGCTTGATTAAAATTAAAAAATTTTAGCTTACACATAAATTTGTTTATCAATACTTCTTCATTACTTTACATTCTTGGTTGATTATCAGGAAATATGAACCATAAAATGAACAGACAAATGAAGAAATAGCGAGACATTTTGGATTACAGAGAATGAAATGTTACCAATATTACTAATTGGAACTGCGAAATAACACTCAATACAGTAGAACCTGCATTCAGAGACCACTCAGAGGAACTGCAAGACAATTTCATTTTGACATTTTGAAAATTATAGGATCTTACTTTCATTCATACATGTGTAGTTTCTACCGCTTTTGAATGCTGTCTCCTATCTACCGATGGGATGCCATATTTTGTCATATTTTATTTTCTTTTAGATACCAAAGTTTTCAGTAAACTATCGTTTTCAAAGTCAAAATTCTCTACCTTAAATCAATAAGATATCATCCTTACTTGCATCTTAATTGCTGGTAACATGCATTTTCACCTGATTAATATGTTTTTATAACAACATCCGGAACACTCTACTTACGCTTTCTTATAAATTTTAAGGTAGTCTAAATTTTACCAAAAACAAAATTTTGAAGCCTTTACAGTACTTTATAATAATTGTCAATACAATGAAATCTATCAATATAAATCAGCAACAAACTATAAAATTCATCTGTAGAAGATTATTTAATTACCGATTAGTGATAATCTCATTGAATCTCACCGACGCGTGAATGTGATCTTTGTTAAGGGAGATAATCAATAATGTCATGGTCGCTTAATTGAGTTATTTTAATCAATTGGGAGTGTAAATACATGGCCACTGGTCGCGTTATGAATGTGGTCGCTTATCAGTCGATAATTAAATTGAAAACTCGTAGGGGAAAATTTATTGTATTCGCTTATATAAGGTGGGCTCTTAATACAGGTGGTCGTATGAGCAGGATATACTGTATATGTTTTATGAGCATTATTGATTTTAAAAATTTTAAGCCAAATAAATCGCCAAACAGTACAATCGCTGATTTTTTTCTTTGAAGTAGCTACAAAACTTTGTTACTATTATTTTTTTTTAATATTATGCAAGAACAAATGTGTAAGCTAAGTGATCTGACCTAATGTGGTGAACTACTGGTATAACATGGTTGTAACTGTTTATATATTTGTACCATGTAACACTTGTATATATTTCTAAGTATCCAAATTCTTAAATGCAAATATTTTCTTTAAAATACTCCACTCCATCTCTACATCATCAAGCTGTTTCATACTGATCCAATTTTACAAACACAAAGGCTCAATGTTCTCTTCAATACTAAAGAGTAGATCCTAACTGATATGTTTTTGTGTGATTGTAAATGTCTGTCTTGTGACTAGAATAATGTTTTGTTTCTAGCTGATAATGTGAATTAATGTATTTGATCTTATTTGTTTCTTTCAATAACAATCTTTTCCTCTATAAATAGTGTTGCCTATATAATCAATGTCTAATTTGTGTTAGTGTACTGTAAAGTATGCGGTATTTTAACCTAACCAGGCTTGTCTCACTTTGGGGTTCACATTACATACATAAATTGTTGGAATTTTCCCAGAGTGATCAATCAATGTTGACTGTTACTGATATTATTATTGATTGCTGATAGTAAAAGGTGATTATGGAGGATCGTATATTACCTGTTACTTTGATGTCACAAAATGAGTATTGGTTAGATCATAGCATTTCTATTTTTCTAAAAAATTGGGTAGCAAAATTTTATCTTCTGTCTTTTTATCTCTAGTCTTGTCAGTTTTCTTCTCTTATTACTAATACCATCACCCATATAGACAATGACTTGGCCTTGAATTTGGAGACTAAGTCATTGAACAGTCAATATTAATGACAAGAATATTACTGGATATTGATTAGGCTAGATATGATGAACATTGTTCACCAATGTGAAAGGGACATATTATCTCAGTTAAATTTCCCCCTAGTTTTTTGGTAATAACTAGTATGCTGTTGAACCTTGCTGAAATCTTGGACAGCCTATGGCATTAAAAACTAATTGTGAGTGGGATTTTCATATTTTGTATGAACTGTCCTTCCTTGATGCCACTATTTGTTTGGATTTGGATAAAAATTGGTATATTTTTTTCTAATAATTGTCTCAAAAACATTTTTACTAAAATATAGTTACTATATCATATGTGAATGTGATAATAAAACATACAGAGTGTTCTGAGAGATATGCATAGAAAAAAGTTTATTGATGTTTTTATACGCCCACACATAAATGTGGGCGTATATTGTAGTCGCCCCTTTCTGTCCGTCTGTCTGTCTGTCTGTCTGCCTGCCTGTCCACAATTGTTGTGAACACGATAGAGACCACATTTCTTGATGGATTTTGACCAAATTTGGTGAGTGTGTTTGTTATAATAAGCCTATTGAAAATCAGACCAATCGAAAAATATTCAATGAGTTATTGCCCTTGTTTTTGAAAATTTGTTGTGAACACGATTAAGAGTGTGTTTCTTGATGGATTTTGATGAAATTCGGTGTGATTGCTTGTTATTACTTAAGGATGAAGCCTATTGAAAATCAGACAAATCAAAAAATAAATTGATGAGTTATTGCCCTTGTTCTTGAAAACACATTCATCTCCCTGCAAATATTATTCTATAGAAACAAAGATTAAGAATTTCTATAGAATAGTCCAATAGGAAACCAAAAGAAATTTAGGACCTTTTTCTATAGAACATTTCTCTACAGAACATTAAGTTCTATAGAATGAATTATTCTATAGAAAGGAGTTTTTTTTTATAGAAGTATTTTCTATAGAATAAAATCTATGAACTGTCCAGTGCAAATTATTTTCAAAGAAAATACTATATCCATAGAACTATATTGTGAGGTTCTGCAAGAAAATAGACAAAATTACTTTGTGGTACATATCATCCAAGGCCTTTTTTTGTCTTTTTGGATGCAGAATGAAAAGGTCAATTATAGTCTGTGTGACTCAGAAATTCTGACTTTAATGCAAGTGATATTGAATACACATAATTGAAGGAATTTCCATCTATTTTCTCCTATAAGGTATATTGTTCAAAAGGATAAAATAGCAGGCACTAAAAATCAAGTTTTCAACACTTTATGGAACTTCTATAGAAAGAGCTTTATGGAACCTGTTACTATTAATGGAAAGAAGTTTGTCTGTAAAACTTTCTTTAGAAAACACATACAGAATTCTATAGAACTAAAGAATCTAATAGCATTTCTTAAGATATCACATCCAAAATTCTATAGAACAGTAGATTCTAAAGGTATGCAGTATGATATCTATAGAATTCTATATAATTTCTATAGAACATTTTTAGCAGGGTCTGCCTGTCCACAATTGTTGTGAACACGCTAGAGACCACATTTCTTGATGGATTTTGACCAAATTTAGTGAGTTTGTTTGTTATAACCCAAGGAAGAAGCCTATTGAAAATAAGACCAATCGAAAAATATTCAATGAGTTATTGCCCTTGTTTTTGAAAATTTGTTGTGAACACAATTAAGAGTGTGTTTCTTGATGATTTTGATGAAATTTGGTGTGATTGCTTGTTATTACTTAAGGATGAAGCCTATTGAAAATCAGACAAATCAAAAAATAAATTGATGAGTTATTGCCCTTGTTCTTGAAAACACATTCATCTGCCTGTCCACAATTGTTGTGAACACGATAGAGACCACATTTCTTGATGGTTTTTGACCAAATTTAGTGAGTGTGTTTGTTATAACCCAAGGAAGAAGCCTATTGCAAATCAGACCAATCGAAAAATATTTAATGAGTTATTGCCCTTGTTTTTGAAAATTTGTAGTGAACACGATTAAGAGTGTGTTTCTTGATGGATTTTGATGAAATTTGGTGTGATTGCTTGTTATTACTTAAGGATGAAGCCTATTGAAAATCAGACAAATCGAAAAATAAATTGATGAGTTATTGCCCTTGTTCTTGAAAACACATTCATCTGCCTGTCCACAATTGTTGTGAACACGAAAGAGACCACATTTCTTGATGGATTTTGACCAAATTTAGTGAGTGTGTTTGTTATAACCCAAGGAAGAAGCCAATTGAAAATCAGACCAATCGAAAAATATTCAATGATTTATTGCCCTTGTTTTTGAAAATTTGTTGTGAACACAATTAAGAGTGTGTTTCTTGATGGATTTTGATGAAATTTGGTGTGATTGCTTGTTATTACTTAAGGATGATCCCCTATTGAAAATCAGACAAATAGAAAAATAAATTGATGAGTTATTGCCGTTGTTCTTGAAAACACATTCATTTTGCGTTCAAAAATGTGTTGTGGACATGATAGAGGATGGTTTCTGGATGGACTTTAACTAATTTCGGTGTGTGTGTTTGTAATCATCCAAGGATGAAGCCTTCTGCCTGCCTGTCTGTCCGTCTGTCTGTCCGTCTGCCTGTCCACAATTGTTGTGCACACGTTAGAGACCACATTTCTTGATGGATTTTAATGAAACTTGGAATGAGTCTTTGTAAGGACCAAAGGTTGAAGCCTATCGAAAATGAAACCAATCGAAAAATATTTACTATGAGTTATTGCCCTTGTCCTAAAATTCCTTGTGAACACGATAGGAAGCCGGGTTCTTGATGGAATTTGATGAAACTTGGTGTGAGTGTTTGTTATAACTTGAGGATAAACCCTATTGAAAATCAGACTAATCAAAAAATATTTATTGAGTTATTGCCCTTGTTCTTTAAAACGTGTTCACTATATCAGCCTCTGATTCTTTTTAGACTTGATAGAGATCTGGTGTCTTGATAGATTTTGACAAAGCATGATTTGAGCCTTTTACATTTAAAATATTGTATTTACTGATACCTCTTGTCCACCGCCCGAATAACTAAGGCTGCCAATGGTGGGCGTATTACGATGGGCCATAGCTATTTTTGATATTGATATTGGCTCCATCAGTGATTTTATGAATTCTGGAAAGAATGTATCAATGCTGTTTTTTTTTTCTCAAATTTTATCTGCAGTATATTAGCCCTCGTTCTCACAAACAATATATTATACCTTATATTATGAAATAAATATTTGTTCATTTGAGCTCCATTTGTAATATTTGTTGATACCATTTCTAGTCTGAATATCATCTTGCATAAAGGTTATGAAGTCAATATTGTAAGCAGATGAAAAGGCTTGATAATACAATCTAACATCAATTTAATTTTCTTACTGTTTTTGTTGTTACAGTAGAAGAAACTAACATTTCAATTACAATAAGAATTCTCTTCACACATTCATATTTTTCTCCATTCACATCATTAGATTTATCTTTTGTATTATTTGTACATAAATGTTAAGTTTTCGTTTTAATTTAAATGTTTTATGTTAAACTGATAATCTGGTTTTGTTTATGTTTTAACCCACAAAAGGTATCAATTAATAAGACAGTATCTTTTTAATTCTTGAACCCCTTCTACAAGAAGCCCTATCTGCAAATTAGTTTCATTCAAAACAATGACTTCTATTTGTATGACCATATCCAAAGTTGGAGTGTTAAAAGCTTACAGTTCTTTACATTTTAAAAAATAGGGAGTTAAAAGATATTGTTTAAGTCATGTTTTGTGTTTATGTCTCATTATTTAAAATGTCTTCAGATTACAGATTTGCATCTTCACTTGAAATATATAGCATAATGTTACAAACTATTGTATAAGACTGGGAAGAGAGCTGGTGTTCTAGTATGCTCATTTGAATATAATTTGTTTTTGATATTGTATGAAGTATCTGAAAACCTGAATACCATAGAAACAAACTGACTTTAGAAAGAGATAAAGTTACTCACTATACAATTTTCTTATTTAGTTGATAAAAAAGGTCGTAGATTATCTCAAATAGAAATGATGAAGAAGAGTTTAAAGAGAGTTCCAGAAGGAAGTGACAGTGAGGAAGAGAAGGTATTTATGTTTGAATATGATATAAGATAATATCTTTTTTCTAATTATAAACATTCTTCAAAAGAATAATTCAATGAACTCAGTTGTATTATTTATAGTATTATTTAAAGGGATAGATTCGCCATTTCTGTGAGTAAATTGTACATTGGTCTCAAAAACTGGAAACAAATCAGTAATTGTATTCTTATCCATGATTATCTTTTTTTGAAAGCTTTTTTTATGAGTCATTGAATTTGGTAAATTTAAAAATATCATAAAGCTAACATGGAAATGTAAATGAATCACTGTCCTACAAGTAGTGATAGCAAAATATATCTGCGAATTCATGTTAAAATATAGGTATCGTCTTGCTCAGGCGTGTATCTATTATTGAGTTATTGCCACTGTCAAATTTGGTTTGAAAATATTAAAGAAACTTGCTATGCCTAGATGTATTGATAATATCTAAAAGATTTCAATGTTAGCGCCGTGGCATATTCTTTTTTTGGGTGAGCTCCTGAATGAAATATATAAAGTTGTAGAGTTTATAGTTCAGGGGGATTTTGCTATTTACGTCTTGTTCTAGAACATTTGTAGACGATCTAGATATATTCAAAGCCAAAATGAACTTCCAAAAATGGTGAATCTTAACCTTTAAATTCAGTCATGGACAAATTCAGCATACCAATGAATCTTGATGACATTCTTAAATGTTTTTTTACATTCTGATGTCAAACCAAAACCCTGAGTAGGCCAATGTTTGTAAAAAAATTACCTAAAATTCATTAGCTTACAGATCTAAAACCTCTTTTCCACCAGATGAAAGTATATGTGATAAATTAAAATGATGAAACATTTACTGTATTCAGCAATAAATATGGGAATTCTGCACGCTTTATCATTTATGGAGGTTTAAAACATTTTACTAAATTTTGAATTAATCAAAAAGAGGATTATCACATTGAAACGTGTCCAAAGGCATATTATAAAAGATCAATTGTCAAAATCACTCTGTCAGGCTTTACATGAATATGAAACATTTTTAGCCATTTTAGCAGTATACTACTGCTCTATATATAGACCAGTGTTTACTGCGCAAACCATATGCGCATACCATGACGATTAGTTTGCTTTTATGGAAATAAGCAAAATTAGATCATCTAATCACGTCAAGTTTGAATTTAATGCATTCAGTTTTCATGGTATGAAAAACCATGCTTTTATGATTTGCTGGAATGAAAAAAATCAAAATGAGATGCGTAACAGTTTAATGGTATGCAAGGAATGACGTGCTGATTATCATGGTTTGAAATAATCAAATTTTTGAAGTACTGGTTTGGAAACAATGATTTTGTGTTTGATTGTTTCCATCCCATGCATTCCAACATTTTTTATGGTTTGGAAAATTTCATTATTTCCATCCAATGAGTTTAAGTAGTATATTTGTTTTAAAATAAGCAATTTGCGGGATTTCCTGGTTTGTAAACCATTATTTTTCTTATTTTGATTGTTTGATAAACAATCATTAACCCATGTTTGATTAGATGAATATAATAAAATAGTAGCGATTCATTGTTTAAAACAATAATAACTTGTTTGCATTCAATGAAAATGGTAAAAACTGATTGTTTTCAAATAGTCACAACAGCAAAAAATCATTTATTTCCATATAATCTGCTTATTTCAAATAATTTTGTCAAATAATTTAATTCCCACATGGCACCTCATAAATTCTGTGAGAATTGTTAAATGATATTATTAAAGGCAGGATTTTTCATTGATTTAGAACTGTATGAAGCAAAATTTCTTCATAAGCCTTAAAAGTAAATGTATGTCCTGACTCTTTGTGACCAATGAGAACTGAAGTTTATACACAAGTTCACATATACTTCCAGGGTAGGTCACAACTGGGACACATTGTCAGCTTTTAATAAGAAAGAAGAGTATTATAATTTGTCACAAATAATCTGTTTTTACTTTCATGCATATAATTTGATGATTATTTCTATGTATTGAAATTTTAAATTATGTGATTTAAATGTTTATTCACTTTTCTAAGTCTTCACGTCATAAAGTTGAACGTTCTGAGTATAAACGTGGATCTCAAGATTGGAGTAAGGCAGATCTAGAAGAATCAAATACTCTAATGAAGGCATGTTGACAATATCGCTAAAATATTGTAAAATTGAATTATATCTTATGAGATATTATGAGATTGAAAGCAATGTTTCATATTAAACCACTAAGAAATGAAGCCATGACAGTTATATTCTGGAGAAACTCACCAAATTCTCTCTATAATTATAAGATAAAATTCAATTTTTTATTAGTAAGGTGTGTGGCAAATGATTTTGAAACATAAGTAGAATTTTGTAGTTGTGTGATTTATATTCATGCTATTCCAGGGCTGTTGATTTTTTTAAACAATGTTTTGTTGATGTCAAATTTGCTACACTAAGTTCTATTCAAGTATCTAACTGTAAATGTATTTCAATGCCATGAATGTTAAGTTATATTCAACATAATTGGAACTGAAACGTTCTGAACATACTGTCATACATCACAATAACAAAACAATCTGATCATAAAACATTTACAGTAATTTAAAATATTTGTCCATGTTACAAATGCTGATTATAAGATAACTTTCACCGACGGCGTACTTCCTTTTGACTATGGAAAAAGTAAAAATTTTTTTAACGTTACTGACCTTTACTTGATGTCCGTTCAAATCAACAGCCCTGTTCTATTCAATAATTTTGTATTATGTATACATGTATCTGAAGATAACAGGTAATATAAAGTAGAAATTGACAAAAAAATCTGTTAAGAAAGGATTAAGAGATGTTTATATACAAGAAGGTAATTAATAAAGAAAACCATGATAAAAATGGGTAAGATAGCTTCTAAACCACTGAAATATTTATGATATAGAAAATATACAAAGGATATACAAAAATCAAATTTATATTGAAATTGTATTAATGTGTTAAGGAAAAGAAGAATATAGAACGTAGAGCATCTATTGAACCCACTGATGTTAAAGTTCCCACACCTGAACAATTAGATGCATTAGAAGCACAACAAAGACGCTCATCTATGCAGCAACGCAGAACATCCCTAGCTGATTGCATACCTGATTGGCCTACTTTGCAAAAAGCTAAAAAGAAGACAGAGGTACATTCTTGCAATAAACAATTCGTATCATTTTAATAACAGTGAATAAATATGATAGAATGTTGTATCCGTGAACTAAAAACAATAATACAAAGCTATGTTAATATTGTTTCCTATCCTAACTCAAGTTAACATATTAATCTTTAGAGAATTATGCATAAAAAAGACACAAATTAAAATAATTAAACTGCTGGCCAAGAATTTTCAGAAAACATTCTAGGACATAGTCCATCAAAATGATACAGTCCAAGATCCGATTCTAAGGGTGTTGGCTGGTCTAGCATTTGAGAAAAACTTGGATCATGAACAGGCCATTACTTTTTCACAAATACAATACAGTAGAACCTGCATTCAGAGACCACTCAAGGGAATATTCAAAAACGGTCGCTGAGTGAAGGTGGCCTCTGAAGAGAGGAACTGCAAAACCATTTCATTTTGACGTTTTGGAAATCATAGGATCTTACTCATACATGTATAGTTTCTACTGCTTGTGCATGCTATCTCCTATCTACCGACGGGATACTCTATTTTGTCGTATATTATTTTCTTTTAGATACCAAAGTTTTCACAGTTATTATCGTTTTCAAAGTCAAAATTCTCTACCTTAAATCAATAAGATATCCTTCTTTACTTGCATTTTAATTGCCCGGTAACACGCTTTATTCCATTTTCACCTGATTAATATGTTTTTATAACAACATCCGGTATACCCTACTTTCGCTTTCTGATCAAATTTACGGTAGTCTAATAATTGTCAATATGATGATATCTTTCAATGTTAATCAGCAACAATCTATAAAATTAATCTGTAGGAGATTATCTAATTACCGATTAGCGATAATCTCATTGAATATCACGGACGCGTGAACTTGATTATTGTTACGGGAGATAATCAAAAGTGTCATGGTCGCTTAATTGAGTTATTTTAATCGATTGGGAGTATAAATACATGGCCGCTGGTCGCGTTATGAAGGTGGCCGCTTATTAGTCGATAATTACATTGAAAACTGGTAGGGAGGAATTTATTATGGTCGTTTATTGAAGGTGGGCTCTTAATAAAGGTGGTCGTATGAGCAGGATATACTGTAGTTGGGGATCAGAAAGACTGTCATAAAATAATGATTCACTAGCAGTACTAGGGAATTTTTTTTTTTTTTTGGATGTCAAATTCTACAATATTTATCCATTTTTGATAGAAGTTTAAATACAGGTTTCTGTGCATGGGACCTTTTTCATGTTTGAATTTGATGATAATCTGTTATGAGGTATTGTCTTGAAATATCTATAAGAGAAATTCATTTTGAGCCACTAAAGACTTTATTATTTTTTTGACAGCTTGTTGTAAGTCTGGCAAGCAATTTCATATTACTGTTGCACTGTCCATCAACATTTTTTGTGAACACAAGAGTAAAGTATCTAATTGGTTTATCAAAATTTTGTGTGAACATTCAAATTAATGAGATCTTGGTAAAATTGGAATCTTGTATCAGAGGTTGAATTCCAATTTTCATGGCATTTTTGAAGGGCTGTAAAAAAACTTCAAAAAGAGTCTGAAATAACGTGAATTAAAAAAATTTACAACTAGAGCCACACGTGGCACAGAGTGGGACTTTGCTAACGTCGCAAATTGCAACAAACAGACAGAAACATCTGATTTTCTGGGATAAACTGGCCAAAGCAATAAGGTATCTGTGTGCAAGGTAATTTTAAAAAAAAACTTATTTCCTACAAACGTAATACGCTGACCCATATATATGGAAAACTGAAAATTTACCCGGATGTGCCACGTCCATCTAATTCTTTTCAGCGTGAATCTAATCACATTCAAAATGTATATTCACAGTAAAAATTTGAAGTTTGTACATCCAATAGATCACGAGATATACACACATACATTTCAAAAAAACGTAAATACGGCAAAATGTACTTTTATTTTCAAAAATCAAAAATTTCAATTTTCATTTTAAAAACTTTTGTTATAAATCGTTGGAAAGAGGACAAAAAACAATCTAAGAATCTAAAAAAATTAACACTCTAAATTAATTAGGTCACGCTCTAGAGCAGTCCAAAGTTGCGAATTTTGCTGTTTTCGGGCAGCTATAAAACCGGAAGTTGACGTCAAAGGTCAAAGTATCAACTGATAGCCAAGGTCAATGACCTTTGACCTACCAAAGGTCAAAGTCACCAAAGTTCAAGGTCACGAGAAATAAGCCCCCAAACTTTGAAAAAATTCAACCGGATGTTGCAAAAATGCAAAAGCAAAATTCAAAAATCGGCTCCCACAGTTTTTTTCATAATCGACTGAAGCTACAAGAAATGTAAACATCACGGAAATTAGACATAACCCTGAGGCCCCATTTTGAGTTTTACAAAAAAGTAACATTTCAAGATGGCGGCCAAAGTTTCACTTCTGGTTCGATTTTTTCTTCTTCGTTTTTTTGTTTTCTAAATTAATTAAGATTGACATAAATTTTGTTGCGATACATCAATTACAGCACAAGTAGGTCAACCGGAAGTTTAAACTCGTTTTACGTTGAAACCGGAAATGAAGCAAAAATTTTGACTCTGCCAATGTTTTTAAATTCTTGACACTTGAAGGCACCCAAATTTTCAGATCAATCGGTCTTAAAATAGCAAAGTTGCAAAAAAGTGCAAAATACGGCAACAAAATGTGTGCTATGAATTTTCGAATTTCGAATTTTTTCAACTGCTATCTTGTTGGAAACTAGTTCAAGTTTTTAAAAATGCAAACCTGAAGAAAATCGATTAAAAATTGCGACATCTAGAGCCATTTTGCTAGACAAACCGAAAACAAACTGGGACTTTGCGGTAGCAAAGTCCCACAATAAGTCTCAAGAAATCAACAGTGTATATGATAATTCCAAGTCTTCAAAATGTAAAAGACCAGGCAATGCCCTTTACAGAGGGAGTATACAAAACTTTCAGTATCATAAACAAAAGTTATCTAAATTTGACTGTTTAAAATATTAAGTTCAAACGTTTAGAAAAGTCAAGTTTTTCTAGATCATGGTTAATAGTTTTCATTAATTTAATGAGTACCTTACTTCCCAAACCTTCATAGAAGATCAGATTGCAAAAAGTATACCTTTTAACTACAGACCGAGCCTTGTTCTTGAATATATACTCAACCAGAAATAATCTCATGTATAAAAAAAATCAGAAATACAAATTCTTATTCTCTTGTTTTCCTTTATGGTTTGTAGCATGTGGCATGTTTGTGTTTTGTCATGTTTGATTTTATGGAAAAAAGAAATAAACTAATTTGTTGCAAGTAACTATAAAGGTAAGGTTAATTCTAATAAATTTATCTGTGTGTGCAACACCTCTCAATATTACAATTATAATAGAAATGATAATAAAAAAAAAATTATGGGATTAATAACACCTTGATAATGCTGTCAATTCACATTTAAATTTCTATGCTTATATTGTCTTATTATTTTCAGATAGTTATAAGTTTTTATACGCCCACATAAATATGTGGATGTATATTGTCGATGCCCCTGTCCGTCAGTCAACATTTGTTGTAGACACAATAGAAGCTACAATTTTCAATCGATTTGTATAAAACTTAATGTGAGTCTTATTGATAAGACAGCGGTCAAGCTACAATTTTCAATGGATTTTAATGAAACTTGGTGTGAGCATTGGAATTGATAAGACGGCGGTCAACTTCGAATTGGAAGATTTTTCGATGAACGTTTTTTGAGTTATTGCCCTTGGCTTTGTTACATGACGTCAAAATTTATTGTTGATGCAATAGAAGCTATGAGGTATAGACATTGGAATTGATGAGGAGGTGGTCAGGTTTTGAATTTGACTATTTTTGATGAATAGTTTATGAGTAATTGCCCTTGACTAAGTAAAATTGTGTACAAATTCATTTGTTGTAGATATTATAGAAGCTTAAATTTTCTATGGATTTTAATGAAACTTGGTATGAGCATTGGAATTGATAAGACAGCAGTCAAGTTTGATTAGGACGATTTTTCGATAAACGGTTTTTGAGTTATTGCCCCTGCCTCTGTATTTGTTGTAGACACAATAGAAGCTACAATTTTCAATGGATTTTAATGAAACTTGGTGTGAGCATTGGAATTGATAAGACGGCGGTCAAGTTCGAAATTTGAAGATTTTTTGATGAACGGTTTTTGAGTTATTGAAATTGGCTTAGTTACATGACTTCAAAATTTATTGTTGATGCAATAGAAGCTAAAATTTTTAATGGATTTAAATGAAACTTGGTATCAACATTGGAATTGATGAGGCGGTGGTCAGGTTTGGAATTTGACGATATTTCGATGAATAGTTCATGAGTAATTACCCTTGTTTAAGTAAAATAGTGTAAAAACTCATATGTTGTAGACACTATAGAAGCTTAAATTTTCTGTGGATTTTAATGAAACTTGTTATGAGCATTGGAATTGATAAGACTGCAGTCAAGTTCGATTTGGACGATTTTTCGATGAACAGTTTTTGAGTTATTGCCCTGGCTTCTTTATTTGTTGTAGACACAATAGAAGTTACAATATTCAATGGTTTTTAATGAAACTTGGTGTGAGCATTGGAATTGATAAGATGGAATTGAAGATTTTTTAATGAACAGTTTTTGAGTTATTGCCCTTGACTTAGTTACATCACAACAAATTTATTGTTGCTACAATTTTCAATGGATTTGAATGAAACTTGGTATGAGCATTAGAATTGATAAGACGGTGGTTAGGTTTCAAATTTGATGATTTTTCGATGAAAAGTTTATGAGTAATTGCTTTTGACTAAGGAAAAATGTGTCAAAATTTATTTGTTGTAGACACTATAGAACTACAATTTTCTATGGACTTTAATGAAACTTGGTATGAGCATTGGAATTGATAAGATGGCATTCAAATTTGAATTTGGCGATTCTTTTGATGAACGTTTTTTTAGTTTTGCCCTTGACAAAATTTTATTGTGGGTGCAATAGAAACCACAATTTTTGACTTAGTAAAATTGCGTCAGAAATTATTGTGGATGAAAACGAAGCTACATTTTTTTATAGATTTGATGAAACTTGGTACGAGTATTGAAATAGATAAGATGGTGGTCAAGTTTGAATTTGACCATTTTCCATGAACAGTTTTTGAGTCTTTGCCCTTGACTTCAATATTCAGTGAATGTTTTTTGCTCAATTTATTATTCAAATTCAACGCTGCCAGTGGGCGTATGTTACCTTGCCTGGCAAGCTATCTTTAAACAGAATAATGCTAATTATATTTATTAAATGCATTTCATGCTTCTGTATTCTAAGAGTCTGAATTCTGGTCAATATCAAGATGGCTACAGAATTTTAATGACTACTTATGTAATGATATGAAAGCAAAGGAGTCATTAGTGGAATCAAATTTAGCTATGAATTTTATCTGATACTTGTAACTGCATGCTCTAACAGAATCTTATACCTGAATATTGTGATAGATGTGAGATTCATCTATATTGAGTTAGAATAGCATGTCTTCCAAATGGCAGTTTATTTTTTAATCAAGACATTTGAAAGGACACAGTCTCAAAACTAAAGTTCATTTCTTTTATCATCTTATGTTTTAAGGGGAAATTTCCTTTGTTGACTCAAAATCAGTATGGACTATCTTACTTGCTCAGGTGCTTACAGTATTGAATGTCACAACAAGCATTCTGCATTATGATAGATATTTAGTCCTGTTTGCTATATTAAGTTCCTCGATACAATGGGCTTCCTTAGATTAACGAAAATTCGTAGTGACATCTTCTGGCATTAATTATTATGCGTTCAACAGGGGTAAGGATAAAATTGTCTGATAAATTGAAAGTTGATATTATTAGAAACAGCCTTGTCATTTTTAATTTGATATCTGATATATGAGCCATAATTTGCTCATGGTTTGACCTTTAAGAGGGATACTTTAATTATAATTTATGAGATTTGTTGAGGGAATTTGTCTTTCATGGCAAATTATCTTTGCTAGTTTGGAAAATGTCACAAAATATATAAAGATAGGCATGAATTAAACTTCAGCAGTGTACTATAGCAAATCATTTTGTTTTGAAGTAGACATAGATTTTCATTGTGAATTGTTTTACAAATAGCTGATTATAAAAATAAATTGTTGTTATTTAGTTGACAATGGTCTTATTATTTCTTTTTATATATATATATATATTTTTGAATGACAGAAATTGAAAGATATTTGAAATAAATTCTAAATAAAAAAATTAAAAATAAATATTTATCAGCTTAAATAGTATTCCATAGTATTATTATTTGATATGGTATATAAGTGATATAATTGGATATGATTGGTAATTTTTCTTTATTATATTGTAGGAAAAGGAAACATTTTTAGAAGAATTAGATGATCATAAAACACTAGAGGGAACCAAAATGATTCGAATGAGTTGTGTATTTTGTAAGCCTAATGCAAAACTGAAGTGGTTTAAAAGCAAAATGGAAATATTTCATAGTCATAAACATCATTTTGAAGTTGAAGATAATAAATATACCTTGATAATTAATAATGTAAAATTGGAAGATGGTGGAAAGTATACTTGTCAATGTAATAAAGAAACTACCTCAGCATGGTTATATGTTGAAGGTTTGTTTTATTTTTTATTTCATTTAATGTAGAGAAATTCTACACAGAAGTCTTGGTTTAAGAATTAACTAGTTCTATCAGTTACCTGTTTAAAACACAGTGAGTAACAAACTTCATATATGATTATTAATGCAGTAAATAGAGTTTGAGCCTGACCAATCATTGAGTGTCACATCATCTTCTCAAACACCTTAGTAAACACTGGAAGCGTGTTTTTTTCTTTTCAATCAACAATTTTCTTTATTTTGAATAAAGAATATGTGGACGTATATTGTCGTCGACCCTCTCTGTCGAGTTATTGCCCTTGACTAAGTAAAATTGTGGGTGCAATAGAAGCTACAATTTTCAATGAATTTTAATGAAACTTGGTATGAGTATTGAAATTGATAAGACGGCAGTCAGGTTTGAACTTGACAATTTTTCGATGAATGTTTTTTTAGTTATTGCCCTTGGCTTTGTTACATGACGTCAAAATTTATTGTTGATGCAATTGAAGCTAAAATTTTCAATGAATTTGAATGAAACTTGGTATAAACATTGGAATTGATGAGGCGGTGGTCAGGTTTTGAATTTGACTATTTTTGATGAATAGTTTATGAGTAATTGCCCTTGACTAAGTAAAATTGTGTACGAATTCATTTGATGTAGACACAATAGAAGCTACAATTTTCAATGGATTTTAATGAAACTTGGTGTGAGCATTGGAATTGATAAGACAGCGGTCAAGTTTGAAATTTGAGATTTTTTTATGAACGTTTTTTTAGTTATTTAACTTGGCTTAGTTACATGACTTCAAAATTTTATTGTGGGTGCAATAGAAGTGACAATTTTAAATGGATTTTGATGAAACTTGGTGTGAGCATTGAAATTGATGCGGTCAAGTGTGAATTTGACAATTTTTTTGATAAACAGTTATTCAGTTATTGCCCTTGACTTAGTAAAATCTTGTCAAAATTTTAGTGTTGATGCAATAAATCCTCAAAGGATTTTGATGAAACTCGGTGTGAGCATTGGAATTGTTTAGACCTCAGTCAAGTTTGAATTTGACAATTTTTTAATGAACGGTTTAGAGTTATTGCCCTTGCCTGAATAAAATTGCTTCAAAATTCTATTGTGGTTGAAATAAGAAGCTTAAATTTTCAAAGGATTTTTATGGACCATGGTGTTAGAATTGATAAGACAGTAGTCAAGTTTGAATATTTGACGACTTTTTTTAATGAGTGTTTTTTTCGTTTATTTGCCCTTGACTTAGTAAAATTGCGTCAAAAACTCTTTGTGGGTGCAAAACGAGCTACAACAAGATTTTATGGAACTTGGTATGAGCATTGAAAAAGATAAGATAAGGGTCAATTTTGAATTTGATGATTTTTCGATTTCGCAGTTTTTAAGTTTTTGCCATTGGTTTCAATATTCAGTGAATGTTTTTTTGAGTCATTGTTCAATATATTATTCAAATTGAAGGCTCCCGGTGGGCGAATGTTACCTTTCCTGGCAAACTATCTTTTTTTTTTGGGCGATTCTCAAACAAGCTTGCAGACGAACCGCCAAGAGGTACAGACATTTTGACTTCATAGGTGACCTTAAAATAATTACTATTATCAAATAAAACAAAACAGGAAATTGAGGTTTTTTTGCTTTTGCATCTTTATTGTCAGTTCGATTTCGATCGGATTTTCATATTTGAATACTTCAAAGTATTTATGCAATTGGATTATATCATCTACCCACAATTTGCAATTTAAAATTGAAGGGTCATCGAAAAAAAAAAATCAAACCCTGATTTCTTGCTTATTATAAATGGTGGGATTTTAAAACTTCACCAGTTGAAAGGCGATATGATTTCAATTTTAACCAAATTTAGAAAAACAAATTTCAACTTCTGGTTGTGCCTCAAACTTCTATAACAGCTAGGTGAAAAGGACAGTTTTATGAATAAGTTGTAAATAGTAATCAATATTATCTAAAAAATTAGCTCCAGCTGCCATATTGAATTTTGGTTACAATTTTTCAGGTCCTAATTGAGTCACTGTTGATTGACCGATTTCGATGAAATTTAGCACATGGATACATTTCATATTGGCAACATTTCTATGAAGAGCGATTTTTGAATTTCGATTTTTTTTTCGAAATATTTGAAATTTTTTTTTAATTAGACCACTTTAACGCCTACGGAAGGGTTGACCCAATTGACCTATGACCTTGAAAGTTAGGTCAAATAATGTTCATTACATTGTCTACATGTAGGTAATTTTCATATTCGTCCCCATCTATAACAGCTACGGAAGGTGTGACCATATAAAATTCAATATATTGCCTAGATGTTGACAATTGCATATTTGAGCTCCATATTATTCTAAGATTGTCAAAGTACGTTCGTAATTGTAAGCTTACTAGTTTCTAGTTTACTTTTGTTATTACTTTTTTATATGCTTTTACAGCTCATTCTGTATAATGGTTAAGCGTAACTAGGGATCTGTTGTTATTTGACAGTAATATATTATCTCATTGTTTAATCGTTCAATAGAAAGATGTTTACACACAAAAAATGCCTTGGGAAATTGGAGGGGGCGTAAAAGATATGCATGAAGCAAGAATGATGTACACTGGAGCCTTGTTTATCAGCACATTTCTGATACGGATAAAATCATTAAGTTTAGAAAATCATTAAGTTTAGAAAATTTCTGGATAATTTGAAATTTCAACTTTCGTATCTCATTACCTTGACTTTTAGTGACTTTGTTTCTTGCAAACTTAACTTAAATTGATTTCCAGCATTCCAGTCATCTCATTGGCCAATCATTAAAATTTTAGATTTCAGGTTTTAGTTTATTATCCAATTAGATAGGATATAGGGCACATAATCTGAGTATACTGCAATTACATGCGCAGAGTTCTTTATTTTAGTACAGATATTTCAAATGTTGTCAACATCTTAAAATCATTCTTTGGTTTGTCTTGTGTCTTAAAATACTTCTCAATGACAGAATTTTTTAGGGAAAATTTCTAGATCTGATATAAAATTTTTGATAATAACAATTCAGTTGTTTTGACAAAAGCAATACTTTTGATCTTGAAAATTGAACTTAAATAATAGACAATAAAGTGTTTTTGATAAGATAGCCTATTACTAATATAATATGATATGAAATTTTTGTTACAATAAAGACTAAAGTTATATTTAAGTTTATTATACTGTTGCAGCAAAGGAGCCAGAATATTACTTTACTCAGAAATTACCCCCACAACATGATTGTATTAAAAATAAAGTTTGTATGCTGGAATGTTTCGTCTCTGATACCAAGGCTAGAGTCAAGTGGTTTAAAGGGGATGAATTGCTTGAGGTAATGTTTAAATTCATTTATTGACCAAAAAGGTTTATGGTTCTAAGACAAACCACTATTTATGAATAAGATATATACAATCATTGATGCACCTACTGTTAGGTAAATAATAGATGACCAAAGATAGATAAAATGAATCTGAAATAAGGCCAAAATGAAAGAAAAGTGCCAGCAAAATATTTATTCTGCAAAATTTTGAATAGCATTGTTTTGACCCATGTCTGTGGTTCCAATGTGGTTGATACAAGGCCAAATTATTGGAAAATTGTTAGAATATTGCTTCAAAATATGCTAAAAAATTCTTTAAAATGCACATGGATTATAGATAGATATGTTATCAAAGATTCCCTGATTCAACATATATTTACTATGAAGTGAACAAAAATGCAACACTTTGTCTTGACCCTAAACTCAGAATAAACTGCTCTTAAAATCAAATTCTCTTTTTCTGTAGTATACACCTGGTAAATATGAAATTCAACGAAGGGAAAATCGTTGTATTTTACGCATATTAGATTGTGACCCTTCTGATCAAGCAACATATTCTTGTAAGTGTGGATCAACAGAAACAGCATCAGAAGTCATTGTTAAAGGTGGGTTGATCACTATTTATATATTTTTCTCTCAAAACTTTATTTTTGAAAAAAAAAAATCAAAAGAGAAACTGACATCAAAAAGCTAAAAATTATAATTGAAACAATTATGATTAGTTTTAATGATTTTTTCGATTTATGTTGTCTACAAATATTGATCCTATGTTGAAAGTTTGAAATGTCAAATGTCAGATAAATTCTGAAAAAAATCAAATCAAAATCAAAACTGAAAGGAAAGACTTTCAAATCTTCATCAAAAGCACAACATATTTAAAGCAGAATTTCATTTGGTAATTTGACATTTTCATACCTTGACGCACTCTTCACTCTTTAACTGCCAGAGAATTGACAATGTGTTGTGCCTTTTATACCTCACAATAATGAAGGATTATGTTGTTGTTGCCCCTGTCTGTCTGTCAATCCTTCCACAGTTGGCTTGTTGTCTTGTGAACACAATAGAGACTACAGTTTTTTATCTAAAATGAATGAAATTTGGTGTGATTATTTAAAATGATAAGATATTAGTCATAGAAATTGAAATTTTTTCAGAAAAGAGTTTTGAGTTAAGGCCCTTGACTGATCAACGCATCAAATCTTGTTTGTGAACATGCACTGACGCTTTGGCAATTCTTTTTTTTTTTTTTTTTTTTTTTTTTTTATATGTATGTTTTGATGTCTGATCGTCTCATGCAGATGTACTTGTCTATTCCTTGGTTTTTGTGGTCATGTACTTGATCGCAGAATGATGAATCTATCCATTTTATACACATGTACTTGTGTATTTTAAAACTAATTGTACATTGAAATTATATATGGTTTTTGCTGTCATGTACTTGATAGCCGGAAAATAAGTCTGTCCATTATTTACACATGTAATTGTGTATTTTAAAATAAATTGTACGTTGAAATAATACGTGATTTTCTGCGGTCGTGTGCATGGCCGCGGGAACTATATATTACATCCATTTTATAAACAAATTGTAGGTTGAAAATCTGTCCATTTCATGCACATGTACTTGTGTATTTTTAAACAAATTTTACGTGGAGTATTGTATATTTATTTTGTGGTCATGGACTTGATCGCCGTAACATATATCTGTCCATTTGATACACATGTACTTGTGTATTTTTAGTATTTCAGACGAATTGTATATTGAGATATTATGTATTTTCGATTTTTTTCTTTTTTTTTTTTTTTTTCTTTTTTTTCCAATGTATTGCCCCATGGGCTGAATGTGAGACAGGACCATGTCCTTGTGTATTGGGCCTAATTCTGACCCATGTAAAATAAAGAGTTTATTATTATTATTATAAGACTACAGTTTTTGTCTGGTATAATCAATATTTTGATGAAATCTTAAAAAAGTTTGTATTTTTGGATAGAAATTTTTTGGGTTAATGCTCTTGACTTAGCAAAACCATGTCAAATTTTGTCTGTGAATACAATGGAGGCTATAGTTTTCATCTGATTTGAATGATATTTGGTGTTCATATTATTTGTGATAAAATCTTCGTCAAATTCAATGTTTTTTTAGCCCCAAGTGTACAACGTCTCGATATTGCGACAGTGGCAGCTAAACGCTTAAACTTGAAACGTGTGAATTTTTTTAGTCTTTTACACATTTATGCATTAATTGATAATGTGTGTTTATCAAATATTTCATATTCCGTTATGTCCACTTGAAAAGGGATCCTGTGACCCTGTCTAGTTTCGTGTTTCTTTCATGGTTTTGGATTTCCCAACTTCTATTTTTCACATATAAAGGGGGAGAATATTTTCATCACTGTGCGTTCGTCAGTCCACAATTGCTCTTATGGCACAATATTCTAACATGGATGAACCTTACTGAAAATCAGAAAAATTGAGTTATTTCTCTTTATTTACGCTTGTAAATATATAGTTTTTGATGTAACTTGGTGTGAATTTTTGTAATCACTCACCCAAGACAAGGATAAACCCTATTGAAAATCAGAAATAAAAACAGGTGCTATTAGTCATTGCCCTTCTTCTTGAAAACATGGTTAATTTTGAGATCTTGAGATAAACTCTCTAAAAGGCAAAATCCTTGATTCATTTTGGTGAAACTGATGAGAGTATTTGTAATTGCCAAAGGATCAGCTCTATTGAAATTAAGAAATTTTTCAAAAATACGTAGTTATTGCCCATTTTTAGCTTGTAATCATTCTAAAAGGCACAACTCTTAAGGGATTTTGATGACACTGATGAATGTTTGTCATCACCCGAAGATAAAGGTTAATTAGAATAAGAAAAACTGAAAAATATTACATAAAAGTTATTACTCTTTTCTTTGAAAGCATTCTATTTTGTCAACTCAAACAGTCTTGAAGGCACAACTCTTGAGCTTTTGACAAAACTTGGAAATATTGTTCAAATAGAGTTCAAAGAAATGTATGACTGATGGTTGACTATTTTATACTGGTGATAGCTACTTTTATGCTAAATGTTTTTTTATTGATAATTAAAATTGTAAGTGGGCATATATTACCTTGACTAGCAAGCTATCTTCTTCTTAAACTCTGTTAAATTTCTATTTCTCTTTTAATGTCTTTTTTGGAAACATTTTAGCATCAAAATTAATATAAAAGAAAATAAAAGAATTTATCCCTTGAAAGAAAGCTTTAGTAACAAATGTGGAATAATTATGTTTTCTTGATCAAGATCCTGAATGGGAATTCATGAAGAAATTAGAAGATGTTGAAGCTGTGGAAAGAGAAAAGGCCATATTTGAATGTGATGTTAGTGATCCAGAAGCAGAAGTATCATGGTTTAGAGATGAAAAGGTATTCTTTTTGTTTGTTTTTCATTTACCTTACAATTGTAGACTACTACATAGATTTTGTACTTGAATTTACCATTTCCATTTTCTGTTGCCGAGGTATTTTTATTTTCCATAAATGCACATTAATATCAAGCAAGATTTCATCTGTATTGATTTAAATGTTTACAGGCAGATGGAAGTGGTTCGGAGGTAAATTTATTCTTGTGTAGAATAATAATTGAAGTGTTGGTTTGGATTCAATGACTTGTTTCAAACGATTGATGCAATAGTTGTATCTTGTTTTTGTTTTTTTCTATTTCTGCTGAATAGAATTGTAAATGCAAACAAACCATTCATGAGTGATATATCCAAACTGTGTATATTGTTTTTAAATCATTACCAATTGATTAACAATTTTTTGCATGAATGAAAACAATTGTTATTCATAGACACTTCTATAATATTTCTTACTTTCAACATATCAATGTGGTTCTCACACTGTCATCAGGCATATAATGATATAAACAACAAGGAAGTAAATATATATAGGCAACAATAACAACAACAATACAATTAAACAAGCACACTAAGGAAGCCATTATAGAAATTTTCTGCATGGTTATGAGCCCATTTATATCAATTAAAATCAAATTAAGAAAACTTGAATTATTTTAAACCTTGCGTGTTATTAAGATAATTCTTTCTTTTCATATCTACCAGAATAATCTATCATGTAATAGAATCCATAAGCATTTCATAAGCCACTCACAATTCTTTATAGATTTAAACGGAACGAATAACAAATAGATTGTTTATTATTAGCCAAAGATGAATCCAATCGAAAATCGAAAAAAATGTTTAATGTGTGTTTTTGCACATGATCTAAGAAACCCTCTCCACTACAATTCTTCATGGATTTTGACAAAACTTAGACACTACCCAAAAAATTTAAAAAAATGTTTAAGTAGAGTAATAAACCTTATTCTGAAGATTGATTAGTGTATGACTGAAGATTGATTAGTGTATGACTGAAGATTGATTAGTGTATGACTGAAGATTGATTAGTGTTTGACTGAAGATTGATTAGTGTATGACTGAAGATTGATGAGTGTATGACTGAAGATTGATTAGTGTATGACTGTATGATCTAAGAAACCCTCTCCACTACAATTCTTGATGGATTTTGACAAAACTTAGACACTACCCAAAAAATTTAAAAAAATGTTTAAGTAGAGTAATAAACCCTATTCTGAAGATTGATTAGTGTATGACTGAAGATTGATTAGTGTATGACTGAAGATTGATTAGTGTATGACTGAAGATTGATTAGTGTATGACTGAAGATTGATTAGTGTTTGACTGAAGATTGATTAGTGTATGACTGAAGATTGATTAGTGTATGACTGAAGATTGATTAGTGTATGACTGTATGATCTAAGAAACCCTCTTCACTACAATTCTTGATGGATTTTGACAAAACTTAGACTACCCAAAAAATTTTAAAAAATGTTTAAGTAGAGTAATAAACCTTATTCTGAAGATTGATTAGTGTATGACTGAAGATTGATTAGTGTATGACTGAAGATTGATGAGTGTATGACTGAAGATTGATTAGTGTATGACTGTATGATCTAAGAAACCCTCTTCACTACAATTCTTGATGGATTTTGACAAAACTTAGACACTACCCAATTTCCCATGGGCTAAATATGAAGGTGAGAAACATCTTCCAGGTCATAATTACACTGGTCCAGGAACAAAGTTAGATGTACGACTGGATGAAAATGATAATCCGAAACCAGGTGAACCAGTAAATAGAGTTGATGCTGCTGCACTTAAAGACGACAAACTATAAAGAAATGAAGATTTACAATTTTGACATGAAGCAGACAAACAAATGATTAAAGAATTAGAATCTATTCCAAATCCCACTTTTAGAGAAAGAGTTGAAAGAGCATTAATCATAAAATTATTAAAATCAAAAATGAAATTAGGTATGGGAATAGCTGATGAAATTCATAAAGAATTCAGAAAAACTAAAAACTTTTTAAAAGTTAAAATATTCGCCAAAGACGATATATGGTCAGCTGATTTAATTAATATGCCTCCAGAAAGAGGTTATAAATATTGTTTAACAGTTATAGATTTATATAGAAGATACGCTTAGGTTATTCCTCTAAAAAACAAAACAGGTAATTCAAACATGACGAAGAAAGAATTCATGATAATAATAGCTTGCGGGTCATTGAGAATTCTTCTTTTACTAGTAATAGAAAGGATTGATTGGAAAAAAAATAAATCAAAAGCTCTGGTAAAATATTACAATATGCTGTATATGATATTAGGTAAGGAGATTCATAGTTTCACCTTAATGGCTTAAGTTTTTACGGAAAGAGTCAAATTTATGTACAGTTGTTATAGAAGTCGGCGCAATATTTTAAAAAGCCAATTTTCTTAAAATATCATTGGAAAGAAGAGATGAAGTGTAATAAGAATATAAGAGAGGTTTTGCTGTATGTAGTTGAGCAACAGAGCTCTTTACAGTAAACATTGCACAATCGATATCAATCATATCAATGGATATTAACAAAGGTGAATGTCACATGACATGAATATTTTGTCAAATCAACTGGAAATATTTAAAAACCTAGTTAATATTAAATATTGAAATCCACAGTTTTTCTGGCAATCAATTATAAATTATAAACCCAAACATAACATACATATAGTCTCCGGTATACAATGCAAGAATACTAATGGCACCTCTTTTTGAGAATGAGCAAAATATATGTTAAGATTTGCTTGTGAATGGTAACATATATATGCTTTCGAAATTATAGAGTTGCATTATTCACCTTGATTAGTTTTGAGTTTTTTATACGCCCAGATGAAAATGTTGACGTATATTGCCATCACCCTTGTCGGTCCGTCCGTCCGTCAACAATTACTTGTGTACACAATGCAGGCCAGAGTTTTTATCTGATTTGAATGAAACTTATAATGTGTATTCATCTTAATAATATCTCGGACAAGTTCGAAAATGGCACAATTCCAGATGTTGGTTTATGAGTTATGGCCCTTGATTAAATGAAAAAACGTTAAAATTTACTTGTGTACGCAATAGAAGCTGTAGTTTTTATTCGATTTGAATGAAACTTGGTATTTGTATTCATCTTAATAATATCTAGGACAAGTTCGAAAATGGCACGATTCCAGATGTCTGTTTATGAGATATGGCCCTTGATTAAATGAAAAAACTTTACAAATTTACTTGTGTACGCAATAGCAGCTGTAGTGTTTATCCGATTTGAATGAAACTTGGTATGTGTATTCATGTTAATAACATCTCGGACAAGTTCGAAAATGGCACGATTCCAGATGTCGGTTTATGAGTTGTGGCCCTTGATTAAATGAAAAAATGTTAAAATGTACTTGTGTATGCAATAGAAGCTGTAGTTTTTATCTGATTTTAATGAAACTTGGTATGTGTATTCATCTTAATAACATCTCAGACAAGTTAAAAAATGGAGTGATTCCAGATGTCGGTTTATGAGTTATTGCCCTTGATTAAATGAAAAAACATTATTATTCTGTTTGCTGAAGTGGGCATATGTTACCTTGCCTTGCAAGCTATCTTTTATACAATAATGGATGTGTATTTCCTTTGGCCCTGTCTGTCAACATTTCTTGAGAACCAAATAGAGGCTATATTTTCCATCTGATTTAAATGAACTTTGATTGATCATTTATGGAATGAGATTTTTATTATGACGTTATTTATATGTAAATTTGATGATAACTTTATTTATATGTAAATTTGATGTAAACTATCTTAAGATATATAAATATTTTGAAAACATGAGAGCATTGTGATTTTGTAAAGTTTATGTTTTTGTGTTATTGCCATTGATCAAGAAAGATTTTGTGGTAAAACTTGGTATGAATTACTGAAAAGACAATTGACGAGTTTTTTAATTCAAAAGTTTCAAACTATTAGATTACTATCAAATCCTAAATCGTGTTTTAGTCTCTGAAGACTCTGTTATCATTTATAAGATTTGTCAGTGGGCATATGTTATTTTGCATGGCAAGCAAACTGTTTTTACTCATATAAATAGACATTCTTGATAATGCTGCCTGTGAGCATCTTTGACAAGCATGTCTTTCTAATTCAGATCAACCAAAACAGTTTAATCTTCTAAAAACTAAAACAGTCATGTGAATGTTTTAATAATCTATGGCTAGGTGCTTCTTTTACCTTTTGCTTGAAGTGATTTCATGATGCATGCGCCTGATGTGATTGGTATCAATATCAACAAGTTAAATGGGCAGTGATAGAGAATAAAAGAGAAGATTTAGCCCTAATAAGGTCCAATTAATGCATGTATGTAAATAAGTATTATTTAACTTGAAGAATTAACTTTACCTTTTATTCAATATTGATTAAAACAATGCATGTTATATATATATACATGTACATATATGTAATTAATAACCTTTTCTTGATGATTATTAGGTATAGCATGTTCTCCAAAATTCACTGTTGTCATATCACAAACTAACAATGCTGAATTTGATTTACATTTAACTTTCATAAATTTACTGTTATAATAAGTGCATTTATATTATAGGAATTAAAATCTGGTGGAAAATATGAATTTATAAAAGATAATTTAAAACGACGTCTAGTCATAAAGAATTGCAATATAAAAGATGATGGTAAATACACCTGTAGAATGTTAGGACAGGAGACCTCTTCTAATTTGTTTGTTGGACGTAAGTATAAATATCCCATTCATGAACATGTTTAATGACCTAAATAATGATTCATTATTTGTTCACTGCAGGGCTATTGATTTATATTTTATTTCAATTTCCCCAGGAAACCTTATATACCTGCATTCCTATACCTTTTTATATGCCCTGAATAGTTTGTAAAATTTGTCCATCTTGTATTCATTTCTTCCTGAGGAAGCTGATTATATTAGAGCGGAAAGTTTATGGTTTAATAAATGATTTTATGTATGACAGTTTTTGTTGGATTTTGCTTTCGCAGTTTGTTTTCGGTTCTTCATTTTTTTTTTTCTGAAACTGTACAGAGCATACAGCTTAACCCTTTGAACACTGACGTCACAGTGCTATAACGTCATCTTACCCTGACTCCCCAGAGCATAACGTCAAAATCAGCCGTAGAAAAGTTTTTTCTCGCCATGTTTTGACATTTGCGGCGAAATAAAGTGTTTGTTCACTTGCGTCCTCTGCTGAGATATTTTTAGTAACTACAATTTGATTGGTCAATATAAATTGAAATAATACCGAATTTCTTCAGCATATCCATGGGCTATTTTTAGAAAGGGGTGGATGCAACAAACTACAAATTCTGTGATGGCTGACAAAATGTCTATCTGAGAAGATGATTTTCAATACCCAGAAAGACCAGAGTAAAGTTTCTGTGTAAGAACAGAAACTTTCTAAAGAAAGGAACAAGAATTTCATAACGACCCAGCTTGCGCATTTATATTTTATACTTGAAATAAATTTAGAATTCAAGTATGTCTACAATAATGATCCATTTTTACCCTAAAGACCTACTTTATTATTTATTAGAGGCCACCGAGTAATTATTTTAGTGAACTATTGAAGCAATCGAAAGAATAAAGCAATGTTTATTGAATGAACTATAAATTATACACAGTACAGTATGGTATGATGCAGCGGTATACCGGCTGCTCAATTATTTGACGCTCGGGTTCAAAGGGTTAAACTGTTATAGTTGCAGTAACTGTTCAACATACAGTGAACTTCTGTTGTAGCGACGTATTAAGTAAAAATATTTTAGAACATATTTGCTGAATAGCACGTGCAACATTACAACATGTGCAAAAAGTAGCATATTAGCTCTAAAAGTCGCATTTTTGGATCAATTTTCTTCGGGTTTGCATTTTTAGAAACTTGAAATAATTTCCAACTAAATAGCAGTTGAAAAAATTTGAAATCAGACAAATTCATAACACACACTTTGTTGCCATATTTTGCGCTATTTCAGCAACTTTGCTATTTTAAGATCAATTGACTTAAAAATTCGGCTGCCTTGAATTTAAAAACATTAGCAGAGTTAAAAATTTTGCTTCACTTCCGGTTTAAATGTAAAGAGGGTTCAAACTTCCCATTGATCTACTTGCACTGTAATTGAGGTATTACAGCAAAATTTATGTCGATCTTAGAAAAAAAAAAGAAGAAAGAATCCGAACTTGAATATTGTATTTTTTCATACGATTGTGGAAAAATGTATGGGAGCCGATTTTTGAATTTCGATTTTGCTTTTTGCAAATTCAGGTTGAATTTCTCGTGACCTTTATCTTTGGTGACCTTGGTCATAGGTCATTGGTCATTGACCCTGGCTACCAATTGATACCTTGACCTTTGACCTCTACTTTCGGTTTTATAGATGCCCGAAAACAGCACAATTCACCACTTTGGACTGCTCTAAAGCGTGACCTAATTAATTTAGAGGATTATTTTTTTCAGATTTTTAAGAGACTATCTGTACTCTTTCCAACAATGTATAACAAAGATTCATTTTGCAAAGTCTTTCCAACAATGTATAACAAAGATTTTAAAGTACATTTTGCAAAGTCTTTCCAACAATGTATAACAAAGATTTTAAAGTACATTTTGCAAAGTTTTGCTTCTTTAAAACGATAATATGTATATTTCGTGACAAGCTTCAAATTTACACCATGAATAAACATTTTGAATGTGATTAGATTCATAACAAAAACAAGAGATGGGCAAGGTACATCCGGGTAAAATTCCAATTTACCATTTATATGGTTCAGCGAATTACGTCTGTAGAAAATAATTTTTTTAGAAAAAGTACCTTTGCACACAGATACCTCATTACTCTGGCCAGTTTATCCCAGAAAATCAGAAGTTTTGGTCTTTTAGTTGAAAAAACAAATGGCTGTTAGGATTTCTATATTTTCAATTTTTGCATTTTCGTTTTTATACACCCACATGAAAATGTGGACGTATAATTGCCATCATCCCTGTCGGTCCGTCAGTCTGTAGGTCTGTCAGCCCGTCCGTCAACAATTACTTGTGTACGCGTTACAGGCCAGAGTTTTTATCCAATTTGAATGAAACTTGGTATGTGCATTCATCTTGATAATATCTCGGACAAGTTTGAAAATGGCACGATTCCAGATGTCTGTTTATGACTTATTGCACTTGATTAAATGAAAAAACTTTAAAATTTACTTGTGTACGAAATATAGGTGTAGTTTTTATCCGATTTGAATGAAACTTAGTATGTGCATTCATTTCTATAATATCTCGGACAAGTTTGCAACATGATTCTAGATGTTAGTTTATGACTTATTGCACTTGATTAAATGAAAAAACGTTAAAATTTACTTGTGTACGCAATAGAAGCTGTAGTTTTCATCTGATTTGAATGAAACTTGGTATGTGTATTCATCTTGATAATATCTCGGACAAGTTCAAAAATGGCACGATTCCAGATGTAGGTTTTTGAGTTATGGCCCTTAATTAAATGAAAAACAGATAAAATTTACTTGTGTACGCGATAGAAGCTGTAGTTTTCATCTGATGTGAATTAAACTTGGAATGTGTATTTATCTTGATAATATCTCAGACAAGTTCGAAAATGGCACGATTCCAGATGTCGGTTTATGAGTTATGGCCCTTGATTAAATGAAAAAACGTTAAAATGTACTTGTGTATGCAATAGAAGCTATAGTATTCATCTTGATAATATCTCGCCAGATGTCTGTTTATGAGTTATGGCCCTTGATTAAATGAATAAACATTTGTCCATAAACAATCAACAAGAATGGAACTGTTTTGATATCAACTATGACAAAAAATGGCATAAATCAAATTCGAGCTGGATAGCCATAATTCACAAGAATAACCATTTCAACCTCTTGGTCCCAGACAAAGACCACTGTACGTGCAAGTTACCTGAACCGAATACTGGTTGGAAGAAAGAAGAAATTACGAACTGGTTCGAGATGACGGCTACCAATAAAGAAGGAAAGAATGAGAATGATGAGTGCAAAATAATAGATCAAAAGTATAAGATTGGCCAACAAATTCGCAATGAAAGAGTGAAAGCAGAACGAAAAGAAGAAAATAGCCTGATTCTAAACCTTTCGACAAAGTCCTTACGAACAAGAGATAAGGTGGATGTCACAAAGTTGCTTAGTGACCTGGGAGAATGGGAAAGAAGGATGAGATTAAGAGAGTATTTCTTCAAAGATGAGATAACAAATGGAAGAAGAAAATGAGCGAGTTCACGCCACAAGTAGGAAGGGATAGGTGGCTAGATATGTATATTGAGCTAGTAAAGAATGATGTTATCTAAGGGATAAACAAACAGAACAATACGAATATAACAAAAGAGGAACAAACGGCTATGAAAGATCTACTCAATGATAACGACATCATCATAAGACCAGCAGGATCCGGGGTAGTGGTTGTAAACAAGGAAGACTACATCAGGAAACTCCAAAATGAGATGATAAAAAACGAGTCTTACATAGAGACAAATGAGGACAAGACCAAAGAATCGATGAAAAAAGTGAAGAACATAGCTAACAGACTGTACAAGAACGGACACGTGGATAAAGACCTACATCAATACCTTATACCAAAATATCCCGCTGGCAGTCAACTTAAAGGCAATCCGAAGACGAAAGGAAATCCATATTGTTAATGGTAAAGGAACAGCGACAGAAAAACTAGCGGAAATAGCAGAAAAAGAGTTAGAGGAATTTGTTGTTGGAACAGAGAGTTATATCAAGGACAGATTTTTTGACTAAACTGAAAACCGTAGAACAACCAATACCAAAGAACACGATCCTATTCTGCTTTGATGTGGTCAAACTATACCTGTCCGTACCAAAGATAGAGGGACTGGTAGCTTGTAAAGGTTTAGAGAGACGTTAAAACCCGAAGATACCAACAAATTATGTGATGGAGATGATAACTATTGTATGAGAAAACAACAATTTCTCTTTCAATAATAAACATTACATACAAAGAGATGGAGTGGCAATAGGATCCAAACTAGGCAAGAACTATGCATGCGCATACATGAGAAAATGGGATGAACAGCTCAGGGCAAAAGATAAAAAGAGACATATATATTTCTATAAAAGGTTTATTGATGACGGTTTCGGCATATGGACAGGTACCCTGGCGGAATTAAAAGAATTTCAAGCGGAGGTCAACAACATACATGATAAGATAAAAGTTGAATCACGATGGAGCTAAGAAAAGATAGAATTTGTGGACGTGATGGTCTCAAGGATAGGTGACAGACTAACAACTGGATTATACGTGAAACCAACGGATAAGCATATGTTTGTACAGGCCAAATCATGCCAACCAATGAATGTGAAGAAAGCGATACCATACGGATTGGCGACTAGACTGAAAAGAATCTGTGAAAGTGAAGAGAAATATCGAAAGCATAGACAAGACTTGAAACAGCAATTGAGAAAGAGAGGGTACAGTTCAAAATTTAAAGAAGGGCAGTTATCACGAGTGGATGGAATGGATAGAGACAAGCTCCTAAGAAAGAAGAAGGTTACAAGGAAAGGCAACGAAAGAACACCCCTAGTGACGACATATACGAAAGACCTACCGAACCTACTTAACATAGTTAGAAAGAATATGAAGATACTGCATCTGTCAGAAAGGATGAGCAAGGTGTTCAAAGAACCACCAATAATTGCATATAGAAGGGACAGGAACCTGTGGAATATTTTAGTACATGGAAAGTTAAACAGGGCTCTCTCCCGGCCTGATAGTAATATTTGTGATACAGAGAAATGTGGGGTTTGTAGCAGGATACCAGCAGGAAGCAAGATAACATCTACAGACGGGAAGACAACGTTCAACCTAGACCATAATACTCATGGATGTCAGACCAGAAATGTGTATGCAATAAGCTGTAATACATGCAAGAAACCGATATGTGTAGGTGAGACAAGGAGGATACTAGGGGAGCGAATAAAAGAACATTTGGCAGATATAAGACTAGAAAGAAAGCAGTAGCGGAGCACTTTAACCACGTGAACCACAAGCTATACAAGTTCACATCTTGGAAAGAATATGCGGGGAACGTCAGAATGATAAAAAGACTACGAACAGAGGATCCGGGTGGACGGAATAAGAAGTGCTCCGTTGGGTTTTTATGGAGAGACTACTAACGGCATGACGAGTGAGCGACAAAAAAAGTATGACGTCATAACGGTCTTTTTGACGTTGTGTCAACCGAAAACTGAAATTTAGAAATAGAAGGACGAGAAAAATGTGATCATAGACTATTTTGAGTGTTTCTGAAGAAGCATTAAGAAGAAACGTAATCAAACAGGACAATTTTATACAATTTTAATTGTTTTCCCCTATTTTGGGAATTTGTGATATAAATTAAAATTTACTTGTGTACGCAATAGAAGCTGTAGTTTTTATCCGATTTGAATGAAACTTGGTATGTGTATTCATCTTGACAATGTCTCGCCAGATGTCTGTTTATGAGTTATTGCCCTTGATTAAATGAGAAAATGTTAAAATTTACTTTTGTATGCAATAAAAGCTGTAGTTTTTATCCGACTTGAATGAAACTTGGTATGTGTATTCATCTCAATAACATCTCGAACAAGATAAAAAATGGTGCGATTCCAGATGTCGGTTTATGAGTTATTGCCCTAGATTAAATGAAAAAACATGGAATTTTCTGTTTGCTGAAGTGGGAGTATGTTACCTTGCCTGGCAAGCTATCTTTTTATATGCCCACATTTTAATAAGTCATTGTTGAAATTTTGTTATCAATGTTGTTATGTAGGACTGGTGAGGTCTTTAGCATGATGACATCACAATTTTTGTAATTGTCTTTTTCTCTTCATTTTGTTTTTAGCCCTCCCTGAGGAAGCTCTATTGTATTAGAGGGAAATGTTGAAAAAAAATGTTTTTTTAGATTACAGTGTTTTTTTATTTGACTCACTTTGTATCCTAGAGATAAGGGCCAGTGATGATACCCTACTAATAAAATTCATTGATGCCCTTCGGTGCCATGGACTTGAGTTGATGGATCCAATCCAATTCCAAAGTGCGTCTGTGGTCGTTCCCAAATCGGGATTCCTAGATATTAAGGATAAGACTTGCACACTTAAATCTTTGTGTGAGTGACCATGTAAATTGAAATGTTTCCCGACGGGTTTTTCCTGATGTAGTCTGATATCTGCTAAATGTTCAGTGATTCTCACAGTGAGACTTCTTTTAGTTTCTCCTGTGTATTGTTTATTGCATGATTTGCAGATGATGAGATAAACAAGATTGCTTGATTGGCAAGCGATGTTTTGAACACTTGGGTACGTTCTTTTCATGACCGAACTTATAATCTTGTTTTTGGAGATTATGGCGCAAATGTTACAGTCCCTGGAGTGGCAACTGGGGTAAGTTTGTCGCACTACGCGACCTTGTTGGCCTGCTATTTGGAGATTTTTAAGTTTTGCGCTAATGAGGATATCTCTTAGTGTGGGGTTCTTTTTGAATCCAATGACTGGAGGAGAGCGGAAAATGTTCCGACAAATATTTGACCCTGAAAGGATATGCCAATTTTGTTTGACAAATTGGACTAAATTGAGTGCAGTGGGGTTAAAGTTGGTGACTAAAACACATTACACATCTATCTGTGTTGTTAGTGACCAAAGAAGTTTCTGGATTTAGTAAGTCGGATCTGATTTTTGCATCTGCTCTGAGTTTATTATGGAGTATAATGTTTTCAGGGTATCCTCTTTTAAGATAGTACTCTACGAGTTGTGATGCATGTTTTTGGTAGTCTGCATAGTTGCTGCAGAATCTACGAAACTGGCTGTATGGTCCGTTTCTTTTAATGTGTGAGGGTTGGCAAGAGGTGTAAATCAGATAGCTGTGTGTATCTGTGGGTTTGCAGAATAAATCAAAATCTAATTTATCCTCAACTTTATTGTATATGACCCATGTGTCAAGGTAGCTCACGCGGTCTCTAGAATATTCCATTGTGAATTTAATAGAGTGTTGTAGCGTGTTGAGCTCTCTTTTGAATTGATGGAGCTTTTCGATGCCATGTGTCCATAGTATGAAAATGTCATCTACAGTATGTATGTCACATTCAGGAACGGTTGGTCTGTATTGTTGTTTCTAGCTCGCCCATAAAAGTGTTGGCCAATTCCGGGGCGCATTTTGTTCCCATGCTTGTGCCACCGACTTGTAAGTAATCTACTCCATTGAATTTGAAGTTGTTACAGTGTAAAACTAATTTTAGTAGTTTTAGTATACCAGAGGATGAAATATTCCAGCTAGGTTTGTGACGTCTGATAGTTTTTGCTACCGAGACTATCGCTTCATGATTAGGGATGTTGGTGTATAAACTGACAATGTCCATAGTGACCAAAATGATGTCAGTGTTTGGTGGAAGTCTCGTATTTTCGAGTCTATTGATGAAATGCGTGGTGTCTTTTATATAACTAGGATATGTGGAGACAAATTTATGTAAATGCTCACCAACAAAAGAACTTATTTTTTCAGTGGGGGTTCCGTTACCGCTGACTATGGGCCTGCAGGGTACATTACCCTTTTCCAGGCGTGTGTATCTTGGGTAGAAGATAAAGTCTACCTGCTTTGGGGTCGGAAGAGAGTAAGCCCTCATAGACCTTTGTGTCTAACTTGTCTTTTTGGAAGAGTTTATGTAGACAATTGTTAATTATCGATGCATAATGTGAAGTTGGGTCTTCTTTTAGTCTTCTATAGAAGCGCTCATCTGCCAATTGTTTGAGGGCTTCGTTAATGTAGTCATTTCAGTTTAGTATGACGACGGCAGAACCCTTGTCTGCCTTCTTAATTACGATGCTAGTGTCTTGTTTGAGAGATTGTAAAGCTTTCCATTCTTCTTTGGAAAGATTGCTTTTGCGAAATCATACATGATTCATTTCTGTAAATTCATGATAGAATGTATCCTGTCATTAGAATCAAGCTTATTAATTTAAACTGTGATCACCATTATCTTCTTCATGATTGGTTTGGATGTTCAATCATTGTTATTAGTTTAATGCTGCACATTATAATATGGTCGTATAGTGTCGTCACCCCTGTCGGTCCGTCTGAGTTATTTCCCTTGACCTAGTCCAAACACATGAAAATTAGCTAGTAAAAATGCAAAAATTTGGAGTGAACATTTATATTGATGAGAACTTGAATTAGACCTAAACAATGTTAAGAGTTTCTGCCTGTCTTAAAACAGAAAATATACTTCAAAATGGGCGTATCTTGCTAAGCAGCCGCTTATATATACCACATATGAGTGTATGTATATTTCGTGATATATCTTTCAATATAAAAACTTCAATTTTCTGATGTTAATAGATATTTTCGAAATGATTAATTATGTGACAGAAATATTTGGATGGGCGTTGCACATCCGCGATGTTCCCTGATTACATACTTTTGGGTTGATTCAAAACTTCCACAGAATAAAATTTTGTTTCTGTATCAGCAGGGCTTCTAAAAACAAGGAAGTGGGTGGTACTAAATTGTCCGCTGAACAACTGATTCCCACTTCCAAACCAGTGACACAACACCCATTCTGCTAATATCAGTTCCAGTTCAGAATGCTGTGAAGTGCAAGAAAATAAATGAGAGAAATCAAAACAAGTGTTATTGAAACTTTGATCAACTGAAATACATGAAAACACAAAAACCTTCACACTAACGAATTTACATAAGTTGTTGATAGAACAGTTTATCAAAACTCCTGAATCTCACAAATTAATACACAATCTATCTTCCATGTTCTAAAATTCTAGTCAACAAATAACTGAAGAGAAAAAATCGATCTTTTAAGTTTTACATCTACTGGACTTCAATTTTCAAGGTTGGTCAATAAGAGGATATGTTCATTAATTGAACAATAATTTGTGACATTAGCCAAGTCCCACTCTGTGCCATATTTGGCTCTAGTCGTGGGACTTTGCTACTGCAAAGTCCCAGTTTGTTTTCGGTTTGTCTTTTCTTTTTTTTTTCGAAATTTACACAGCTCATACAGCCTAAACTGCAGCAATTTCACAACTTCACAACTTCTCTACACCTTCTATTGTGGCGACGTTTCTATTAAATATAAATTGGAACATTTTTGCAAAACTGGAAGTACTGCGTTGCAACATGAATATACATAAATATACAAAAAAAAAAATGAGATGGGCGTGGCACATCTGGGTAAACTTTCAATTTAGCATTTATATCTGTCAGCAAATTACGTCAGTAGGAAATAACGTTTTACCAAAAATTCTTTGCACACAGATACCCCGTTGCTTTGGCCATATGCTCCCAGAAAATCAGATGTTTCGGCCTGTCTGTTGCAATTCCCACAAGTCCCACTCTGTGCCACAAGTGGCTCTAGTGTTTAATTGTATTGACTCTCACTGTATCATGTTATCATAACCAAGCTTATTTTAAACTGTATTATAACCATCAACATCTTCTGGTTTGGATTTTCAACCTTTATTATTAAAAATATTTTTAGCAGATATTGTAATAAAGTTTCCTCAGGGAGGACTAAATTCCCTGAAGAAGTTCTCTAGAGGGAAATGTAATGTTTTTTTTCATATGACAGTGTTTTTTTTAATGTACTGACTCACACACTTTTGTCTCTGTTATATTTTCACAGTTTGACACATTGTAAGCAAACCACAAAACCATACAAAAAACAACTGCCGTTTATGTTAAGAAGTAGTTTAGTAAAAATTTGTCTTTGGACTTTGAATAAACTTTTTGTATTTCTCATTAATCATCACCCAATAAAGTGCATGATTGAAGGTTGGATATTTCATACAAATAATAAATGTAATGTACTGCCAAATACTTTTTTTTTTTTACAACATTATGATTTTGATTTCTGTTTTCTTCCAAGTTTCTTAGTTAAAATTGAATTTTGATTTAAATTGTTTTGCCTTCTGAATGCTATGCAGAAATTTTATTGAAATGAATATTTTCATCTTTATCACAAAATTATCCAGACGAAAGGAAATTTTTTTCAAGGATCAGAGATACTTTTTGAAACAATAACTCTGCCATGAAATTAGCAGCTGTGTGGATTTTTTGCATTCCAGAAAAAAACTTTTTTTATATGCCAACATGTATATGTGGACGTATATTGATTTTAATGAAACTTGGTATAAGTATTGGTATTGATAAGACGGCTGTCAAGTTTGATTTGGACAATTTTTTGATAAACATTTTTTTTAGTTATGGCCCCTGCCTCTATATTTGTAGACACAATAGAAGCTACAATTTTCAATGGATATAAATGAAACTTGGTATGAGTATTTGAATTGATCAGACTTGACTTAGTGAAATTGCATCAAAATTTTAGTGTTGATGCAATAAATCCTCCAATTTTCAAAGGATTTTGATGAAACTTGGTGTGAGCATTGGAATTGATTAGACCTCAGTCAAGTTTGAATTTGACAGTTTTTCAATGAACGATTTTGCGTTATTGCCCTTGACTTAGTGAAATTGCGTCAAAATTCTATTGTGGTTGCAATAAGAAGCTTTGATTTTCAAAGGATTTTGATGGAACTTGGTGTAAGCATCAGAATTGATAAGACATTAGTCAAGTTTGGATTTCCGACTTTTTTTTAAAGAATGGTTTTTTAGTTATTGCCCTTGACTTAGTAAAATTGTGTCAAAAATTTTTGTGGGTGCATAATAAGCTACAATTTTTTAATAGATTTGATGAAACTTCCATGAACAGTTTTTGCCCTTGACTTCAATATTCATTCAGTGAATGTTTTTTGAGTTATTGCTCAATTTATTATTCAAATTCAATGCTGCCAGTGGGCATATGTTACCTCACCTGGCAAGCTATCTTTATTCTTAATTAATGTATTGTTATAAACTAACTTACAGCTGATGTCAGATTTATGAAGAAACTAAGTGACATAAAAGTGAAAGAAAATACTAATTTTGTATTGGAATGTAAAGCTGTTAATACTCACAAAAGCCCACATCAATGGTTTAAAGATGGTAAACCCTTTGAACCTGGAAATAGGTATATATTTGATATTCATATTAATTTACTGAGTTCATGAAAATTATATCCTAGTATTAATTGTTTAATAATACAAGGTAGATTAAGGACAAAGTTTTGTTGATAGTTTACATATGATTTATTTATTATGGTGTAAAGAATTTGATTTATTTGGTTTAGTGATGTCTATTAAATTGAAATTTAGGCATGAAATAAGTCAAAAAGGAGAATCATACAAGTTGACTGTTAAGAATGCTACATTTGAAGATCAGGGTGAATACATGTTAAGAATTGGAGAAAGACCAACTCGCAGTAAAGTTACAGTAGAAGAATGTAAGATATTTTAGAATTATTTCAACAGATTTAAATATCATATTGTTTTCATTAAGCTGTAACAATATGAATCTTTTATGTCCAGTTAAGATCATTTTATAGAAGAATATTATTATAATCTCATGTACAACAGATAACAAATTTTGAAAGATTGTTTTCATTTCTGGTTTGACTTTCTGAAATGCCATCACTCATTCATGTTTAGCAAGATATGTAGGCCTACCTTTTTTATTTAAAATTTATGGTGAATTACACTATTCATTTATTATCTAAGGACCAAGCCAAAGTGTGCACCATTTTTTATCTGCTATTCAGGTGTCAATATTTGTCATGTTACTTGCTTGTCAAATTACCCATTAAGCTAAGATTATTTCATATTCTTTAAGTGCCAAAACCACCTAAAGTACAACTGGATAAAGTACCAAAGGAAATTCGAGTAAAGAAGGGAGAAACAATAGATTTGAATATTCCTTTTATTGGTAAGTAATCTGTTGATAAGATCTTTGAAGATTATCATGTGGCAAATTTATTTATTGATGTAAGTTGAAATTTGTGTGTAGTCAATTTGGTCTGTCCAGTTTCCTCACCATGTTGAATTTTATGAAATTATTAGATATTTGATTATTGATTAAATGACCATATCCTCCAAAGTTGTGTTCTTTCTATTGGGCTTTGGGGTAGTGAGGGGAGCACAAATACTGTTTTAAAACTGTGATCTTGTACATTGCATGTTTGTTTTAAAACTTCTAAAGTTCAATAAAAATCAAAAAAGGGTCCTTGTAAATATTTCCTAACGTTGAAAGCTAGAAATATTAAATAATATTGTGAAAAGCTAATTAAAACCTCAAGTGGATTTGGAGAGATGCATCTCATTAATTTTGGAATCTTCTACCAGAAAAACCCTTGTCCCAAGCAAGCACTGTACTATATATTATTTCTCAAACTCCAGTTGGAAAACATCAACTAAGGATTCACAAAATTCCCTCCTTGTGCATTTTCAATTCTACCACATTCCAAATTTCAATAAGCATTTCCAATACACCCCGGGGAATGCACAAGGACTCTGATTGAGAAGCATGGACTTAAAATCTGATAAAAAAAAAGGATGACCATAATCGTTTGAAAAATAGATCTAATTGATGAAAAAAAAAAGGACAATGTCCAACGTGCATTTTGCTTCCTTAGAAAGTCATCATTTTACATTCATATGAAAATTCCAAAGAAGTTCAAGTAGAAAATTCTATCTCAGGCATGTGTAGTTTCTTCATATTATAAACTATAATAAAATATAAAAAAGTTGTCAATAGTTTGTACTGCAATATCCAACATTTTTATACGCCCACATTATAATAAGGGGCACAATAGTTTTTTGCAGTTTGAAGCGTGAAATACCAAAATTTAGAGTTACCAGAAGAACCGGGAAAGTCCCGGTTTTTAAGTCATAATCAGGCGTCCCGGTTTGGTAAAAATGAAAATTTCTTGATCTAGATTTGTATAAAAAAAATAAATATATAAATGTTTTATCACATTCCTTGTCTTATGATATCGATCGTTCAGTTAACTTAAAAATGTATCTTCATTCAAACCTTGAGAACACCATTTATATTGGTATAAAATAAGGCAAATCTCACTTTGACATGCTCACTTTTATCACCAATTTGGAAAAGATTTCTTGGGGCCCTTCTGCGGACCGCAAACCTCACGCCCTCCATGCTTTTGGTGCCTATGGTACCTCCAGCTGTTATGCACTTGTGCACTTCGACTTCGCACCTTCGATGCTCAATGTCCCGGTTTGCTTCAAACCATAGCCTATCTGGTAACCCTACATAAATTGCATGCCACCATAAGTAGAGAGTCCCTTTCCTTTTGTTTCTGCTTAAATATCCAGATCTAAATCACTAAAGGGCTTACAAATGTCCAAAAGTGTAGTGTAGTTCAAAATACTATCTACACAAAAGCTAAAGCTAAAAAAAAAAATGTTAAGAGTAATTTGAATGGCTCATAAACACATAACAGGATAAACCCTTTTGAAAATCAGCGAAATATAAAAATATTTAGTATGGCTTATTGCCCTTGTTCTTGAAAACACATTCAATGTTAGCTTGTAAAAACTCTATAATGAACAATTCTTAATGAAATTTGATAAAACTTCTTTTGAGAATATGTTATCACCAGAGGATGAACCATATTAAAAATCAGATAAATAAAAAAATATTTAGTATCAATTATGTCTCTTGTTTTTTTGCAAACGCGTTCAACTTTTTGGCTTGTAACCACTCTAAAAGGCATAATTCATAATTTTGACAAAAAATTTCGCTGAAATTGTTTGATATCACCCAAGGATGAGCCCTATTGAAATTGAAAAATATCAAAATACATTTAATATAAATTGTGGCCCTTGTTCTAAAAATGCGTTTGATTTTTTGGTTTGTAAAAACTCTACAAGGCACAATTCTTTAAGGATTTTGATGAACCTTGGCATTAGTATTTGTAAGAACCAAAAGTTGAATCCTAATGGAAATCAGAAAAATTGAAAAATATTTAGTATCACATATTGCCATTGTTTTTGAAAACGCGTCAAAATTTAGCTGGTAAGCAGTCTAGAAGGCAAATTTTTTTACAGATTTTGTCAAAACTTGTTGAAATTGTTAATTTTCACCCAAGGATGAACCCTATTGAAAATAAGAAATATTGCAAAATATTTAATATGAAACATTGCCTTTGTTCCTTAAACGATTTCCATTTTTGGCTCATAAACACTCTTTCTTTATGGATTTTTATTAAACTTGTTGAAAATCACACAAAAAATTATGACTGAAGGTTGAATATTTTATTCCGCTGAATGTAACTGTACTGTCAAGTTTTTATTCAAATCAATTCTGCCAATGGATGTATATATTACCTTTGCCTGGCAAGCTATCTTCAGTTTTTATTATAATGTACAGCAATTTAAATTAAATTCTTCTGTGTAGGTGCTCCACAACCAGAAGCGTCTTGGAAGAAAGATGGAAATCCAATTAGTCCAGCTAATGTGGATATGCAGACAACTCAACGTAATTCTAAATTGACAATCCCTGCAGCTGAAACAGAAGATTCTGGTATTTATGAATTAACATTAAAGAATGAAGCTGGTACTGATACAGTTCCTGTAAAAGTCATTGTTGTTGGTATGGTTTTTTATCTTTTTTTTTATACATTTAGTACATCTGGGTTTACAAAACATTGAAAAACCCTTGAATATAAGACATTTTCTTGAAGAGTCATTAAATTTAACTGAAGATAGACTTAAAATAGACCCATGTAAATCTGTAGCCCAGGGCTGTTTATTTATCTTTTTCCCAATGGGACATTTTTTAAACCATGTTTTGTTGATGTCAAAACTATGCTACACTAAGTACTATTCAACTAGTATCCATCTGTAGTGTTTTTCAATGCTATAAATTTTTGGTAATATTCATCGTAATTGGAACTTAAACTTTCTGAACATACTGTCATACATCACAATAATGTAACAATCTGATCATCAACATATACACTAATTTAATATTTTTGTCCAAGTTACAAATCTAAGATAACTTTCATAGACGATGTACTGATGGTTGATCATGAGAAAGACAAAGTGTTTTGAATGACACCAATACTGAGAGAAACGATTATAAATTTTTCCCGCAGGCATCCCCAATTGTCTATAAATAAAGACTGTTCCTATTGTTTGTTAAAAGTACTGTAAGGCTAGAAATTAATGCGTCAACAAATTAATGCGACATAGGGTATAGAGACTGAAATGCAAGTACAAATTAATGCGATCTGCGATAGGTGTAATAAAAAAGAAAATGACTTCCGGGAAATATGACAGCTGGGATATGGAGAAAAGCCGGAATTCTACAAGTGTTTAATGAATGAAGACATGAACAATGATCAAGATTTTATCTTAATGTTGTCAAGTGTAAAAAATCTTTTGTTTTTTAAAGTCATTGATTACTAATCAGTTTCAAATTAAGAGATAATTACCTAATCCCACCCGGTCTCAATTTAAATATTCGACTCCATATAATTCACTTGAAGATATGTATTTAAAAATGCGGATACGAATTAATGCAATCGCAGATAGGTCGCATTTAACGCATTAATTTCTATCTCGCAGTAATTTGTAGCCTTACAGTAAGTAGTTTAAGACAGTCAATCTCTTTGATTGAAGGCGTTTCCGGCAGCCGATTAAGCATTGTCATTAAATTCTTCGTTAATTAACCACCTCTCATTGTTAATCCCTTAATTAACTAAATTAATTGACCGATAGTGTTAGGAGTCTCAATGACTAAACATGGTTGTTTGGTAATTTAATTTTTTTTTAACGTCACTGACCTATACCTTGATGTCCGGTTGAGCCCATTTGCAACTGGTTATTTTGGCATGACTGCCGGTCAAGACTGGCATATAGGGCCAAATCAACAGCCCTGCTGAGGCCTTACATGGGATTTGAAAAGGAAACAATCACGTAAGTGGAGAGTTTTTGGTAGGGTACTAAAACAATACAATGATAAGTGTCAACATCAAAATCTTCTGTTTAGGGCTTTTTTTTTTATTGGGACACCCAGGGAAATTCTGACACTGAGATAATCTTAGGGATAGTCAATAGGGATGTTACTGTGTCTTTCGGTTCATTCATTCAAGTAATTTATTAATATTTCAACAGATAAACCAGGTAGACCTAAAGGACCATTAGATGTAGTTGATATTTATGCAGAGAGATGTGCCTTAATGTGGGATAAACCAACAAATGACGGTGGATCTCCAATCACTGGTTATTTAGTTGAAAAATTAGACACAGCTACTGATAAATGGGTAAAAGTTTGTGACACTGATGCTGAAGATTTGGAGGTAGATGTTAGTGATCTTGAAACAGGACATAAGTATGCTTTTAGAGTGTCAGCTGTGAATGAATTTGGTGTTGGTTTACCGTTAGAAACCGATGGGGAAATATTGGCCAAAGATCCATGGGGTAAGTTTAAAGTGCTGTTATAAATTTTGATAAAAGGTCTATATGTGAATGTTTGACAGAAGGTGTTAAATACATTAACAAGCAGTCAATTGGTCATATGACATCAACTATGTAAGGGATAAAAACTCTCTTTTAAGCCAGAGAATAAGTAATTAGTATTTTATCTTACTTAAATAAATTGAATTGAATTAAATGTGATCAACGCTCAGATTAAATAAACTGGACCCTCTTGTCATCCTTACAAACGAAAATACTTCTGTAGTGAAAAACAAAATGTAATTGTGGGACTTTGCCACCCAGTTTGTTTTTTTTTCTCGGAAATTTACACACACCCACATAGCCTAGGCTGCAATAGTTGCAGCAATTTCACAACTTTTCTACACCTTCTGTTGTGGCGACGTTTCTATTAAATATAAATTGGAACATTTTTGCAAAACCTGAAGTACTGCATTGCAACATCTCTAAAAAGTAGCAAATTGACGCTAGCTGTCGTAATTTTTGATCGATTTTCTTCGGGTTTTCATTTTTGGTAACTTGAAATAATTTCCAACAAGATAGCAGATGAAAAAATTCGAAAATCGAAAATTCATAGCACACATTTTTTTTGCTGTATTTTGCACATTTTTGCAACTTTGCTATTTCCGGTTTCAATGTAAAAAAGTTTTAAACTTCCAGTTGACCTACTTGTGCTGTAATTGATGTATCGCAACAAAATTTATGTCAATTTTAATTAAATTAGAAGACAAAAAAATAAAGAAGAAAAAATCCGAACCGGAAATGAAACTTTGGCCCCCATCTTGAAATGTGACGTTTTTGTAAAACTAAAAATAGGGCCTCTGGGTTATGTCTAATTTCTGTGATAATTAAATTTCTGGAATCCTCAGTCGATTGCAAAAAAAACATTGAAGCCGATTTTTTGATTTCGCTTTTGCATTTTTGCAACATCTGGTTGAATTTTTTCGAAGTTTGGGGGCTTATTTCTCGTGATCTTGACCTTTGGTGATTGTGACCTTTAGTAGATCAAAGGTCATTGACCCTGTCCGGTTTTATAGCTGCCGAAAACAGCAATAGTTGCAACTTTGGGCTGCTCAATAGCATGACCATATTAATTTAGAGGGTTATTTTTTTTCAGATTTATAGGGTCTTTTTGTCCTCTTTCAAATGATATATAACAAAAGTTTTTAAAATGAAAATTGAAGTTTTTGATTTTTGAAAATAAAAGTACATATTGCCGTATTTACGTTTTTTAGAAATGTATGTGTGCATATCTCGTGATCTATTGGATGTACAAACTTCAAATTTGTACCGTTAATATACATTTTGAATGTGATTAGATTCACGCTGAAAAGAATTAGATGGGCGTGGCACATCCTGGTAATTTTCCAATTTACCCTTTATATGAGTCAGCGAATTACGTCTGTAGGAAATAGCATTTTTGCGTTTTTAACAAAAAGTACTTTGCATACAGATACCTCATTGCTTTGGCCGGTTTATCCCAGAAAATCAGATGATTCGACTTGTTTGTTGCAATTTCTCGACAAACTGGTTGAATTTTCGTGACCTTGTCTATCAGTTAATACTTTGACATTTGTCCTCCGACATCAGATTCTTAAGTTGCTTTTTGTGCTCTTTCCAACGATATATAACAAAAGTTGTTTTGATGAAAATTTAATTTTTGCACTTTTAAAATTAAAGTACATTTTGCTTTTTTGAATTGTATGTGTGTATATCTCGTGATCTATTAGATGTACTAGCTTCAAATTTATACCGTGAATATACATTTTGAATGTGAATAGATTCACTCCCAAAAAAATGAGATGGGCATGGCACATCCGGGCAAACTTCAAATTTTCCATTTATATGGGTCAGCGAATTACGTCTGTATATAACGTTTTTCAAAAAAGTACTTTGCACACATATACCTCATTGCTGCATACAAAAAACAAACCTACATTTGCATGTATACTGGAACTTGCTCATTCCTCTTTGTATACCCATATGTGAAAATTTATATTGCATACTGCCTTAATGTGTTATTTTCACATATTGTAAGTGAGCTAATTTTAAAAGATCAAAAAAATTTTTAATACAATAAGACAGGAGACATTCATATAGCACTGAGCACAAGGAAAATGATATATACATCTAAGTTCTAGAAATAAAGTAATTATTTAATGTTACCAGCTAAAACAAATTCTGTTGGTTTTAACCAATTTCCATTCTAGATGTTCCCTTCTGCTAAATAATATTAAAAATTATGATATTTTATTGCTTGGAAGTTTCATTATACCAAAAACAATCTTACACTCACAATACTTTTTTGGGCTTGATTATTTTCATAAAAAAGTGGTTTCCAAAAATGTGTTTCCGTAACTATAGTCATCTGATAGTAAACTTGTCTCAAATTTGAATTTTTTTTAGGCATCTCCTTTAATTTCATTAAGTAAACATTGTAATGGAAAAACTGTCTAAATAAGTGTTTAAAAATAATTACTTATCAGTTTTAATATGCCCACATTATAATGAGTAATAAATAATAAAACCAATATTCAACTTGAACTTCAAAATTAATTTTTGAACACAACAGAGTGTAGTTCTCATCCAGTTAGGAAATTTGGTATGATCATTTATATTGATGTCATATTGGTCGAGTTCAATTTTTCAATAAATAGTTTTTACTCTTGTCTTAGTTAAAATTTATTTGTCAACATAATAGAAACTGCAGGTTTTATCTGATTTTAATGAAATTGGTTTGATCATACATATTGTCTGGGCCAATAACACAAAAACTGTTCATCGAAAAAAGGCTTCAATATCAACTTGTCCAAGATTTTGTCAATATGAATGATCACACCAAATTTCATTCAAATCGAATGAAAACTGTAGTCTCCATAGCATCCACAAATTCAAAAACCAAACAGAGAAAAATCATCAATATTGAATAATAAAAATACCAAAATGAAAAATGAAAAAATGAATAACTGAATAAGGCATACAAACTCAAATTGCTGACAATTAAGGCCTGTGTACACAAGGACACATGTTGCGGACACAAGTAGATACATGTTGCTGAAACACCAATGTTGGCTATTGTATCCTAATGTACACTGGGCAGGATACAATCGGACACACAAAGATACATGTTGAAGACACAAAAAGATACATGTGTGTTAAAAATTGAAAATTAATTTCTTGGCAACATGTATCTGCTTGTATCTATTGGCCTAGCCAATCAGAGGTCATAACTAGGTCACCTGATGAGCCTTAGGTCACATGATGCTGAAAACATCAACTGCCAAAGTTGAGCACCTAATTAAACTTTGGGAAGCTACACCCTGCCTCTGGGATATTCAGGCAAAGGAATATAAAGATACACACAAAGAATACAGTTATATTTAGAATTATTATAGAAATATTTCGAGATCCATGACCTTGTCCTCCGTTGGTGTGCCTGACATTTCTTTTATCTTGCAGACACCAAAATTTTTGCAGATGCTGCAATAATACATCCTGTGTTTGAAGAATTTGCCATATTCCCTCCAAAACTCTTTTTTCCCTCTCAAAAGATTGCTTGTGTCTTCTAGTATCAACGACATGTGTCCACAACATGTATCCCAGTGTATCCTTTTGTATCTGAATGTGTCAGCAACATGTGTCCTACTGTACACAGGCCTTTACAAACGTATTTCGACAACCTTAGAATATTATGGATATAAAAATTATGAATTTTTTGCTATGTTTAAGTACAAATACCTACATGTAGACAATATAATGAACATTAATTTTCAAGGTGGGTCAACCCTTCCCTAGGCGTTAAAGTGAAATAATTTTGAGAAAATTTCAATTCTAAATCCAGAAATCGTTCTACATAGAAATGTGGCCAATGATCAGAGTTACCTGTCCACCAGAAGTGGAACTTTCAGGGAACTACAATATAGACAAAATCTTGGATGAAAAGTTCTACATTGACAATTTTCAATGAGTGGTCAAGTTTGACGGTTTTACAATGTACTGTTCATGAGTTATTGCCCTTGACTTTGTAAAATTGCAGCAATTTTATTGTGGATGCATTAGATTTTAATGAAACTTGGTGTGAGTATTGGAATTGATAAGACAATGAATGGTTTTTGAGTTAATGCCTTTGACTAAAATTGTGTCTAGAATTTATTGTGGGTGCAATTGAAGCAACAACTTTTATGATTTCGATTCAGCACATTAGAAACAGTAGCTCCAGTATATATCTCATATATCTTAATGAACCTATGTGCTATTTGATAATAATGTGATCCTAGTCAAATTATTTCATATAAGAGAATGGAGGGTTTGACTCTGCCTACTGTACAGGCCTTTGGAAAAAAAAAACAGGAGAGACTGATAGGGGGATTGAAATATGTCCCCATTTCCAATAATCTATCTGCTTTCCTCATTTGTAATTTAATTTTTGGATAAAACATTGGTAAAAGTATTTATTACACTAAGTTCAGTATCAAATAAATCACAGAACTATTAGTGGTATATTCAAAATACTATATTGGTTATTACTGCTTTCTGTCCATCCGTCAGTCCGTCCAGTTTCTTGATGGATTTTAACGAAACTTGGTGTTAGTGTTTGTATGAACCCTTTTTGAAAATCAGACCAATCGAAAAATATTAAATATGAGTTATGGCCCTTGTTTTTAAAAACTCATCTACTTTTGTTGTTGAATTCTTTGTGCCGCAGTAGAAAGCTGGTTTCTGGATGGATTTTAATGAAATTTGCTGCAAGTCTTTGTTATCACCCAAGGATGAACCCAATTAAAAATCAGACCGATCAGAAAAAATATTTTCTATGAGTTATTGCCCTTGTTGTTGAATTCTTCGTGGACAAGATAAAGAGCTGGTTTATTTATGGATTTTGACAAAAACTTGGTGTGATTATTTGATATTATAACCCAAGGATGAACCATACTGAAAATCAGCCCAATCGAAAAATATTTACAATGAGTTATTTTAAAAATGCTTCTTCATTTGTTGTTGAATTCTTTGTAGACAGGATAGAGAGCTGGTTTCTGGATGGATTCGAACCATATTGAAAATCAAAATAATCGAAAATATAATTAATAGGAGTTATTGCCCTTGTTTTTAAAAACTTGTCTGCCCTTGTTCTTGGATTCTTTGTGGCCCTGACAAAGAGCAGGTTTCTTGATGGATTTTAATGAAATTTATTGTGAGTGTTCCTAATAACCCAAGGATGAACTTTAATCAAAAATCAAGGAAAATCTTTCATTTACCGAAAATTCTTGTCAACCTCCCGGACAAATTAGCTGCCATTATAAATGTGGGCGTTTTACGACTGTCATTGCTATTTTTCTCTTTACAATCACCACATTTGCATGTGGATTTATAAAAAAGTGTTTAAATGTATTTATTTTACTGTCATCATGTTACATTTTATTGCATATTGCTTAAAATAGGACAAGAGAATATGTAATAGACCTAAATTATAACTATAGAAAATTAAAGGTTTACTATTAAGATGTATGTAATATGTCTTCAGATCCATCTGATGCTCCTGGTACTCCAAATATATTAGATTATGATAAAGATTATGTTGAAGTTGGCTGGGAAGTTCCTAAGGATGATGGTGGAGCACCCATTCAGTCATACAATATTGAATATAGAGAGAAAGGAACAGATACATGGAAGAAGGTACTGGTACTTTTGCAATATGAATATTAAAACAAACAAACGTATTTTGTTGTCGCCCCTCAACATTTGTTGTAGACACAATAGAAGCAATTTTGTTGATTTTTTGAAGAACAGTGTTTGAGTTATTGCCCCTATTTGTTCTAGACACAATAGAAGCTACAATTTTCAATGGATTTTAATGAAACTTGGTGTGAGCTCGAAATTGATAAGAGTTCGAATTTTACGATCCTTAAATGAACAGTTTTGAGGTATTGCCCCTTACTTAGAAAATGAGGTTAAAATTTTATGTATGCAGTAGAAAGCTACAATTTTTAATGAATTTTGATGAAACTTTGTGTGAGCATAGGAATTTTTCGACAATTTTTGGATGAACTCTTTTTTGGTTTTGCCCTTGACTTAGTAAAATCACGTCAAAATTTTATTGTGGAAGCTACAATTTTTAATGGATTTTGATGAAACTTGGGGTGAGTATTGGATTTGATTAATGGGGGTTACGTTTGAATTTGTTGTAGACACTATAGAAGCTATAATTTTCTAGGGATTTAAATGATACTTGGGGGGAGCATTGGAATTTATAAGACTGCCGTCAATTCGATTTTGATGATTTTTTGATGAATGGTTTTTGAGTTATTGCCCCTACCTCTATATTTGTTGTGGACTTGATAAGATGGAGGTCAAGTTTGAATTTGACAAATTTTTGATAGTCACAAATTTTTTATTGTGAATACAATAGAAGCTACAATTTTCAATCGATTTTAATGAAACTTGGTGTGAGCATTGCAATTGATAAGATGTCGGGCAAGTTGGGATTTGACTATTTTTCAATGAATATTTTTCGAGTTATTGCCCTTGACATAGTAAAATTGCCAATGGATTTTGATGAAACTGGGCATGAGCATTGGCATAAAAAATACTTTCAATGAATGTTTTTTGAGTTATTGCTGAATTCATTATTCAAATTCAATGTTGCCAGTGGGCGTATATTACCTTGCAAAGCAAGCTTTTTTTTATTATTAATGATTTCACAGTTTTTGTCGGAATTTTATAAGTTTGGTGTTTAGGTTATTTATTTTATAGCACACATTTATGTACAACTGGACACATATTGAGGACAGCCCTTGATATACTGTAAATTTATTTGGAAAGTGGGTAACAGCTTCTGAAACTGTCACCATTACCAAGTTAATCTTTTAATGCTATACTCAGTTAAAATTTGAGGGCATATTTATAAAAAATTTATAAAATGCCATCATTGTGAGTCTTCTATATCTTTTGTACCCACTGCATTATTGAGTAATATTATTTTATGAAACTGTATAAAATACCTGTAATGAAAAGAATGTTAATGTACTAAAAAGGCAAGAGTTATCACTGGATTGCAGCTGAACTGAGGGAAGTACATTGCCCCCTTCAAAGGATCCATCAACATTTGAAACCACTTTGGTAGTTTTCATCAATTTACATTTAGATTGATGGATCTCAAATGAGTTCAAAATTGACAATGTATGGGTTTTAAGTTACCATGACTTGTAGGTACAATGCACTGAGGCTATCCTTTCATGCAATTTTCATCATAATTGTGGAATTTCAGGGAACTGAAGTACCTGGAACTGAAGACAAGGGAACTGTGAGCGGTTTAGTAGAAGGGAAGGAATATGAATTTCGTGTTGCTGCTAAAAACAAAGCAGGATTATCACCATTTAGTGAAGTTTCTGGCCCTGTTATTACCAAAAATAGAAAAGGTATGATGTATTTGATTCACCTGTATGATGTAGAATAAATATATGTTTCTGAACAACTCAGAACAATAAATTCAACACATTTGTATTGTAAAAAACATAAGTAGCACAAGTAATAAGTGACAAAACAAAATATACAACAGATAAAAAAAAGGAAAAGAAACTATAACCGTGAACGGTATTGATGCAGTGCGTGTCCCTTTTTAACCGCTGTTAATAATCATTTTTGGACGTCAGATAGATTATACATGATTTAAGACGTTCTAGGATGCCTGTTCTATAGTAGAACAGATACATAGTTTGTATCTTTCAAGTATTATCAACCTGTACAACAATCGTTAGACTACTTTATTTTTAATAAACGACTGGTCACTTAATAAATTACATATAAATTACAAAAAGACAAACGAATCAATTTAGAATATCAAACAAGGGCATATTGTTAACATTGACAAAATTATACAATTAATAAAATACTTCAGAGTTTGATAAATTATCTTTAATTAGATAATTTTCCTAAATACTTCATAAGTTTTAATATTAAGTTATCTCCCTTGTCGTCGTTGGATTGACATATATACTTTTAAAATATGAAAAAAAATAGCAGGGCTTATTTGCAATACGAATTGAGACACATTGATTCGTAAATATATATGAGACATTATAAGATATACACTTACGGCGAAATATCACGTGTTATCATAAATAATAGGTACGGTACTATATATATCGAAAACAAGGTACCGGTATTCATGAGGTATGGGCTATGGAAGTTTTGGCCATTTCTGAAATTATTTAATTGGAAATAAAAAACCAAACCTGGTCGGAATTCAAAAATCCAACCTTAGAATTTTGTTACCAATCGACTAAAGACTCCATAGACACAGAATTATATTAATCAGGTGATGACTTGGTGAATTATATTTATTTAAAGAAAATTTGTTGATACCAAGATGACGGCTTAAGTTTTACTTCCGGATCCGTTTTTATCACTTTTTTTTCTCTGTTTATCATGTTCTTTTATATCTTTAAAAGAATTTGTCGACTTTCATAAAAATACGCAATTAAAAAAAGCATGTGCTTTTCCCGCCAAAAATCATGCACAGTTACTATAGAACAAATAACATTTACTTTTTACAAAAGTTAGTCATTTCATGATAGCGGTTTAAGTGTTACTTCCAGATCAAATTTTTTCACTTAATTGTCTTTTTTATCATGTAGAATATGTAATTTAAAAAAAACACATGCTCTTTTATAAATCACGCACAATTACTATAGAACTTAAAACAAAATTTTCAAATTCTCAAAAAAACAATTTTGATCAAAATATCAAGTGTTATACATCATTGGAAAGAATAGATTACGTGTAATAAGGACATGAAAGAAATTTTGACGAATGTAAATTAGGTCACGTGACAGAGCTCTTCAAATTTAAAAATTGCGATTTTCATATGGCTGTAAAACCGGAAGTTGATATTGCACAACAAAAATTAAGAAATCAATAGATAGGTCTCTACAAGGGCAATAACTTTTGTGCAGGTCATAAGGTCACCAATGGTCAAGGTCACGAGATATGGACCTTCGAAATTAAGGCACGTATTAAAAATATATAACTGGAAATAAAGCCAAAGCTAAATCGAAATTCAAAATTCGGCTTCCTGAGAATTGTTAGCAATCAATTGAAGATTACAATTGTCTGATTAACCCCTAAGGCCCCATTTTTCGTTTTACAAAAGTAAGTAGTTTAATGATGGCGGCTGACCTGGTACTTCCGGGTCAATTTTTGTTGATTATTAAATCATTATAGGTTAATAGTAACTAACTGCAAAAGTAAAAATTTCAAATATCTTAAGAATTCCGGAAGTTGAAATTTCAAGTTCAGAGTTGAATGACGTCAAAACCGGAAGTGATTTCGATATTTTGAAAACAGAAATATGTTGACAAACAAAATGTCTATCTAACTGCAAATTGTTATTTTGATCTAATCAAAATTGTAGAAGTTTAAAAAAGTGAGAAATTTAAATTACAAAAGGTCAGCGACAAAAGTCAAAATTTTCATGTTGTGAAACTGCTATAATATAGCGATTAACCCTAAAACATGGAATAAAAAAAAACGGTCAAAATCGGTTCAGAATTAGATAGGTAGAGGCAAAAAAACGAAAATGCGTATTTTAAGGTACGTCACTTCCGGTTGGGCACAAATGCGTCATTTTACATTCATCCATTAATGACACACATTTCATGTTAGATTATCGTGTCAGATTAGAATCGGGTAAAAAAAAAAATAGTCATTTCGAAAACAAAGCAGTGCGTTCTTCAAACGCAAAAAAAGAAAACTAGAGCCACTTGTGGCACAGATTTGAACTTTGCTAATGTTGCAGCAAACTGGCCGAAATATCTGATTTTCTGGGATAAACTTGCCTAAGCAATGAGGTATCTGTGTGCAAGGTACTTTTTGAAAATCTTTATTCCCTACAGCCGTAATTCGCTGAACCATATAAATTGTAAATTGGAATTTTACCCGGATGTGCCACACCCATCTCATTGGTTTAGCGTGAATCTAATCACATTCAAAATGTATATTCAAAGTTCAGACTTGAAGCTTGTCCATCTTATAGATCATAAAATATACACACATACATTTCAAAAAAGCAAAAATACTGCATAATGTACTTTTACTTTCAAAAATAAAAAAAAATGTAATTTTCATCTTCAAAACTTTTGTTAATACATTGTTAGAAAGAGAACAAAAAGAACCTTAATAATCTGCAAAAAAAATAACCCTCTTAATTAATAAGGTCACACTCTAGAGCAGTACAAATTTGTGAATTTTGTTGTTTTCGGGCAGATATATAAAACTAAAAAATGAACCAGTAAAAAACTTTTTGAAATGGTGTGTGAGTCTTCTATTTTATTGAACATTTACCTAAACTTTGGACCCACTGCATTATCATTGATCATCATTTTATGAAGCCATATTGGATTCCTGTCATGAGAAGAATGTTGGAGAAAGTTACTTAGCAACTACCAAGGAAAGTGACATCACAGGTTTTCAACTGACATTTCATGTGTGTCTGTCCCTGAGGAAGGGGGCCTTTGTGCTCTTGAAACATGTTGGACTTTAGGACTATTTAGTTTTTCTATAACAAATTGTATTTATTGACTGTTTACCCATGTGTTGTGTGCTATAGTGTATCCACCTACGGATCAACTAAAAAATGGACCAGTAAAAAACTTTTTGAAAGGATTTGTGAGTCTTCTACTTTATTGAACATTTACCTTAACTTTGGACCCACTGCATCATCATTGATCATCATTTTATGAAGCCATATTAGATTCCTGTCATGAGAAGAATGTTAGAGAAAGTTACTTAGCAACTACCAAGGAAAGTGACATCACAGATTTTCAACTGACATTTCATGTGTGTCTGTCCCTGAGGAAGGGGGCCTTTGTGCTCTTGAAACATGTTGGACTTAAGGACTATTTAGTTTTTCTATAAGAAATTGTATTTAATGACTGTTTACACATTATAATGTGGTCGTATATTGTCGTCATCCCTGTCCGTCCATCGGTCTGTTAGTCATTTGGTCCGTCCGTCCACAATTGCTTCTGATCGTGATAGAGACTACAGTTATGGTCGGATTTGAAAGAAACTTGCTGTGATCATTTATTTTGATGAGATCTCGGATAAGTTCGAAATTGGTGATTTTTAAATGAACGTTTTTTGCACTTGACTTGGTCAAAACACGTCAATATTGGCTTGTGAACGCGATAGAGACTACAGTTTTCCATAGATATGAATGAAACTTGCTCTGATCATTTATATTGATGAGATCTCTGACATGTTCGAAGTTGGCGATTTTTGATAAACGGTTTTTGAGCTATAGCCTTTGACTTAGTCATAACGCGTCAAAATTTGCTTGTGAACATGATAGAGATCACAATTTCCATTGGATATGGATGAAATTTTGTGTCATCATATATATAGATGAGATCTTGGACAAGTTTGATAGTGACAATTTTTTGGTGAAAGTTTTTTGAGTTATTGCAGTTTTCATCTGATTTTAATGATATTTGGTGTGATCATTGAAGTTGATGAAATCTTGGTCGAGTTCGAAATTCACGATTTTTTGATAAACTGTTTTTGAGTTATTGCACTTGACTTAGTCATAAAAATGCGAAATTGGCTTGTGGTTGCGACAGACAATATAGCTTTCATCTGATTTGAATGAAATTTATTGTGATCATTTTATTGGTGAGATCTTGAACAAGTTCGAAATTTACTATTTATCGATGAACTATATTTGAGTTATTGCCCTTGACTTAGTCCAAACTCATGAAAATTAGCTAGTAAATAAAATAGAGATTAGGTTTCATCTGATTTGAATCAAATTTATTATGAACATTTATATTGATGAGAACTTGAATTAGACCTAAATAATGTTAGAGTTTCTGCCTGTGTTAAAACAGAAAATATATTTTAAAGTGGGCACATCTTGCTAGGCAACCTCTTGTAAAATATATAAGTACATGTGCATTAAAAAGATCTATAGGTTCATACGAAAGATTAACGCCAAGGAATAGACTAGTACATGTGCATGAGACAAATAGACATCAAAATACATTTACATTCAAAAAAGTCAGTGCATATGCTGCGAGCGAGATACCCAACCTTTAAAATGTAGTCAACATTTTATTGTGGGTGCAATAGAAACTACAATTTTTAATTGGTTTTTGATGAAACTTGGTATGAGTATTGGACTTGAAAAGACGGGGGTCAAATTTGAACTTATGATGATTTTTTGATGAATTGATTTCAAGTGATAGCCCTTGACTTAATAAAATCGCATCAAAATTTATTGTGAATGAAATAGAAGCTATGATTTTCTATGGATTTTAATGAAGTTTGGTGTGAGCATTGGAATTTATGACACAGTCAAGTTCAGATTTGACGATTTTTCGATGAACTGTTTTTGAGTTATTGCCCCTGACAGTAAAATTGAGTCAAAATTTATTGTGGGTGTAAGAGAAGCTACAATTTTAAATGGATTTCGATGAAACTTAATGTGAGCATTGGATTTGATAAAGACGGTAGTCAAGTTCAAATTTGATGATTTTTATGATGACTGGGATTTATTCCCCTTGACGTAGTTAGGTCAAGTCAAAATTGTTATTGTGGGTGCAATAGAAGCTACAATTTTCAATGGATTTTAATGAAACTTGGTTTGAGCCTTGGAATTGATAAGGCAACAGTCAAGTTTGAATCTGACAATTTTTTGATGAACATATTGCGAGTTATTGCCCATGATTTAGTAGAATTGCAACAAAATTTTATTGTTAGTGCAATAGAAGTTACAATTTTCAAGAGTTTTTGAAGGAACTGGGTGTGAGCATTGGAATTGATAAGCCTAAAGGCTTTGTTTGTATATTTGGATGCTACAAAATCAAAGGAAAAAATGATTTAACAATGCTAATATGTGGGCGTATGTTACGTTGCCTGACAAGCTATCTTTATCTGATCTTAAAGACATTTGGTTTGTACATATTGACAAGAACTTGATCAAGTCTGGAAAAAAAAGTTGCATTTGGATTGTAGGCACAATAGAAGTTCCAATAATATTTATCAGGAGGGATCTAATGGCACCAGAACAGCAAAACCAGTAGTAGGAATCTGGGCTACATATGCTAGTCTGCAGCTATCTAGTTTCTTATATATCAAACTTTTATTGCCAACTGTCCCTCGAGCAATGGTCAACAGGAGTCTAGGATTTTGTACAAGATGCATGATAGTGATTTGAGAGAGAGAAGATTAAAGGAATAATACGTATATTACACAAGAGACACAAACAAACATCACAAAACATTCACGAATAAACGTTCCCAGCTTATGGTTCCCTTACCTTATTTTAGAACACTCAAATCTATGAGCGGAGTGTTAAATCAACTCCCATAGAACCATGTTTACAAAGCGGAACTTGGCGAGTTCTAGCCCACAACTGACTGACTAAACAACGCTGAAGTCTGTCCTTAAATACCTAACGATGTTGTGCACTGCAAAGCAAGACGTCTCTTCCCATTGGTCAACGTTTCATATTAACTGCTGATTAACCCAGGTATCAAGGACAGCTTAGCATAATAAGCACAGCCCAATGTTCTAGAAGAAATCCTACTTCCTATTGTATGTAAACAATGGGAGTTACATTAGTTACTAAATATAGATAAATTCTGGAATACTCAGTAAAACATGCAATACACAAATTTCATTATTAAGATCTCAAATTGTTTTTTTGTCACTTAAATTTGTTGTTTCTGACTACTGCTTGTGGGTATATGTTCCCATGTCTGTTAATGGACATTAATTTAACACTTTTTACCAAATAATTGAATACTACTTACAACACTTATACATTCTACAAGGTTACGTTTTAGCTGTTATTTATATTTTGAGATTTAAAATCTGAAATTATTTCATTAAATCCGATAAACTTATAAAGTCCAACTTCTTTGTTTTTGTAGATATATTTTAGTTAAATACACTACATATTGCATTCGGGTTTTATGTCTCTTATTTATTTGTCAACTTTTCAGTTAAACCCAGAATTGATGAAAGAACACTGCCACAGAATATTAAAATTAAAGTTGGTCAAGCTCTGAATCTTCCTGTGGATTTTATTGGTGAACCTTTCCCAGTAGCCAAATGGGAACTAAAACCTATGGTAATTGTTTTTCAATATCTCCAACACCTTTTATATGCCCACATGAAAATGTGTACGTATATTGTCGTCGTCCCTGTTCTTGGTCCGTCCGTCCGTCATCATTTGTTATAGACACTTTAGAAGCTACAATATTCTATGGATTTTAATTAAATTCTTGTGAGCATTAGAAATGATAAGATGGCGGTCACGTTCGCTTTGGATAATTTTTCGATGAACGTTTTTTCAGTTATTGCCCCTTCCTCTTTATTTTGATGAAACTTTGTGTGAGCATTGGAATATATAAGGTGGCAGTCAAGCTCAAATTTGACGCTTTTTGGATGAACGGATTTTGACTTTATAAAATTGTGTCAATCTTTTATTGTGGATGCATTAGAAGCTAATTTTCAATAATTTTGATGAAACTTGGTGTGAGCATTGAAATTTAGAAGATGACGGTCAAGTTTAAAATTGACTATTTTTCAAAGAAGGTTTTTTATATGCCAACATTATAATGTGGTTGTATATTGTCCTCACGCTTGTGAAAGCAATACAGACTGCAGTTTTTATCGGATTTGAATGAAACTTGTTGTGATCATTTATATTGATGAGATCTCGGACAAGTTTGAAATTGATGATTTTTCGATGAACTGTTTTTGAGTTATTGTTATTGCACTTGACTTAGTTAAAACCTGTCAAAATTTGCTTGTGAACACTATAGAGAAACAGTTTTCATTGGATTTGAATGAAACTTGCTGTGATCATTTATATTGATGAGATCTTAGACAAATTCAAAATAGGTGATTTTTCAATGAACATTTTTTGAGTTATTGCTCTTAACTTCGTTAAAACCCATCAAAATTGGCTTGTGAAAGCGATAGAGATCACAATTTCCATTGGAAATGAATGAAATTTTGTGTCATCATTTATATTGATGAGATCTTGGACAAGATTGATAGTGATGATTTTTGGGTGAACGTTTTTGGAGATTTTTTATTTTATTGACAAAGTAAGTCATGTCCTTGAGGTAGGCTCAATGTTGACATGCTAGAGGTAGTAAGAAATGATCAATGTATTCTGACACTGCATACGACTCACTAACATAGTCAGAGATAATCGGGCGGCCTTTAGGGATTCTATTAGGCATGAACCAATCCTTAGTAGGATTCTTATGGCTTTTTAAGCATTGGTCAAATTCGAATTGACGATTTTTTGAGGAACCGCTTTTGAGAAATTGGCCTTAAAATCATGTCCAAATTTGATTGCGTGTGCAATAGAAGCTGCAGTCTACAATGAATTTTGATGAAACCTGGTATTGGCATTGATAACAATTTTCATTGAAGTTTTTTAGTTATTGACCAATATATTATTCAAATTAAATACTGCTAGCAGGCATGTATTACCTTTCATGGCAAGCTATTTTTTTCTGATATTATGTGTTTCCCTCCCTAACTTCAGTATTTTTTATCAATCAATTTTGGATAGCATTGTAATTACATATTTTTTATTCACACTATGTAAATATTATGTGAAATATAAGTATGTATTTGTTTACAGGATGATGTAAGTACATGTGTTTTGTATGTTGCTGTATAGTCAAGTTATATGCAGAAGTTACCTATCCTGTCAATGTTACCCTGTTAATTGGATGTTTATTGAGTATTATGAAATACAAAATTAATGTGAGCTAGAAAATTGTGCATCACATGCCAGCAAAAAAATTCAATTTATGATATTCCCTGAGTAAGCCTGGAAAACTAGAATCTCTCCTCTTTGCCAACCTTATAAGTGGTTGATTACTAATAGTAAGCCCATCTCAAAATAATTTCTCATTGCTAAGTCAATTATCTCTTTTGTCTTGCAAATGTTATGTCATGATGTTTTGTTCTTTTTATTGAACAAAATATGTTAAGTGTATAATCATAATCCAAATATGTTTTATTTAATATACATGTACCTCTATGTGGATGTGGAGGTGTATTGTTATCCCTGTTCCATCTGTCTGTCCATCTAGTAATGCTAATGAAGAAAATATAGATTTGATCCAACTTAAAGTGCATACAGAATTTGGAGGTTGAGATGAGCTGATTTTTTTATATTTCTCTTGACTTAAAGAGGATTTTCCCTTAACTTAACCAATTTAGTAAAAATTTGTTAGTATCAATCCTCATGAATCTTGGTAAGAGCTTATGTTTATTGGTGAAGATGCTGATCTATTACCTTTATTAAATATAATTAGTTTAATTTTGTTGAAACTCTGTATGCTTATTTTTTAATAATGTTGAGTTTTTCAAAAGCAGACTTGTAATTTATACATAACTAATATTAATGAAATATGAAACAAATAAAAACAATCCAATATTTTGAAATACCACATTTAGGAAGGAAACTTAGTAAGTAATTTGATGTAGTTTGTATATTTTTGGCATTTTTTTTTTTTAATGTTATAAATTAACACAATATAATTTTCCTTTTGATATTACCTTCTCATATTATGGATAACCACAATGAATATTTTAATATTAACATAAAATCATAAATTATTTAAAGTTTTTCAAAAAAGGTAACTAAAAGATACTTTACAAGGCAAGGTAATATATGCCCACTAGCGGCTGTGATTTTAAATTTGACAGCACAGTAATAATCACCAATCTGAAATATTCAACCTTCAAACACTTCTCTTGGACTTTATAAGGTAATTAGAAACAATAATTATGTGAAATCCTATTTTTTACTATCTAAAAATGAAATGAGTTTTGAAGGACGCAGGGCAATAAACTTGGAATTTTCAATAGGGTTTATCTTTGGGTGGGTACAAACATCACACAAAATAATGTCAAAATCCGTCAGAATTGTGCCTCCTGTTTTTACAAACAATTGTGGACAGACTTACCAAGCGGCATATAGACCGACTGACGGACATGGGCAATTGAGAAGTTTTTACAAAGTTAAAAAGCAAGAGAAAGGCAGGCTGCAAAATACTCAAAGGCCGAGTCTGAATCAAAAATATTTGGAACATATTTGTGTCATTAAAATGTGTCCATTCTGTGTATGTCATGTGTGTATTTACTAAATATTACATTCAAAAATGAATGTTTCATGTTTGTAGTTTAGTCCATCTTTCTTTTCATTTATTTGATACTCATTCTAGAGGCAACTATTAATTATGGATTAGGTATCATGCTCAGTCTACAGAATCCAATTATTAATGGGTTGTAATTGTGAAATTAAAAAAAAAATATCAAGCTTTGTGAACACCACTAATTCATGTTTGTCTTTTTCTATGTTATATCATGACCTGTGTTTTAATATTTGTCAATGTCATAGATCAACTTCTGAAGTTAAGACTTCCAAAATTTTCAAATAATTTGATATCCTCTATTTACCTCTTCTGAAATTATTTTAAAAACAAAGAGTCAAAATTGATGAATGCAAAAAATGAGAAATAATGCAAAAATTTCACTAGAATGAAAACAAAGTCTATTATTGTTATCTTATTTGTTTTATGTGTTGCACAGATTATATCTAACTTTACTGCTAACTACATACCTTACATGCATTTTATGATTTTAAAATATCTACAGCAATTGTTCTGTTTAGTATAAACAAGTAATTAAAAATGTAGAAGAGATTTAAAAGATTTCAATTATGTATATTATTATTATATGTTGAGAACCTGTGTGCTTCTCTGTCTATCAAATGTGTATTTATAATGGTAATAACTTAATTTGAACAGTTTGTTATTTTTAAATGTATTTATGATAGATGGTAGTAATAAAATCTCCTATGATAATGTTGTACATGATTTCAGAAAAAGGAATATGAGACAATTATAGCAAATGAAGATAATCTCACAATTAAAACTGGTCCAAAATCATCTGTCTTGAGAAATACATCAGCTGTTCGTAAAGATACTGGTGAATATATGATAACAATTGAAAATCGTCATGGAAAAGATACAGCTGTAATTAGTGTTGTTGTATTAGGTAAGATTACTTATGACTATATACACTTATATCTTGATGAATAATATAGTTATTATACGCCCACGTTATAATGTGGTCGTATATTGTCATCAAGCCAGTCCATCTGTCCGTCCACAATTGCTTGTGAACGCGGTAGAGACTACAGTTTTCGTCGGATTTGAATGAAACTTGCTGTGATCATTTATATTGATGAGATCTCGGACAAGTTAGAAATTGTCAATTTTTTGATGAATGGTTTTTGAGTTATTGCACTTGACTTAGTCAAAACGCGTCAAAATTGGCTTGTGAACGCGAAGGAGACTACAGTTTTCATCGGATTTGAATAAACTTGCTGTGATCATTTATATTGATGAGATCATGGACAAGTTCGAAATTTGCCATTTTTCGATGAATGTTTTTTGAGTTATTGCACTTGACTTAATCAAAACGCGTCAAAATTGGCATGTGAACCTGATCGAGATCACAGTTTCCATTGGACTTGAATGAAATTTGGTGTTAAAAATTTATATTGATGAAATCTTGGACAAGTTTGATAGTGACAATTTTTCGGTGAACGTTTTTTTAGTTATTAGCCTTGACTAAGTCAAAACATGTCGAAATAGACTTGTGAACAGGTTAGAGACAACAGTTTTCATCTGATTTTAATGAAATTTGGTGTGATCATTGAAGTTAAAGTCATTTTGGTCAAGTTCAAAATTGACAATTTTTCGATATACTGTTTTTGATGGGGGGGGACTACTATCTCGTAGTTCCGGGAAAGCACGGGCCTAGGAATCAGACCTAATTTTTATTTCCTCGCACCGATCGGGATTCGAACCCACGGCACCTAGTCGCCTAGCAGACGACAGTCCAACTCGCTAACCACTGATGAAAATGTGGACTTATATTGCCATCACCCCTGTCGGTCCGTCAGTCAACAATTACTTGTGTACGCGATACAGGCCAGAGTTTTTTATCCGATTTGAATGAAACTTGGTATGTGTATTCATCTTGATAATATCTCGGACAAGTTCGAAAATGGCACGATTCCAGATGTCGGTTTATGAGTTATGGCCCTTGATTAAATGAAAAAACGTTAAAATTTACTTGTGTAAGCAATATCGGCTGTAGTTTTCATCCGATTTGAATGAAACTTGGTAGGTGTATTCATCTTGATAATATTGCCGACAAGTACGAAAATGGCACGATTCCAGATGTCGGTTTATGAGTTATGGCCCTTGATTAAATGAAAAAACGTTAATATTTACTTGTGTACACAATAGAAGCTATAGTTTGCATCCGATTTTAATGAAACTTGGCATGTGTGTTAATCTTGATAATATCTCAGACAAGTTTGAAAATGGCACGATTTCAGATGTCGGTTTATGAGTTATGGGCCTTGATTAAATGAAAAAACGTTAAAGTGTACTTGTGTATGCAATAGAAGCTATAGTTTTCATATGATTGAAACTTGGTATGTGTATTCATCTTGATAATGAGAAAATGTTAAAATTTACTTGTGTACGCAATAAAAGCTGTAGTTTTTATCCGATTTGAATGAAACTTGGTATGTGTAATCATCTTAATTACATCTCGGACAAGTTCAAAAATGGTGCGATTCTAGATGTCGGTTTATGAGTTATTGCCCTGGATTAAATGAAAAAACATGGAATATTCTGTTTGCTGAAGTGGGTGTATGTTACCTTGCCTGGCAAGCTATCTTTATTTTGTTGGACAGTGTCATTGTGAAGATGACATGATCCCTATCGATTTTTGAGATGATAGGATAATTTTTGAACGAAAAATTGTGTCTGCATTTTTTTTTCCCCATTACCCATAGGGTGGAACTCGTGCTCACTCTACAGCCTACAATTCTTTATAGATTCTTTTGATTTTATTTTGTGGGTCAGTGTCATTATGATGCCTATTGAATTTCATGATGATCTTTCTCCGTTTTACGGTAGCTGACTTAAGATTTTTTTCCATTAGTTGTAGCTCACTCTACTGGCAACAGTTTTCAATGTATTCTTTTGATTTTTATACGCCCACATGAAATGGGGGGCGTATATTGTCGTCACCCACGTCCGTCCGTCGGTCGGTCCGTCCAACTTTGAAACTTTATATGAGTGTTTATGATCACTCAAGGATGAACCCTATTTAAAATCAGCGAAAATTTAGTATGAGTTTTTGCCCTTGTTCTTGAATGGCTTGTAAACACTCTATAATGTGCAATTCTTGCCTGATTTTGATGAAACTTGGTTTAAGAGTATGTTATAACTCAAGGATAAACTCTATTGAAAATCAGGGAAATCGAAAAACATTTAGTATGAGTTATTGCCCTTGTTCTTGAAAACACGTTCAATTTTAGCTTGTAAACACTCTTGAGAGAACAATTCTTAATGGATTTTGATGAAACTTGGCTTGAGTATTTGTTATCACCCAAGGATGAAGCCTTTTGAAAACCAGTAAAATCGAAAAAAATTTAATATCAGTTATTGCCCTTGTTTTTGAAAACGCGTTCAATTTTTGGCTTGTAAACACTCTACAAAGCACAGTTATTGACCGTTTTTGACAAAAATTGTTGAAATTGTTTAATATCACCCAAGGATGAACCCTTTTCAAAAAATAGAAAATATCGAATTATATTTGATACGAATTATTGCCCTTGTTCTATAAAATGTGTTGGATTTTTGCCTTGTAAACACTCTACAAGTCACAATTGTTGAGCGATTTTGAATTAACTTGGCATGAGTATTTGTAATTACCTAAGGATGAACCCTATTGAAATTCAGTTAAATCAAAAAATATTTAGTATCAGTAATTGCCCTTGTTTTTGAAAACGCGTTCAGTTTTAGCTTGTAAATACTCTAGAAAAAACAATTCTTAATGGATTTTGATAAAACTTAGCTTGAGTATTTGTTTTAACCCAAGGATGAACCTTATTGAAAATCAGATAAACCGAAAAATATTTAGTGTCAGTTATTGCCCTTGTTTTTGAAAACACTTTAAACTTTTGGCTTGTGAACACACGTTCATTCTTTCGCTGAAATTGTTTGATATCACCCAAGGAAGATCCCTATTAGAAATATCAAAATATTATTAAGGGTGAACCCTATTACAAATCATAAAAAATTTTAATGAAACTAGAGACCCTAGAAAAAAAGTATATGGCGGAACGTTGAATATTTCACTTCACCAATTGTTACCTTACTGAAAATTTTTTATTCGAAATCAATGCTGCCAGTGGGCGTATATTACCTTGCCTGGCAAGCTATCTTTTTATCATGGGCTGAATGTTAGCACCTGAATTGGCACCTATAATAGACTATCCTGTTCACATGAACCAGTCTAAATACCTTAATAAGACAATTCTTTTGAGGAAAAGCAGTTGATTCCCTCAAAAATATATTCTAGAATTTTTTAAATATTATTAAATACTAACTTTTTACAAACAATGGTATAATATGACACGATAATCTCTATTTGTTGATTACTATAATAATGTCGTGAAATTTTTTTCATCATTCATTGATATTATCTTATATTGATAATTATCTTCCAATTACAACTAACTAGGACCTTCAAAATCTACTTTTTAATTATACGTATATTGTCCATCGTCTAAAAAGCTACTTTTTAATTATACATATATTGTCCATAGGTCTGTCTGTCAAACATTTGTTGTAGACACAATAAAAGCTACAATTTTCAATTGATTTAGATGAAACTTGGTGTGAGCATTGGAATTTATAAGGCGGCAGTCTAGTTTGAAGTAGACTATTTTGCAATAAACATTTTTGAGTTATTGCATTTGACTCAGTGAAATCGCAATAAAACTTGGTGAATTGGAATTTATTAGACGGTAGTTAAGTTTGAATTTGACGCTTTTTCAAAAAACTGTGCTCGAGTTATTGCCATTGACTTAGTAAAATTGCATCCCAATTTTATTTTGGGTGCAATAGTAGCTACAAATTTCAATGGATTCAAATATGTTCGGATATGATAATTGTTCGATGAATGGTTTGCGAGTTATTGCCCTTGATATAGTAAAATGATATCGAAATTTTATTGTGGGTGCAACATAAGCTAAAATTTTCAGTTGATTTTTATGTAACTTGGTGTGAATATTGGAATAGATAAGTTTGAATTTGACAATTTTGATGAACGGTTTTTGAGTTATTGCCCTCGACTTATCAAAATTTTCAATTATGGGTGCAAAAGAAGCTACAATTTTCAATGGAATTTAATGAAACTTGGTGTGAATTGATAAGACGCCGGTCAAGTTCAAACTCAAACTCAATAATATTGAGAACGTTTTTTGAGTTATTGCCCTTGACTTAGTAAAATCGCTTCCAAGTTTTATGGTGGGTGCAATAGAAGTTACAATTTTACATGGAATTTGGAATTGACAAGACAACATTCAAGTTTACTTTCGACTACTTAGTAGAAGGGTTTGTTTATGTATATAGATGCTATCAATCAAAGGAATAAAAATGATTTAACAATGCTGATGTGTGGGCGTATATTACCATGCCTGGCAAGCAATATTAGAAAAATGAGGAAGACCTCTGAAAGACATTTATTCATTCTACTACCACCATTTTTCTCAGTACTGGCTTCATTCAACATTTCGCTTGTCTTATGATTAACCGGAAGTACACTGTTGTTGGAAGTTAAAATATGAATGCTCAAGACCAACTTTTAAGGATGTTTACTCATCCCCTGACTTTTGATTTTCAAATTAATTCATGTTCAGACCAAAATAGAGGTGAAACAATGCAGTATACCAGTAAATAATTGAATCAAAGTGAAACACAATTGTTAACATTAACTATTAGTAAGTTAGTGAAAATTTTAAAGTTTGAAAGTTACTGCTCACAGTCACATCATCTGTAGACACAAAAGAAAAGGAAAGGGTACTATAGATGAAAGCCTGTGCTCCTTATTTGTTTAAATATGTTTGTACCAAAAAAAAATGTAAAATAGAAAATACCAAAATAAAGATGGATACTAAAATATACTATTATACTTTAATAATAATAATAATAATAATAATTTATTTACAGTAAATAGGTCTATGACCCATAGTTACAAAAGTTTTTCAAATACATGTAAATAATAGATATATTACGTAATATACATTTATGCAACATAAAAATATATGAGCAAGTTTGATTTATAATTAATATAAAAACGAATATACAAACTAGAACTGTGAACAGCTCCGAGAGTGGCAACGGTGCGTTATCCCATGGATTTTGGACCTTTCGAAACTTCTAACCTGCTAGCTTTCTATGCTGCTACATTTTGTGAAGAAGAAATTGAATCTATACCATTAGAAAATCTTCTGTATTTATTACAAGGTGTAGCATAACCATCCAAAATTGCAAAAAAGTCAGATTTCGGTGGGCTATAAAACCGGAAGTTGATAAAATAACACTAAATTTGGGTTTTTCTATATAACAATGAGTGATTTATATATCTTGAAATAGAAATTATAAGTTGTATATTATTAGTTTGTGAACATAATTCGTAAAATTTATTTCTATCATATCTTATTGAATCTATATATTTAAATGGCACATACTTAAGTCTGATATTGGCTAATTGGGTACAAACACACATAAAATAAAACGTATCTTCTATTTGTATTTTACATAATGGACAAAGTGGACTATCTATAATATTTCTATTATATAAATTCAATGCCAATGGTAAAAGATTCAACCTGAGTCTTGTTATATTACGTTTAATATCAATATTAATATGCAATGATAGATATTCTTCTTGACACAAATTAATCTTAAAACATCTATAGTCGGATAAACTAATACTGTTATTTGATTTACTTGACCAGTCTTGAATATTTATATCTAAAAGGCGTTGTTTAATTTGGGAGATAAAAATCTTGCTATATCCAATACTCTGAACTGACCAAGCATAACCAAATCCTAATGTACACAATAAAAGTCTTACATTTGAACACCAGGTCTTTCTTTCTACACTATCTAAACGTTTAAACATTATATACACCTGTTTTGCATACCTTGAATTTGGCATAGAGATAAGTCTTACCCAATACTTAATACAATTTAATATATAATATACCGATAAATCAGTTCGACCACATTCTCCTAAAACACCTACTGTCGTGCTCGTTTTATGCACACCTAGAACAAATCTACAAAAGGCAATATGTACACGTTCTATGTCCTTCCTAAATTCATACCCCCATATCTGTGAGCCATACAGCAGAACAGGTTTTATAATAGCGTCAAAGATCTTGAAAGACTGAGCTATAGTTATTGTCCCTGATTTCCGTATCAAGCATTTGATCGGCACAAGAGCTTTCTCAGCCTTTACTGAAAGATTATATAAAGCTGTGCCCCAGCATAATCTAGATGAAAACATCAACCCTAAATAGTTGTAATAAGTTACACATTCTATTTTACAATTATTATAATACAATATTTCATTTTTACGAATAACACCACCATTTCTGAAAATAACCAGTTTAGTTTTAGATAAATTTACATTTAAATCAAAATTATGACAAAATCTTTGAAGTATATTGATCTTTCGTTGTAAATCTCCAACAGAATCAGACAAAATACTTAAATCGTCAGCATATAAAAGCATTAGGATATCTTGTGCTTCATGGCTTGTAAAAATGCCTCTGACATCGCTAGTTTCCATAATTTCAACTATTTGATTTACATAAAAACAAAAAAGTAGTGGGATGATTAAACACCCTTGTCTCACACCGGATAAACAGTCCAAAAACGGTGTAAGTTTGGATCCAACTTTAACACATGAACTAACATTTGAATACATACTTTTCAAAATCATAAGCATTCTCCCAGTAACGCCCTTTTGTAACATGAGAGATATGAGTTTTGTTCTATTTACACTATCGAAAGCAGATGAAAAATCAACAAATAATGAATATACTCTACCTCTAGGCTTAGACAAATATTTTTGGACTATACCATGCAAGGTAAATATGTGGTCTACGGTTGAATAACCTTTTCTATACCCTGCCTGCGCTTCGTTGTATAACCCGTTTTCTTCTGACCAATTTTGTAACCTTTTATTAATCACAGCACAAAATATTTTACTCACACTATCTGACAATGATATACCCCTATAATTAGTAGGGCTATGAACCGAACCCTTCTTGTGTAGTGGTGATATTAATGCTTTAGACCAAGCTTCTGGAAATTTGCCTTCATTAAAAATATTATTGAACAAACATGTTAAAAATGGACAAATTAATTCTGAACATGATTTATAAATATCTATTCCTATGCCATCTGGACCGGCAGCAGTGCCTGGTTTCATTTGTTTTAAACATTGTCTCACCTCGTTACATGTGAAAGGTGTATTAAGTACACAGTCATCAGAAGAATTTGAAACATCATTGTCTTCAATAATAGCTATTCCTTCTTGAGGAGAAGGGTTTAATACCTTTTGAAAATGATTGAACCATTGTTCTGGACTAATAATGTCTGAAATATTAGTCCTGGGTCGGAAACTTCTAACAGTTGCCCAAAATTGACTTGGTTTATCAAGATTATCATTTAATCTAGTGCAGATTAATTGACTATATTCTTCTTTCTTAGTTTTACACAAGTTTTTAAATTCATTTTTACTTTTATTGTATGCAACCAAATCTGTCTTACAATCTGAAGATCTGAACTTATCTAAATAATGGAATTTTTCGTTCTTTTTTTGGAGACAAGCAGTGTCGAACCATGCCGGTTGTAATGCTTTAGAATGTGCTTTGGATTTTGGAATGCATATCATGTGCATTGCACATGATTGAATAAACTGTGTAAAACATGATAGAGCACTATTAGAAGAAATACTCAATAAATCACTAAATTTTACCTTAAAACTTTCCAAATTGTTTAAAAATGATTCTTTGAATTGTTCTTCATGCTCTTGCCGCCACAGATATTTGATGAAATCTGAGGTTTCGAATGCCGATGCTGATTCTTCGTTCTCCACGTTACATTGAAGACTGAACTGTAATGGTAAATGATCCGATTCCGTTCTTGACATTACTTCAAAATCAGATATCAATGTGAAAAGTCCAGAGGACGCAATAACATAATCAACTATACTGGCTCCATTATATGTAATACAAGTCATTTCACCATTTTTATCTCCACTGAATCGTCCGTTTAGAATATGAACGTTAAACACAGAACACAGTCTTATTAACATCAGACCAAAATTATTGACTTCATTGTCTTTTGACTTTCTAGGTTGATCGAAATCGTCAGCGTCATAATCAGCTTCATCTAACCCCGGTAAAAATTTTGTTCTATCATCTAATAAGTAATCTTTTAAATTACCGATTCGTGCATTAAAATCTCCGGCTAACACTAAATTTGCATCAGGAAATTTCAATATTATGTCAACTATATTTTCTTCTAAATGTCCAAAACTGCATCCTGAAGCATGAATTTTACTTCTTTCTGGGGCTATATATACTGCGCAAAACACAACTTCATTTAGCCAGCCAAAAAAAGAAGCATCAAATATCAAAAACAAAGATTCTTTAGACTCCTCTTAGATTCTTGAAATACCAGATGCCAAACATTGCTTATAAAACACAGCTATCCCACCCCTCTCTTTACCATTGCCACGAATACACAACTCGTATTTATAGTTCGGGAAAACATCATCCAAGTTGACATCTTTTCCGCACCATATCTCCGTTAAACAAATAACATCATATCCTTGCAAGTAAAGTATAAAGTTTGGGTCCTTTAACTTGGATTTAAGACCATGCACATTCCAACTTACACATTTGATCTGTTTACATTCATTCTTCTTGTCAATAGAGTCAAATAGTGAACAGCTTTCAGTAGGTGGTATGGAGTGTGATTGCTATTTAACTCCCTTTATGGTGATTATAGATTCACTGTCCAGGTCGTATGTGAAAATTTGATTACCAATAATTAGTTTGTCATGTCTCAAAAACGCTTTCACATTATCATTTCTTTCTTTCGCTTCAATCAGTTTTGGTATTAAGGCTTTTCGAATTTTCTGAACTCGTTCACTAAAATCTTCAGAGATTTTGAGTTCAGTCACACCGGACTTAATCTGAGCTCTTGCACTTCTCGAAACTATATCCCTATCTTTCAAACTGTTGAACACAACTAACATAGGCCTTGGTTTATCTGGTTTATTTTGTTTTCTCCCAAGTCGATGAACTCGTTCAATACTCATCGTATGTTCACTTACATCACCCTCAACTTTAAATTCACCAACTAAAATTTCTCTTACCAATTTTTCACTAATTTCACCATTCTCGTCCATAAGTTCTTTCAATCCATGTATAATCACATTCTTTTCTTTCAGTTTAATGTCCAATGTATCCAATTTCAAATTCATAGTCATAGCTTCCTTCTTCATATCATTTAAATTCGACCTAACTTTAAGATGTTCTTCTTTAATGTTCATGTCTTGGACCTCCTGTCTTAGATCTGCTATATCAGCTCTCTACATCTCCAGACAACATTATTAATAAGCTGCATATTATAAGAGATGAAATAATTCTGCTACTATTCCGGAACATGCCACATTGAGGCGATGATTGACGAATTTTCTGTTGAAAACAACTAATTTGCACTCTCCATATAGCGATTTCTGGTCCCATTTTGAAAGGTAAACAAATTCACAGATGAGTAAACCCCGGAGCACATAAAAAACACGTCCGTCTTCTACTAATTCTACTAATTAAACTTAATTATACTTTAATATGGGTTTTATAGTTAAAGAAACTTGAAAAGTAGAAAGGAGACATGTTAGAGTTTTATACAAGCACTGGCCTGACCAAAATAACAGTTTAAGATACATGTAGTTTGGGAATGTTGGAAATTTAGATAATACAATGTTAGTCTAGATGAACAGTAGGCCTTAATGACAGCTGCTATTTAGAATGATGATTTCCTTGAGCATTACTGGGTAAAATTTGTAGGTCAAATGATTATACAACTTAATTGAATTACATCAAATTGAACTTTAAAATTTTTTGACTATACTGGGTACTATATATTTTACAGGACCTCCCGGCAAACCAGGTGGACCTTTAAAGTTATCTGGTTTATGTAAAGATAGTGTCAACCTGAGTTGGATACCACCAGCTGATGATGGTGGTGCTGGAATTGAGTAAGTACATGTTTTTTATACGCCCACATGGAAATGTGGACGTATATTGCCGTCACCCCTGTCCGTCAGTACGTCCGTCGGTTCGTCCACATTTGTTGTATCCACGATAGAGGCTACAGTTTTTATCCGATCTTAATGAAACTTAGTATACATGTATATATTGATGATATCTCGGTCAAGTTTGAAAATGGCAATTATCGCATGAACGGTTTTTGAGTTATTGCACTTGACTTAGTAAAAACGTGTCAAATTTGGGTTGTATCCACAATAGAGGCTACAGTTTTTATCCGATATTAATGAAACTTGGCATACATGTATATATTGATGATATCTCGGTCAAGTTCGAAAATGGAAATTATCGCATGAACGGTTTTTGAGTTATTGCACTTGACATAGTAAAAACGTGTCAAATTTGGGTTGTATCCACAATAGAGGCTACAGTTTTTATCCGATATTAATGAAACTTGGTATACATGTATATATTGATGATATCTCGGTCAAGTTCGAAAATGGAAATTATCGCATGAACGTTTTTTGAGTTATTGCCCTTGACTTAGTAAAAACGCGTCAAATTTGGTTTGTATCCACAATAGAGGCTACAGTTTTTATCCGATCTTAATGAAACTTTGTATACATGTATATATTGATGATATCTCAGTCAAGTTCGAAAATGGAAATTATCGCATGAACGGTTTTTTAGTTATTGCCCTTGACTTAGTAAAAATGCGTCAAATTTGGGTTGTATCCACAATAGAGGCTACAGTTTTTATCCGATCTTAATGAAAATTGTATACATTAAGGACATCTCGGTCAAGTTCGAAAATGGAAATTATCGCATGAACGGTTTTTGAGTTATTGCCCTTGACTTAGTAAAAATGCGTCAAATTTGGGTTGTATCCACATTTGAAGCTACAGTTTTTATACGATCTTAATGAAACTTGGTATACATGTATATATTGATGATATCTCGGTCAAGTTCGAAAGTAGAAATAATTGCATGAGCAGTTTTTGAGTTATTGCCCTTGACTTAGTAAAAACGCCTCAAATTTGGGTTGTATCCACAATAGAGGCTACAGTTTTTATCCGATCTTAATGAAACTTGGTATACATGTATATATTAAGGACATCTCGGTCAAATTCGAAAATGGAAATTATCGCATCAACTGTTTTTTATTTATTGCCCTTGACTTAGTAAAAACCCGTCAAATTTGGGTTGTATCCACATTTGAAGCTACAGTTTTTATCCGATCTTAATGAAACTTGGTATAAATGTATATATTGATGATATCTCGGTCAAGTTCAAAATGGAAATTTTCGCATGAATGGTTTTTGAGTTATTGACATTGACTAAGCAAAATCTTGTCAAAATTTTAGTTTCGATGCAATAAATCCTCCAATTTTCAGAGGATGTTGATGAAACTTGGTGTGAGCATTGGAATTGATTAGGCCTCAGTCAAGTTTGAATTTGACAGTTTTTCAATAAATTGTTTTAAGTTATTGCCCTTGACTTAGAATAATTGCGTCAAAATTCTATTGTGGTTGCAATAAGAAGCTTTAATTTTCAAAGGTTTTTGATGGAACTTGGTGTAAGCATCAGAATTGATAAGACGTTAGTCAAGTTTTAATTTCTGACTTTTTTTAACAAATGGTTTTTGGGTTATTGCCCTTGACTTAGTAAAATTGCTTCAAAAATATTTGTGGGTGCAAAATAAGCTACAATTTTTTTAATAGATTTGATGAAACTTGGTATGAGTATTGAAATAGATAAGATGGTGGTCAAGTTCTAAATTAACAATTTCCATGAACAGTTTTTGAGTTTTTGCCCTTAACTTCAATATTAATTCAGTGAATGTTTTTTGAGTTATTTCTCTATTTATTTTTCAAATTTAATGCTGCCAGTGTCATCATCAGATGAAAAACTTATTTCCATATATCAACATATTCTATAGACTTAGTATTTTTATATGCCCACATGAAATGGGGGGCGTATATTGTCGTCACCCATGTCCGTCCGTCCACAGTTGCTCGTAAACACTCTACATGGTGCAATTCTTGATGGTTTTTGATGAAACTTGATATGAGTGTTTATGATCACGCAGGGATGAACCCTATTGAAATTCAGCGAAATCGTAAAACATTTAGTATGAGTTATTGCCCTTGTTCTTGAAAACGCGTTCAATTTTAGCTTGTAAACACTAATGAGAGAACAATTCTTAATGGATTTTGATGAAACTTGACTGGAGAATGTGCTATCACCCAAGGATGAAGCCTATTGAAAACCAGTCAAATCGACAAATATTTAATATCAGTTATTGCACTTGTTTTTGAAAAGGCGTTCAATTTTTGGCTTGTAAACACTCTTCAAAGAACAGTCATGACGGATTTTGACAAAACTTGCTGAAATTGTTTAATATTGCCCAAGGATAAACCATTTTGAAAATAGAAAATACCGAAATATATTTAATATGAATTATTGCCCTTGTTCTATAATATGTGTCGGATTTTTGCCTTGTAAACACTGTACAAGTCACAATTCTTGAGTGATTTTGACGTTACTTGGCATGAGTATCTTTAATCACCTAAGGTTGAAACCTATTGAAATTCAGTTAAATCGAAAAATATTTAGTATCAGTTATTGCCCTTGTTTTTGAAAACACGTTCAATTTGTGGCTTGTAAACACTCTACAAAGCACAATTATTGACCAATTTTGACAAAACTTGCTGAAATTGTTTAATATCACCAAAGGATGAATCCTATAGAAAATCAAATATATCAAAATATATTTAATACGAATTATTGCCCTTGCTTTATAAAATATGTTCGATTTTTTTCCTTATATACATTCTACAAGTCACAAATCTTGAGTGATTTTGACGTAACTTGGCATGAGTATTTGTATCACCTGAACCATGAACCATATTGAAAATTGAAAAATATTTAGTAATAGTTATTGCCCTTGTTTTTTAAAACGCGTCAAAATATTTAGCTTGTAAACCCTTTAGAAGGCACAATGATTTACAGATTTCAACAAAATTTGCTGAAATTGTTAATTATCACTCAAGGATGAACCCTATTGAAAACAAGAAATATCACATAATATTTGATTGCCCTCTTTCAAATGATTTCGATTTTTTGGCTCATAAATACTCTGCAAATCACATTTCTTGACTGATTTAAACTCTTTATTATAGCTCCTATCGTGTTGAAAAATATGATATGAAAAAAGGTGTATGGGAGAAAGTTGCAAATGTTCATGGAAACAAGTGTACAGTACCAAAATTACAAGAAAATCATGAGTATAAATTTCGAGTTATTGCCGAATCTGCTAATGGAGACAGTGAGCCTTTAGAAACTCCTGATGCAGTTCTAGCTAAAAAACCTTTCGGTATGTATAGACCTTCAAATCGACTTTTGTTAAAATTAGCTTTCTATTATCCAGTCAGTGTATTTATATAATTTAACATGCATACGTCAAATAATATAAACTAGACCACCATAGATCACTATTGGTGTATCATCAAAATGTTAAATGTGGCTTTTGAGACAACAGTCCTTGATATACTGAAATTTATTGGTAAGTGGGGATGTGTTGCTCACAAATTTTAATGCGTGTTTACTAAGTCATGGGCAATAACTCACACCCAAATATTGTCAATTTCAACCTTGATCTAAATCTCATCAACATACATTATCACAGAAAATTTCATTTAAATGAGATAAAAACTTTACAAATTGTCTATATGGAAATTGTTCAATATCTCATCAATATAAATGATCACACCGAAATTCATTCAAAGCAGCGAAAACTGTAGTCTCTATTGTGTTTACAAAAAGTATTATTTTTTATAGATGAACCACACCCACCTGGAGTACCTACTGCTACTGAACAAGCTAGAGATCACATAAGTTTAACTTGGGATCCACCAGAGAATGATGGTGGCTCACCTGTTATAGGATATGATGTTGAAAGGAAAGATCTCAAAACAAATAGATGGGTACCAATAACCAAAGTACCAGTTGAGGTATTTCTTGCTATTTTTATTCTTTTTATACAGACACCTTAAATGCCTTAATTTTATGAAATTAAAAGGCAAACAATAAGCATACCTTTTCTGGTATGATCGAATGGCAATTTCTGAGACTCAACAGAATTTGACAGATTTTGATTTGGCTTGCAAACTTGTATTTAATAAACTGAGGGAACGGGTTACTGAAAACGTTTTTGTGCAAAATTAAAAACAACACTCTTTCAGCTATTGAGAACCCAAATAAACCCCATTGCTCTACTTAACGGTTTCAGTTCTCTATGACGTTCCTGCAAATATAAACATGTTTCTCATTATTTTAAAAACAAGAAAAATGTCAAAATTTTACGCAAGTCCTTTCATGAATAAATAATATTCACCTAATTTCCTAATGTGTGGTACAAATTTTTTACAGGAAATTAGGTACCGTACAATATGTTAGCAAAACCCAAAATAAGTTGTGTACTCGTTTAGGAGTCAAAGCTTTGGCATTCTACATCATTAACCCTTTGAACCCTCAGTCCCTGAGTCTTATATTATCCTATCCCTGGCTTCCTATAACAATTCGCAAATAATTACCCTGCTTATACCTGAAAGCTCATAATTTTAAAACTTATTATAATAACTTGATCAAATTTGGACACAAGGTAAAGTATTGGAATAGGTAAATATTTTTGTAGTTAGCTACTTTGTTTGTGAGTTGGAACAGGTAATTACAGGTGTGCTCAGGTGAGTTCGGGTATGTGTGGGTTTTAGTGGGATCCATTTAGGTCAAAATCCCTCATTTGACTCCATTTACACTTTAGAAGAGCAATGTCATGACATAGACCTTACAAAGATTAAGTTGGTTTTCCAGGTAATTACAGGTGTGCTCAGGTGAGTTCAGGTAAGTATGGGTTTTAGGTTGAGTCCATTTAGGTCACAATCCCTCATTTGACTCCATTTACACTTTAGAGGAGAAATGTCGTGATATAGAACTTTCAAAACGTAAGTTGGTTTTCAAAGGTAATTACAGGTGTGCTCAGGTGGTATGTTTTCTTTGTTGGCCTCGCTCAACTCCGTCTCGTCATCAGAGGAACTTTCCGACTCTAAATCGCCTGAATCTTCAACAGAATCGATGTCTTCATCACTGTCAATAACGGCAGAAATAACATCTTCAAGTCGCATGCGCTTCAGCGCAGGCTGTGCCATTTTTACTAGACGTAACAATCAAAACGTCATCTTGAAAAATTAATCAGCGTGGACTTCTGCCGACAATTTGACAGCCGGATGTTTACCAAAGGGAGAGAACTCTAATCGCGGGAAATTTTCTCTTGCTCCATTAATCCGAAAGTGTCCGATTGATATTTAAAAATAAATCGAAAGTAAACACATGGCGTTATACCAGTTTTCCAGGATTACGGGATATAGTAACGTAACGTCATCCCGGAAAACCGGTATAACGGTTCAAAGGGTTAAGAATGGCTAATCATTTCAATTCAACCAATCATGCCATTGAAGATCTTTTTTTTTATGTCCATGTTATTTTCTAAAGCCACATTATGATGTGGTCGTATATTGTCCGTCCACAATCGCTTGTGAATGGGATAGAGACTACAGTTTTCATCGCATTTGATTAAAATATGCTGTGATCTTTTATATTGATGAAATCTTGGATAAGTTTGAAATATGTGATTTGCCCATGAATGGTTTTTGATAGAGGGGGGGAAACTACTATCTCGTAGTTCCGGGAAAGCATGGGCCTAGGAATCAGACCTAACCGCTAACCACTGAGCCATTCACCACCCTAAAAAAGTGGTTTCAGAACTCAGTTTTAACAAGAAGTACTGTCGCCTACATGATTCAAATGAATGTTCTCTTACACCCGCTCTGGGAGACAGCCATATATCCTGGCACTGGCAGATTTAGATAGAGGGGGGAAACTACTATCTCGTAGTTCCGGGAAAGCACGGGCCTAGGAATCAGACCTAATTTTTATTTCCTCGCACCGATCGGGATTCGAATCCACGGCACCTAGTCGCCTAACTCGCTAACCACTGAGCCATTCACCACCCTAAAAAAGTGGTTTCAGAACTCAGTTTTAACTCTCCTATAGAAGCACTGGCCTAGGTCACAAGTAAACAAGTAGATTATGCTATGAATGTCAGTATACATCAATTGATAAGAAATTATGTACTTCTGGACAGATTAAAAAAAGATAATATAATTTCAAATTCCTAACTTCAAAGCAGACATTTCTTTGTTGAATTTCGATTTTTTTAGCGTTTTTGTAAAAAAAAGAAACACTATAACTCTAAACAAAATGGCATAATCAATTATTTTTGCTCAACTTCTGGTTTACACGTAAAATGGATTCAAACTCCAAATCGCTATTTTCTGTCCTACTTTGGATCAAATTGTCATATTGAAACTTGTGATGACGAATATTTTTGAAAAAAAACCGAAGTAATACTTTGGCAGACATATTGAAAAGTTAAAACTCATAATGGGGCCTCAGGGTTTAGTCTGATTTGCATTATGTTTGCAAGTTTGTTGATTGCACAAAAAAACTCTTGACGTCAATTCTTATATTTTGTTTTTGCTTTTTTTGCAAGATCCGGTTGAATTTTTCAAAAGTTTGAGGGCTTATTTCTCATGACCTTGACCTTTAATGACCTTAAAGCTTGGATTTTAGTTTGATCAGGTTATTATTCTCTTTGGCACATGCATTCTGATTCCATCATTGAGTCAATCACTCATTCATGATGTCATAACATCTCCATGACGTTACTATGACTTCCTATCAAACTGACAAAGACTCCATTTTGTTTTGTTTTGTATTGTTAAATTATTACTGAGGAAGGGGACATTTAGTCCTCGAAACGTTAGAGTGACAGATTAGATGGTTTTTTGACATTGTGTGTTTTTTATTCATCATCTTTAATTCATGTCATAGTATACAGTTTTATGGCTGTGATCCTGTCTAGTTTCATGTGTCTTTCATGGTTTTGGATTTCTCAACTTCTTCTATTTATCTCATGAAATGGAGAGCGTATATTGTCGTCACCCATGTCTGTGTCTGTCCGTCCGTCCGTTGGTCTGTCCACAATTGCTCGTAAACACTCGACAAGGTGCAATTCTTGACAGATTTAGATGATACTTGATATGAGTGTTTATGATCACTCAAGGATGAATCCTATTGAAAATCAGCGAAATTGGAAAAAATTTAGTATGAGTTCTTACCCTTGTTCTTGAATGGCTCGTAAACACTCTACACAATGTGCAATTCTTGATTGATTTTGATGAAACTTGGTGTGAGAGTAAGTTATAAATCAAGGATAAACCCTATTGAAAATCAGCAAAATCGAAAAACATTTAGTATGAGTTATTGCCCTTGTTCTTGAAAACGCGTTCAATTTTAGCTTATAAACACTCTTGAGAGAACAATTCTTCATGGATTTTGATGAAACTTGGCTTGAGTATTTGTTATCACCCAAGGATGAAGCATATTGAAAACCAGTTAAATCAAAAAAATCTTAATATCAGTTATTGCCCTTGTTTTTGAAAACACATTCAAATTTTGGCTTGTAAACACTCTACAAAGCACAGTTTTTGATTGATTTTGACAAAACTTGCTGAAATTGTTACATATCACCCAAGGATGAATAGAAAATATCGAAAAATTAATTTAATACAAATTATTGCCCTTGTTCTATAAAATTTGTTGGATATTTGCCTTGTTAACACTCTACAAGTCACAATTCTTGAGCGATTTTGATGTAACTTGGCATGAGTATTTTGAATCACCTAAGGATGAACCATATTGTAATTCAGTTAAATCGAAAAATATTTAGTATCAGTTATTGCCCTTGTTTTTGAAAACGTAATCTATTTGTGGCTTGTAAATACTCTCTACAAAGCACCATTATTGACTGATTATTAACAATTGAAATTATTTAATATCACCAAAGGATGAACCCTATTGAAAATCAAATATATCAAAATCAAATATATTTAATACGAATTATTGCCCTTGCTTTATAAAATGTGTTCGATTTTTTCCTTGTAAACACTATACAAGTTACAATTTTTGAGTGATTTTGAAGTAACTAGGCATGAGTATTTGTAATCACCTAATATTGGAAATTGAAAAATATTTAGTATTAGTTATTGCCCTTGTTTTTGAAAACGCGTCAAAATTTTCGCTTGTAAACCCTTTAGAAGGCACAATGATTTACAGATTTTGACAAAATTTGCTGAAATTGTTAATTATCACTCAAGGATGAACCCTATTGAAAACAAGAAAAATCACATAATATTTGATTGCCCTTGTTCTTACAAATGATTTTGATTTTTGGCTCATAAACACTCTGCAAGTCACATTTCTTTTAACGGAACTTGGCATGAGTATGTGGAATCACATATGAACCCTTTTGAAAATCGGATAAATCTAAAAAATTTTAATATCAGTTATTGCTTTCTTTTTGAAAAAAAACGTCAAAATTTTAGCTCGTAAACACTTTAGAAGGCACAATGCTTTACAGATTTTGACAGAACTTGGTATTTTTAATTATCATTCAAGGATGAACCCTTCTGAAAAGTAATATCACAAAATTTTAATTTGAATTATTGCCCGTGTTCTTTAAAACGTATTTGGTTTTTGACTTGTTTTTCCAAGGCACAATTCCTTACAGATTTTGTTGAAATTGTTTGTTATCACCCAAGAGTGAATCCTTTTAACAATCAAAAATACTGAAAATCTAAAATGAGTTACTGCCTTTTTATTAGGTGTAATTCTTGACAGACTTTAAGGAAACTTAGTAATATTGCACATTTATCACCCTAGAAAAGAAGTAGGCTATATGTATATTTTATTTTTTATTCAATATCAATGCTGCCAGTGGGCGAATATTACCTTGCCTGGCAAGCAATCTTTATAGCTGCCCGAAAACAGCAAGATTCACAGTTTGGGACTGCTCTAGAGCATGACCTTATTAATATGTTGAGTTACAGTTCAAACAATATACAAATTTTCCTGTCTCATTTTATAACCATCTGGCTGTAAATACTCTGGGAGTACCCTTTGTCTTCTACTTTTTCAATTACAGTATCCTGTACTGTGGCATTTCATTGCCTTTGTTATTGGTCTTCCATGCATGATTATTTGTTGCCATAGATATAAAGATTAGTATATAACCATCATCAGACCTATCTTGAATTACTGCGTTTCTGTAATATTGAATCATTATAATTTCAAGGGAAATGAATTTACTGATGAGAAGGTACAAGCAGAAAAAGAATATGAATATAGAGTGATAGCAATTAATGAAGCAGGTCCCTCAGATCCTAGTCTGTCCTCTAAACCAATTTTAGCAAAGCCTTTGAAAGGTAAGTACATTAAACAACTTTTATCAATATTTCAAAATTTATACTTTCACAAAGATAAACAATGGTTTCAGAAACAAGCAAAAGCTTACTGCAGTCAAACCTGTATAGGCAACAAGTCAAGGGAAGTGGCTGGATGTAGTGCTTAATACAGGTGGCTGTTGAATACAGGCGGAGGAAGTCATGATGAGGGGGGAAATACACACACGTTTTCATGTCAATATCCAATATCTTTATTCAATAACAACATAGCAATTACTGTCTATTTTCCAGTTTGAAATAATCGGTTACACATTGCTGCTTTGTCTAATTTACAACTTTCCTTTTAATTATACGGCCACATGAAATATTGTCGTCACCCACGTCCATCCACAATTGCTCGTAAACACTTTACAAGGTGCAATTCTTGACGGATTTTGATGAAACTTGATGTGAGTGTTTATGATCACGTAAGGATGATCCCTATTGAAAGTCAGTGCAATCGGAAAAAAATTAGTATGACTTCTTGCCCTTGTTTTTAAATGGCTAGTAAACACTCTACAATGTGCAATTCTTGATGGATTTTGAGGAAACTTGGTGCGAGAGTTTGTTATAACTCAAGGATGAACCCTATTGAAAATCAAATAAATCAAAAAATATTTAGTACAAGTTATTGCCCTTGTTCTTAAAAACACGTTCAATTTTAGTTTGTAAACACTGTATAAATAACAATTTTGAATGGATCTTGATAAAACTTGGCTTTAAGAATTTGTTTTCTCCCAAGGATGAACCCTATTGAAAATCAGATAAATCAAAAAATATTTAGTGTCAGTTATTTCCCTTGTTTTTTAAAATGCTTTCATTGGCTTGTGAACACTCTAAACATTTATTTTTGACAAAATTAGCTGAAATTGTGTAATATCACCCAAGGAAGATCCCTATTAAAAATTGAACCCTATTGCAAATCATAAAAATAACGAAAAATATTTAATGAGTTGTTATTAGGTACAATTCTTGACAGGTTTTAATGAAACTAGAGACCCTAGGAAAAAAGTATATGGCGGAAGGTTGAATATTTCATTCCACTACTGAAAAGTTTTTATTCAAAATCAAAACTACCAGTGGGCATATATCATCTTGCCTGGCAAGCTATCTTAAAAATATAGGTATAATTCTTGACTGATTTCAAGGAAATTTTTTATTCAAAATCAATGCTGCCAGTGGGCGTGTATTACCTTACCTGGCAAGCTATCTTTCTTGAATTCTTCGCTTACATGATAGAAGGCTGGTTTCTTGATGGATTTTGTTGAAATTTGGTGTGAGTGTTTGTAATCACTCAAGGATAAACCCTATTGAAAATCAAACTAATTGAAAAATATTTTGCTTGAGTTATTGCACTTGTTCTTGAAAACGTTTCATTTTTTGAAGACACAATAGAGAGCTGGTTTATGGATTTTGATGTGACTGTTTGTAATTACCCAAGGATAAACAATTAAAAATCAGGAAATTATTTTATTACCGATAACTCTTTTTATTTTACTAAAGGCTGAAACATCTAATATTTTAGAATAAACTGACCAAAGTAATGAGGTATCTGTAGGCAAGGTTTTGATTAATTATTTCCTATCAACGTTCCAAGTCTAAATCACTCTGCCTAAATAACAGTGTGCCCAATTTTAGCGTGCCTAAAAAGAGTGTGCCTAACTGTGTTTGTGTCCAAAAGGCTGTGCCTAAATAAAACTGTGAACCTCAAGCACCATAACCTTTGTTAAGGTCAAGAGGTCAACAAAGGTCACTTAAAAAAGATTGAGTTATTTGGACACCTATAAAACCAGAAGTGTATGTCAGACTTCAAAGATAAAAGTATTTAGGGACATCTTAAATTAATAACCTTTAACCTTGAAAATCCATGCTAGTCTACATGGAAATATTCTTTTTTTCAGTCAAGTGATCTGCAATAGCTCTAAGCCATACATCACTTTCAATTTTTCAATAAAATATGTATTTTAGTCTTGGTCTGTACATTTTAGAGAAATAATGGATATTGTATGACATTAGTAATATCAATTGCACTGTTTCATATTTGCAGAACCTCCAAAGCTAGATTTATCAACTTTATTTGGTGCAAAAGAAATAAGAGTTAGAGCTGGAGAGCCTATTGATCTGAAATTGGGAATTGATGGTTCTCCTACTCCTGTTGTTGAATGGAAACAAAATGACCAACCACTCACTCCTGGAAGGGTAAGAGCAAAATTAATTTTTCTAGGATCAAACTTTATAATGATTGATAATTTGATAAAATTCTGTGTGTGTGTTTGATTGTAATGACCCAAGGATAAACCTTATTGAAAATCAGGAGAATCTAAATATTTTATTTGAGTTATGGCCCTTATTATTATTTGATTTGGGGGACGGGAAGAATTGATTCTCTCAGATCTACAGGCCTAGGGTGCGGTGGAACAAATATTGGCGAGAAGTTTAGTTCCTGTTGAGTACAGATTGTTTTTAGTTTGATATGAACAAGGTTGTCATTTAAGTTCTGATTTTTGGAACATGCCACTGTCATTTTTTGTTTATAGACATGGGGGAATTTCTCTCTTAGACTCTTATAATGGGAATGAACTATCTAGCTTGCTTTATTGCAGTGCTTTCTTTGAATGCATTGCTTTGTTTTTCGAATTCTTCCCAGAGCGCCCAGCTAAAACTACAGGATAAAGCAATTTTTGAATATTGATTTTGATTTGATTTTTATACGATTAAAAACTATGAAAACTTCGAAAGGTCGTATATCATGTAGTTGACCTTTGGTGACCCTCTGACTTGTACAAATTTGATAGGTCTCGATAGGATCTATCCAATTATATATTAAACTTTATTGAAGGATGTATACATTTGAAAATTGAGAATTCAGTGAAGTCGTAAAACATGTGACTTAATTATACCAACCAGAAAAAGTATGTTTGGATGAAATGAGCTCTTATGCAAAAGTTGATGAGTGTCGGTTTCTTTGAAATATACTTTAATATCTAATTTATAGATATTTGTAGGATGACAGAATTGTTGTGTTCTTGGTATAGGAAGTTATCATCATATCGTTGAGAGTCCTGAGATTCTGCTGAGCTTTCTTTGGGATTTTATTACAGATGGGCACACATGTGAAGATGATCTTGGAGTTGGTTGAGTGTAGCTATTAACTTTTTGTCTCAGTTGAACGAGGTCTTTACTAACTGGTCACAAGTTTAGATCATAATCGCAAGTTTCAAGGATGTTTTGGATTTGGGCACCAGGGTACGAGTGTATTTCGGTGTCTGGAGCTGTTTTCGTAATTCAGTTTCGGTTTGAGGATCCAATAAGTAAGGTTGATTTCTGTAGAGCAGGTAGATTCCATGATGATTTGTCCTATGTTTGGTTTAAAAGGATTTGGTAGCACATATAATGGTTGTCCACGGGGTGATTGGTACTAGGTACACAACTTGATTTGGATGGAGAATGCAGGGTGGCTTGTTGATACAAATGCAGAAAAGGAAGGAAGATTGGCGGAACCTGGTTTTACGTGGTGAAGATTCAGAAGGTGTGGGCGAGGAATCTGAAAGGGAGAGGAGGGGCGTGCTATCTTTGAGAATGTTATCCCACATCTGCTAGACTAGTTGTTGGTGAACTGCAGGTAGTTCAATAAGGTTGTGACTCTTGATGGTGCAGGTGTTTGTTGATCAATGTCAATTTCAGTTGTTAGGGATATGCTTACATTGGCTTTGGTTTCGTTGTTTGTTAAAATTTGGTTTCACAGGTTGAGTGAGACGTTTCTCATAGGATGCCGTCGATGGCTGGTTGTGATAAAGACTTGGTTCAAATGAAGGTGAGTTTCTCCTGCAGGGTGGTTTGGTAATGATCGATTAGAGCCTGTGTGACCTCAGAGAGCCATGTCCAATTGTTGGATCAAATATTCGCATCGAATATCTAGACGAATAAAACTATCCAACTCATTGACTTTGCGCTTGCAGGTGCACGCTGGTTGAATGCTGAAGGGTTAAGATTTAGTTGGCAATTAGTTTTGCGATGTCTGGCTTCTTGCCAGTGGTTGTAGAAGTTGCAAAGCAGAATGAAAATAAATCTAGGTTTGACCGGGAATGTTCAGGAAAAGAGATAAGTGGAATTTTTATTTTTTAGCATAAAATGTTGGGATCAAGGTATGCAGAGGAGACAAATTGATAAAAGTTTATCAATTTTGGTCAGCATTTTAGTTGGGCAGGAATTTATGTTTGTAACTTTTGTGTTTGTACACTTTCTCTAGGTAATCTCATTTAATGCTTCAGCAGTAGTCAGCTATCTTACTTTTGACCTTACCCCCTTGGTAGTGTTCTTTATATTTGATCTAAAGATCTTGATGGAATCGCTCTTGTTCGTCACTCACAACCCTCAGGTTCTCAGGGAACTGATCAAGGTGGCTGTTCAAAAAAAGTTTGATGCTCTTGTTGCACCCAAGATCACGAGGCAAGGAACTTTCTGTTCACAAGTTCATTGTTGTTATCTGCCTTATTATTTTCAAGGAAGTTCTGACGACTTCCACAAAGGATAATCATGCTGCCCTCTCTAAGGCGGTCATCTTAAAAATAAAATGATCATCATGATTGAGGGTTCGAATCTGTAGGCCATCAAACAGACCTGCTTTGATCTTCCTGGTATAGCTGTAATAATGTGTTGGAAACATTCTCCAGTGTCGGTCTCATGCTCGGCTGTCCCACATACATGGGTAAAATGGAAACTTGTTAAAATCTTTTTGATGTCATCATAGTCTTCTTACAAAAGCACTGAATGACCAATAGACACTGCCCCATAAACATTGCCATTATGTAAGAGAACACACTTAAGACTGTGTTAACAACTGTCTCAAAAGAGTCCCCATTCATGTGGACACTATTGAGGAATATCCAGTTTTTTTTTTCTTTGACATCAAATATCATCTTTTAATAAATGTCATTGGGTAATAATGTGATATTGTACTTATCCCAATCATTGCAATAATGTCTCATAAACTTAGTGTGAGCATTGGCATTGATTACAATTTTTAATAAATGTGTTTTGAACTATTGCCCCATATATTATTCAAATTCATTGCTACCAGTGGGCTGAAAAGTCATATTGGTTGTTGACGTTTATTATGATGAAGACATATAAGATGAAAGACAAAACATAAAAACCCGGGCGGACATTACAAACACAAACATATAGATAATTGGATGATGATGACCGTCAGGCCCTGCTTACACGACTACTACACATTCATCCACTGAGCCATCCTTTCGTATTTTTACTACTTTAAGAATCTAAACAGAATAAGGATCTTTACATTTTTCTTCCGGTATTAAGTCACTAACCTATGTTAACTTGGTCGAGCTATCTTCATAAAAGAAATAAGATCTATTCTGTAGCTGAATAATATTGTTAAAGGATATGAGCAACTTGGCATGAAGTGCTGTTGTATTGTGTAACAAATGGTATAATCTATGGTATGATGGTGTTCGTGGCCAAATGTTTAATCATATAGACAGTTTAAAGTTGATGACATAAGATAGGTAAGGGATAGAGTACGAAAACTGTCTATTAAGCCAGGGGCGTAGCCCCGAACACTGTTCATTCTCTGGCTTAATAGACAGTTTGAGTGCTCTATCTTACTTAAATAATAGCCCTACAAAGACTAATTGTAATCAAGACAACTCATTGATTGATTAATAGTTATGTGGGTTCAGATTTAGATTGTGGCAAACATACTCTGCACGTGTCTTCTACACACAATGTATTCATCAAGTGAAAACGATATATTTATAACTCAATCAATTATATCCAAAGTCGAGCCAATGGATAATATTTAGTAATATTTAATACGGAGAGACCTTTTTCTGATCCCCTCTGATGATAACAAAATAAGAGCAAAAAGAAGACTAGAATTGCTTACAATTATGAACCTATTTCGAGACCCTTAAAATATTATGTAGGCTAAATTTGCAATGACCTACATCTAGACAATATATTGAATATCATTTGACCTAGTTTTCAAACTCATAAAATAATTAGGTCATACCATCCGTACCGGTTAAAAATGGCGAAAATATGAAAATTATCAATTTTTGCTGTATTTAAGTACACTTATCTCTGTGAATTTTTTAAGTAAGCCAAATTAAAAAATACCTACTCATAGACAATATATTGAATATTATATGACTTAATTTTCAAGGTCATAGATTAAGTGGGTCACACCTTCCGAAGCCGTTAAAGTGACCTAAATTTGAAAAAATCAAAATTTGAATAATTCGAAAAAAAATACGAAATTTAATAATCGGCCTCCTAGAAAAGGTAGATAATGATCCAATGTTTCTATGTGCTAAATTTCATCGAAATCGGTCTATCAATAGTTTCTGAATTTCGGTATTAAGAATTGTAACGAAAATTCAAAATGGCGGCCGATGGCAGCTTGACCTAATTATTTAGATCAAATCGATTACTATTGACAAGTTATTTATAAAACAGTTTTCACTTTTCACCTAGCTGTTATAGACCGGAAGTTACGTAATTACGTCATTTGAGGCTAAACTGGAAGTCAAATTTTTTTTTCAAAATTCATAATCATACCGCCTATCAACTGCTAAAGTTTCAAAAGTTTACCATCTATATTAAGCGAGAAATCACAGTCTGAAATTTTTGCCGATGACCCTTGAATATCGAATTGCAAATCGTGGGTAAAAGATTTAACCGATTGCATGAAACCTATAATTGTTAGTTGACAAATACATTGAAGTTTTCAAATCTGAAAATCCGGTCGAAATCGATCTGAAAATAAACTTGCTAAAGCAAAAAAACCTCCACTTCCGGTCAGAGATAGAACTTCTGGTTTTGTTTTATTTGATAATAGAAATCATTCTAAGATCAACTGTAGATTTAGAATTTCTGTATATTTTAGCAGTTTGTCTGTAAACTCATCGGAGAATTTAAAAAAAATAAATAAAATTAATCTGAACGATTACAATACGTTTTCGACCAAAGTCGAAATACGTAATGAAATATGGATATATTTCGAACTCTAATTCCACAACAACTAGGTTTAGCAAACCTTTGGAAAAAAACTGACATAGATGCAATTGTTAAGGAAGGCCTATCAGAGAAAACAGAATTAAAAACACGCTGTATTTCACTGTACCAAATGGAAACGTAAATAAAACTGTATATATAATTGAATTGCTTTCTCAGTGAGGAGACAGATGGTCAAAACAAATAAAAAATAATGGACACTTTTTTTTTTTAAATAATGGACACTTTTAAAAAATAATGGACAGTTAGTGAACAATTTTCAGGAAATAATGGACAGTTAGTGAGTAGTTCAAACAACACTTAATGCATTCTACTAGAGAATGGATATACAGCAAAGGATGACGTCATAGCTATTATTTAAATTATGTTAGGAACATTAGTTGATAGATTAGGGGCTGCCATATAAAAATCATCATCATCTATTTGTTTGTCTTGTGATGTTAGACTGTTTTTTTTTTTGTATTATCTACATCAAGAAATGTGTCATCAACATCAACTCGAGATTTCAACTTATTAGTTACATGTTTCATCTTAACAACAAATGTTGGCAACATTTGAATTAGGTATTAATCTTTAACAAATCAGCTGCTGTATACACGTGGCTTTTGAAATGGCACAGAGAAAAAATTGGATAGTTACTTATGTTACTAAATTAATTTGATGTATTACAATACTTTGACAATTACTGGCTCCACGTTTGCTAAAAATTGATAAAAGAAAGTTATCTTAATGCGTAAGAAATTTCTGAAACTGGCCTGGTCTGTAAGCTGTAAATCCATGCTGAGTTCTTCTTTGGATCCACTCCCTGATCCATTAAGGAACCTTTATTCCTCTATTGCATTTGTCGAGAATTGCCAAAATGATAAGTGCTACAGCAGCTCCACTCAACAGACTGCTTTGAGCTCCATGTTAAAATATTTTCCCACCAAAAATAATATTGTCCTTCCATAATTGGTCATATATTGGTTATATTGGTTATACATCAGCAAACAGTTTGATGTTTGACAGTGTAAACAGAAATACACATTTTCATACAAATGTTTGATGATGTTTTGAACAAATGTATATTCATGTAGATTTTAATAATGTTTTCTAAAATTAATATATGTATCAATATTAGCATTGATTTACAGCATACTTATTTTTAATCAGACATCCCTGGTTCTTGCAATCCAACAAATACTAATTGTTTTATGAAGTCTCTGTCTCAAAGGTCCTTATATCAACAGCAGCTTTTGTGGTAATCAGACATCTGATTGAAAATGAAAACGGTATAAGGCGAGACCAATTTATTTTCTTGTTTTACGGATACGCCGACCCACATTTTCAGGAAATCCGAAAAAAAAAAAAAAAACAGCTTCGACGAAAAAAAAAACCAGCCTATATTCCCGATCAAAAAAAAAAACATCTTTTGATTCAGCGAGTTCAACTTCTGATTTGTTGTAAATTAGAACTAAAATAATTGTGGATCTAAGCATTTTTTAGTAATAAACTCACTTCCAAAAATTACTCCAAGAAGATCAACAAAAAAGTATTCCCAAAATTACAAAAGCCGCTGCTACTTTGACTTTCGTCCATGAAAGCAATGATAGTCTCGACCACCCAAATGTCACGGATGTTCTGCTAATGCAGCCAATGAAATACGATTTCACAACTAGCTCTTTCAGAGATCGATGGAATTTGGAAAATCGTGTGGATGAAATGACATTTTATTTTGTTTTTCTGTTTATGCAAATGGCTTCACGCTATTTTAGTGTTACCTTAATAAGAGCTCTGGAAACGCTCAAGTGTTTGATTTGTATGAGCATCGACCGAACAGCTGGTGAACTGGCCAATTGCGCAATTGAAAAAGTAGGCTTTCTTGGCACGTCTTCAACTTTGTCTTCCGATGATGTCATTGATGAAGGACTACGTATCAAAAAGATCATAGCTTCAGAATCCACAAGTAGTTTGGATATAACAGCAACTTCTACACCCCTTCATGTCATCGTTGGTTTTAATCTATTGTTTGTGACTGTGTTTATTTGCAAGGCCCATTCTGGTTCAAAATCTAAATCAGCTCTCCCCACGTCTAGTACTAGAGTAGTAGTGCCAGTGGTGACAAAGACCCGAAGAAACAAGAAAAAAATGCCTTTGATGTGTTGATGACTAGTAGTATTAAATATGATTGTTTACCATCTACAAAAGACTATGAAAATACTAGAAAAGATCATAAGATGTTTAATGACATTCTCTAGAATTATTGAAAGAACTGAATGTTGGATTCACAGCCCATAATGTTAATCGACTTTACATTAACTGGGAAGCATTTTGTAAGCACACTTCACTCCACATTATGGTATATAACTTCACAGCATCAGAAGTTAAAAGATCGTGGTTTACTAATTCCAGATATATTCCAAGCATTTTCTGAATATATGATATTTCTGAATTATGGGGCTGAAATTTGATATGGCAGTTGCACAATACCCATGATTGAATAAACTGCACTGTTGTCCTCGCACTATACAGCCGGGATTGGTGTGGATGTTTTTGTTTTGTTTTTTCCCCTCCTATCCTCAATTTTGGTCCTTTTTTTTTTTTTTTTTTCCCTCCTGCCTTTACAGATTTTTTCCAAAAAAATCCTTAAAACAAGAAAAAAAAATTGGTCTGGCCTAAAATTGATACACATAATTTTTAAAAAACTCTTTAAAAATTCCTTTGAATTGAATGTTAAGTGAAGATTTTGATTTTCTCTTCTATGAAATGATGAACATACTAGGTAGGTTTATGTTATTTAATTGTTTAGTTGATTTAATTAATTAAAAACATTTTAACACATTTTACAAATTGATTTGAATCTAGGTGCAAACAACAAGTGATGAAAAACAAGCCAAATTTCATATACCAAGATCACAAAGAAGTGACACTGGGAAATATACTGTGAAAGTTTCAAATGAAATGGGTGAAGAGGAGGCAGATATTCAAATAGTAGTGTTAGGTGAATAATCTTTCAAAAAAAAAATTTTAATATATAGTAGTAGTATATAATTAGAAAGCATTTACAATTAGTCATTTTATACCCAAGCTTCTTGAAAACAGAATTCAAATATTTGATGGCATTCAACATCATCCTTATTTGTAGATAAACCTGGAGCACCAACTGGACTATTAAATGTAAGTGAAGTAACGGCTGAAACTTGCAAACTAAAGTGGAATCCACCTGAAGATAATGGTGGGGGAGAAATTACAGGTAAGTAGATAAAGTCATTATAATATATTTATTACACACAAATGAAATTTGACTAAGATATTTAAACATAGATGATCACACCAAATTTCATTCAAATCAGATGGAAACTGTAGTCTGATTTCTTATTACTTATTTAAGGGAAAAAACTAAAAAATAATCAATGAATCAAACAATCGTTAAAAAGTTCAAACTTATCAATATAAAATAATGACACCACATTTCATTCAAATCAGATGAATACTTTAGTCTCCATAGCATTAACAAACCAATTTTGATGGGTTTTGACTAAGTCAGGGGCAATAAATCACAAACTGTTCACCGAAAAATATCAATATTAAACTTGTCCCAAGAACTCATCAATATAAATGATGACACCTAATTTTATTCAAATCAGATGAAAACTGTAGTCTCTTTTGCTTATTTCAATTTCAAATCATGACCAATGTGTTCATAGAAAACTTGTCAATATCGAATTCACAACCGCCAATTGTAAATGAAAGGAGTGATATAGGCTCTGCCTGTTCTCTGATCCTTTTCTTCTTGAATAAAATATTGTTTATTATTGTGGAAGAACAGACACACAGGGGTCAGGAAAAGATAAGACCACATTATATTGTGCCAAATCAAACATCCAAATCAGATTATGGTGATCACAGTTAAAAACTAGAACCGTTAAGACGGTACCAAGGCAGTGCACGTCCCTTCTATTGCATGTGTGAAACATTGCATTTTTATAATTTATAAAAAAAATAATAAAATAATCCGAACGATTCCATATAATAACTAGACCTGTTTGTAACAGTTCTGCAGCTTATGAGCTATTTAGAATTTGTTTCATCTACTGGCTGTCATTTAAGGATAGAATGTAGATTGTTTTTGCATCTATTGTAAATAGAATGGCAATTATTAAGGTTTGTGATGTAAAAATATCTGGGCTTAAGCATGCCCACAAAGTCTAAAGAATTGTTTTGATTAGTTGGAATACTTCAAGTGGAAATGTCAAAATTTGTGTCTTAACCAAAAGATAAGAAATGGACTTTATGACCTGCTGCATAATCTTCTTAACTCTTCTTGATACATTTATATCTGTTAAATTAGAGTGTAATTTTATTCTAAAAAAATATGCACATTTTATTTTTACATATTGATTTATATATTGTTTTAAAACTGTGAATTTGCACATTATAAATCTGTTTGAAATTTAGTTTTAAGTTAAATAGAACTAAAAATAAAAAAAATACTAGAACCGTAGGAACGGTACTGAGCAGTGTGCATGCGAATATTAACATTGGTGAGATGTTGCATTTTGAATCCAGAGTGAAAAACAAAATAACATTCGGTATGTAAATATGAATTAAATAAATACAAAGTCGCAATGATGATCAAAATAGCTATTGTTATACATCATTGGAAAGAGCAAATCAAGTTCACTTCATGAAAAAAGGCTATTTCGGTCATTTTTGACAGAGCTGTTTAAAAATCACAATTTTCAAATGGTCGAAAAAACGGAGATAAGCATTGGATTGAAAAACCTTTAAAATTAGTATTTTGTTAATATTTACAATATTCTTGTAATATTATCAAAAATGTAATATGTGGGAAATCAAATTCTGGCATTAACTTTGACTTGCTATACCTTTGGATAAAAAAGGTCCAAAGTCAAATCACCAAGACGTATTTTATCTCCAATCCGCATATTTTGACTAAATATGTTATCAGTAATGTTATTTCTGACGTTGTTCTTCATTGTGCCTCAAACATTTGATTTACCTTTGAACAGCCTACTTTTTCCAATAGCTGGAGGAGAGTTAACCCACTGCTCTCCAATCTTTATAGATAGAGAAGCAGTGGATTGATCATATTCAGTATATTCTTCCCAACAGACTTAATTAAATATAAGTTTTTTGTAAAAGTTATGAGTGGTAAAAATAAAAAGATCTTTTAAAATAAATATGAAATACATTTATTGAATCTAACCTTTATAAGCAGCAGGCCTATTTTGTTAACAATATTCTTAAATTTTAGAATAATGTTCAGTTGGCTTGATTAAATAGATTAACCATTTTCTTTAATTATTATGTATTTCGCAAAGATCAAATTACCTCCCTTATCAAACGGTTGATATTAATAACAAAACGTGTATTATGACTAGTTTCGGAGAGCTATAAAACCGAAGTAAACTTAGGAGAACAAAAATGAACATACCATTAGATAGATTTGATCAAGAGGTATATCTTGTATTCAGGCCTCGATGTCTTCAAAGGTCAAGATCACAAGGTATGAGCCTTGAAACTTTTAACAATTACCGAAAAAATTCAACCGGAAATTGCAAAAAAGCAAAATCGAAATTCCAAAATTCCTTCCCATACTTTTTTGCGCAATCGACTGTAGTTACCAGAAATACATATATCACACACTCAGATTTAACCCTAAGGCCCCATTTTGATTTTTACAAAAGTGGGTCAAATCAATTTTACTGCCAAACAATCAACAATTCCTACCCTAAAAGTGTCCTTCATTCTTTAAGTCATATCGATATAAACCTATCAATCTAAACAATAATACACTTCTATGGATAACAATCACTTTGAATATAACAAATTTACAACGTTTCGAACAGATTTCACTGATCGTTGTCAAGTACAATGAATACGGAAATGAGCTTGTACATTATATATTAACAAGTAACAATGGGAAAGAGATTATAGAATTAAGGATATTGGTCAAGGATCAAAGACAATAAGCAAAAAGGTATAAAAACAACAATTAAGTTATATAAACATTGCTAGGAACACAAGTTATTAATTGACAATTACTATTTATCAAAAAGTTTGTCATAAATTTTGGGAATCCATAATCCATTGTCTTGATTTATTTTAGGTTTATGAATTTTGATATGAATTGCTTCTAAGTATTGTCTAGTTTTCTCTTGATGTTGGTTAACTTCTAGTACTTTGACTTGGTTCCAATTAATGGTATGATTTTGGTTGACCTTTAGATGAGCTGCAACAGCTGATTTGTTGGTTTGTACTTGAGATTTGTGTTCTTTTAATCAAATATTCAAAGGTCTTTTAGATTGTAAGAGTCACCACAAGAGCATTCAATGTGATAAACACTTCCTTTGGGGGGTAATGGTGTTGTTAGTTTCATTCTGCCATTAGCTGAATTGGTGAATATGGTATCAATATTGGCTTGCTTTTTGAATATTCTTTGAATCTGGAGAGATGGTGTGCCATGGAACGGAAGTTAAATCCTTATCGGTTTTTCAGATGGTATGTTTCCCTGTTTTGATTTTTGGTGGTTCTTTATTGTTTTATTGATTATTCGTTTAACAGTTTGTTCTGGATACCCGTTGAAGTTGACAAACACATCTTTCAAGTGGTTAATCTCTTCTGAAAGTGTTTGGTCATCACAAATGATCAGTGCTCTCCGGGTTAGTGAGGCTATGGTGGCATGTTTGGTGCTGATAGGTTGGTTGGATAGGTAATGGATGTATTGGTCCGTGTGTGTTGGTTTCCGATATACTGACGTTCCTAGGCTCCCTTTGTTATCTATCAATATAAGTTTTGGTGACATTCAGACAATACTTAATGAGTGGGCTAACCGGAAGTTTGTACCATTATTTTGTGGAAACCGGAAGTGATGCAAAATTTTTGTTTGAGCGAAATTGCTTTCTTTTATGATCTGTTTTAGCACAATAAATTTCAAATCAATCAGACAAATACACAAGAAAATAGAAAATTTTGTCAAAATTGGCAAAATTCAGGTCAAAAATGTGTGCTATGAATTTTCAAAATTAGAATTTCTTTTAATGCTATCATATTAGATATTCGAGCAAGATTCTAAAATTGAAAATCTGAGCAAAATTGAAGCAAAAACGCGCCTTCAATGACCAATTTTCTGTTTTTTGAACAGTTTTTAATTATGCACTTTCGGTTTAGCAAAAACGTTTCAATTTATATTCATTCAGTAATAGACCAAAAATGAATATCTAGGGCATTGAAAATATGTTTGTTACTATTATAGTTGCTGAAGACTACTCGTTACAAAATCATAATTTTTAAAAATTACGAAAACAAAGCAGTGTGTTCGATAGAACACACTGCAATGAATGTTAAAGTCGCTTTTTTTCCACAATATGTATTTTCAACAATTGGCGGTCTATAACTTAAAATAAAGATATTGTTAGAAAGTTGATGAAAAGCACATTACAATAATGTCAATTAAAATGTTGCCAAGAGTCTTGTTCATGTGATATGATCATCTGAAGATACAAGAAATATGCAATTACCTATTTTCAGAGCCCTATTAAACCAAATGTTCTTTACCAGAATAAGAAATCAAGGTATCATAATTATGAACCTTTAGCCAATGAAGATGATGGTGCAGAAAAATAAGGGATGCAGATGGTCAAGCTCAAAAGTTATGTACTTTCAAACAGAAGCTGGTTCTGAAAAACTTTGGCAAGACCTGGTTCAATGAAAAATTTCAAATTGAAAAAAATGCCACTAGAGGACCTAGATAATTATCCAAATTATATTTTAAAACATGTTTGAAAAAAATCGGATTAAAAACAACGGAAGAGTAGTATTTTTCCGATTTTTTGTAAAAAATAATCCAAAAATTCTGATTCTGTGATTTTCGACATTTTTTAGTCATTTTCGGACGTTTCAGGCAAATCTCGGAAAAGTTTTTTCGGAATCTTAATGATAATTTTTTGTTAACACATCTACCATTTTTGTGAAAAAATAAGACATACTTAAAAAAAAACACATGCTTCTTCACAAGAAAAATGTCTATCCACCTGCAAATTTTAATTTCGATCTAATCAAAATTGTAGAAGTTAAAAAAAGTGTTAAATTTAAAACAAAAGTAAAAATTTCGAAATTTTTAAACTTCTATCATGTAAAACTAAGTTATAAGTAGTAAATAAGAAAAGTCCGAGCCAGATTGGATAAAAAAAAATGAGCCGTATGTTAGTAAAGAAAATAAAATCTGTGACTTTTTATGTCATTTCCGGTGGGACGAAAATATGTCATTTCACATTTAAATAACAACGAGCACTAGATTATGTTACAATACCATGTCAGATTATGTGAGACATTTGCAATAAGCTGGATTCTGATGACAAGATATAATAGAACTACCTCTGGAAGGACTATTGTAAGGCTACAAATTATTGTGAGATAGAAATTAATGCGTTAAATGCAACCTATCCGCGATCGCATTAATTTGTATCCGCATTTTTAAATACATATTTCCAAGTGAATTAAAGGAAAATAAAATCAAATGATAGACAAAAGGTAGAATGAGTCAAGTAATTAAATTGAGTAATTAGGTAATTATCTCTTAATTTGAAGCTGATTTGTAATCAATAACTTTAAAAACAAAAGAATTTCGGACTTGACTATTTAAAGATAAAATCTTGATCATGTTCGTGTTTTCATATATTAAACACTTGTAAATTCCAGGAAGTCATTTTCTTTTTGATGATTTTAAAAAATGTGACAACTATCGTGAATCGCATTAATTTGTACTCGCATTTTTGTCTCTATACCCCTTGTCGCATTAATTTGTTGACGCATTAATTTCTAGCCTTACAGTAAATACAAAATGAATGCAAAAACTTATGAAGTAACATTTATGTTGTCATAAATCTGATATCAAAAGTTTTTCACAATAACACGGTAACAAATCTTATAACATGATTTCATTTCATCTGTTTGTTGTATAAACAGGTGGGCAGCACATTACTAATGTATAAATCGTGTGAGTAATATTTATACATGTAGCATGTTTTCATGAGTTAACAGATCTAAATGCTGAATGAAACCATGCTATAAATTACTTAAACCGTGATTGACAGGGGTCTGACTGATTGTTACATAATAAACATTGCACGTGAATTAAATGCCATGTTTTGGTAAATAAGCCAATCGTGATTTATTCATCCATAATTGTGTGTTTGATTACATTACTTAAAGTTTTAAGTGAATAAATATGTTTCTTTTTTCTAAATATTATTTTGAATTTGCCAGCAAAAAGTGTTGAATTATCTAGCACAGAAACCTTGCATATGAAAAAATAAAAAAACGCAGTTCAATAATAGTAATTTCGTGTTTAAATAATATAAATGTACACAATGATGAATACAATTTATCTTGTTTTGTTTATTGTAGCACGCGGTGAAGGTGGGGCTAATATGTCAATGGTGCTCTGTGCAGACAAGTACAATCCCTCCTCTGTCTATACATTTACACAGTAAATCGTGCAATAACATTGATTTAAACGATTTATAGAAAGCTTATGTGCCACCCACAAAAAGATCAAAAGAAATTGCCAATATTGTGGTATAAATTGATGTTACTTTACTCTGTCAATGTATAGAGAGAGGGCAGGGACTATAGTTGTCTGCACCACTGACATATTAGCTCCACCTTCAGCACATTCTACAACAAATAAATCTAGAGCTGTACGCACTGACGCAGTGCATTATATTATGGGAATGCAGCATTAAGTATTTGCATTGTCTTTCTTAGACGTTGAGAAAGAGGTGTTTTAGAAGAATATCAATTTCTTCTAAATATATGATGTTCTTTTACAAAACGTTGAAAAAAACAAATTCGTGGTCTAAGGGACATAACACCTTATTTGAGATTACAAATTGATTTCGGAATTTATTAACTTTCCAGATCGTTAATCAGATAAAATATAAAGCTGCAAATTGAAAAACAAAGAAAAACTTTTAGATGTGCTACTTTATTTCCTGCATCAAAACACATTGATTAAAATAACTCTCACAGATTCTACAAGCAAATCAAAAGAGTGAATTCATTGCATATTTGGCATGAAAGAAAAACTTTTAGATGCGCTACTTTATTTCCTGCATCAAAACACATTGATTAAAATAACTCTCACGGATTCTACAAGCAAATCAAAAGAGTGAATTCATTGCATATTTGGCATGATGGAAAGAATTCGAAAAAAAAATTATTATTGAAACTGACTTTACTTGATTTTTCATTATATCATGCAAGGTTTCTGTGCATGATAATTTAAAACATGGCTAACTGTGAATAATATCATTGTCAGAAAATAGAGATATATTTAGTCACTTAGATGTTCATGTAATATAAACATAAACAAACACACAATTATGGATCTAAAGAACATGACGTGCAATGATTATTACATTACATGAATCATAAAGGTCATTCAGCCCTTCCCATCAGTCAGATCCCTGTCAATCACAGTATAAGTAATTTATAGCATGGTTTCATTTGTTAACTTATTAAAACCCTCACTCATGAAAAAAGCACTATAAATATTACTTCTAGCTATGGGGAAAGTAGTAGTAGAAGCCTAAAAGTAGTAAAGTGGGGGCTGGTGAATATAAAAAGTCATTTGGACAAGTTTTTTTTAGATTATCAGGATTATCTTCATTTAAGCCAAATGTTATTGAGTCCATGTATCCAAAATGATTCGTCCAAATCCAAGTTGTTTTTGTCCTCATGATTTATTTCGGTAGAATAGTCCAGTTAAGGAATGGCCTGGAACATTGAAATTTGACAATTTGATTCTCTCCGATGTGATGAAAGGTTTTTGAGTTTGAGCCCTTCACTTAGTCAAAACACCTACAAAAAAATTTATGAACTCAACAGAAACAAAGTTCTAAATTTTCCATCCGATTTAAATGAAATGAAACATTAATTTTGATGAGATCTTGGTCACATTTGAAAGTAACTATTTTTTCAATAAAGAGTTTTCAAATTACATGAATTTTTGAAATTAGTTTGATCAATTATTTTGATGTCTGGTTAGTTTTCAACCACTTCTTTTCCACTTATCTGAAATATTTAAATATCAATGGAACGATGGGACTTTCAGCTATCCAAAAGTATAAAATTTATTTCTTTATGACATTTCAACTTTGAGAAATAGGGTATGAAAGATGAACAAAAACAAATCTCAATTATTTCCTTAAAATTAGCATATCTACTAGTCTATTTAATATAGAAGGTTGAAATTTTGCACAAGGCACGTTTATCTCTACAACGTCACGTAGGCTTTTTGGAAAATTTTGTTTTGTTTTGAAGATATTGATAGAAATCGAAATTTTGCATGTGCATTTACGAAAAATTGAATTTTTAAAAAAACTATTCATTTTATAAAAAAAAGGCCAACGCATAGTCATAGCGGACATCATAAGCTTTAGCTGAAGCCAAAGTTTGTAAAAATCGGATAAATTGTAAGCGAGATATGCTTTTGGAAAAATGGCAGTTTTATATACGCCCACACATTAATGTGTAAACAGTCAATAAATAAAATTTGCTATAGAAAAACTAAATAGTCCTAAAGTCCAACATGTTTCAAGAGCACAAAATCTGTGATGTCACTTTCCTTGGTAGTTGCTAAGTAACTTTCTCCAACATTCTTATCATGACAGGAATCCAATATGGCTTCATAAAATGATGATCAATGATGATGCAATGGGTCTATTTAGTTTTTCTATAGCAACTTAGCAACTACCAATGAAAGTGACATCACAGATTTTCAACTGACATTTCATGTGTGTCTGTCCCAAAGTTGAATCCTTTTAAAAAACATCAGACCAATCAAAAAATATTTTCTATGAGTTATTGCCCATGTCCTTGAATTGTTTGTGGACACGATAGAGAGCTGATTTTTGTGATGTATTTGGATGAAATTTATTGTGAGAGTATTTAAAATTCAAGAAAAATCTTCCATTTACTAATAATTCTTGTCAACTTACCGGACAAATTGGCTGCCATTATAAATGTGGGCGTATAACGATGGCCATTGCTATTTGTCAAATAGAATAGATATGAACTAAATACGTTTCTTGATTGAAATACACCTCGAACAATAAGGTTATCAACCCCCTGAAATTAAAAAACACCGAAAAATATTTTTTGAGTTATTGCTGTGTTATAGGTACAATTCTTGACAGATTTTAATGAAACTTAGCAATATTTTACATTTATCACCTCAGAAAAGAATTGTATGACTGAAGGTTGAATATTTCATTCCGGTGATTGTTACAGTACTGTCAAGTTTATCTTGCTAGATAACCACTTTGTTATTGTTACTATACATCTCGAAATGTTGTAAAATTTGCGAAATCTAACAATTTCTCAAATTTTGTAATTTCACAGTATATATTGTTGAGAACTCAATATAATCATTTTTAAGGATATATTGTTGAGAAGCAAGAAGAGGGCTCCAATATATGGGAGAAGGTGCCAGGTATGGTAACTGGAACATCACATAATGTCAGAGGTTTGAAAGATGGTAAACATTATACATTTAGAGTTAAAGCTGAGAATATATATGGCACTGGGGAACCTCTTGTAGGTGAAAAGATGCTTGCCAAGAATCCGTTTGGTAAGTTTTCAGATAAAATTAAATTCATTCCCATTACCCAAATGTAATAATAATAATAATAAACTCTTTATTTTACATGGGTCAGAATTAGGCCCAATACACAAGTACATGGTCCTGTCGTCTCACATTCAGCCCATGGGGCAATACATTGGGAAAAAAATTAAACAAATAATCCAAAATACATAATATCTTAGTATACAATTCGTCTAAAAATACACAAGTACATGTGCATCAAATGGACAGATCTATGTTCCAGCAATCAAGTACATGACCACAAAATAAATATACAATACTTCACGTACAATTTGATAAAAAATACACAAGTACATGTGCATTGAATGGACACATTTTCAACATACAATTTGTTTATAAAATGGATATAATATTAAATTGCTGCGGCCTTGCACCAAGCAGCCAGAAAAAAAAAAAATGCACCCGCGCATCTGTAATAAACCGCACACTGAAACGCTGTACACTTTCCACAGCCTAGCACCCAAACGCCAGGAAACGGATATCATCTATTCTCCGGCGATCAAGCACACTAACGCAAAAAAAAACCACAACACTCCAATGCGCAATCCGTCCAAAACACACAAGCACACGTGCATAAAACAGACAAACCTACCCCCGGCGACCAAGCACACGACCGCAAAAACCATATATCATTTCAACGTCCAATTTTTTTAAAAAATACACACAAGTACATGTGTATAAAATGGACAGATTCATCTTTATGCCAACCTTCTTTTCTCCCCAAAATAAAACAAACTGTATTGGAGGATCAAGGTCATTTATTCAAATATATTTGAAGAAATGACAAAACCATTTAAGGCTTTGTTTACATTGTTGCCTTACAAACTTGTGTAAGGGCTTAAAGAAAAATACAAAAATGCCAACTACTAAAAAAGTAAAACAAATACAAGATTAATGTTATAAAGCTGTGGAAAGAGCTAGCCTCCTAACCACAGCTCCATCCAAGGTAGAGAAAAATATTAATAGCATTACTTACATTTAAAGGACATTCATAAAGACAAGTAGGTTTCCACTGAGAGAAAGAACCATGGAAAAAGCTAACCTCTTAACCACAGCATCTCACTCGGAGGAAACTTTAAACATGAAAATAAAAAGACAATATACATGTATATACATTTATAATTTAGAACAAGGAGGAAGATAGGGGAAGGAGGTGGGCAAATGAAGAAATGACAAAACCATTTAAGGCTTTGTTTACATTGTTGCCTTACAAACTTGTGTAAGGGCTTAAAGAAAAATACAAAAATGCCAACTACTAAAAAAGTAAAACAAGTACAAGATTAATGTTATAAAGCTGTGGAAAGAGCTAGCCTCCTAACCACAGCTCCATCCAAGGCAGAGAAAAGTATTAATAGCATTACTTACATTTAAAGGACATTCATAAAGACAAGTAGGTTTCCACTGAGAGAAAGAACCATGGAAAAAGCTAACCTATTAACCACAACATCTCACTCGGAGGAAACTTTAAACATGAAAATAAAAAGACAATATACATTTATAATTTAGAACAAGGAGGAAGATAGGGGAAGGAGGTGGGCAAATCAAAACCAGATGTTTGATAACAAATTATACAACTACCAGTAATAATTTTTCAGTCTTGTCTTAGGCGCAAAAGTTCTCAGACTGAAGCAGAAGACTACATCATGTTTACTCTCAGAGAACGAACGAGATATAAACAAAACCACAGCTTCCGGTTCTCACAAAACACATTATCTGTCAATAATGTTTATTTCTTCAATCAAGTACATGACCACAAAAACCAAGGAATAGACTAATACATATGCCCATGAGTACATGAGACGATCAGACATCAAAACATATATATATAGATTCAAAAAAAAAAAAGAAAAAAGAATTGCCAAAGCGTCAGTGCATGTGCTTGGAGCGGACTACCCAACCCTTCTCCTTGTTATGTTCTTATTTTGATATGGAGGTGGAGGTAGGATTTGTCCATGCTCAAGACCAGCTTTAAGGATGTTTACTTATCCCCGACAGTAATAATTTAGATTTTCAAAATGGTTCAAGTTAGGCCAAAATAGAATTGTTGGTGGTGATATACCTGTGAGAAAGGGAAAAATAAAATTAATAAATTACTTGAATCATTAAATCATGGAGAAACACAATTGTTAAGATAGTTATTAGTAAGTAAGTTTATAGTTGGTGAAAAGAATACCTGTGTAACAGGAAGTATGCTTATGTTAAGGAAAGATTACCAAGAATCATCCTTCGAAAAGTCTTAAAATCTGATGCTGATTTAAAATTTTCGTTTAGACCATTCCACAAAATTGATCCTGTGTATTTAATACTCTGTTTATTCAAATTAAATCCTTTTTTTTTGCACCACAAGTTTTGAATTTATGCTAGAAAAAGGCGTCAGTTTATAGTTAAAGCGGCTTGAAAGGTAGGAAGGAGACAAGCAGTTTTATACATAGATTTATACAAATTAAAATTATGCCTGGTTTTAATGTCCTTTTAAGATTCAGTGACAAATCAGTATTGTACTTAGAACCAAGAATTAATTTAAAAGCAATTTTTTTGTTTCATATGTAAAATATTGGCTGATGCAATGTTGTGTGAATCCCAAATAGTTGAACAATAATAAATATGGTTGAAAGTGACATTTATAAAAAATAGATCTATATTTTTCAGGCATGATCTTTCTTAACTGTCGCAGTTGAAATAACTTAGTATTTAAAACTTTAGCAACGAACTTTACGTGTGGAGTCCATGAGAGATTTTGATTCACAATAACACCTAGTAATTTAAAGTTTTCAACTTGTTCAATAAATTGATTATTAAGTTCAATTGATAAATCTGCTGAATATCTTCTTTTTTGAGCAGTTGTAATTAACATACATTTGGTTTTATTTTCATTTAAAATCATGACATTAAAGGAACACCAGTTTAAGACTGCATCAGTATCTTCTTGCAATTTTTATACGCCATCCGTCTGTCCGTCAGTCCGTCCACATTTTTTGTATCCCCAATACAGGCTACAGTTTTTATCCAATTTTAATTTAGATTGGTATACATGTATATATTGATGATATCTCGGTCAAGTTCAAAAATGGAAATTATCGCATGAACAGTATTTGAGTTATTGCACTTGACTTAGTAAAATCGCGTCAAATTTGGGTTGTATCCACAATAGAGGCTACAGTTTTTATCCGATCTTAATGAAACTTGGTATACATGCATATATTGATGATATCTCGGTCAAGTTCAAAAATGGAAATTATCGCATGAATGTTTTTTGAGTTATTGCCCTTGACTTAGTAAAAACGCGTCAAATTTGGGTTGTATCCATGATAGAGGCTAAAGTTTTAATCCAATCTTAATGAAACTTGGTATGCATGTATGGAATTATCAAATGAATGGATTTTTTTACGCCCACGTGAATATGTGGACGTATATTGTCGTTGCCCTTGTCCGTCGGTACATCGGTCCATCAACATTTGTTGTAGACACTATAAAAGCTACAATTTTCTATGGATTTTAATGAAACTTGGTATGAGCATTGGTTTTGATAAGACCAATATTGTATTGTAAGACGTATATTGTCGTTGCCCTTGTCCGTCGGTACATTGGTCCATCAACATTTGTTGTAGACACTATAAAAGCTACAATTTTCTATGGATTTTAATGAAACTTGGTATGAGCATTGGTTTTGATAAGACGGCAGTCAAGTTCGATTTGGACGATTTTTCGATAAACTGTTTTTGAGTTATTGCCCCTGCCTCTATATTTGTTGTAGACACAATAGAAGCTACAATTTTCAATGGATTTTAATGAAACTTAATGTGAGCATTGGAATTGATAAGACGGCAGTCAAGTTCGAATTTGAAGATTTTTCGATGAACAGTTTTTTAGTTATTGCCCTTTACTTAGTAAGATTGTGTCAAAATTTTATTGTGGGTTCAATAGAATCTACAATTATCTATGGATTTTGATGAAACTTGGTGTGAGCATTGGAATTAATAAGACAAAAGTTGAGTTCGAATTTGGCAATTTTTTTGATGAACAGTTTTTTAGTTATTGCCCTTGACGTAGTAAAATCTTGTCAAAATTTTAGTTTCGATGCAGAAATCCTCCAATTTTCAGAGGATTTTCATGAAACTTGGTGTGAGCTTTTGAATTGATTAGACCTCAGTCAAGTTTGAATTTGACAGTTTTTCAATGACCTGTTTTGAGTTATTGATCTTGACTTCGTGAAATTGCGTCAAGATTCTATTGTGGTTTCAATAAGAAGCTTTAATTTTCAAAAGATTTTGATGCAACTTGGTGTAAGCATCAGAATAGATAAGACATTAGTCTGAATTCCCGACTTTTTTAACAAATGGTTTTTGAGTTATTGCCCTTGACTTAGTAATATTGCGTCAAAAATATTTGTGGGTGCAAAATAAGCTACAATTTTTTAATAGATTTGATGAAACTTGGTATGCATATTGAAATAGATAAGATGGTGGTCTAGTTTTAATTTGACGATTTTCCATGAACCTTTTTTTTTTGTTTTTGCCCATGACTTCAATATCCATTTAGTGAATGTTTTTGAGTGATTGCTCAATTCATTTTTCAAATTCAATGCTGCCAGTGGGCATATGTTACCTTGCCTGGCTATCTTAATTGTATGTCAGTAACCGATTTCTTGAATTCTATGTGGACATGATAGAGAGCTGGTTTCTGGATAGATTTTAATGAAATTTAGTGTGAGTGTTTGTAATTACTTAAGGAAGAAGTCTATTAAAAATCAGACCAATCGAAAAATATTTTCTATGAGTTATTGCCTATGTTCTCGAATTCTTTCTGGACACAAAAGAGAGCTAGTTTCTTGATGGATTTTGACAAAACTTGGTATGAGTCTTTGTAATTACCCAAGGATGAAGCCTATTAAAAATCAGACCAATCGAAAAATATTACAATGGGTTTTTGCCCTTGATCTTTAATTCTTTGTGGACTTGATAGAGAGCTGATTTTCGTGATGGATTTGGATGAGTATTTAAAATTCAAGAAAAATCTTTCAATTACCGATAATTCTTGACAACCTCCCGGACAAATTGCCTACCGTTATAAATGTTGGCATATTACGATGGCCATTGCTATTTCTCAATGATAATCTCATGGGAAATCAAATCAAATGCTTTTGTAAAATGAAAGAAAATAGAACCAACCATAAGATTATTATTTACTGCATCATAAACGTTTTCAATTATGTTAGTCAGAGCTGTTTGACAAGAACTATTAGATCTGAAACTAGATTTGTGCGAATACAATAACTTGTTATTATTTAAGAAGAAATTATTTATATGTTTTGAATAATGTCTTTCAAGGTCTAGATACACTAGATAATACAGAAATTGGTCAATAATTATTAGGGTCAGTTTTAGCGCCGGATTTATACATTGGTAAAACTTTTGCTTGTAATGGAGTGTCTACTACCTTATGCTTACATACACTTATTTCATACAATCAGGGCAAGTATTATTATAGGTAAGGGAACTCATAGACTATGTTTCTGTGATTTTGTCATTTTGTTGATAAAAGTATATATATACTGGTCTTTATTTAGATGTTCCTGATGCTCCTAGAGACTTAAGTATAGAGAAATATGATAAATATTCATGTAATTTAACATGGAAAGAACCGACTTCAGATGGTGGAAATCCAATTCAAGGTATTTACGAATATTTATTAGATTATAAATTATTATGGTTTGCTTTTAAAGGAGATGCTTCTTAGTTTATGCTATTAATTTGTGTTTCTTTCACATTACATGATTCTCAATATTGTTTATCATAATCTCTTCTAGGATATCAAATAGATAAAAAGGTAGATGGACGAGATTGGCAGAAAGTAAATATTTATCCATGTAAAGACTTAGCATTCACTGTTCCAAATCTTAATGAGGGTACAGAAGTTGAATTTCGAGTAATGGCTATAAATGATGGAGGAGTAGGGAAACCAAGTAAAACCACACCTAAACATACTGTTCGAGACCCAATATGTAAGTCATATGTATGTGCTCAGAGATTACATGTTTGATTTAAGTTAGATGAAACATGGTATTCAAATTGTTATGTAAATTGTTTCACCTTTTTTTTTTGCTGATCCAAAATCTGTCAAAGATGCATACGTTAGAAAACAAGGTAATACCGGTATTTTGAGTTTCAAGACGTTTGGTATGCCCTCATCTAATGTGGATTAGCCCCTTGATCTGTTAATCAACAATTTGCTTGTAAAGAAGTAGAAATTTTGTTATAAACTTTGTTCTTTTAATTACAAGATCTTGAACAAGTTCAAAATTGAGGTACAATTCAACAAATTCTTACATAGTTTCAACCCTTGATGCCTTGAAAATATGTTAAACTGATCTAATACCAACTATAGTTAGTGATGTCCTGTACCTCAGAGTGGTTGGGTTCAGCGGTTACATCTAGTTAACGTTGTGCCATTCAGTGACTATAACATTGATTACTGTTGATCTATAATTAGAATAATGTACTGGTGACATATTTAGATACAGCTTTATTTTCAAACTTCACTCCACAGTTTTAGACGTTTCCCTGATATAAAACAATGTCTTCCACAAAGAAAACTTGAATACAATGTTTAATTTGATTTTTATCAAAAATTTTGCCATGGCGAGTCAAAAAACCAACACTTACATGTTGATTGAAATTGATGAGATGGCATTCAGGTTTAAATTGAACAGTTTCTTGACTTAATAAAATCCCCACATGAATATGTGCCCTATAAAATAAAACTTCTATCAAATTTAACCATTTATTCCTCCAAGGTTTCGTGTGTCTAAAAACACACTTCCTTAGCGAGTCAAAAAACCAACACTTACATGTTGATTGAAATTGATGAGATGGCATTCAGGTTTAAATTGAACAGTTTCTTGACTTAATAAAATCCCCACATGAATATGTGCCCTATAAAATAAAACTTCTATCAAATTTAACCATTTATTCCTCCAAGGTTTCGTGTGTCTAAAAACACACTTCCTTAGCGAGTCAAAAAACCAACACTTACATGTTGATTGAAATTGATGAGATGGCATTCAGGTTTAAATTGAACAGTTTCTTGACTTAATAAAATCCCCACATGAATATGTGCCCTATAAAATAAAACTTCTATCAAATTTAACCATTTATTCCTCCAAGGTTTCGTGTGTCTAAAAACACACTTCCTTAGCGAGTCAAAAAACCAACACTTACATGTTGATTGAAATTGATGAGATGGCAGTCAGGTTTAAATTGAACAGTTTCTTGACTTAATAAAATCTTGTCAAAATTTTATTGTTGATGCAATAAAACCTACAATTTTCAATGGATTTTGATGAACCGTGCATGTTGTTTTCAAGCTAATTGTTTTACCATACATACTCGTCTGGCTATTTTATGTGGCCAGTCACAGTCACGTTGAACCTACAGACAGTTTTGTCTATTCTCGGCACAACTAGGGGCAAATGTAAGCTCTGTGAACATGCCTTGCCCACCATGAATACAAGTTTTGAAAACAACACATAAAGTCCAAACATCCTAATATTCACGACGATCAGAGAATTATCTCAACGACCAAAGAATAAAAGACAAAAACCCTTTGGATAGCCTCTTTTAAGATAGTCGTCTATCGGTCATAAGCGTCAAGCTAGCATCAATAAGACAAATACAAAAGCTTGTGATATTGGCTGACTGATTGAAATTTTGAATTATAAAATGTTCAACAAACATTTAGTGTATAAGTTTGGTAATTTTTAATCTTTTAATTTATGTAAGTTAATGATGGTAATTTCCGTCTGTCCTTTCATCCCTGAATATTCATGTTAGCTGCGGGCACCCATATTTTCTCCATGATAGGACTCGACCCAACGGCTGGACTTGGACCCAGACTGGGTTAACTGGAAGACCCGAACTTTGCAAACACTGACCCTTTAAGTCATTACCCTTGACTTAGCAAAATTGCATCAAAATTCTATTGTGGTTGCAATAAGAAGCTTTAATTTTCAAAGGATTTTAATGAAACTTGGTGTAAGCATTGGAATTTATACGTCAATTTATACTTTAGTAAAGATCGAATTTGATGATGTTTTGATGAACGGTTTTTGAGTCATTGCCCTTGACAGTAAAATTGCATCAAAAGTTCTTTGTGGGTGCAAAAGAAGTCACAATTTTTAATAGATTTGATGAAACTTGGTATGAGTATTGAAATAGATAAGACGGTGGTCAAGTTTGAATTTGACGATCCAACAGTTTTTTAATTATTGCCTTTGACTTAGTGAAATTGCATCAAAATGGTATTGTGGTGGCATAGAAGCTGCAGGTTTCAAAGGATTTTGATGAAATTTGGTGCAAGCAATGGCATTGAATACAATATTCAATGAATGTTTTTTGAGGTAATGCCCAATTTATTATTCAAATTCAATGATACCAGTTGGCATATATAACCTTATAAATAGAGATATTGATGCTCATTTTTTCAAAAGTGTTGTCATCAAATAGTATGTCAGTGGCTCCATATGACATAATTCACCATTTTATTTTGAATTTAAAACTTAAATTTTTTACGCCCACAAATTTATTTATATTGTATATTGTAATCCCATCAGTCTGTTGGTCCTTTCAAATTTTTTTTGTGCTCACTCTACAGTCTTCAATTCTTTACGGATTCCTTTGATTTTGATTTTTTGAGTCAGTTCCATTATCAAGATGATCCCTATCAATTTTCATGATAATGCGATATTATTTCACCGAAATATTGTGTCGACTTAGCCTTTTTTGCACCATTAGCTATAGGTTGAAACTCATGCTCACTCTACAGGCTACTATTCTTTATGGATTTTCTTGAATTTTATTTTGTGGGTCAGTTCATAATGAAAATGATCTCTATCATTTTGCGTGATGATCCTATAATTTTTCACAGAAATATTGTGTCTGACTCAGCATTTTTTGCCACATTACCCATAGTGTGAAACTCGTGCTCACACTACAGGCTACAATTCTTTATAGATTCTTTTGATTTTTATTTTGTGGGTCAGTGACATTATGAAGACGATCCCTATTGATTTTTGTATTGATCCAATAATTTTTCACCAAAATATTGTGTCAAATTTTGCATTTTTCGACCCATTACCCATAGTGTGAAACTGATGCTCACACTACATTGTCATTATGTAGATTGATTTTCATTCACCCACGTGAAAATTAGGTGATAATACCTGTAGTTTATATCAAAAAACCTTTATTTTCACCTAGGTAAAAACAATTTTAACCTTAATAAAAATAAGGTGTAAATTTATGTGATATTTAAAGGGATAATACTCGTCCTACTGCTAATATTTGTGTTTAATATTGACTTTTAGTTAAATAAGTATGCATCCCACACTTTATCAATTTTTAAAAAGCGACAATAAAAATATATTCAGAATTTTTTTTAAAAAGTTAGCCAGCGACGTTAGGATGGAACAAATACTTTATTCTGAAATTGGGATAAAGGGTCTGGATCTGTTGGATGGTTTTCTTCTGTTCTGATCTGAAATAAGAAAAAAATAACTCACCCTATGAATGAGAAGTATAGTACCTGTTTTGTACAGATTTGTTTTGTTTGGTATGAACAAGAATGTCATCTAAGTGCTGATTTTTGGAATATGCCACTATCATTGTCTGCTTATAGAGATGAGGAAATTTCTCTTGAAGACTCTGATAATGGGCATAAACTATCTTTCTTGCTCTATTACTGATTGAATCCAACAGGACAACAAGGGAGCTATGCCTGCATTATTGTACATAATTAGCCCTTTGAGTCTCACTCCAATGAGCTTCCCTGGATTTTGGTAGTTTCATCTTATGTGTTACTGTACACCCAAATATTTTTATCAAAAATACCAGTGCTACATTAGATGTTTTTAAATGTCCCACACTATTCTTATATTTGTTCTGTCAACTATTTACAACTGGCACTTTTCAGTTGCTGTTGGATCACCCGGTACTCCAAATGTAGACAAAATAACAAAAAAAAGTGTTGATTTAACTTGGACAAAGCCATCAAATGATGGTGGTTCGAAAATAACTGGGTATGTGGTTGAAAAGAAGAAGAAAGGAGGAGATTGGATGGATGCTATTTCAGTGCCTGCTCATAGTTTAAGTGCCACAGTACCTAATTTAATGGAAGGCGAAGAGTATGAATTTCGAGTTAAAGGTGTAAATGCTATTGGTCCAGGTGAAGCTAGCAGACCAACAACTTTGGTTAAAGTTGAAGATCAGCCATGTAAGTAGTGATTTTACCTTATTAGCTTCCTAATAGCTACATGCACATAATTGTTTTATGTGCACAATATTAATATACCGTATATTTCCGTGTATAATGCGCAGGTTTTTGCCATAAAATGGGCCCAACAAAGAGGGGGTGCGCACTATATTCGGTTAAATAAATTTGGGGTATTTTTTCCCAATGAAAATGCCGCATGTCGATGTTGAGGATCCGCCATTTTGTCTTCATCAACATTCGCAATGGCTCAATATGATTATTATCTTATAAATTAAATATTTATTGTTAAATATTTGAACAAAATTCTTGTGTTATTTGTATGGAAAATATACGTGAAGATGAGAGGTACCAAAATAATAATCACGGTGCAAGTATTTTAGAATTTGGATGGCTTTTATAGTAGGAACAATTGATTGTCATGCTTGATGACATGCCTCAATACGTAATCGAGTCTTGCCTGAATATAAATACGGTTAGAGAATAACTGGGTTTTAATATAATATATTTTTTTTCTAATTATTCATCAGATATGATACACAAGGTTCACGTCGTCAATTTTTTTATTTCCGTTGAGAGGCAATACTAGTCAATAAATCTATGCGGGGGTTAAAGGCAGACGATAAAAATAAACTACTGAGAGAATCGTGTCACTCCAGCGAGAATTGAAGACTTAATTAAGAAAGACAATGATATTTATTTACCTTAAACAAACGAAACAATCCCAATTAAGTATTCACACAAAAGGAACTGACACAATATCATGATTATTATTCGCATTATGATTACAAGTATAATGGGGCCTATTAGTCTTACAGTTACACCAAGACAGTTACCGTTAGCCCTTCGAATTCCTGTCAATGATATCTTCTTCAATATGTCTAAGTTTACCGGGTAATTGCACATTTTTCTTCAAGAAGAATATCATCCTCGGTACCGTCCATAGCATTACAAAAACCGAATCTGGTGAGTAGTGTAATTGAATAGCGCGGTATCTCAGTAAAGTCGTGTATAATTTATCGATTAGTATAATAATCAAGTATTCACACAAAATGAACTGACGCATATCATGATTATTATTCGCATTATGATTACAAGTAAAATGGGGCCTATTAGTCTTACACCAAGTCAGTTACCATTAGCCCTTAGAATTCCTGTCAATGGTATCTTATTCAATACATCTAAGTTTACCGGGTAATAGCACATTTTTATTCCAATAGAATATCATCCTCGGTACCGTAATTTAATAGCATGATACATGATTTCTAAATAACACTCAATAATACCATTACGAGAGATTAGAAGCAATAAATACGGGATTAAAATGGATTTTATTATTAAAATAAATAGTAGAAACTTAAGTTGCAGTGGAACATTGTTTATTATAAAAATCTATGAATGGTGACTTACGTATTGACAACTATTTCCCGATATTGGTGTCTGTGAAATGCCAACTTAAAGTCGTATTTTTGCTGCGAAAAGGGGTGCGCACTATACATGGGTGAATGAATTTTCCCCGATTTCGCGGAGGCAAGGAAGGGGTGCGCATTATACATGCCTGTGCACTATATTCGGAATTATATGGTATTAAAGTAACAATTGACATGCACAATTAATGAAGTCATTGATTTTTCATTCTCTTTCTTGTTCACTACGTTATTTTCTTTACTGTTCATAAGGTAAACCTAAACTAGATATGTCAGCTGTGCGTGGTATAACAGTTAAAGCCGGCCAACCGTTCCAGATAAAAGTACCTTTTATTGCAACGCCTAAACCTAGATCAGTGTGGCAGTTAGAAGATAGAGAGGTAGAAGATTCCCCTCGCGTAACAAACACTGTAAGTTGTTAATTCTGCACAAATGACCCACCGTTATTGAACATTTATCTTCCACTTATCTTCAGAAATAATCTGCTCCACACCAAAGGATTGCTCACTCCACTTATACCTTGTACACAATCTGCACAAACCCAGGTTCTTTTAACAGTTCCACGTTCACAAACTGCACTTCGAATTTAAACGTCAAGGTTGATTTGGGTCTCCCGGTGGTAGATAACATCCAAAAGCGGTAGAAACCCGGCAAAATCGGTATATTTCACATGTATGAGATGTAACCCTTTTAAAACATTGTTTGAAATTGCCAGAAAATGTCCGACTGGGAAAAAAATAAATCATGAACCCTGGTCCAAACTAATAAATAACATCACAGAAGCAAAACACACAAAACCAACAATGACGTCTCGGTTACATAAACTACTATCTATAGTTGTAACCAAGATGTCATGCTTTTTATGACATCATCATATTAAGTCATTTTGCTAAATTGTGTTGGTTTTTTTACTCCCTGAGGAAGTGTGTTTTTAGACACACGAAACAGTGGAGGAATAAATGGTTGAGTTTGATGGACCCACTGCAGTTACGGTGATCTGAATACATCGGGCAAGGTGCCAAAATGAATGAGCATGATTTGAGAAGTTTTATTTTCTAAAGACACATTAATGTGGGCGTATATAGTCATCGCCCCGTCTGTCTGTCCATCTGTCCATAATTGTTGTGGACACGATAGAGAGCTGGTTTCTTGATGGATTTTAACGAAACTTGGTGTGAGTCTTTGTAATCACCCAAGGATGAAGCCAATTAAAAATCAGACCAATCGTAAAATATTTTCTATGAGTTATTGCCCTTGTCCTTGAATTGTTTGTGGACACGATAGAGAGCTGGATTCTTGATTGATTTTGACGAAACCTGGTGTGAGTGTTTGTTATAACCCAAGGATGAACCCTATTGAAAATGAGATTAATCAAAATATTTAATATGAGTTATTGCCCTTGTTCTTAAAAACACATCTGCCTTTGTTCTTGAATTCTTTGTGGACACAATAGAGAGCTGGTATCTGGATGGATTTTGATGAAATTTGGTATGTGTGTTATTAAGGATAAACCCTATTGAAAATCAGACCAATAATATTTTCTATGAGTTATTGCCCTTGTGGACACAATATTTTCAGGGCAAATTACATAGAAATGCCACTACAAAAACATGACGTCATTATAATAGTTATGGGGAATGGGAGGTGACTTTATTTAATATTTACCCAAAAAATACCCAGGATTAATCCATAATTATAAAACAAACAGCTAAGGTGTAGCCACAATAATAATGAATAGTGCATATTACAGGGATCTCATTTTCGAAATAATAGGAGACTTAACATCAGAATCAAGATCTACAAGACCCTCCATCCAAAAAAGTCATGTTACAACTGAAAAAACTTATTGGTAATTCTGACTGTAATTTTACTGATAAAGAACAGAAATTGTTGCTGGTCACCTGCTTGCGAAACTCATTGACTAAGGAACCTTTTGGATATCTTATTAAGACCTTTCAAAAGTCACATAAAACAGTGATGACTTTTTGAATCGCCTTCTTCACATTGATCTTTCCCCGATTATCTGTAGCCATTTACAGCTAGGTGGACTAGAATTATGAGTGAAGATGACTTAATCAAGGTCATTAAACTTTCACACACCGATCGAGATTAGAAGTCACCTCCGACATTTTTATTGTATCCAAGCAAATGACATCATGACGTTATGAACCAATGCTCTAACCACTGTGCTATAGAAACCCACAGACCTCAAATTAATGTGGCTGCAAACACGGAGAGGGAATGGTGCAGCGTTAATTACATTCCACTTAAATCACTGGAGGAAATATTTGTTGTGCATTGCCCACTTGTGAACGCGTGGAGTCTGATTAAAAGTTTAACTTTCTATATAAATCACTTAATTGCCAACATGTTTCTATCAAATTTTCAAGACATATTACATAGAAACGACACTACAATAACATGTCATTATATGGAGAATGGGAATTAATATTAACAAACTTATGACCGGACATCACCATTGTTAAATCATTTTTTCCTCTGATTTATAGCTTTTATGTATACAAACAAACCCTTCATCAAAATCATCAAATTCGAACTTGACAGCCATCTTCTCCATTCCAATGCTCACACCAAGTTTGATGGAATCCATTGAAAATTGAAGCTTCTATTGCACTCACAATAAACTTTTAAAGTGCTTTTATGAAGTCAAGCGCATTAACTCAAAAACTGTTATTTGAAAAATCGTCAACTTCAAACCTGACTGCTGTTTTAACAATTCCAATACTCAAACCAAGTTTCATCAAAATCAGTTGAAAATTGAAGAAGTTACTAACCCACAATACAATTTTGATTTCAACTTGACTAAGTCGAATGCAATGTTTAAAAAAAAACTTTCATTGACAAATTGTCAGATTCAAACTTGACAGCCGTCTTTTTAATTCCAATGCCCACACCAAGTTCCATCCAAATCCATTCAAATTGATACTGCTATTGCACCGACAATAAAATTTTGGGGCAATAAGGGTCAAGGGCAATAACTCGTAAACCGCTAATCGCAAAATAGTCAAATTCAACTTGACTACCGTCTTATCAATTCTAATACTCACACCAAGTTTCATCAAAATCCATTTTCTAATGGTTTTCAAATAATTTCACATTTCTGAGTTGAAAGCTTTTCAACTTCCATGGCAATTTATGTTCTTAATATCCCAAAAGAAGATTTGCATATACTGGTGCGACTTTAGTTGCCATTGCTGTACCAATTTGTTGTTTGTAAAATTGTTATTAAAGTGAAAGTAATTATTTTCAAGGATGAATTTAATACTTTCAAGTTTGAACAAAGCGGAACAACGTTCGTTAATTTGCACTTGAATATGTATCAAGCCAATATTTGAGCCAAAGTGGTATCTGGCAATATAGAGGTACAATATCAAAAGTGACTAGAACGGAAGTATTACAGTTTGTGGAGGTTTGGCCAAAGACCAGCTGGTAGAAAGGATCCCTGTCACGACAGACTTGTGAACCTAAGTTGTTATCCTTGTAAATTATAGTTGTTTCTTTCTTTGCTCTAAGGGATACTTTTACTAGCTTAAAAATACAAACTTAAATGCCATTGTAACATTTATATTATACTTGTGTATATTTATATTCAGATTCTCAGTTAATGAAAATTGATAACAATTATGATAGAATGGACATTTATCTATTTAGATTACAGATGATGTTGCACTTTATGCTGTAGCCAAATCTCAGAGAAACGATTCAGGAAAATATAAACTCACTTTGATAAACCCTTCTGGATCGGAATCTGGCTATTGTAGAGTTAATGTTTTAGGTAGGTATTGTTTTTTTCTTCTGCATATTTTATCTTAAGAGTGAATAAAATTACAGCAAGGTTTTACTATTAGTATTTACTGAATATTTTAAACTGCTTGACATATATTATCTCATAGACTAATAAAAGAAATGAGTCATGTCAAAAATAATCAATGATATTAATTATACATACTTTTTATAGATAAACCAGGAATACCTACTGGACCCATTACAACGGCTGATATGGAAGGGGAATCTTTAACATTGAATTGGAATCCTCCAGAAGATGATGGCGGGGAAAAAATATCAAATTACATTGTTGAAAAGCGAAAAGTAGGTAGTGGTAGATGGCAAAAAGTCAGCAGTTTCTTAACAACACCAACTTGTAACGTAAGAAACTTAGAACCAGGAACCAAATATGATTTCAGAATATTCGCTGAGAACCCTCATGGTGTTAGTGATGCTTTAGAGACCAAAGAAGCAATTCTTGCAAAACTGCCATATGGTTTGTATTTATTTTTTATGCACCCATGTGGAGATATGAGTCCATTGCAATTTAATAAAAACATAAAACCATTTATTTTCAAACGTTTACCTCTGTATCCTATCATTAGTTTTTGAAGGAATTGATGATGATGTTTCTTAGATACAATAGAAACTGTAGTTTCTATTTGCCATAAAACTTATATATATATTATATTATGTCTTTGTCAAATTTGGATCAGAGTTTGTTTTAATTATTGGTCTTGCTGTGATTAAACACATCAAATTTAGCTTGAGTGACCTTAAAGTCTTTCAGTCTGTGAGCTTTCAACATCATAGAGGTGTAATGATTTGATAATACAACCTATTGAAAAACTGAAAAATTTGAAATATGAATTATTGCCCTTTTTCTTGAAAATGTGTTTTTTTTAGCTCGTAAACACTCTAGATCTGTCATGGATTTTACTTTAACTTGTTGAAATGGTAATTATCATCCATAGAAGTAGTTATCGAAGACAAATTGAAAAACATACTGAGTAATTGCTCTTACCCTTAAAAACACAATTTTGAGCTTGTAAATACCTTTTAGAGCATATTACTTGATGGATTTAGAGTTATTCTTGTTAACACATTTGAGTTTTAACTTGTAATTTCTGCATAATTCTTCACCGATCTAGTGTGAGTTTTACTGTAACACCAAAAGATTCAAAAGAAGTGATTAAAGTTTGAATATTCCATTCCGGAGATTGTTACTGTACTGCCCAGTTGATGTATATTACTTTGCCTGGCAAGCTATCTTTTGAATAAATGTAATGAATAGGGACCTATTGTTGACAGTACAATACAGGTAATCTTATCATTTGACAAACTACAATTTTTTTTGTTGCCTAATAATCTTTGATAAAGCCATACTATCTGTTTTCATTACCTAAAAAAGATTGTAAGTGTTTGAATTTCTAGATCCACCAGGGAGTCCTTCTACACCTAAGTGTGTCTCAACAACAGAAGATTCAATTACATTGAACTGGAATCCTCCACGCAATGACGGAGGTGCCCCAATACATGGTTATATGTTAGAGAAGAGAGAAAAGGGCTCTGAAAACTGGACAAAGTAAGAACTGATTTAAGGCCATCCAAATATTATTTTGCTTTCCATTATAAGTAATGCCCAAAACTTGGCATGAAACTAAGCATTTATTTGTATATTGATGAGTTCTGAGTCAAATTCCTTGTCCTTGGACTGTGAAAAAACTTGTAGACAAGATAGTGGCTAAAGTTTTGATCAGATTTGTTTGTAACCCTATTTTAAGTACAAATATTGGCTTTAAAAGTAACAATGTTTATCTAATCTTCATACATAGTCATGCTGATGATATATAAAGTTATCTTTTTAATACTATAAGTTGGGATGAAAAGTCGAAAAATTAAATGTTTAATTTGGGACTTTTCACCCAGGTGGGCTTTTAATAAAGGTGTTTGTCTGAGCAGGATATACTGTTATATTATTATTATGACCTTATTTTAAAACATTTGAAGATTAATCCATTTTAATTCTTACTTTTTTCATGAATGAGATTTGGTTTATTTAGGGCACATGCTATGGAGATACCTGATAATGAGTTAACAGTAAAAGGTTTACTGGAGGGTAAAGAATATGAGTTTAGAGTTTGTGCTGTTAATGCAGCAGGTTCTGGTGACTTTAGCACAACATCTGACATGATAAAAGCACAACCACCACCAAGTAAGCTCTGCCAATAAAAACCATTTATTCTCCAACGTTTCGTGTGGGTTAAAACATACTTCCTCAGGGATTGAAAACACAATTACGATCAAAAAAGAAATCACATTATAATGTGGTCGTATATTGTCATCACCCCAGTCCGTCCGTCCGTCCGTCCGTCCGTCCGTCCACAATTGCTTGTGAACGCAATAGAGACTACAGTTTTTGTCGGAAACTTGCTGTGATCATTGATATTAATGAGATCTCAGACAAGTTTGAAATTGGCCATTTTTTCGATGAAGGTTTTTTTAGTTATTGCACTTGACTTAATAAAAACACGTCAAAATTGGCCTGTGAAGGCGATAGAGACTACATTTTTCATTGATTTGAATGAAATTTACTGTGATCATTTATGTTGATGAGATCTTGGACAAGTTCGAAATTGGTGATTTTTTGATGAACTGTTTTTGAGTTATTGCACTTGACTTAGTCAAAACACGTCAAAATTGGCTTGTGAAAGCGATAGAGACTACAGTTTTCATGGGATTTGAATGAAACTTGCTGTGATCATTTATATTGATGAGATCTTGGACATGTTCGAAATTGGTGATTTTTTGATGAACTGTTTTTGAGTTATTGCACTTGACTTAGTCAAAATATGTCAAAATTGGCTTGTGAAAGCGATAGTCTACAGTTTTCATGGGATTTGAATGAAACTTGCTGTGACTATTTATATTGATGAGATCTTGGACATGTTCGAAATTGGTGATTTTTTGATGAACTGTTTTGAGTTATTGCACTTGACTTAGTCAAAACATGTCAAAATTGGCTTGTGAAAGTGATAGAGTCTACAGTTTTCATAGGATTTGAATGAAACTTGCTGTGATCATTTATATTGATGAGATCTTGGACAAGTTTGAAATTGGCGATTTTTCGATGAATGGTTTTTTAGTTATTGCCCTTGACATAGTCAAAATGCGTTAAAATTGGCTTGTAAACACTACATAGACTACAGTTTTCATTGGATTCGAATGTCTTGTTGTGATCATTTATATTGATGAGATCTTGGACAAGTTTGAAAAAGGGGATTTTTTTGATGAATGGTTTTTAAGTTATTGCCCTTGAATTAGTCAAAACGCACTTAAATTCGCTTGTGAACAAGATAGAGATCACACTTTCCATTGGATTAAAATGAAATTTGGTGTTATCATTTGTATTGATGAAATCTTGGACAAGTTTGATAGTGACAATTTTTCACTAGTTTTTTTAGTTATTGGCCTTGACAAATTGACAATTTTTTGATAAACTGTTTTTGAGTTATTGCACTTGACTTAGTCAAAACATGGCAAAATTGGCTTGTGATTGCGATAGACAATACAGTTTTCATCTGATTATATTTCCACTCTAACTTTATTTCTCTTTATAAACCCTTCTACAAGAAACGCATTCAAATTCACGTAATCTGCAGTGAGACACGTGCTCACATTCCTGATCGCGTAGAAATAGATTAACATGACCCACCATACTGTTAGGCCTACTACATTTTGTCGTCTGCCGTGATCTAGATAGGGTTTTTGACTAGGCCTAGGTCAATATTTTATGGATTACAACTTATGAATCAAAATTTAAATTGAAATTTTTGAATATGGAAAGTTTGCTAGGATCAATTTTCTGCATTTTGCGTCAATCCACAAAAATTAATTCCCGAACTATGTCAATTGACATGGTAAGCTCCACACACCCAGGTTTGTATAACAGTTCCACGTTCACAAACTGCACTTTGAATTTAAACATCAAGGGTCCGAACTAACAAATAATATCACAGAAGCAAAACACACTGCTAAATCCTTCAATTTTACACTTGTTTCAATTTTACACATGTTAATCCACTTTTGTTAATGATAAGGCTATCGTTTAGACTTTTCAATCGTTGATATTTTTGTTTCTTGCCACCTATGGTTCATTGACGATCTGTTGTTTTCTAGTGGTCACATGGCAAATTTTTTTGATTGTTTTTACATTTTATTAAAATGATGTCAAGATTTATATATCATTACAATATAAAAGAAAAATAAACATATTTTTTTATTTTTCAATTGCTGTCCTTTATTGAAGCGGAATGTTTGGGACTATTTTTCATAGCGTATGCTCAAACTAAAACTCACAACATGGCTTCTGTTTAGGCCTTATTTTCAACCGGCAACCCTTTTGACATGGAATTTAATCGGAGACTCCCTAAAAAGAATACAAAAAGACAGTGGAAATATAAGCAGTGAACGATGGACCCACTGCAGTTATGGTGATATGAATACATTGGTCAAGGTAACAAATTCATCATGTCTGCCTTCGGCCTCATTCAATTTGGCACCTTGCCCAATGTATTCATATCACCGTAACTGCAGTGGGTCCATCGTTCATTGCTTAATTAATGAAATTTGATGTGAACATTTATATTAATGAGATCTTGGATTAGACCTAAATATTGTTGAATATTTTGCCTGTGTTAAAACAGAAAATATAGTTTAAAGTGAGGGTATCTTGCTAGGCAACCACTTGTTATTGCAGTATATATTTGTTTAATTGTTTAATTCATTTAATTATTTCATGTCTCAAGAAAAGTGCTTTTCATTCTCTAACTTTGTTACAGTTTACTGATTTTACTTGTTTATTTTGATAATTTCCTTTTTTTTTAGTGCAACCAAAGATTTGTAAAGATTTGATGAGTGGTAGAGATATTATAGCAAAAGTTGGACAGCCATTTAAAATATCAGTACCTTATAAAGGAAATCCTATTCCCACAGTTACTTGGTCTCTGGTATGTTGTATACTTACTTTATATGAAAAGTTTTAAGATAGTTCAGAAGCCATATTTTCAAAAACTAAACTTAAATAAAATCCAGATTTTAAAAAGACTTTTATAGATTGACCAATCAGAATTACTGGAACAATAAAATCATTTTAAGTTAACCCTTTCAGACTATCATTAACATGACTTCATAATACCCATGGAATCCAATTATTTATGCTATGTGAAGTTATTTATGACTGGCATTCTAATATTTGATCTTTATGCTAGTGATAGGAACCTACCAAAACCATGTATTTTCTTGAAGAAAAATGAAAGTCTGATATGTTAAATATTCAGTGTCTCCAAACTTCTGACTTTTAATGGTAACCATAGCAACACCGAGAAATTCTTTCGAGAACAATAACTGCTGTAAAAATCTCATTAAAACTGTTCAATATCATATATAAATTTTAAATATAACAATATTTATTTAACAATTAATAAATTAACAATCTTCAAAAACCATAACAACAATAAAGATACATACCGGTATTCATTGCAAAAATATTGGAATATATTATCACAAAAGAAAGTGTTTACAGAATTTGATTAATTTGCATTTTTGTAAATAATAATAAAATATACCATATAGATCTGTGTATAATTCACAGGTTTTTAATCTAAAAAGGGCCCAACGAAAAGTGGGTGCGCACTATACACAGTTAAATAAAAATTGAGTATTTTTTCCCATGAAAATACTGCAAATCGATGCTGAGGATCGGCCATTTTGTCTACCTTCATCGTCATTCACAGTAAAATTGATTTGTGTAAAAGATCGAATTATGATTTTTGATAATGGCTCAATATGATTATTATCTATAAATTAAATATGTATTGTGAAATATTTGAACAAAACTTAAATGATTAATGTTAATTTTTGTGTAATTTGAATGGGAAATGTTACGTGAAGACGAGAGGAACAGCAAAAATAATAATCACGCATCACAGTCCAAGTATTTTGGATTGCCTTTATAGTAGGAACAATTGATTGTCATGCTTGATGACATGCCTCATTACATAATCGAGTCTTGTCTGAATATAAATATGATTACCAGAATAACTGGGTTTTAATATAATCCATTGGTTTCCTAATTATTCATCAGATATGATATACAAGGTTCACGCCGTCAATTTTTTTATCTCCGTTGAGAGGCAATACTCGTCGATAAATCCATGCGGGGGATAAAAGCAGACGATAAAAATAAACTATTGGGATAATCGTTTCCATCCAGCAATGATTTTAGATTTAATTAAGAAAGACAATGATATTTATTCACCTTAAACAAACAAAACAATCATAAGCATTCACACAAAAGCAACTGATGAAATATCATGATTATTATTTGCATTATTATTATAATGTAATTCTTTTTACCTGATCTATACTTAATAGAGAAATGATAATCAGCGTAACTAGCTAGCCACCGATGCCCTGTAGCATCTAACTTAGCTGTGGTCAAAATAAAAGTTAAAGGATTATTATCTGTAAATATAGTGAAATAGTTGCTTAGAAGGTACTGATGAAATTTTTCTGGTACTGCCCATTTCAAAGCTAAAAGTTCAAGTTTGTGAGTTGGTTGATTTCTTTCTGACTTAGTGAAAGATCTGCATGCATATGCGATTACTATATCTTTTCCATCCTGTTCCTGATATAATACAGCACCTAAGCTGTTGCCACTTGCATCTGTATGTAAAATAAAAGGTTTGTTGAAATCAGCATATGCTAATACTGAAGGCTCAACTAATGAATGCTTCAAACGTTCAAAGGCATTAACCTTCTTCTCTCCCCTTCCGAGAAATTGGTCCTCCAATGCCTACAAACATGTCATTGAGATGTTTAGTTATCTTAGAAAAATCTTTTATGAATCTATGATAATATCCTACAAAGCCAAGAAAACGTCTTAATTCATCCACATTAGTTGGTCTACTCCAGTTTAAAACTTTAGAAACCTTATTAGGATCTGTCGTAACACCGTCAGAGGTTACAATGTGTCCAAAATATTTCATGTTTTTCTGGAAAAACTTACACTTTTTAGGAAATAACTTCAAACCATGATTTTTGAATCTTTCAAATACTCTGTTCATTCTATCAATATGTTCTTCATATGTACTACTGAAAATAACAAGATCATCAATAAAAATTGTACAGATATGTAGATTTAAATCACCTAAACAATATTCCATCAGGCGCTGATAAGTAGCAGTTGCATTCGTAAGACCAAAGGGCATTTGTTATACTCAAAAAATCCTAATGGACCAACAGTAAATGCCGTTTTCGGTTTATCTTCCTCTCTTATATTTAACTGATGATATCCAGACTTATGTCTAAAACAGAAAAATACCTTGACCCTGATAGATGATCTAAGATCTCCTCAATCCTTGGCAACGCATCAGCATCCTTAACAGTTTTCTTATTCAACATACAGTAAAGGCTTATGGACTATGAATTTTCCTAATAATGTTGGCTTCTAAAAGATCTTGTAAATGATTCTTCACCTCATCATACATATATGGTGGTATACATCTATGTAGTTGTTTAAAAGGTATGTCATCAGTCAAAACTATATTATGTTCTACTAATTTGTCACAACCTATATCATTATCATGTTTAGCAAAAACACATTCCCAACTACTTAAGAAAGATTTAAGACGTTTCAATTGATCAGGTGTAACATCTGATGTAGAAAACTCAATCTTATCAATAAAACAATCTTTATTACTGTCATCAGTAGTCGATGACTCATTTACACTATGACTAATCTTTGACATTTCTTTTATAACTTCTACAGGTGACAATGACAAATTAGATATTCTGACAATAACATCTTCTAAGACTCTGAATCTATTTCTTACACAGCTGGACACAGCTAGAGTAATCTCTACAGCTGGTAATTAACAACAATCGGATTCATCTTTCTTCAACTCAGAGACTTCTTGTTAATGCTGCCATCATTGCCTTCAATTCATTGTCTTCTGTCTTTTGGCTGTACCATGTTTGCTACTGTTAGGCTAGAAATTAATGCGTCAACAAATTAATGCGACATGGGGTATAGAGACTAAAATGCGAGTAAAAATTAATGCGATCTGCGATAGGTGTTGCATTTTTTAATATCATAAAAAAGAAAATGGCTTCCCGGAAGACTGACAGCTGGTGCTGTTTTCACCTCTAATCTTATCAATTAACGAAAATCTTTTGTTTTTTTTAACGTCATTGATTACTAATCAGCTTCAAATTAAGAGATAATTACCTAATCCCACCCGGTCTCAATTTAAATATTCGACTCCATATAATTCACTTGAAGATATGTATTTAAAAATGCGGATACGAATTAATGGGATAGCGGATAGGTCGCATTTAACGCATTAATTTCTATCTCGCAATAATTTGTAGCCTTACAGTATACCTTTAGATTTACTTGCTGTAGTAGTAGACCTTGCTGATATGTCCTGTTCCATAATTCTAACTTCCATCAACAACTCCTCAAAACTATCTGTCCTATCATACTTGTGAGCCGACTTATCTTTTAAAGCATCTCGTAATCAACTCCAAAATTTTGTTCTTAATGTAGATTCACACATATGTTCTTCTATTTCTCCTTCCTGCTTAGCCTTATCTAACAAATCTTCCAACCTACATGCCCATTTTGTTACAGTTTCACCATCCCGTTGTGTTGCTCTGATAGATTAGATCGTAAAAATATCACTAAATAACAAGAACTTTAGGTATGTCACCAGCTTGCCATTTTAGACAACCATTTTGTTTATATCACGTGATGTTAGATGTCACACGATCTGCATAATGCGGATTGACCTACAAGATGAGAAATTAGCTCTAATGTCCCAGTCTCTAGAAATAAGTTTTTTTTAGTGAGTTAGAAGACTGACCAATTTATGGAAAAGACTGGACACCAGTCTAAGTTTCCCCTAATCTCATAGCCACTCGAGAAGCTTCGCCTCTCAAAGATCTTAGTACACACATCTTAATGGCTTCTGGAGAATGCAACACATTCCTTAACAGACTCCTAACCTCAAACCTCCAGATATCAAACGATGTATCCCATTTACAACCAGGATCTCTCGAAAAAGTTGATAATCGAGGCATCTAAATCTATCACCTGACTCATGGGTATCATTATCTGGTACATTGTGATGTTCCTCTGCCGGCTCATGATAAATACCATCATCCTTTTTATACGCCCACATGAAAATGTGGACGTATATTGCCATCATCCCTGTCCGTCCATCAACAATTACTTGTGTACGCGATACAGGCCAGAGTTTTTATCTGATTTGAATGAAACTTGGTATGTGTATTCATCTTGATAATATCTTGGACAAGTTCGTAAATGGCACGATTCCAGATGTCGATTCATGAGATTAAATGAAAAAACGTTAAAATTTACTTGTGTACACAATAGAAGCTGTAGTTTTTATCCGATTTGAATGATACTTTGGTTTTTTGATATCATCTTGATAATATCTTGGACAAGTTCGAAAATGGCACGATTCCAGATGTCGGTTTATGAGTTATGGCCCTTGATTAAATCGAAAAACGTTAAAATTTACTTGTGTACACAACAGAAGCTGTAGTTTTCATCTGATTTGAATGAAACTTGGTATGTGTATTCATCTTAATAATATCTCAGACAACTTCGAAAATGGCAAATTTCCAGATGTCGGTTTATGAGTTATGGCCCTTGATTAAATGAAACAACGTTAATATTTACTTGTGTACACAATAGAAGCTATAGTTTGCATCCGATTTTAATGAAACTTGGCATGTGTATTCATCTTGATAATATCTCAGACAAGTTCGAAAATGGCATGATTCCAGATGTCGGTTTATGAGTTATGGCCCTTGATTAAATGAAAAACATTAAAATGTACTTGTGTATGCAATAGAAGCTATAGTTTTCATCCGATATGAATGGAACTTGGTATGTGTATTCATCTTGATAATATCTCGACAGATGCCTGTTTATGAGTTATTGCCCTTGATTAAATGAGAAAATGTTAAAATTTACTTGTGTACGCAATAGAAGCTGTAGTTTTTATCTAATTTGAATGAAACTTGGTATGTGTATTCATCTTAATAACATCTCGGACAAGTTAAGAAATGGTGCGATTCCAGATGTCGGTTTATGAGTTATTGCCCTGGATTAAATGAAGAAACATGGAATATGCTGTTTGCTGAAGTGGGCATATGTTACCTTGCCTGGCAAGCTATCTTTCTCATCCTCATCAGTGTGTCAGCAGCTATCTTACCTTCACTTACTAATAGTGCATGAATCCAATCAATTTGTTCTTCAGGGTCTTCTGTAGATAGGGGTTTAACTCCAAGATTCGCAAATGCATTTCCAGGAGTTGTTTTTCCTTTTCACTTATCACTGATGCCTTCCTACGTGCACCTCCACTAGCCATTTTATACAAAAAACAAGACAAATACGCCAAAAATCCAAACAAATACAACCTCAACCAAGACTTATCAAAACAAATTAGAAACAAATCAAGACACCAACTAAGACAAATCAATTCAAATGCGACAACACAAAACTACTATGACAAACAATATAAATATAACAGCACAAAACCACTATAACAAACAATACAATTACAACATAGCACAAAACCAATTTGACACAATCAAGACAAATTTGCCATCTGAAAAATAAAGCAATTTGTTGCACAAGTATAATCTGTAATATTTTTATATAACGCAACGCTTAATTTGATTAACGGGACACGTAATTACAGAGACAGATTTAGGCCTTTAAGCAATACGTTGCAAACACAAAGGTAAAGTACTATCACAAACACCGGAAAACAAAATTATGAACAAAATCCAATACAGTTGCCCAAAAAGTCCCTAGTTACAAATGAAATGAGTTCAAGTTGTTGATAAGTATTAGTAATTTGTAAATGGCAAAGTGTAAAGTGGATCGACAAAGGATAGATTAAGGATAGATAGAGTATAGATAAAGTATCATAAACCACACTATTTAAGTATATAAACCAATAAATTTGTGTACCACAATGTAAAAAAATGTACACCTTTGGCAAAAAGGTATATCAACCTAACCTATAAATTCTAAATGATGAAAATAATAAATCTTGTTCTTCTTCTATTAACTCTGAATCCACTAAATGAATTCAATAATAAACGTGATATATTACTTCAACACCAATATGCTATTTGAAAATAAAATACTCGCTATGACATCATAATATTATGCTTATGTTAAAGTTAAACATTTGAATTTGAATTAAAATTAACTTAAATTAATTTGAAAGAAATCAATATCAGTTAATATAATTAATGTCTAATATGAAGATAAAAAAAATTTAAGTTTTAAACAAAAATGAAAAATGAAATAATAAATCAAATCTAGAATAAATCAAAGTAAGGTTGGGTGGGGTAAAATAACTTAATTAAAGAGGCTAAATTTATTCTTTATAACCAAAATCTAAAAAAGAAAAAAAATATTTTGAAAAGAAATAGGGACAAAACAGATTGTTTACCAAAGGGAGGTAACTGCGACAGAAAATTGAGTGGGGTGGGGAAAGGGAAGTATCTCAATTAACTTTTACAAGAAATGAGTGGGTGGGGAAAGTAAAGTAAGTCAATTGCGTAACTTCAAGAAATGAGTGGGGTGGGGCTGAAGAAAAGAGAATAATCAAGGAATGCAACTCTTATTTACACACAATAAATACAAAATATTACTTTCTAAGAAAATTAAATAGGAAATAAATAAACTAAATAAACTTAAGATCTTACTATACTAAGGCCATAAAATAATTTTCTGTTCTTTGGGATTTTTTGGCAAAAAAAAGGTAAGAGGGAACAAAATTTAAAAAAAAAAATTCTAAAAGTTTGTTATCATTGATTTGTTTGGTGCGATATAATTTTTTTTAATTTAAAAAAAACGTTCCTTCGTACCATGAACAATTTCCAGGATGGCTAAGTTTGCATGTATTCAGATAAAATAACAATTTAACAGTTATTTATTTATGGTGTAAGTAAAAAAATAAGAATAGTTGTCAGTGAATTACTGATTAATATTTGACTAATATTACTGATAAAACCAGAAAAACCAGTGCAAGTACACCCACCAGTCATACATGTGTAATCTACCGATTTCGTTGGGTTTCTACCGCTTTTGCATGCCGTCTCTGGATCTACCGCCGGGAGACTCAAATCTTTTTCTTCTTTTCGTAACCATAATTTTCATAGGGCCTTCCGTTTTCAATGTCAAAATCTGTTACCATAAATCAATAAAATATTCTTTACTTGTATTTTAATTGCTGGTGACACGCTTTAATCTCACCCCGTAATAATATCATCATTGTCTGATTAATTAATCCCCTGATTAAGATGATAATTAGATCCATTTTGCACCCGATAATATGTTTTTATAACAACATCCGGTAAACTCTACTTTCGCTTTTATGATTAATCTTACGGTAGCCTTAATTCTACCATAAATGAAATTTTGAAGCCTTCACGATATTTTATGATATTCTTCAATTCTGTGTGATTTATAAATAGCATAGTCATCTAAAACAGTAAAACAATAATAATATTATTAAATGTGTATCTGGGATACTTATTTCAATTTGCACCATTTTTCCAATGCCACATCGAAAACATCTTTAAAAGTAATTCTGGGCTCGATATCAAAAGCAATCTACGGAAAATAAGATGAGATCTAATTTTGAATACTATTACTAAGATAGCTTGCCACGCAAGGTAATATACGCCCACTGACAGCATTGATTTTGAATAAAGACTTTTCAGTATAGTAACAATTAGCAGAATGAAATTTTCAACCTTTCGCCACAAACTTTTTTTCTAGGGTGTCTAGTTTCCTTTAAATCTTTCAAGAATTGTACCTAATAAATATTTTTCAGTATTTTTAATAATATTTTGATATCTTTAATTATTAATAGGGCTCTTCCTTGAGTGTTTACAAGCCAAAAGATGAAAGCGTTTTCAAAAACAAGGGCAATAATTAACACTAAATATTTTTGATTTATCTAATTTTCAATAGGCTACATCTTGGGAGAAGACAAAAATACTCAAGCCAAGTTTCATCAAAATCCATTCAAAATTGTTCTTTCTAGAGTGTTTACAAGCTAAAATTGAACGAGTTTTCAAGAACAAGGGCAATAACTGACACTAAATATATTTTGATTTATTTGATTTATAGTAGGGTTCATCCTTTTAGTTATAACACACTCTCACACAAAGTTTCATCAAAATCGGTCAAGAATTGTGTTGAAAAGAACAAGGGCAATAATTCAATTAGATATAATTTGATATTTTTAATTTTCATTAGGGCTCATCCCTTGCGATATCAAACAACTTCAGTGAGTTTTGTCAACATTGGTCATGAATTGTGCCTTCTAGAGTGTTTATAAGCCAAAAAGTTAAATGCGTTTTCAAACACAAGGGCACTCACTGACACTAAATATATTTCGATTTATTTGATTTTCAATAGGGTTCATCCTTGGGTGAAAACAAATACTCACACCAAGTTGTATTTAGAATTGTTCTTTCTAGAGTGTTTACAAGCTAAAACTGAATGCGTATTCAAAAACAAGGGCAATTACTGATACTAAATATTTTTCGATTTAACTGAATTTCAATAGGGTTCATCCTGAGGTGATTACAAATACTCATGCCAAGTTTAGTCGAAATCGCTCAAGAATTGTGACTTGTAGAGTGTTTACAAGGCAAAAGTCCAACACATTTTATAGAACAAGGGCAATAATTCATATCAAATATATTTCGATTTTCTATTTTCAAAAGGGTTCATCCTTGGGTGATATTAAACAAATTCTATTAAGAATTGTTCTCTCAAGAGTGTTTACAAGCTAAAATTGAACGCATTTTCAAGAACAAGGGCAATAACTCATACTCATTTTTTTTCCGATTTTGCTGATTTACAATAGGGTTTATCCTTGAGTTATAGCATACTCTCACACCAAGTTTCATCAAAATCAGACAAGAATTGTAGAGTGTTTACGAGCCATTCAAGAACAAGGGCAAGAACTCATACTAATTTTTTTTCGATTTTTCTGATTTTCAATAGGGTTCATCCTTGCGTGATCATAAACGCTCATATAAAGTTTCATCAAAATCCGTTAAGAATTGCGCCCTCTAGAGTGTTTACGAGCAATTGTGGGCATATAAAAATCATTTTGATAAAAAAGAAAAAGACTATACAAATAATAGCATGCCGGCATGTGACACTGCATCAGCCATAACTTCCTGAATTTGGATGCGTTCAGTCGTCTTGCAGCAGCAAAGGGGCCTAGACTACTTTCAACTAGAACATGTTCTACTATAATTGACGCACGATGTCCACATCCATAGATGGCGCATTTTGTCACTTTGGCAACCATATTTTAGGCCTTGCGAAATAAAAATGAAACTGGGACTGAGAGCTAAACAATCATTTTATCTGGCAATTTAAAGGTACGGACATACGGGCAATATATTTTATTGTTAAAATTAAAAATTCATTTATAAAAATTTTACGTATGGGAGCCCTCTAATTACAAAGTCGCGAACTTGACAAGTCCCGGGTTTCAAAGTCGCCAACTTGACAAGTCGCCTGAAATTCAAAGTCGACAACACAATAAAACAGCACAACAATTCGTGGATGGCGGGTCGCCAACTCGACATATTTTTTAGTCGAGTTGCCATTCTTTCGAGTTGTCCCCCTGCCATCTGCGACTTGTCGACTTGGCGACTTGGTGACTTAGCGACTTTGAAATCCAAGTCGCCAGATTTCAAAATCGCCAACTCGACAAGTCGCCGGATTTCAAGATCTCCAAGTCGACATTTCCAAAGTCAACAAGTCGCAGATGGCAGGGGGACAACTAGACAACTTGCACTGTTTTGTTGTGTTGTCGACTTTGAATTTCCGGCGAGTTGGCGACTTGTCGACTTTGAAAAAAGAAGATGGCTGCTATCGGCATTCATAGGTTTTATAATCACAAATGTTTATCCACTGATGTAAATTATCAAAAACATCTATTAAACCATAACCATTTATCGGGCTCCATATGTTATAGGGGTCTGGGGGTAGTTTGTAGTTTGAACAGCCAGACAGGGTTTCTTATGGTTTAATTAATTATGTAACACAAGAAAAATCCTGCAATATACAAATATAACAATTATTTACAATTATGAAATATAACAATAAAAACTCTTACAATTCATCTGTTTGATAAATCCCGTAACATACTGGCCAACAGTAGGCTACACAGAGACAAACTTATCTTATGCTTGAAATAAATATGCAACTAATATACATTTATATACATAAATTATGAAGTAACCTTACCTGAAGTGGGATTAAAAGATGTATTTTACTACTCTCATATATTCCAACTAATATTAAATTCCTGAAACAGGACATTAATTCATATAACTAATTCGACAATCACTAATAATAATGATGTTATTTAAGTAATGAATGTGGATCTTGTTAGTGTTATGGGGAAATAAACGCTGGTTTATCACGTGACAAGATAAATGACCTGGCGAAGTGGGTCATGTACGTCTTGTCACATGATAAACCAGTGTTTATTTCCCCATAACGCTAACAAGATCCACATTCATTCCTTATATTTACAGTGGTCTATCTTTTCTGAATAAAATACTTCAAAATTGTCTATTTTTTTTATTGGAAAAAATATCTGAAACCGTTGTTGCTTCTTCAAGTCACCGATATCTGTCAATCAAGAGCACCGCCCCGCCCCTAACAATATAGTTCTACAAATCAACAGTCTTATTTGATGATAAAATAATCAAATATTTATTTTTATATTTATAAGCCTAGGCCTAATAGTAATAGTATTGAGGCATTAGTTTAGCAGACGACAATTTAGGTCAATCTGGTTTTGTTTATAGTATTCATACGCCCATGTTGACAATGTAAGAACAGTTAAGGGGGCGTGTCTTAAATTTTCAGCGTTTATTGGGTCATAATGCTATTAGGTATGGTTGGGTATATTGAAGAACAATTATTGGTTTTGTAAATATACTAAAATATTACTTTTATATATCATATTAACTCAATTAATTATTGACTATAATTACTAATAATGTTCTTTAATTCTACATATAAAACTTAAACTAATAAAACACTGAAACATACCTATAAGCTATATCCAAATAAATCCAGAACACAGAAAACTTGTCAATTTGAAGAAACTTGACTTCACCATACAGAAGCTAGGTCACTAATGACTCTAGTTGTAACTATGTATCCCAATATCCAAAATAATGTAATGACAATGTGGTAAAAGATCACTGATGAGATTTATAGATTAAAGTTCAAAGTGAAGAAGAAATAAGAGTAAGAGAGATGTGAGAACTAATCAGGACATTAGTAATAATTTTGTGTTTTGCTGTAAAGATAATTCATTCATTCAACACAACATTAAAGGGGCCCAGGCTTGATTTTTAGGGGTCGTTTTGGGCCTTTGTTACATTTAAACAGTCCTCAGAAATATTCAAGCTCTGAGAAAATCGCAAAATACCTTGAAATATGCCTCAAACAAAAAATTGCACTTTTCATTTTTTTTCTGTGCTGTACGCGGCTGGTCTCCAGTCAGTCTGAAAATTGTGCGTCCTGTTGACAAAGTCTACAATTGCAAAAATGCGTAGTAGTCTGTTTATATAGATGACCGCTATTGCACGACGGGAAGGATAACTCTTTGATTATCAAGACAAACTGTTTTCCAATATGGCGGGACGTTCGTAATTTCTTAAGTCATTATGATTTTTCAAACACGGATAATTATGGATACACATGGATTTGAAGGCTCAAATTTCAAAGGTTAGCTCTGTAGACTATTTCTGCTTAGCTAACCAAAAGATTTCATGTTTTTGAGGCTGTCGGATGATTGTCCAAAACAAATAAAGCCTGGGCCGCTTTAAAGCCACATTCTCTCATACTATAACAATTAGCATGATTTAAGTTGAAAGGACACACACATACACACCCTCAAGCAGATACTCCGAGATAAAATATAATGTATATATAGTAATGGCACCAGTCCTGAAATAATAATTTCCTGAATCTACCATGGACGAGAAAATTGCTAAGATTTTTATTTCTTTTGTAAGCTACAACTAGACATCTGTGTTTACATGAGTAAATTTCTTTTGGAGTACAGAGTAATGGCGTTTGATTATTATGGAGGCTTTGGTAGCTGTAGAGTTAAATGTATTCACAAAAGGAATTACATGTAGTTGGTTTGCTGAATATTGAGTTCATTTGGTGTCTCAGTCTGTAGTTGATCAATCCAGTAACTTTTGCGTTGTAGATTTCGATGAAGCTTGGTGTGAGCATTGGCATTGATAAGAATTTTTTACCAGAATTGCTGAAAATTATGAACCTTAGAATATTATGGAGCTCAAATTTGCAAATGTCAACATCTAGGAAATATATTGAAAATGATATGACCTAGTTTTCAAAGTGATAAACTAATTAGGTCACACCTTCCTTAAAGATGATCACAAATATGAAAATTATCAATTTTTGCTATGTTTAAGTACAAATATCTCTGTGAATTTTTTTAAGTAGGACAAATTAAAAATACATACATGTAGACAATATATTAAACATTATTTAACCTTATTTTGAAGGTCATAGATTAAGTGGGTCAACCCTTCAGTAGGCGTTAAAGCGACCTAATTTTGAAAAATTTCAAATTCAAATACATGTATTTCGAAAAAAAACATTTGAAATCCAAAAATTGCTCTTCATACAAATGTGGCCAAAGATCAAATGTATCCATGTGCTAAATTTCAACGAAATCGGTCCATCAATAGTGTCTGAATTAGGACTTCAAAAATTGTAGCCAAACTTCAAATATTGCAGCCAATATGGCAGCATTTGTCGTCATATTTGTGACCTTCAAATAATTTGGAGAAATGTTTTGCAAGATTGTTGGGCTTAATTGGTAATCAAACATTTATTTTGATTTGGTTAGGTTTTGTTATTTACCAATTGCCTGTTCAACTAGATTTGTATTTAGTAATTTCTATTTAAAGATATTAATGTACAGGATTTAACTACATTAATACAAGACAGATATTGCAGAATGCTGATGTTAAAGAGATAATAAGCTTTTAAATTGGTGATTGTAAAGGTTTTTGTGTGGCGAATAAAATTTTTTTGTTTTTTTTGTTTTTTTGGCCCAAACGGAAAAAGATAGACTATTTCGGGCAGTCCTATATACCGAAAAATACCGAAAAGAACCGAAAAAATCCAAAAAAACTCTGAAAAATACCGAAAAGTACCGAAAATACACCAAAAAAATACCAAAAAAAACGAAAAAACTTTTCTGGTGCTAATTACCGAAAAAAACCGAAAAAACCTAAATACCGAAAAAATCCTATATACCGAAAAATCTGACCACTTATAAATTAAACAGGAATTTGACTTCTAGAAAAAATATTTCCCTCAACTGTTTGTTGGTAGATATTCATCAGGACACTGAGTTGCCAATCTCCATTTTATTGGTGTGCGGTGGCTCAGTGGAACGGCATTGGACTATTAGCTGCAATGCGATTTGGTGCCTTGCCCCGCTCTGGACAGAAAAAAATTCTGATGCCAAGGCCCGTGTTTTCTCTCGAGTTATTCTCTGTGGTCGTCCCTCCCGCTTTAAAAACTAATAATATTAGGCGCTCAAACGTCGGAAAAGTTTTAAAGAGACAGAATGGGCCCCGGGGATAGGTGGGATCGCGGGCCCCTAAATGTTTCTGACGATTGGAAGAAGTGGAGATTTGACACAAATTTGTACACACATTACTTTAATAGGATAAACCAAACCAAAAAAATTAGGTCACTTCAGAAAATAAAATCGTTTAGTTTCGAAAAACTGATATTGTCCAAAGACTTTATTTTCAACTAAAAAATTGAGCCGATGTGATCTTTAAAATCATCACCATATTTTTTTTTTTTTTTTTTTGGTCATTTAAGTGAAATGAAAAGAGTTTGTGTATTTTGAATCTTTATATTGTTTTTTTTCGTTTACTTATAATTGAAAACATTAAAATTATTAAAAAATAAAAGGTATATTGAAAGATTAGTACAGTTATCTACAACCCCTCCCTTCCCCGAAATCAAATATAGACCCAACTTTCGTTCGTGTTTTATTAGTTTCGTTTCAAATGTTTTATTAGCTGTCAGTTTTGTAAGTAACCACTAGATAGCTAATAAAACATTGGGTACGAAACTTATAACACACAAAAGAGAATGTTGGGTCTATATTTTAATTAGACTTCAGCAACGATAGAAATCACTAGTTATATACGGTGGGTTCATTATACAGACTCCAGACTCCAGACTCCAAACCCGGTCAAGGTCAAAGCCTCGTTGTAGCAATCAAGGGTCATGGAAAGTGAATAATGTGAATGGGACGTTTCGTACTCTACGTGGTATTTATTAGTGTGTCTAGTATCTTCATGGAATAACAAAGCTTTCTCAAGAATAATAAATACTATTTTCACAATTTTGTATTGAAATAAATAATAGGCTAAATACCAATAAATATGTTAATCATATTGTAACAAATTTAGAAGTTGTTGAAAAGAAAATATTATTATAGAATTAACTGTTGTCTGAACAAGTAAGAGTAACATCCCTTCCCCTTTCTTCCATGCCTTTTCAATTTCACCAACAATGTCGCTTAGCAAATTTCTTTCCTCGGAAGAAATATTCCAGACTTTGATATTAAATGTCAATTATGAGGCAGCATGCTCCAACCCACCTGTGAATCCGTCGTCAAGTAGCCAAAGCGACAAACGAAGACTGGAAACACACCTCTTCATCCTGGACTAACGTCGCCGTGAAATATCGCCTCTTTCAACGCGATCCTGATGATGAGGAAAAATGGATAAACACAGCCACAACTACTGGCAAAATGAAAGCAAATGATTGTAATGGAACTGGCTACGTCATTAAATTGACATATTACAAACATGGAAACCCAAAATATGTCGATGTGAAGCGGCTAATTGCAGAGGTGCAAAGCTTTAACAACTATATATTCGGTAAGTTGACTATACTGTCTATAGGCCTATGTTTTTTTTCATACACAACCATTTCCATTCCCTTGCTTCATTATAGCCTACTTTTTGCCTTCTTCATTAATGTTGATTACTGTATGAAGACCGGTGGTTATAATTAGGTTTCTGTTAAACAAATTACAATAGAAGAAGGCTATTTTAAGGCCTAACAAGAAGAAATTTTCATACCACCCTACTAGTGCAAGTTAAATCGTATTAAGTTCACAAATATATTTATTTAACAAATTTTGACATGTTGACAAACCAATACTCCTGATCCTATCGTTATGAATTAGATCTATGGTTGAAAATGAAAGATACTATTTAGGCTACCTGTATTGATCTGAAGCCACTCGATCTGGGACTGGGTTTGTCAACTCTGCTGCCCTATTGGAGAGTCCATATAGCTAATTTTTTTTTTTTTTCTTGGTATATGTGTTATTACTTATTAATTACTAATTCATAAACTTTTTGTTTTTCTTCAGAGGACACCAACTATGCATTTATACAATACTACTTCCCGGAAGAAAACACTACTCTGTCTCCAAGGAAGTCTGTGAAGAAAAAGATTAAAGTAGCTGATGCTATACTTCTAGGCCCTGCAGTTGATTGGACAGCTACTTTAATCTTTTTCTTCACAGAAGGTGCTGTTGGAACAAATGGTTTACCATTTCTCTTCCTTGGAGACAGAGTAGTGTTTTCTTCCGGGAAGTAGTATTGTATAAATGCATAGTTGGTGTCCTCTGAAGAAAAACAAAAAGTTTATGAATTAGTAATTAATAAGTAATAACACATATACCAAGAAAACAAAAAAACCCCAAAAATTAGCTATGTGGACTCTCCAAAAGGGCAGCAGAGTTGACAAACCCAGTCGCAGATCGAGTGGCTTCAGGTGTCCCGGAATCATCAATACAGGTAGCCTAAATAGTATCTTTCATTTTCAACCATAGATCTAATTCATAAAGATAAGATCAGGAGTATTGGTTTGTCAACATGTCAAAATTTGTTACATAAATATATTTGTGAACTTAAAGGGAAACTATCTTCTATTTAATCGATGATTCATCTAATAGATTGTGTTTTCCTCATCTCAACCCACCAAGCAAAAAAAAATTTCGATGTGTGTAACTCGAGTTATTCCCTTTAATTCACACAGGATATGACGTCAATAGTGGTGTAGTCGCATATACCCAGACGTAAATGATAACTGTGCGCAAATCAGACTGGTTATTTACGTCTGGGTATTTGCGACTAGACCAGAATTGACGTGTGAACTAAACGGCATAAACTTTTGCTGGATGGGTTCACTCTGCCTACAGAAATCTGCCATTTTTCAAAGCACAAATCTCTGTGGCAGTTATCTGGTAAACATTAGGGCGGGGCTTAAAACCGGAAAGGACTACTTTCATAAACAGAAAGCGAACGTCATGGGCGCATGAACTTGTGGGCGGAGTTACGTTTGCTTTTAATGACACTTATCAAGAACTATTTTGTGATTCGGTCGAACCATGTCTGGTGCTGTTTAAGTGCTGCTTTACTTCATTAGTGCACTTTGTTTTAATAGGCACCCGACATTAAAGAGCTTTATATTGATATTTGGTTAGTTTTAAAGTCTTTAGCCTAGTTTCGACTCTTACAGTGCAGCATATTTATGCCCATAAATATGTCGGTTAATTGCCTCCGTGGCTATGTCTGCGAGGTTAACCGGAGCTAGTCTGACACGTAGAGTGGATTGAGATGAGAAAAACACAATATATTAGATGAATTGTCGATTAAATAGAGGATAGTTTCCCTTTAATACGATTTAACTTGCACTAGTAGGGTGGTATGAAAATTTCTTCTTGTTAGGCCTTAAAATAGCCTTCTTCTATAGTAATTTGTTTAACAGAAACTTAATTATAACCACCGGTCTTCATACAGTAATCAACATTAATGGAGAAGGCAAAAAGTAGGCTATAATGAAGCAAGGGAATGGAAATGGTTGTGTATGAAAAAAAAACATAGGCCTATAGACAGTATAGTCAACTTACCGAATATATAGTTGTTAAAGCTTTGCACCTCTGCAATTAGCCGCTTCACATTGACATATTTTGGGTTTCCATGTTTGTAATATGTCAATTTAATGACGTAGCCAGTTCCATTACAATCATTTGCTTTCATTTTGCCAGTAGTTGTGGCTGTGTTTATCCATTTTTCCTCATCATCAGGATCGCGTTGAAAGAGGCGATATTTCACGGCGACGTTAGTCCAGGATGAAGAGGTGTGTTTCCAGTCTTCGTTTGTCGCTTTGTCTACGACGTATTGGCTACTTGACGACGGATTCACAGGTGGGTTGGAGCATGCTGCCTCATAATTGACATTTAATATCAAAGTCTGGAATATTTCTTCCGAGGAAAGAAATTTGCTAAGCGACATTGTTGGTGAAATTGAAAAGGCGTGGAAGAAAGGGGAAGGGATGTTACTCTTACTTGTTCAGACAACAGTTAATTCTATAATAATATTTTCTTTTCAACAACTTCTAAATTTGTTACAATATGATTAACATATTTATTGGTATTTAGCCTATTATTTATTTCAATACAAAATTGTGAAAATAGTATTTATTATTCTTGAGAAAGCTTTGTTATTCCATGAAGATACTAGACACACTAATAAATACCACGTAGAGTACGAAACGTCCCATTCACATTATTCACTTTCCATGACCCTTGATTGCTACAACGAGGCTTTGACCTTGACCGGGTCTGGAGTCTGGAGTCTGGAGTCTGTATAATGAACCCACCGTAGTTATATACATCAGTCGTATTGAAAGTTCAGCAGCTTTACCCTTTGTGCTTCCTTGCTGCGTCTGTGGAACGCTCACCGTTCATTTCTACAGTGTTACAGCCGAGGAATAGATGGGGAGAAGCAGAGTCACCCGAGGTTTGCCGATTGGGGGATTTCAGGGTTTTTTCGGAAATAAGTGTCATTTTTTTCGGTATATAGCATTTTTTCGGTATTTAGGTTTTTTCGGTTTTTTTCGGCAATTAGTATCAGAAAAGTTTTTTCGGTGTTTTTTGGTATTTTTTCGGAGTATTTTCAGTATTTTTCGTTACTTTTCGGAGTTTTTTCGGTATTTTTCGGAGTTTTTCCGGTATATAGGACAGCCGACTATTTCTGTTTTCACCAATGTTTTTTATATGGGCTGGAATCAAAAATGAATATCTAACATGAAATTTTCGCTAACCCGAAAGTAACTAATTGCATAGTATGCAAATAAGATTTCAAGCTAGCTCGGGCCCTAATAGTCGCATCAGTCTGAAATCTACAAGATATAGATAGATAGGCAGCGCAATTAAAACTACATCATCAAAATTTTTTGATCACTTCCGGTTTGGGCGTGGGGACTTCCGGTTTTTTCTTCTCATGTCGGGCGATCCTGCTTCCCATGTAATTCAAGATTCTAAACAAAAACAGTATATTTTAGCTATACTAAATGATTTTAATCCCCTGAGATGCAGAAAAATTAAATTGAATGTTGCGCATGCGCAATTTACAAAAAATGGCAAATTTTCTTAAAAATTTAATAAGTCCGCCAATTATTAACCGATTTTTATGATTTTGGTGTCTATCGAAAGACCCGTTCGAAGTTTTTGAAAATTTAAAACTCTATATCTTGTGACCTTGACCTTCAATGACCTTGACATTTGAGATGTAGAATGTCCTTGACCTCAGCTGTCTATAGATGTGCTGATATTGCATGACAAATATTAACTTCCGGTTTTATAGCCCACCGAAATCTGACTATTTTGCAATTTTGGACAGTTATGTTACACTTTCGGGCTCTAATGTTCGGATCGATCTGAAATTTACAGGATATAGATAGATACGCAACACAATTAAAAATATCTCATCAAAATTATTTGATCACTTCCGGTTTGGGCGTGGGGACTTCCGTTTTTTTTATCTCATTTCAGGCGACCCTACATCCCGTGTAAATCAAGAATGTAAGCAAAAACAGTATATATTAGCTATACAAAATAATTTGCATCCCTAGAGAAGATTGCTAGTTGCGCATGCGCCATTTTTCCGAGAATGGCAAATTTTCTTTAAAATTTAATTAGTCCGTCATTTATTATCCGATTTGTATGATTTTGGTATCTATCAAAACCTTGTCCTTATCTAAAGGATGTTTGAAACAGAATTTTGATTTTCGAACTTAAATTTATTTTATGTTTGTTTGAATTTTTTGAAAATTTGAAATTCTATATCTTGTGACCTTCACTTTCAATGACCTTGAAATTTTCCATATAGAATGACCTTGACCTCAGCTGTCTATAGATATGACAATATTGAATGAAAAATATCAACTTCTGGGTTTTATAGCCAACTGAATTCTGACATTTTTGTAACTTTGAACGGCAATACCACATTTCCTTATGAACACATTGACTTGAGATTTTCTGTTTTATAATAGCCTCAAAACTCTTCAATAAAGGATATATGCCAAAAGTGCAGAAGCATATTTTAAAAAAGCAAAATGAAATTTTACAACTCCAGTACTAACATAAAATATATTCATCCCACATCAATGTGCTATACATCATTGGACTCCAAATTAAATTGTTTCTTAAATGATATGCGACATAGTCGTTTTACCATGAAAATTCAAAGCATTCATTTTAGATAAATTAACAAAATAAATACCAATTTTGGGTTTTTTAAATCTGTTTCAAATTGATCAGTCAGGGTGTTAAAGCCTGTTATATAACATGTCAATAAAACTGGTGGTTTAAATTTTCACACCTACTTGTCAAATCACTGAGCTGAGGAAAAAATTAATCTGATTATGTAATTTCTTAACACCCGAAATTTTATTTTATTTTTTTTGGCAAAATATTTCCATTCAAATTCAAAACATACATCAAGTTAAAGAAGTAAATTTGCTTGTCATTGATCAGTTCGAATTTTGTTCGTATCTTATTCAGTCATGCGAAGAGTAGCAGACATATAACTTATAAAACACAGATGAACTATTGACCACATTAGTCACGGTTCAACGCACACAGGTGGCCAAAGAGTAAATTAATCTAATGATATATAATCTGATAAGCCTAATAAAATTTATTTATATTTTTGTAAAATTTTTGCATACAAATTCAAAAAATATCTCTTTTTAAAGCTGTGAATTAGCAAATTATCACATAGCTTGAATTTTCTCTCTATGTTAATTACAACCAAAGTTACAAAATAATGTTTAAATTTGAATATAGAGAGTTTAAATTTCATGACAAATTGTCATCTTACTACCTACTTAAATTTTGGTTTGGAATTTATGTAAATATCCTACCGAAATCTTAGACATGTACAAAAATCTAATAAGGAACTGATAGTGGAAACTTATAGTAGAAAAAATTGCCTATATGGCGGAAAGATTACGCTTACAATTGTAGGCTGAAAAGTACCGGAATTGAAAGCTAGCAGGTGAGAAGTTTCAAAATGTTCGAAATCCATGGGATAACGCATATTTGCCACGCTCGGAGCTGTTCACAGTTCTAGTTTTTTTTTGTTACTATTTTATTTTGTCTAATATTTTAAATTAAAATCAATAAATTCCAATACCTGGGGGCCGCCATCTTTGTTAGGAAAGTCACATGGCATGACGTCACGTTGTAGATAGAATATCAAATGGGCGGAATGTCAAGCTCTGGTATGCCTTAACAATCAGTAGAGAAATAAAGACGTAAGCTAATAACGAATACCAGATCCCACTAAGAATCTACAAAAGAGCTCAACAAAATCGGTACAGGTTCGACAGTGGATACGTTTCATTTCTCAAAAAACAAAGTCGTGTGTGAAAAACATTTTTAACCAGCCAACAAGTAGGTAAACAAACCGCTTTGGTGGGATTGCACCCGGTGGTAATTAGCTGAAAAACACAGATTTTCCTAACGTTTGCATCCACAGGAAACTACTCACAAAGGGTGGACGTATTGGCCGTCTACAAAAACTAAAAAAAAAAGCCAAATGCAAAATGTCCTCGCTGAGTCAATAATATAAATAAAACATAGATGAAATAAGCCAAGGCCGCCAGCGGCTAAAACTATTTTCTATACCTTGCATATTCACAGTCTTAAAGCCATCAATGGCGGCCTCCATAAATTGACAATTTCAGCCGAAAATCGCGTAATATTTAATTTTGACGGTGGATAAATGTCAATTTATAGTTTGGACGTAATTATAACATGTCTGTTTACCGGAAAATTGTATAATTGACATAAAGCTTATTATTCCTTTAATTGCAAAATGTTACTGAACTAATGTCATATTTGAATGACAAATATTAAATTTAGCATACAACTAGACTCTGCATTTAAACAATAGGTCTTCCATACAATACATTAATACATGATGTTTGTGAAGTCTGATGTTCAATTTGTTTCATAAATAGTCAATATGATTCGAAATAATTTACTTTATAGGGTGGTAGTAACATAAGAGAATCTAATAGAATACTTTTTACAAATAAGACAGATGAAATTGTATTTGAATGTAAGGCAGCAGAACGTGGTGACCATGGAAAATATAGCTTACTTTTACAAAATGAAAAAGGATTGGACAGTTGCACATGTAATGTAGTAGTAGTTGGTAAGTACATTTAAGTTGTGGTGTTTGTAAGTATTTTTATTACATACATGTGTAATCCTACTATACTAATACCAGGAGAATCATGCCATGTTATAATGGGTGGGTTTCAAAAGCCTACCGCCAACCGCTGCCAACCGGCCTACCGGAAGGAAAAAAATGCGCCAAAATAGATATGTTAAATTTAAGGATCGTAGATTTTCATACAATAAAACGAAACTATTCAATTTGATGGAACTTTTGTTGATGTCAAAATTATGGAATCAAAATTATTTTAAAAATGAAACGAAAAAAATAAATATTTTCTTTTCGTGTTTAGCGATGTTTTTCTTCACATTAACTGATACAATCCATGCCAAAAAAGCAATAATCTAATTTGTATTCAAATGGGACACACAATTAACCGTAAAAGTACCCTTAAATCTTGTTATACGCCCACATGAAATGGGGGGCGTATATTGTCGTCACCCACATCCGTCCGTCCGTCCGTCCATCCATCCGTCCGTCCACAATTGCTCGTAAACACTCTACACGGTGTAATTCTTGACGGATTTAGATGAAACTTAATATGAGTGTTTATGATCACGCAAGGATGAACCCTATTGAAAATCAGCGAAATCGGAAAAAAATTAGTATGAGTTTGTGCCCTTGTTCTTGAATGGCTCGTAAACACTCTACAAAGTGCAATTCTTGACCGATTTTGATGAAACTTGGTGTGAGAGTATGTTATAACTCAAGGATAAACCCTATCGAAAATCAGCGAAATCGAAAAACATTTAGTATGAGTTATTGCCCTTGTTCTTGAAAACGCGTTCAATTTTAGCTTGTAAACACTCTTGAGAGAACAATTCTTAATGGATTTTGATGAAACTTGGCTTGAGTATTTGTTATCACCCAAGGATGAAACCTATTGTAAACCAGTAAAATCGAAAAAAATTTAATATCAGTTATTGCCCTTGTTTTTGAAAACGCGTTCAATTTTTAGCTTGTAAACACTCTACAAAGCACAGTTATTGACCGATTTTGACGATACTTGCTGAAATTGTTTAATATCACCCAAGAATGAACCCTTTTGAAAATAGCACATATCGAAATATATTTAATAGGAATTATTGCCCTTGTTCTATAAAATGTGTTGGATTTTTGCCTTGTAAACACTCTACATGGCACGATTCTTGATGGATTTCTATGAAACTTGGTGTGAGAGTGTGTTATAACTACAAGTCACAATTCTTGAGCGATTTTGACATAACTTGGCATGAGTATTTGTAATCACCTAAGGATGAACCCTATTGAAATTCAGTTAAATCGAAAAATATTTAGTATCAGTTATTGCCCTTGTGTTTGAAAATGCGTTCAATTTTAGCTTGTAAGCACTCTAGAAAGAATAATTCTTAATGGATTTTGATAAAACTTGGCTTGAGTATTTGTTTTTACCCAACGATGAACCTTATTGAAAATCAAATAAATCGAAATATATTTAGTGTCAGTTATTGCCCTTGTGTTTGAAAACGGGTTTAACTTTTTGGCTAATAAACACTCTAGAAGGTACAATTCATGACCAATGTTGACAAAACTCACTGAAATTGTTGGATATCGCAAGGGATGAGCCTAATTGAAAATTAAAAATATCAAAATATATCTAATATGAATTATTGCCCTTGTTCTTTTAAACGCGTTCAATTTTTGTCTCGTAAACACTCTACATGGCACAATTCTTGATGGATTTCTATGAAACTTGGTGTGAGAGTGTGTTATAACTCAAGGATGAACCCTATTGAAAATCAGCGAAATCGAAAAAAAATTTGGTATGAGTTACTGCCCTTGTTTTTGAAAACGCATTCAATTTTAGCTTGTAAACACTCTAGAAAGAACTATTCTGAATGGATTTTGATTAACTTTGGCTTGAGTATTTGTTTTTACCCAAGGATGAACCCTATTATAAATCAAATAAATAGAAATATATTTAGTGTCAGTTATAGCCCTTGTTCTTGAAAACGCGTTCAATTTTAGCTTGTAAACACTCTAGAAAGAACAATTTTTAATGGATTTTGATGTAACTTGGCTGGAGTATTTGTTGTCTCCCAAGGATGAACTCTATTGAAAATCGAAAAATATTTAGTACAAGTTATTGACCTTGTTTTTGAAAACGCGTTCAATTTACTTCGTTAACACTCTAGAAAGAACAATTTTGAATGGATTTTGATGAAACTTGGCTTTAGTATTTGTTTTCTCACAAGGATAAACCCTATTGAAAATCAGATAAATTGAAAAATATTTAGTGTCAGTTATTGCGCCTGTTTTCAAAAACGCTTTCAACTTTTGGCTTGTGAACACTCTAAACATTCCTTTTTTGACAAAACTCGCTGAAATTGTTTAATATCAACCAAGGATGAGCCTTATTAAGAATTAAAAATATCAAAATATTATTAAGGGTGAACCCTATTGCAAATCATAAAAATACTCAAAAATATTTAATGAGTTGTTATTAGGTACAATTCTTGACAGTTTTTAATGAAACTAGAGACCCTAGAAAAAAATAGGTTGGAAGGTTGAATATTTCATTCCACTTATTGTAACCTTACTGAAAAGTTTTTATTTGAAATAAATGCTGCCAGTGGGCGTATATTACCTTGCCTGGCAAGCTATCTTTTAAATGATCACGACAGGAAGGTCGTTTGTTTCAGAGTTACTTCCCTTAATTTATTTATTTATCGTCGTCGGCATCATGGATGATCAACAAGACCAAGGGATCTTTCTTCCACATTTTATAATTTTTTTAAAGTTAATCCTTGATGTAGACTAAATAATTCTGCGAATGCTCCTCCTGTTAATCCAACCAAATCAGCAGTATATTTAGTTAATAAAACGCTTCACCAAGACTGGAAGCACACTTCCAGCACTTCGAAAAATCAGGTTTCCAGACACAGAACATTTAGGCCTAAAGAAAAAGATGGAACTGATGTGAAGAAAAACATCGCTGAAAGAAAATATTTATTTTTTTCGTTTCATTTTTAAAATAATTTTGATTCCATAATTTTGACGTCAACAAAAGTTTCGTCAAATTGAATAGTTTCGTTTTATTGTATGAAAATCGATCCTTAAATTTAACAGTATCTATTTTGGCGCATTTTTTTCCTTCCGGTAGGCCGGTTGGCAGCGGTTGGCGGTAGGCTTTTGAAACCCACCCTGTTATAATTGAATCAATATGCCACATGTTGAAATAATAATGTGTTCGTATATTGAATTACCCCTGTTCGTTTGTCCGGACAACTTTTAAATTGGCAATTTTTTGATTAAATGTTTTTTTAGTTATTGCCCTTGACTTGGTCCAAATGCGTTAAAATTGGCTTGTGAATGTTGTGTTCTGCTAAAAGGGTTTTAATAATAGATAAAACTATATTCATAGGACACGATAGGTACTTTTATTAGCTATCATACAAGAGAGTCTATTCTATTAAGATGGACGCTGACATGTCTCTTTTCGTCACTAAGTCACGTGACTTCCTAGTGGAATTTACTGTAAGCTTACTAAAAGTTGATACACTACAGTGAACGCTATCGAGGCTTCAGTTTTCATCAGATTTGAATGAAACTTGCTAGTGTGATCATTTATATTGATCTCAGACAAGTTCGAAATAGGCGATTTTTCGGGTTTTTAGTTATTGCACTTGACTTAGTCAAAACGCGTCAAAATTGGCTTGTGAGCATGATAGAGATTACAATTTCCATTGGATTTGAATGAAATTTTGTGTTATCATTTGTATATTGAGATATTGCCCTTGACTTAATCAAAACGTGTCAAAATAGACATGTGAACACGATAAAGACAACAGTTTTCATTTATTTTGAATGAAAGTCAGTGTGAAGATTTATATTGAGATGTTGGATAAGTTAAATAGTGACAACAATTTGGTGAACAGTTTTTGAGTTATTGCCCTTGACTTGTGAATGCAATAGACAATACAGTTTTCATCTGATTTGAATGAAATTTGGTGTGATCATTTATATTGATGAGATCTTGAACAAGAGTTCAATATTGACCATTTTTCTATGAAATGTTTTGAGTTATAGCCCTTGAGTTAGTCCAAACACATGAAATTTAGCTAGTAAATGCAAAAGAGACTAGGTTTCTTCTGATTTGAATGAAATTTAGTCATTTATTTTGATGAGAACTTGAAATAGACCTAAATTATGTTAGAGTTTTTGCCTGTGTTAAAACAGAAAATATATTTAAAGTGGGCGTATCTTGCTAGGAAACCGGTTGTTATCATCTATCTGGCTTATCGATTTTCAAGCCTCAGTACCAGCTGAAAAAAGTGCAAAACACAATAATTTATTATTAAACCATCCAAACATCAATGGGCTATAATTTCCACATGCAATACCGTTATTACCACAAATCAAGAAAATGAAGTTTACAAGTTGAGCAGTGTAGGCTATAGGGAACTCCCTATGATGTCATCTTATAACAATCCATAGGGAATCCCTTATCAAAGAACGCAATGCAGGTCAAACCAGATCAAATTTAGAAATCAAACAAAATGAATCATTGTTTTGTTTGATCTAGGCCTATTTCTGTCAAAATAAAATAAAATTACCATAAAAAAAAAAACATCAAATGCAGCCTTATTGCACAAAGGTTATGGTACCTTGTAGTTAGTACTCCAATCAAAGCAGTAAAATAAATATGTATGCAAAATTTTCCTTGTTTTTATACGCCCACATGGAAATGTGGACGTATATTGCCGTCGCCCCCGTCCGTCCGTCCTTCCACATTTGTTGTATCCACGATAGAGGCTACAGTTTTTATCCGATCTTAATGAAACTTGGTATACATGTATATTTCGATGATATCTCGGTCAAGTTCAAAAATGGAAATTATCGCATGAACGGTTTTTGAGTTATTGCCCTTGACTTAGTAAAAATGTGTCAAATTTGGGTTGTATCCACGATAGAGGCTACAGTTTTTATCCGATCTTAATGAAACTTGGTATACATGTATATATTGATGATATCTCGGTCAAGTTCGAAAATGGAAATTATCGCATGAACGTTTTTTTAGTTATTGCCCTTGACTTAGTAAAAACGCGTCAAATTTGGGTTGTATCCACAATAGAGGCAACAGTTTTTATCCGATCTTAATGAAACTTGGTATACATGTATATATTGATGATATCTCGGTCAAGTTCTAAAATGGAAATTATCGCATGAATGGGTTTTTGAGTTATTGCCCTTGACTTAGTAAAAACGCGTTAAATTTGGGTTGTATCCACAATAGAGGGTACAGTTTTCATCCGATCTTAATGAAACTTGGTATTCATGTATATATTGATGATATCTCGGTCAAGTTCGAAAATAGAAATAATTGCATGATACGTTTTTGAGTTATTGTCCTTGACTTAGTAAAAATGTGTCAGATTCGGGTTGTATCCACAATTGAAGCTACAGTTTTTATCCGATCTTAATGAAACTTGGTATACCTGTATACATTGATGATATCTTGTTCAAGTTCGAAAATGGATATTATCGCATGAACGGTTTTTGAGTTATGGCCTTGACTTAGGAATATCTTGTCAAAATTTTAGTTACGATGCAATAAATCCTCCAATTTTCAGAGGATGTTGATGAAACTTGGTGTGAGCATTGGAATTGATTAGGCCTCAGTCAAGTTTGAATTTGACAGTTTTTCAATGAATTGTTTTAAGTTATTGCCCTTGACTTAGTAAAATTGCGTCAAAATTCTATTGTGGTTGCAATAAGAAGCTTTAATTTTCAAAGGATTTTGATGGAACTTGGTGTAAGCATCAGAATTGATAAGACATTAGTCAAGTTTGAATTTCTGACTTTTTTTAACCAATGGGTTTTGGGTTATTGACCTTGACTTAGTAAAATTGCGTCAAAAATATTTGTGGGTGCAAAATAAGCTACAATTTTTTATACGCCCAAAATGTATTTTGGTCGTATATTGTGATCACCCCTGTCTGTCTGTCTGTGTGTGTGTGTGTGTGTATGTGTGTGTGTGTGTCTGTTCACATTTTTCTTGTACTCACTCTACAGTCTACAAATCTCAATGGATCTTTTTTATTTTTGTTATATGGGTTAATAACATTACAAAGAGGATCCCTATTGATTTTGGTGCTGATCGGACAATTTTTGGCCGAGATATAGCATAAAACTTCAGGGTAACAGTCTTGTACTTATTTTCCAGTCGACAATATTGACAATTCGACAGACCTCCCCTTTTTCGACGTCACAACCAATCCGAACGCGTGAATTCAATAAACCCGCGAATTGTAGTCTCTGTCACCCAGACTAATTACATAGATATCAGAAGGACTGGATTGTCGAGTTTAACCTCGGTCTAAAATTTAATAAATTATGTCGATCTTGTCACTTCTACAGCTTAAATTTCTTTCTTTTTTTATTTCACGAAGGTTTGTGTTTGTGTTATTATATTATCAAAGTATGCAGTGCATTCGTCAAACAATGTTATTATGACATGTAAAATAGTGAGTTGAGTCAATATGTTGACGACAGTCTTCTCGACTGACTTTCCAAAGAAAATCTCCTATTAAGTAGGTCAAATTCTGAAATGGATGTCCTACGCTACATTATGTTGGAGGGCCATATCCTCATACTGACAAAATATTCAAATACCGGTAGGCCTCATAAAGGTTTTATCTTACTAAAATTTATTTGATTCGTCCCGATATCAATAGCTTAAATCAGATATCGCTTGTAAACGTTGGCTTTTGTAGACCTAAGTTTTATTTAGTTTTAACTTCAGAACACTTGACATCTGCCGAAGACCGGCTTGAAATTGTGAATGTATCTTTTATAACAGAAGCAAACCTTTTGTGAAAGTCGTGTATCAATCAATAATTCCTGCGATAAATTTCCCGGTAAACTAGCATGACTTACTGCTAATCGCCATCATGTTATTTCTGTAACGTTGGTTAGATATGGTGTCATTAAAATATTTGGCATGTGGGTTATTGGGGACTTAAAGTCGATCTGATCTGATTTTTGTGTTGTAGGATACTTTTAACCGAGATATATCGTTAAACGTAGAAAAATCTTTAACATATGTATCTGTAGTATGGCTGCCATTTGGGCGTATTTCAATGCATCGCATTGCTATCTTTAATAGATTTGATGAAACTTGGTAAGATTATTGAAATAGATAAGATGGTGGTCAAGTTCTAATTTGACAATTTTCCAAGAACAGTTTTTGAGTTTTTGCCCTTAACTTCAATATTAATTCAGTGAATGTTTTTTGAGTTATTGCTCTATTTATTTTTCAAATTCAATGCTGCCAGTGGGCGTATGTTACCTTGCCTGGCAAGCTATCTTTTAAGATGCTGTTGATTTTAAGCTTGTAAACACTCTAAAACGGCACAATTGTTTACAGATTTTGATGAAACTTTCTGAAATAGTTAAAGGATGTTCCTGTAGGAACCAGTATTCCTCTTATATATTTCTGATTCCGAAGAATTCCTAACTATTTTTTCAAACTAACTACACAAACAATACTCTCTTACAAGAGGTTACGCCTAGGTACATACCTGCGTCTGTGCTTTCATAACATTACTTAACCGAAATTTTACATCCCACAATTCCACGGATGAACCCTATTAAAAATAAAAAATATCACAAAATATTCAACATGAATTATTGCCCTTGTAATTTTTACACAACTTTATTGTTCCTTATCACCTCATAAAGTCTCAAAGAAGTGTTTGAAGGTTGAATATTTCAAGTATATTACCTTGCCTGGCTAGCTATCTTATTTTTATTTGATAGGTATTAACTACATTTATTTCTCTTGACAGATGTACCTTCTAAACCAGAGGGACCAATTGATGTTAGTAAGGTAACACCAGATTCTTGTTTCTTATCATGGAATCCACCAAAGGTATGAATTGACTCTTAGAGTATTAAATATTCTTAAAAAAAATCCTCTATTTGATTATCAAATAAGCAAGGGTACTGAGTTTTTTTTATATGCCCACATGAATATGTGGACGTAAATTGTTGTCGCCCCTGTCCGTCTGTCTGTCCGTCAACATTTGTTGTAGACACTATAGACGCTTCAATTTTCTATGGATTTTAATGAAACTTGGCATGAGCATTGGTATTGATAAGACAGCAGTCAAGTTTGATTTGGACGATTTTTCGATAAACGGTTTTTGAGTCATTGCCCTTGTCTCTATATTTGTTGTAGACACAATAGAAGCTACAATTTTCAATGGATTTTAATGAAACTCACGTCAAAATTTATCGTTGATGCAATAGAAGCTACAATTTTCAATTCATTTAAATGAAACTTGGTATGAGCATTGGAATTGATAAGGCGGTGGTCAGGTTCAAATTTGACAATTTTTCGATGAATAGTTTATGAGTAATTGCCCTTGACTAAGTAAAATTATGTAAAAATTTATTTTCTGTAGACACTATAGAAGCTACAATTATCTATGGATTTTAATGAAACTTGGTATGAGCATTTAAATTTATAAGACGGTGGTCAAGTTCGATTTGGATGATTTTTCGTTAAAAGGTTTTTAGTTATTGCCTCTGCCTCTATATTTGTTGTAGACAAAATAGAAGCTACAATTTTCAATAGATTTAAATGAAAGTTGGTGTGAGCATTGGAATTGATAAGACGAAGGTCAAGTTCAAATTTGAAGATTTTTCGATGAACAGTTTTTGAGCCATTGCCGTTGACTTAGTAAGATTGCGTCAAAATTTTATTGTGGGAGCAATAGAAGCTACAATTTCAATGGATTTTGATGAAACTTGGTGTGAGCATTGGAATTGATAAGACAACAGTCGAGTTCCAATTTGGCAATTTTTTTGATGAACATTTTTTGAGTTGTTGCCCTTGACGTAGTAAAATCTTGTGAGCATTGGAATTGATTAGACCTCAGTCAAGTTTGAATTTGACAGTTTTTCAGTGAACTGTTTTGAGTTATTCCCCTTGACTTCATGAAATTGCGGCAAAATGCTATTGTGGTTTCAATAAGAAGCTTTAATTTTCAAAGGATTTTGATGGAACTAGGTGTAAGCATCAGAATAGATAAGACATTAGTCAAGTTTGAATTTCCGACTTTTTTTAACGAATTGTTTTTGAGTTATTGCCCTTGACTTAGGAAAATTGCGTCAAAAATATTTGTGGGTGCAAAATAAGCTACGATTTTGTAATAGATTTGATGAAACTTGGCATGAGTATTGAAATAGATAAGATGGTGGTCAAGTTTTAATTTGAACAGTTTTTGAGTTTTTGCCTTTTTTTGAATCATTGCTCTATTTATTTTTCAAACTCAATGCTCCAGTGGGCGTATGTTACCTTGCCTGCAAGCTATCTTAGCAGTGTTTAAAATAACAACAATTTTGCCCCTTAGCTGGTAATAATGAACAAGTGTTAATTAATAAGTATTTTACACCTTTGTTTTAACTGTTTATTATATGCCTACATGACTATGTGGACATATATTGTCTTCGCCCCTGTCCCTCAGTCTGTCGGTCAGCCAACATTTGTTGTAAACACAATAGAAGCAACAATTTTTATACGCCCACAGCAAATGGTGGGCATATTTTGTAGTCACCCACGTCCGTCCGTCCGTCCGTCCACAATTGCTTGTAAACACTCTACAAGGTGCAATTCTTGACGGATTTAATGGAAACTTTATATGAGTGTTTATGATCACTCAAGGATGAACCCTATTTAAAATCAGCAAAATCGGAAAAAATTTAGTGTGAGTTTTTGCCCTTGTTCTTGAATGGCTCGTAAACACTCTACAATGTGCAATTCTTGCCTGATTTTGATGAAGCTTTGGGGTGAGAGTATGTTATAACTCAAGGATAAACCCTATTTAAAATCAGCAAAATCAAAAAACATTTAGTCGTTATCACCTAAGGATGAAGCCTATTTTGAAATATATTTGGTACAAATTATTGCCCTTGCTTTATAAAATGTGTTTAATTTTTACCTTGTAAACACTATACAAGTCACAATTCTTGAGCAATTTTGACGTAACTTGGCATGAGTATTTGTAATCACCTAATGATGAACCATATTGAAAATTGAAAAATATTTAGTACTAGTTATTGCCTTTTTTTGGAAAACTCAGCAAAATTTTTAGCTTGTAACCCCTCTAGAAGGCACAATGATTTACAGATTTTGACAAAATTTGCGGAAATTGTTAATTATTACTCAAGGATGAACACTATTGAAAACAAGAAATATCACAAAATATTTGATTGCCCTTGTTCCTTCAAATGATTTCGATTTTTTGGCTCATAAACACTCTGCAAGTCACATTTCTTGACTGATTTAAATGGAACTTGGGATGAGTATGTGGAATCACCTAAGGATGAACCCTATTGAAAATCAGATAAATCTTAAAATATTTAATACCGGTATCTATTATTGCTCTGTTTTTGAAAAGAAGTATATGTATATTTTATTTTTTATTCAAAATCAATCAATATATTACCTTGCCTGGCGAGCTAGATTTGATGAAACTTGGTATGAGTATTGAAATAGATAAGATGGTGGTCAAGTTTGAGTTTGAGGATTTGCCATGAACAGTTTTTGGATTTTTGCCCTTTGACCTCAATATTCAGTGAATGTTTTTTGAGTTATTGCTCAATTAATTATTCAAATTCAATGCTGCCAGTGGGCGTATGTTACCTTGCCCGGCAAGCTATCTTTAGTTATTGCCCTTGACTTAGTAAAATTGGGTCAAAATTTTATTGTGGATGCAGCAGTAGCTACAATGTTCAATGGATTTTGAAGAAACTTGGTGTGAGCATTGGAATTGATAAGAAGGCGGTCAAGTTTGCATTTGACAATTTTTTTTGGTTTTTGAGTTATTGCCCTTGACTTAGTTAAATTGGGTCAACATTTTATTGTGGGTGCAATAGAAGCTACAATTTTTAATGGATTTTGATGAAACTTGATGTGAGCATTGAACTTGATAAGTTTGCATTTGACAATATTTTCAGTTTTTGAATTATTGCTCTTGACTTAGAAAAAATCGTGTCAAAATTTTATTGTGGATACAATAGCAGCTATTATGTTCAATGGATTTTGATGAAAGTTCAAATTTGATGATTTTTCAAAGAACGTTTTTTGAGTAATTGCCCTTGACTTAGTAAAATCATGTCTAAATTTTATTGTGGGTGCAATAGATACATGAACTAAAATTAAATGGATTTTGTTGAAGTTTGGTATGTTTTTTAGTTATTGATTTAATAACTAATTTTAATTTTATTATGGGTGCAATAAAAGCTACAATTTTCAATAGATTTTGATGAAACTTGGGGTGAGCTTGAAATTAATTAGACCTCGTGTTGAATTTTTGGATTTTTCAATTAATCACTTTGATTTTTTGCCCTTGACTGTTCTTGACTGGGTAAAATTGCAGCTACAGTGAAGCTGCAATTTTCACTGGATTTTGATGAAACTTAGTTTGAGCATTGTGATTGATAAGACGAGAGTAAAGATTTAATTTTCCGATTTTTCCATGAACATATGAGCTATTGGCCTTGGCTTTGTTAAAATCATGTTCAATTTGTATTGTTGGTGTAATAGAAGCTATAATTTTGATGAATTAGGTTTGAGTATTGGCATTGAAAAAACATTTTAATGCATGTTTTTGAGTTATTTCCCAATTTTATTATTCAAATTCAATGCTGCTGCATATATTACCTGCCTGGTAAACTATCTAAACAAAAGTTGAAAGGTCATATTGGAATTTGACAATGAAATATCTCAATTTATGAAAGCATCCTTTTTCTATTGTATGTATCTGCCCATCATATTGTAATTATCTGTATTTAGGATATACATAGTAATCCAGTAAGTAATTATCGAGTAGAAAAACAAGATGTACGTACAGGTAAATGGGAAAATTGCAGCAAATTTGTCCGTGGAACAAATTATGAAATTATGGGTCTCCAAGAAAGTCATCAATATCAATTCCGTGTTTCTGCAGAGAATGAACATGGTGTTAGTGAACCTTTAGAAACACTAACTGCTACAACTGCAGAAAGTCCATTTCGTAAGTTTAATTATTACTTTTTATGTTTTAGGCAGGTTGTGTCGCTTTCAAACAATAAAATGGCTTTTGAAAAGTTCATTAGCTGAAACCAATGTGTTGTTGTTGATTTCAGGTATCATAAGTACAATGAAGCCTTGTTTATCCACACATTTTGATCCTTGATGGTTTCTTAACAAAAAATTTATAACTCGAAATATTTGATTGATTGTGCAGTGAAGTATTATTCTGTGACTAGAAATAAATTTATCTTATATTCATTCACTGGGTTGCATTTGTATAAGACAAATGAAATACAAATGATAAATTATCTTGAATTATACCACTTAGAATTTCTTATCATACTTTAAATGGCAAATAATTTAATGTGAAAAATTATGTTATTTTTCAAATTAGGTGCTCCTGATGCTCCATCTGATGCGGAAATTATTGATGTTGATGAATCATTTGTGACATTAACATGGAAGCGTCCTAAGAATGATGGTGGTAAAAAGATTCAAGGCTATATTATTGAGTATAAAGATCCAGATGCATCAAGATGGAAAACATTTAATGAATTTCCAATATCAGAAACAACAACTAATGGTAAACAAATTTTTTGCACACATGGTGTATAAAGTATAAAGGTATAAAACAAATAGAACAAATAAGTTCATTAGGCTGAAACCAGGTCAGTTGTCTGAAGTTTGTACAGTGTGAAACTCTTGAGTACCACCTATTTCAGGTTCCATTTTCATATTTCTTTATTTTGATTATATTATATCATATAATAAAAATGAAACCAATAGCAGCTCATTTCAGTACTTCCATAATCACACACAAAATTTTTAGTATGATAAAACTGATGATTTCATCAGATTTTGATGATACTTGGTAATGCATTGTTGATTGTACATTTACCCCAGATGATTTTGATGTAGGATGTGAATATATGATAAGATATAAATCTAGAGCCACATGTGCCAAAGGCTAGGACAGTGCTTCAATCACTAACAGCATGTTTATCTCTCTTGATGATTATAGTTCGAAATATATTCCCCAAATCCCCCCTCCCTTCTAAATTCTCACCCAAAGACTTTTTAATTCCCTCTTAGGGGTCCATATGGACCCAAGTTGAGAAGCACTGATCTAGGACTAGCTTATGTGCCAATTTGCAAATGAATCTGGAAAAATTAACCTTTGCTAATTAGGTTTCACATATGAAAGTATCAGCAGATTGCTAAGGTTAATATTATTTTGCATTGAAAACTTTTGTTATATATCTTTATTTCAAATTAAAGATTCAAGATATTAACCCTATTAACGTAAATAGGCCAAAGATGCCCATTTACTTTATAATTGATATGAGTTATTGTACTTGTTCTTGAAATCTCAGTTAAATTTGTATTGTTTATTACCTTGTCTGTCATGCTGTCTTTTATCATGATGTTGGCTACCAAGCAGTATTAGATTTTTTTTATCAATTACACGCAAAGAAACATTTCAAAAACAATTTGTTTGCAAAGACCAGATTAATGAAGATGACATGAAGACTATAGTAGTTCATCCCAATCCTCACCCCCCTTTCCCAGTCCCTATCCCTCACCCCCATTCCCAATTGCTATCCCTCCAAGGAGCAGCTAGAAATATTTGAATAATATAAGGACTTTTTACATTCATTTTTATTTGAAGTTGATGGTTTGAATAAGGATAAGCAGTATGAATTTCGTATCAAAGCTAAAAATATGGCTGGTATAGGTGTACCCTGTATGTCTACAGGACCTGTTCAACTTAAAGCTAAATTTAGTAAGTATTCAAGTTAAGAATGTACATCTACAATCATAACTTGGTTTTACTATTTTTTTCTTATCATAAATTCCCATAAGAGGAAACATTATAATTTGTACTTGTTCAATGTTTTGTCAAAAAGCCTTCTTGAGTAACGACTGGAGAAGGTCTCAATCCCATTCTATTGTGTTTGCCTAATAGTAATTCAAAGATTAAGATTTAAATTATATGTAACATATTGATTTTAAAATTTAATTTTATCAAGTCACATCCATCATAGAAACAATAACTACGTTTTATAGGCTATTTAGAATCTAAAAAACAATAATTTTTATTTTGTTTCTAGATAAACCGACAGCACCTGGTGTGCCATCACCGGTGAATATTGGTAGAACATATGTTGCATTGAGATGGGATCCCCCAAGATCTGATGGTGGAACTAAACTTAAAGGTGTTTATATATTATGTAGAGTCCTTATGAAATGAAACTGAAAAGATTTTAAAAGGATATATTAATTCAGATTTTTCTGTGAATCAGTGCCTCAGTTGAGTATGGCTTTATTCTAGGTTACAATGTGGAAAAAAAAGAAAAAGGAAGTGATAAATGGTTCCGTGCAAATGAATTTCCAGTTATGGATAATGAATTTACAGTCACAAATCTACCAGAAAATGCTGAATACGAATTTCGAGTATGTGGGGTTAATGCTGTAGGTAATGGAGAACCAAGCTTACCTTGTGCGCCTATAAAAATCAAAGAGAAAGTTGGTGAGGAAAATAACTTTAAATTAACTACGTATAATTTTACAAATCAATCTAGAGAAGATAAACAAATCAGGAATCTTGATGTCATCAAATTAATATGGGTTCTTCTTAATTCTTGGAAGTCAATTATTATCAATGGGCCTAATCAAGCTTATCATATACTGTAACAATGCAATAAATTTTATTGTGATGAAAATGGAGGGAGTAATTTAAAGCACATATCAGGGTGTAAGGAGAATTAGTTAGCTGAATGGATCTTTAGACATTTATTTTTTTTTTTTTGCAAATTGGACTATGCATGTTTTCAGTTGGAACTGAGCCAGATTTTACCAAGAAATTGCAGAATACAAAAGCTGCAATAGGTGGTGAAACTTCGTTCAATGTGGAATTTGATGGTAAACCGCCCCCAACTGTATCATGGTAAGAATATTGCTCTTTGTGTGCTTTTAACCAGCCAATCTACAAATGTCACAATAATATTTATGTTACCTTCTAATTAAACTTGTTTTGAAAATTGACAAATAAATTAATATTTCAATTCCGAATAAAAATCTTCTTTTCAACGCTATTCACTTGTAAGCTTAAAATTCCCACCTCTTGAGTTCCAAAGATCTTTGCATACTAGGCAATTCATGGAAAAATTCGACCAATGACAAATAGAAATGTCACTATATCATTTAGTCCACTGTGTTAAGTTTATGTATCCAAATTCATAATTTTCTTTTATCATCATTTTAAATTTTGTTATTTAAGGATATAATGTAGATTGTTTTTGCATTTATTTAGAGAGATAATTTATTCATGATTTAACATGTGACAATTCAGCTTGTTAACAGACTTCCAATAATCAAGGTTTATGATATATAATATTTGGGCTTAACAATGGCCACTTAATCTAATGAATTGTTTTGATTGGTTGGGATACTTCAACTGGAAATGTCAAAATTTGAGTCTTGACCCAAAGATAAGAATTAACATTAACCTACAAATAAACACAATATGACTTTATGACCTGTTGCATAATCTTCTTGTAGTATTTATATCTGTTTTCATTAGCTGATGAGAGGCACATTACAATAATGTCAATTAGAATGTTGCCAAGAGTCTTGTTCATGTGATATGATCATCTGAAGATACCGGAAATATGCAAATTACCCATTTTCAGAACCCTATTAAACCAAAGATCTTTACCAAATTATAAATCAAGGTATCAAATGAAACTTTAGCCAATGAAGATGATTGTGCAGAAAAATAAGGGCTGCAAAAAGTCAAGTTCAAAAGTTATGAACTTTCAAACGGAAGCATATACTTAAAACTTTGGCTGGACCTAGTTCAAAGATAAATTTGAAATTGAACAAAATGCCTCTAGAGGACCTAGATAATTATCCAACTTATATTTTAAAACAAGTTCAGATTAAAAATAGAGGACGAGTAGTATTTTTCCGATAATTTACAATTTTCAAGATGGCAGCCAAACGGTTAGGAATTTGCATATACTGCAAAGATACAAAATGAAGATATTGAGTGTACTAATTCTGTGGGATAACAAATTTGCAAGTTTTTGCATAAAATCCGAAAATTCTGATTTTTGTGATTTTTGACATTTTTCGGTCATCTAAATTGATAATTTTTGTGAAAAAATAATGAAATTAAAAGAAGTTTGAATTTTGGCCAAAATTCAATACAAAAAGGTATCTGCAAAAATTTTCAATCACTATATTCTGACACTGCATCTTCAGGTTGGAGTCTGATGTCTCGAAATACATTAAGAGTCTAATCACTAGGTCTGGAATGTCTGGCGTAGATCCAAAAATCTTCTAAATATTACAGTTTTTGCTGGAAAATCTGACCAAATTACAAAAAAAAAAACTAAAATATCTAAAATAATAACGAAAACAATACAGTTTCTAGCTCAACTCGAAAGCTGTAGAAATTTGGAAAACAATACAGTTTCTAGCTCAACTTGAAAGCTGTAAAAATAAGGAAAACAATACAGTTTCGAGCTCAACTCGACCAATTATGACAAAACTTGCTGAAGTTATTTAATATCACCCAAGGATGAACCCTTTTGAAAATAGAAAATATCGAAATATATACGAGTTATTGCCCTTGTTCTATAAAATGTGTTGGATTTTTGCCTTGTAAACACTCTACAAGTAACAATTCTTGAGTGATTTTGACGTAATTTAGCATGAGTATTTGTAATCACCTAAGGATGAACCCTATTAAAATTCAATTCAATCGAAAAAATATTTAGTATCAGTTATTGCCCTTGTTTTTGAAAATCTGCTCAATTCGTGGCTTGTAAACACTCTACAAAGCACAATTATTGACCGATTTTGACAAATTTGAAATTGTTTAATATCACCAAAGGATGAACCATATTGAAAATCGAAATATATTTGATACAAATTATTTATTTTTTATTCAAAAGCAATGCTGCCACTGGGGGTATATTACCTTGCCTGGCAAGCTATCTTTTGTAGTTTGGAGCAGTTAATAAAATTGGTATTGTGTTTATCCAAGATGTTGTTCAACCCTTATTTCATTATACATAATGGGCGTGGTTAAACCCATACATTTTTACATCACAAACATTGATTATTGCCAGTCAATTAACAAGTTGAATTGTCACGTAGATAGATGCATAAACAATCTACATTATCCTTAAATGACAGCCAGTAGATGTCACAAATTCTAAATAGCTCAGAAGCTTCAGATCGGTTACAAACAGGTCTAGTTTAACTTAAAATCATCTTCAAAGATCTTCAACAAGAGTGTTAATTGATTGCTGAATATTTTAAAATCTGGAGTTTAGAATAAGGAAAAGAAAAAATCATTTTCAATACATTATAATGTAATGTTATCATGTTTTAAATAGGTATAAAAATGGTATTGAAGTTGGAAACTCTGGCAGATATAGAGTCAAAACAGATGATGACAAATCAACATTTGTTATCAATGATATTTATGACTCTGATAAAGGAGAAGTGAAATGTGTTTTGACAAATCAAGTGGGCACAAGTCAGTGTCATTGCAGTTTTGATGTCCAAGGTAAATTAATCAAATATTGTCCTATATTTCACCAAATGTTTAAAAGATAGCTTACCATGCAATGAAATATACATTTACTGACAGCTGTCTGAAATGAAATATTCCTAATGCATATATATATTGAATATCAATGTAATGTTTATCAAAAAGCACCAAAATTGTATAACAACTTTTTTTCAATGATTTATAGATCAAATTTGCAAGTTAAGACATAAACTGTTACCAAAATTTTGACCTTGATCCATAGCCTCCATAATGTCTATGAGCCAAATTTGTTGTTTTTTATTTAGTCAAGTGCATTTAATTCCAAAAAACTTATAACATGATTTTGGCAATATCCTTTTAGTTTTTTTTTTGTATAAATGGGTGGGTGGGGCTTGGGCATAGTATAAATTGTATTAATCAAAGTCAAGGCATGTACTCTGTACATGTAAAAAAAAGAGGGGAGGAACTATAGTTGTCTGCACAGAACACAGATCATCATTGTACATAAAAGATTGTTTGAACACATGCTTGTTTGAACACTTGCTATGGTTTTTACATAATACAAAGCACAAGGGCCACTCCCTCTCACCAATTAGTCATACCCCTGTCAATCACGGTTTAAGAATGGATCTGGGTGGTTTTCACTAAAATTTTGATTTGGTGGAAAATTGAGTCCTTTCCAACAACAGATCTTGGTCTCGTTCGAAAGCTTATTCAATTACAAAAATAATGACGCATAGGTTTTTATAAAATTCCACATAGTTTGGCTCCTGGAAATTTTCCTGTTTTCACCTGAAATTTACACATTTCCATGGTTACGGACGAAAATAATTTTTCTTTTTGAAACCCCATGTGATTTTTTTTTTAGCACTGTAATTGTCTACATATATGCCACATTTGATTTAGATTGATCCATTTACTTTTGGGAGCCGCGGTGGCTCAGTGGGTTAGACGCTTGCTCGCTAACCTGAAGGTCCAGGGTTCAATCCCGGCAAAAGGTAGAGATGAACTTTCGGATTTTTCAGCCCAGTTTCCCCTTGTCAGTGATGCAGGTCGGAGGGACTGACATGGAAAAAGCGTCTAGTCATTCGGATGGGACAATAAACCAAGGCCCCGTGTGCTACAGGCCAAGTTACGTCAAAATCGCTCAAGAATTGTGACTTGTAGAAAATTTACAAGAAAAAAATCCAACACATTTTTATACGCCCACATGAAATGGGGGACGTATATTGTCGTCACCCACATCCGTCCGTCCGTCTGTCCGTCCGTCCGTCCGTCCGTCGGTCCATCCTTCAACAATTGCTCTAAGACACTCTACAAGGTGCAATTCTTGACATATTTAATTGAAACTTTATATGAGTGTTTATGATCACTCAAGGATGAACCCTATTTAAAATCAGCGAAATCGGAAAAAAATTAGTATGAGTTTTTGCCCTTGTTCTTGAATGGCTCTTAAACACTCTACAATGTGCAATTCTTGCCTGAATTCTTGTTCAATTTTAGCTTGTAAACACTCTTGAGAGAACAATTCTTAATGGACTTTGATGAAACTTAGCTTGAGTATTTGTTATCACCCAAGGATGAAGCCTATTGAAAACCAATTTGTGGCTTTAAAACACTCTACAAAGCACAGCTATTGACCGATTTTGACAAAACTTGTTGAAATTGTTTTATAATATCCAAGGATGAACCCTTTTGAAAATAGAAAATATCAAAATATATTTGATACGAATTATTGTCCTTGTTAGATAGCTTGCCAGGCAAGGTAATATACGCCCACTGGCAGCATTTATGTCAGGTGCAATAACTGACACTAAATATTTTTCGATTTATCTGATTTTCAATAGGGTTTATCCTTGTGAGAAAACAAATACTAAAGCCAAGTTTCATCAAAATCCATTCAAAATTGTTCTTTCTAGAGTGTTTATGAGTGAAATTGAACGCGTTTTCAAAATTGAACTGACACTAAATATATTTCGATTTATTTGATTTATGATAGGGTTCATCCTTGGGTAAAAACAAATATTCAAGTCAAGTTTAATCAAAATCCATTAAGAATTGTTCTTTCTAGAGTGTTTACAAGCTAAAATTGAACGCATTTTCAAGAACAAGGGCTATAACTGACACTAAATATATTTCGATTTATTTGATTTATGATAGGGTTCATCCTTGGGTAAAAACAAATACTCAAGCCAAGTTTAATCAAAATCCATTAAGAATTGTTCTTTCTAGAGTTTTTACAAGCTAAAATTGAACGCGTTTTCAAGAACATGAGCAGTAACTCATACTAAAAAGTTTTTCGATTTCGCTGATTTTAAATAGGGTTCATCCTTGAGTTATAACACACTCTCACACCAAGTTTCATCGAAATCTAGAAGGTACAATTCATGACCAATGTTGACAAAACTCACTGATATTGTTTGATATCGCAAGGGATGAGCCCTTTTGAAAATTAAAAATATATCTAATATGAATTATTGCCCTTGTTCTTTTAAACACGTTCGATCCTTGAGTTATAACACACTCTCACACCAAGTTTCATCGAAATCGGTCAAGAATTGTGCCATGTAGAGTGTTTACGAGACAAAAATTGAACGCGTTTAAAAGAACAAGGGCAATAATTCATATTAGATATATTTTGATATTTTTAATTTTCAATAGGGCTCATCCCTTGCGATATCAAACAATTTACAAGCTAAAACTGAACGCGTTTTCACAAACAAGAGCAATTACTGATGCTAAATATTTTTCAATTTAACTGAATTTCAATAGGGTTCATCCTTAGGTGATTACAAATACTCATGCCAAGTTATGTCAAAATCGCTCAAGAATTGTGACTTGTAGAGTGTTAGCAAGGCAAAAAGCCAACACATTTTATAGAACAAGGGCAATAATTCGTATCAAATATATTTCGATATTTCCTATTTTCAAAAGGGTTCATCCTTGGGTGATATTAAACAATTTCAACAAGTTTTGTCAAAATCGGTCAATAACGGTGCTTTGTAGAGTGTTTTAAAGCCAAAAATTGAACGAGTTTTAAAAAACAAGGGCAATAACTGATATTAAATTTTTTTTCGATTTTACTGGTTTTCAATAGGCTTCATCCTTGGGTGATAACAAATACTCAAGCCAAGTTTCATCAAAATCCATTAAGAATTGTTCTCTCAAGAGTGTTTACAAGCTAAAATTGAACGCGTTTTCAAGAACAATGGCAATAACTCATACTAAATGTTTTTCGATTTCGCTGATTTTCAATAGGGTTTATCCTTGAGTTATAACATACTCTCAGACCAAGTTTCATCAAAATCAGGCAAGAATTGCACATTGTAGATTGTTTACGAGCCATTCAAGAACAAGGGCACAAACTCATACTAAATTTTTTCCGATTTCGCTGATTTTAAATAGGATTCATCCTTGAGTGATCATAAGCACTCATATAAAGTTTCAATTAAATCCGTCAAGAATTGCATCTTGTAGAGTGTTTACGAGCAATTGTGGACGGACGGATGGACGGACGGACGGAAGGATGTGGGTGACGACAATATACACCCCCCATTTCATGTGGGCGTATAAAAATGTGTTGGATTTATGCCTTGTAAACACTCTACAATTGTTGAGCGATTTTGAAGTAACTTGGCATGAGTATTTGTAATCACCTAAGGATGAACTCTATTGAAATTCAGTTAAATCGAAAAATATTTAGTATCAGTAATTGCCCATGTTTTTGAAAGCGCGTTCAGTTTTAGCTTGTAAACACTCTAGAAAGAACAATTCTTTATGGATCTTGATAAAACTTGGCTTGAGTATTTGTTTTTACCCAAGGATGAACATTATTGAAAATCAAATAAATCAAAATATATTTAGTGTAAGTTATTGCCCTTGTGTTTGAAAACACGTTTAACTTTTTGGCTAATAAACACTCTAGAAGGTACAATTCATGACCAATGTTGAAAAAACTCACCCAGGGATGAGCCCTATTGAAAATTAAAAATATCAAAATATATCTAATATGAATTTTTGCCCTTGTTCTTTTAAACGTGTTTGATATTTGTCTCAGAAGCACTCTACATGGCACAATTCTTGACCGATTTTGATAAAACTTGGTGTGAGAGTGTGTTTTAACTCAAGGATGAATCCTATTGAAAATCAGCAAAATTGGAAAATATTTAGTATGAGTTATTACCCTTGTTCTTGAAAACACGTTTAACTTTAGCTTGTAAACACTCTAGAAAAAACAATTCTTAATGGATTTTGATGAAGCTTAGTTTGAGTATTTGTTTTCACCCAAGGATGAACCCTATTGAAAATCAGCTAAATCGAAAAATATTTAGTACAAGTTATTGTCTTTGTTCTTAAAAACGCATTCAATTTTAGTTTGAAAACACTCTAGAAAGAACAATTTTGAATGGATTTTGATGAAACTTGGCTTTAGTATTTGTTTTTACCCAAGGATGAGCCCTATTGAAAATCAGATAAACCGAAAAATATTTAGTGCCATGTTTTTGAAAACGCTTTAATCTTTTGGCTTGTGAACGCACATTAATTTTTTCGCTGAAATTTTTTGATATCACCCAAGGAAGATAAATCCCTATTAAAAATATCAAAATATTATTAAAGGTGAACCCTATTGCAAATCATAAAAATACCGAAAAATATTTAATAAGTTGTTATTAGGTTCTATTCCTGACATTTTTTAATGAAACTAGAGACCCGAGAAAATAAGTATATGGCGGAAGGTTGAATATTTCAGTCCATCAATTGTTACCTTACTAAAAATTTTTTATTCAAAATCAATGCTGCCAGAGGGCGTATATTACTACCTTGCCTGGCAAGCTATCTTTAATGGATTTTGATGAAACTTGGCTTGAGTATTTGTTTTTATACGCCCATACGCGTATATTGTCGTCACCCATGTCCGTCCGTGCGTCGGTCCGTCCGTCGGTCCATCTGTCCAAAATTGCTCGTAAACACTCTACAAAGTGCAATTCTTGATGGATTTAGATGAAACTTAATATGAGTGTTGATGATCATGCAAGGCTGAACCCTATTGAAAATCAGCAAAATCGGAAAAAATTTAGTATGAGTTCTTGCCCTTGTTCTTAAATGGCTCGTAAACACTCTACAACGTGCAATTCTTTACTGCACTTATTGATAAACTTGGTGTGAGAGTATGTTATAACTCAAGGATAAACCCTATTGAAAATCAGTGAAATCGAGAAACATTTAGTATGAGTTATTGCCCTTGTTCTTGAAAACGCGTTCAATTTTATCTTGTAAACACTCTTGAGAGAACAATTCTTAATGGATTTTGATGAAACTTGGCTTGAGTATTTGCCATCATCCAAGGATGAAGCCTATTGAAAACCATTTAAATCTAGAAGGCACAATGATTTACAGAATTTGACAAAATTTGCTGAAATTGTTAATTATCACTCAAGGATGAACCCTATTGAAAACAAGAAATATCAAATAATATTTGATTGCCCTTGTTCTTTCAATTTCGATTTTTTGGCTCATAAACACTCTATTTCTTGACTGATTTAAATGGAACTTGGCATGAGTATGTGGAATCACCTAAGGATGAACGCTATAAAAAATCAGATAAATCTTAAAATGTTTAATATCAATTATTGCTCTGTTTTTGAAAAAAGGTATATGTATATTTTATTTTTTATTCAAAATCAATGCTGCCAGTGGGCGTATATTACCTTGCCTGGCAAGGGCAATAATTTGTATCAAATATATTTCGATATTTTCTATTTTCTAAAGGGTTCATCCTTGGGTGATATTAAACATTTTCAACAAGTTTTGTCAAAATCGGTCAATAACTGTGCTTTGTAGAGTGTTTTAAAGCCAAAAATTGAACGCGTTTTCAAAAACAAGGGCAATAACTGATATTAAATTTTTTTCGATTTTACTGGTTTTCAATAGGCTTCATCCTTGGGTGATAACAAATACTCAAGCCAAGTTTCATCAAAATCCATTAAGAATTGTTCTCTCAAGAGTGTTTACAAGCTATAATTGAACACGTTTTCAAGAACAAGGGCAATAACTCGTACTAAATGTTTTTCTATTTCGCTGATATTCAATAGGGTTTATCCTTGAGTTATAACATACTCTCACACCAAGTTTCATCAAAATCAGGTAAGAATTGCACATTGTAGAGTGTTTACGAGCCATTCAAGAACAAGGGCAAAAACTCATACTAAATTTTTTCCAATTTCGCTGATTTTAAATAGGGTTCATCCTTGAGTGATCATAAACACTCATATAAAGTTTCAATTAAATCCATCAAGAATAGCACCTTGTAGAGTGTTTACGAGCAATTGTGGATGGACGGACGGACGGAGGGACGTTGGTGACGACAATATACGCCTCCCATTTCATGTGGGCGTATAAAAAATATATATTCTCAGTCCATATGAAAACGCACCACTCACGAAATCTGGAATAACTCCACTGGTTGATATGTGAAGTATATACTTTGAGATAATGAATGATTTAAGAAGGCATGTAAACATCATTAAATTTTATTCACGATAATAGTAATGCGTGAGCGAGACTTAGTGGATAGTGTTCTGAGGGATAGCATTCCACTCCTGAACAAGGGCAACCTCAAGTTCCTGGATGTTGTCCATCTGGCGTCGACGTGAAAGACATGTTGCATTTTTGCAAAAAATATCCTAGCGTTACAGTTAACATGAAATTCTTGCATTTCTTGCACCTGGCATGTCGGGTGACGTCACTGTAGTGTTGTTGTTGTATAAAAATTGAATTGAAGTTCATTTGAACTTAAATATTGACTTTTTCAAGTGGTGCGTTTTCATGTGTACTCAGTATATTATTTCAACATGCAATTTGTTTTAAAATACATAAGTACATGTGTATTAAATGAATAGATCTATGTTCCTGCGATATTTTGCCGCCAAGGAATAGACTAGTCCATGTGCATGAGACAATCAGACATTAAAATATAAAAAAAAAAAAAAAAATTGCCAAAGAGTCAGTGCATGTGCTGCAAGCGGGCTATCCAAGGTTGGATTTGTTCATGCTCAAGACCAGCTTTGATAATGTTTACTCATCCCCCAACAGTAATAATTTAGATTTTCAAAATGGTTCAAGTTTAGGCCAAAATAGAATCGTTAGTGAAACAATATATGATATACCTGTGGGAAAGGGTAAAATAAAATTAATAATTTACTTGAATCATTGAATCATAGAGAAACACAATTGTTAAGATAGTTATTAGTAAGTAAGCCTATAGATGGTGAAAATTTAAGCAAAAGGACATGAACATTGAAAAGGTAAGGTAGCGAAGGTAAACAACAGCCATTAGTTGGGAAAAGGAAGTATGCTTATGCTAGGGTTTTAAAATCTGATGCAATTTTTTGTTGCCTATGTAAAATATCGGCCGATGCAATGTCGTGAGAATCCCAAATAGTTGAACAATAATCCAAATATTGTTGAAAGTGACATTTACAAAATATTTATCGATATTTTTCAGGCATGATCTTTCTTAATTGTCGCAGTTGAAATAACTGGTTTTATTTTTATTTAATATCACGGCATTAAAAGAACACCAGTTTAAGACTGCATCAGTATCTTCTAGCAATTTCAATAGAATGTCAGTATCCGATTTACCAGAAGTATAAATCATAATATTGTTGTAGAGGTTATGATGTGGGTAAAGTGATCACACCAAGGGTTCAATTAAGATAAAACTTTATTATACATGTAGCATCAAGAAAAACCCTGAAAGTACAAAATAACACAATTACAATCTAGAACTTTGTACATTCTTATTTACTTGTAAAATATTAAAACATCAATAAATCATATCTATATACATTATACCATCATATGAAATATATGAAACTAACTACCTATGCATATGAACTACAAATAAATTCTGAATTATACAAGTGAAATACAAAATATAACCTACCCTATAAAGGGGTTTTAAACTAAGCTTAATTAAAGGTGAAGTACCTTTCCAGGCTAGAGATCTGGAAATAATATATTAAAAGAAATGTAAAGGAAATATATATAAATATGTAAGGGAAATGAAATGTAACGTATTTGAATGTATTTGATAGAATTTAAATGTAATATATTGTTTACGAACTGGATTATAAACTCAATTATAAGATGGCGGACCCCAGGTAAATAAGGTAAACAAAAACTATAATAAAAGACATACCTTATATAAGAATAATTCCCAAGTCATATAAAATATATTGAAACATGAAAAAACATAACTCCTTTGAACCACAAATTTTCGGCCCCATGGCCTTTATCATGGCCTAAAACTACTTGAAAACAAAAACAGTCAGAATAAAAGAAAATGTTTCCACATCAAATTAAATTAAAGTCTCATCCATGAGATGAGATAAGGCCATGGGGCCGAAAATTTGTGGTTCAAAGGAGTTATGTTTTTTCATATAAGAAGAATTCCCTACAGGAATAAATAAGAGTACAAAATATATTGAAACAATATATTATAAAAGAAACACAATTCAAATAAACAGGACTATTGAAGAAGATTCAATATCTAAATCTGTCTTGACAGTAGCAAATAAACTGACTGAATCACAACACTAATAACCAATTAAGAGAACTCAGGTAAAGAAATAGAAACTCAGGTGATTAAAGGTCAGAAATAGAGAGAGATATAGTGAAAAGAGATACAGGCATTTGTCAGTGAGGTGCAACTAAACAACTAAACATATTAAAAACAATTTAATTATACCCTTTTACAGTATCATCCGCAAAAAAATCACAGTTAGAGTTAATATGCAATGGTAAATCATTGATATAAAAATTAGACAACAAGGGACCTAAAATGGATCCTTGTGGTACTAACTACTTTATACTGCAAGAAGACGAAATTATGAAGGTTATTAATGCATTCGAATAGTTTTAGTTTTTCACTAATTAACCTCTGTGAAATCTAATCAAATGCTTTTGTCAAATCCTAGAAAATAGAATCAACCATAAGATTATTATTTACTGCATTGTAAACGTTTTCGATTATGTCAATCAGAGCTGTTTGTCAAAGGACCACTTTACTTAAAAGAATAGAGGATTTAATTTATCTAAACCAGAATTTTTGGTTGCTGTTTAAAAACTTCATATTTGTTAATGTGGGGAATTGAACATTTTGTAAAATTCTTCTAGTTTATTTACATAATTACTTTTATCAATATTTCTATTAACATGCTTTTGATCAATTTGGATGCAATATTTGAAAAATGATCATTGTCTACCTCAGGTTCTAAAGGAATCAGATCAGTTGAATTATTAGTTAAGGAGTTGATAACTTTCCAGATATGTTTTGACTTTTAATAATCCGAAGCAAGTTTTATGTTAAACTGTTTTATGGCTTTATCGATCATTTTAATGACCAAATTCCTACACTTCCGATATCCCTCATCTTTGCCTTTCTTTTTCAAACCGTTATGTGCATTAATTTTAAAATTTGAGAGTCTAACCAGGGTGACATTATTTCATTTTTGACATGCTTTAACTTTAATGGAGCATGGGTATCAATTATTGGCTGGATAATATAATACCAATATTCTAACGCAATATTGGGGTTTGTTATCAAAAGGGGCTTTTGCAAGATCATTATTAAATAAACCTACATCAAATTTTTTCATACTAGGGTAGTAAATATAAACATGCTTAGGTTTTGGAATATGTGTGCCTTTTTTATTCCGGTGTAGCAGTTTGAGATGTCCACCAGTTTGAGATGTCCAATTTGTATTAAGCATGCGTTGATCGAACGTCATAGCGTGTGACGGTGAACATTTTATTTCGCCAGTTTCAGATGTCCAATTTTATAGATAATTTACATTTTCTCAAAATATTTAGTTTAAGTAATGTTGAAGGATGACATGAAATCATTTCATACTCCATTTTACTTTAATAAAAACGTTTCACAATGCCAAAAAATCCCTCAGTATTCAACTTTAGGCAAAATAAGACGATCATATTTTCACGACTTTGTTGTACGGTACTAAGCTAACTCAAGGTAGTTGCTAAATGCTACATTTAAAAACTTTCGATCATACAATTTCCGAATCATTTTTAGCCTATTTCCTTTTCATCGTGATATTGAATACTTCTTGCTTTAATTTTTTATTTTTTCAAAATTTTTCTAAATGACATACAACTCTGCAAAATAACTTACAAAGTTAAACGACGAAAACTTTGATTGATCGACCTTGAACTTGTACGAGGAAAATGTAGTGACTAAATAATATATAGAGAAACTGACGATCAACCAGGACCGATTATCTTCTCTATTTTTTAAACATTTTCATCCACAATTGATCAAGACCACAACCAAACAATCTTTCATTGTTTTCTATAAAAGTTTTCTTTTTTAACAGCTGGTTGGGCTACAGTCATTAACTGAGATTTTCGAAAAAATGACTATTCCGAGCAATCAAACTTAGGCTAGGCCAACTTTTTAACTCCTTTTCTGTAAACAGGAATTTACATTGGCGTTTGGATAAATTTGACATCAGAATTTCTGGGAACTGCAATTTTGACAATAGTGATATTGATGTATGTGCATGTGGGCCGACTTGAATAAAATCTATAATATTTTATCATGGGTTAAAGTAACTTGCCACCTAACCAGTGGCCTCAAATATTTGATAAAGGTGCCATTGAAGATGTAGCATAGCCATTGTTCTTTTCAATTTGTGAAAAATAATATATCAAGAAATATTCCACCTAAATGGTTAATAGATCGAATGCCTAACATTTTTTAGTTTTTGAGAGCCCAGTAATAGTAACCAGCCTTGTAAGATTATTAATAGAACAACACTGTAAACGCTATGATAAATGATATCTTTCCAGCTGGAATTAGACAATTTGCTTCAAGCATGGGAATGGAGGGTTGGTGAAGGTCAGATTGTTCTAGATTCGAGTTTATGTCAGATGTTTTTTGGCAGCTAATTGTACCCTTGTCATTGACTGTTCAGCAGAGTAAATTTGTAAAAGCACAAAACTCTGGTTATAATACATGTTTATTGATTGTTTTTGCAAAACATGTAATGTCTCTTTCAATATATTGAAAACATCATTATTAAATGACAACAATTGAATTTTTTGAAACTTTGGAAACCACAGCATCTGGACAGTCTGTTGTTAAAGCACAATAAAGGTCTTTAAATGTAAACAGATTACACTGATACCTAAGGCACATCTTTCACTAATATAGGTTCTAGTCTTTTTTCAGTATCATTCCAATGGCAAAGTTTGTACTTCTTCTCAAAATTTTTTCTCCAATAGTCCATGTTGATCCATTTTGCCTATAGAAGTAAAAAAAATAAATATTTTAAGCTATATTTATACAACAATGGATCAATGTGTAATATTTTATTATTATATTGATTGGAACAATAGAAAGTATTTTAATTTATCTTATTATTTTTTGGATAGTAAAGGTCTATTACTGAGTTAAACTTAGTTTTAGGCCTATACTGAGTATGAAATAGGCTATCTGCTAGGCCTATACACAGTCTTGAAGATTTCAAAATGGCCTAGATCTACATGAAAGATTTTCTTGATATTAAGAACCTTTTCGCAAATGATAGAGATGCAAAATGGTTGTGAACTAGGCCTATGTTTGTGTTTTATTTTATAAGCCATGCCTATTGGGGCTAGACTGGAAATGAAACTGAAACATGCAACACTCATTTTTCTGTTCTTCCCTAGCCTAGGACTTTTGAACACAAATTATAAATTTAGGTTTAATTAAGAGTAAATATTTACCCAGAATAAAAGGTAGAATATAGGCCTACTGACTGTTTCACCATTTTTTTGAATCACGACCCGTGCCTTGTAAGCAGTTGTAAGGAACATCATGTCTTCTTCTTTCTTCTAATCTACTACACGATTAGGCCTAGTTCCCTGGGGCCTAGCCTACTAGCCTACTGACACTGAGTGACACTCATGTCTCTAGTATTGTCTTCACCCAAAATCGCATCTTCAAATCATTTATAGAAGTTTTCACCGTTGGTAGATGTTAGTCTCTGAAAATTTCATCTAAATCACTTTTAATAGAAAACAGCTTTCAAATCTTCCACAATTTTGACAACTCACAAAGACGCCATTATTATTGATGTCTACGCTTGATTTCAAACCGTTTGTTTTCATTTTGTGACCTCGGCCGTTATACCATACCGAATCGGAATCATGACAACTCGGACCAAAGACAACTCGGACTAGGCCTAGGCCTACTAATTTTTTTATGCTTATTTGTTTAAAATAACAGGTCTTTCCAAAATGGACATCCTAACACGCCCGGACATCTCAAACTGTCTCGGTCATAGTTTGAAATGTCCGCGACTAGTGCGCATGTGCCATTGGACATTTCAAACTGCTGGACATCTCAAACTGTCACACCGGGTAATACAAGTTGGGTAGTGATCAAATAAACCATATACCGGGACATTAACTTCAGTTATATTACTTTCATTCGAAACGATAACATGATCAATAATAGTGGAAGAAGTGTTTTAGTTACTCGAGTAGGAAGTTTTATAATTTTTTTTAAACGATATAAAGACATTAATAGACAACAATTATTATGGATATAGACTTCTATTTATTAATTCAAACACAACGTTTCATTACACATACAGGTAACGTATCAAGGATGATATAAAGACAGTAAATTATTCCAATTAGAATTTTTTCCATTTGACACATCAATATTAATATCACCTAACACAACAATTTCTTTATTTTCGTTCCAAACATTTTCAGTCATTTTAGCAAATGAGTCTAACCAGCATTTATTAGAATTCGGGTGCCTATAAATGCAACATATTAATAAGGGTTTATGTTTAGTGAGATTTATTTCAATCCAAATTGCTTCTATATCAAGAGATTCTAAATCATCCCGTCTCCTACAATTTAAATGTTCTTTAACAAAAAGTAGAAGTCCAGCTGAACTATTATTACACTTATTTTTTCGAAATGGCAAGTGAAAACTTGGAGTACTAAAATATTTAGTTGGTACAAACAAATTTAGGTGAATTTTAGATATTCCAAAAATGTCAAAGTTTGAAATAAGTTGGCAAATTTGAGTCTTTTTATTATCGCATGACAAACATTTAAATGGCCAATATGAAAACCTCGCTCTTTTAAAGTTATACATATTATATGGTTTAAAACAATTAGTAAGATAGACGTCTGGCTGTTACTGAAAGTAAATTTAAAATACAATTTAATGCCCGTGGGTTATACCTTAAATAAATAAAAGGATTAGATTTTCTGTTCTGTCTGACAATCTACAATGATATGAGATAAAATATTAGTTCCAAAATTATTTAAATGAATAGCATCTTGCACTAAAACTTCACGTGGGGACCTACAAATAAAAGAATCGTTTATATTTATATAATGACACCTTTTGTCATAACAAAACTATCAAAGAATGCAGGATGCAGGTTCTAGTAGACGCACACGGCCTAGAACCAAATTAGGGCTTATCAGATTTTAGAAACATTCAAATTTGATCATGATCAAATCAAGATATACATCTTTTGTCTCTTTCATGTTATGAATTAGGAATGATGACGTTAGTATGCAAACCTTTTTGCATTTGTGGAAAAGAAGGGCCAACACGTTGCCTGGGGGCCTAGACGAGAGTAAATGACAGAAACAATGAAATGGGAAATGGTCTATTGTCTTAGAGGGAAACGTTGGAATAAAATGGTGTTTTATATCATAGTGTTTTTTAATTGGATTTGACTCACATGAATATGTGGACGTACATTGGCTTCGCCCCTGTCCGTCGGTCTGTTCGTCAACATTTACTGTCAACACAATTTTCAATTTATTTGAATAAAACTTAGTGTGAACATTAGAATTGATAAGAAGCCGGTCAAGTTCGATTTTACTGATTTTCGATGAACATTTTTTAGTTATTGCCCCTGCCTGTACATTTATTGCCCCTGCCTATATATTATTTGTAGACACAATTAAAGCTACAATTTTCAATGTATTTAGATGAAACTTGGTTTGAGCATTGGAATTGAATAAACGGTGGTCAAGTTTGAAATTGACACTTTTTTGATTAACGCTTTTTGAATTGCCCTTGACTTTTAGTAAATCAGGTCATAATTTTATTGTGGGTGCAATAAAAGCTACAATTTTCAATGGATTTTGAAGAAACTTGGTGTGAGCATTTGAATTGACAAGACGGCGGTCAAGTTTGAATTTGAACATATTTTGATGAACAGTTTTAGAGTTATTGCCCTTGACTGAGTAAAATTGTGTCAAAAACTGTTGGACATGGGTGACGACAATATACGCCCCCCATTTCATGTGTAGATTCCAAATCAAATGTAGAGTTGAACCAAACCAATTAAGAAGTTCCAAATGGTGATCTAAGTCATAAAAAACTATGATGCCTTGGCAGTAAATATGTATGAAGATTAAAATAATTAAGTTCTGCCAATCAAAACCATTTATTCTCCAACGTTTCGTGTGGATAAAAACACACTTCCTCAGGTAGTGAAAACACAATCACAATCAAAAAAGAAAAAGACTGTTAAAATAACGTCCTGGCTACTTAAACAATTCTCTACAAAGTAGAGTACTCTCTCATAGTATAAGGCAACATAAGGAATGAAAGTTTTAAGGGACTAGCAAAAGGCTTATTGGGGGGGGGGGGGGCGGTTGGTGGAACAAATTCAAAGCAAAATTTAAACATAAGAGGGGGGTACACCAAAAACTATACTCTTTATAATTTAGCATAAAGTCAGGATAATAGGATGTCTGAGGTGAGGAAACTAGTAGCTTTCAAAAAATGTTAATTGGTTTGGTTCAACTCTACATTTGATTTGGAATCTACACATGAAATGGGGGGGCGTATATTGTCGTCACCCATGTCCGACAGTCCATCCGTCCGTTTGTCTGTCCACAATTGCTCGTAAACACTCTAGAAGGCGCCATTCTTGACGGATTTTAATGAAACTTTATATGAGTGTTTATGATCTGGCAAGGATGAATCCTATTGAAAATCAGCAAAATCAGAAAAAAATTAGTATGAGTTCTTGCCCTTGTTCTTGAATGGCTCTTAAACACTTTACAATGTGCAATTCTTGTCAGATTTTGATGAACCTTGGTGTGATAGTGTATTATAACTTAAGGATGAACCCAATTGAAAATCAGCGAAATCGAAAAATATTAAGTATGAGTTATAGCCCTTGTTCTTGAAAATGCATTCAATTTTAGCTTGTAAACAGTCCTGAAAGAACAATTCTTAATGGATTTTGATGAAACTTGGCTTCAGTATTTGTTGTCACCCAAGGATGAACCCTTTTGAAAATCAGTTAAATCTATACACAATTCTATACAGATTTTGATGAAATTGTTTCTTATCATCCAAGTGTGGACCCTTTTAGTAATAAAAAATACTGAAAAAAATTTAATGAGTTATTGCCTTCTTAATTGGTATAATTCTTGACAGATTTTAATGAAACTTAAGAATATTGTACATTTATCACCCTAGAAAAATGTATATGATTGAAGGTTGAATATTTCATTTTTTATTCATAATCAATGCAGATATTACCTTGCCTGGCAAGCTATCTTCAATGGATTTGAATGAAACATAGTATATGAATTTGAATTGATAAGGTGGTGGTCAAGTTTGTCGCCCCTGTCCGTCCATCGGCTACAATTTTATATGGATCTTAATGAAACTTGGTATGAGTATTGGAATTGATAAGACAGCCGTCAAGTTAGATTTAAATGATTTTTCGATGAACTGTTTTTGAGTTATTGCCCCTGCCTCTGTATTTGTTTTAGACACAATAGAAGCTACAATTTGCAATGGATTTGAATGAAACTTGGAGTGAGCATTAGAATTGATAAGACGGTGGTCAAGTTGACTTAGTAAAATCGCGTCAAAATTTTATTGTTAGTGCAATAGAAACTACATAATTTAACTGATTTTTGATGAAACTTGGTATGAGTATTGAAATTGATAAGACGGCAGTCAAGTTTGAAATTGACGATTTTTCAATGAAAATTTTTTTAGTTATTGCCCTTGAATTAGTAAAATCTCATCAAAATTTTATTGTAAATGCAATAGGAGCTACAATTTTCGATGAAACTTGGTGTGATATGACTTCGGTCAAGTTCGAACTTGACAATTTTTTTGATGAACAGTTTTTGAGTTACTGCCCTTGACTTTAAAATCTTGTTATAATTTTATTGTTAATGCAATAAAAGCTACAATTTTCAAAGTATTTTGATGAAACTTGGTGTGAGCATTGGAATTGATTAGACCTCAGTCGTGTTTGAATTTTACAATTTTTCAATGAGCGGTTTTGATTTATTGCCCTTGACTTAGAAAAATTGAGTCATAATTCTATTGTGTTTGTAATAAGAAGCTTCAATTTTCAAAGGATTTTGATGGAACTGTGTGTAAGCATCAGAATTGATAAGACAGAAGTCAAGTTTGAATATGACGACTTTTTTTAATGAATGTTTTTTTAGTTTTTGCCCTTGACTTCAATATTCAGTTAATTTTTTTTGATTTATTGCTCAATTTATTATTCAAATTCAAAGCTACCAGTGGGCGTATGCTACCTTGCCTGACAAGCTATCCTTATCATATAAGAATCAAAATCAAAATTCAAAACTCAGTTTACATATATATTTCGGCAATCGGTTATAGAATATAGAAATTACTGAAAAATTTCAACCGGAAATAAAAGAAAAGCAAAATCGAAATTCAAAAATCCCTTTGCATACTTTTTTGCGCAATCGATTGATGTTTTCAGAAAATCTAAAATTATCTTCTTTATTCCAGTGTGCAAAATTCAACTTTTAAAAGCACATAACATCAAAACCAGAAGTGATATCAAAATTTTGAAAATTAATTATAGTTTGCAATCAAAATGTCTATATATCTGTAAGTTTTCAGGTAAATCGAAATAAAAAATTAGAAGTTGACAAAACCACAAAAATTAAAATAAAACAGTTCAGCGACAAAGTTAGCAACTGTATAATTTTTAAATTGCCATCTTTTAAAAGCTCAAAGTGGTTAACTAAAAAAGAACGGATTGAAAAATTAAACTGGAAATTAAAAAACAAAGAAAAACTGTAGACGGAGCTACGTCATTTCCTGTAGGTCAAAATTGTGCAAAATACAATCATTTAGTCCCACAGCATTTACGGAAAAATTTTAACAAAATGAGTGTGGGCGCTCTGACCAGAATTTAAAAAAAAAAAAAAAAACATTTCAGAAACAAAGCAAAGTTCATAGAACGTTCTGCAATAAGCTTTTATTAAAGAAATGAAACAAAATTTATATTTTCCATGGGGGTTATTTTGGGAACTCTTTGTGTTGACACAATATAAGCTACAATTTTCAATAAATTTTGATGAAACTTGGTGTGAGCATTGGAATTGATAAGACAGTTGTCAAATACAAAAGTTAACGCTTGAGATGAAGGGTTTGTTTGTTATACGCCCATATGAATATGTGGAATAAGTAAAATTGTGTCAAAATTTTATAGTGGGTGCAATAGAAGCTACAATTTTAAATGGATTTTGATGAAACTTTGTATGAGCATTGGAATTGATAAGCCGATGGTCAAGTTTGAATTTGACAATTTTTTATTCGCCCACATGAAATGGGGGGTGTATATTGTCGTCACCCATGTCCGTCCGTCGGTCTGTCTGTCCACAATTGCTAGTAAACACTCTAGAAGACGCAATTTTGATGAAACTTAATATAAGTGTTTATGATCACACAAGGATGAACCCTATTGAAAATCAGCGAAATCTTGCCCTTGTTCTTGAATGGCTCATAAACACACAAGGTGCAATTCTTGATGGATTTTGATGAAACTTGGTGTGAGAGTGTGTTATAACTCAAGGATGAAAATTGAAAATCAGCTAAATCGAAAAATATTTAGTATGAGTTATTGTCCTTGTTCTTGAAATCGCGTTCAATTTTAGCTTGTAAACACTCCTGAAAGAACAATTCTTAATGGATTTTGATGAAACTTGAGAGTGTTTACGAGGCAAAAATCGAATGCATTTTAAAAAACAAGGGCAATAATTCATATTAAATATATTTCGATATTTTTGATTTTCAATAGGGTTCATCCTTGGGTAATATTAAATTTTAAGCAATTTTTGTCAAAATCTGTCCAAAATTGTGCCTTATAGAGTGTTTACAAAGCCAAAAATTAAATGTGTTTTCAATAACAAGGCGAAGAACTGATACTAAATTATTTTCGATTTAACTGATTTTCAATAGGGTTCATCCTTGGGTGACATCAAATACTCAAGCCAAGTTTCATCAAAATCCATTAAGAATTGTTCTTTCAGAAGTGTTTACAAGCTAAAATTGATCGCATTTTCAAGAACAAGGGCAAGAACTCATACTAAATATTTTTTGATTTCCTTGATTTATAACACACTCTGGGCGAATTATACTTTATAATTTCAAATCAGACCAGAAGAAAACCATCCAACAGAACCAGGCCATTTATCCCAAATTTTCAATAAAATATTTGTACTATCCTAGGCCTGTAGATCTGGGAGAATCAATCCCTCCCTTCCCTGAAAAATAACATTTTGTTTAACTTTATATTTAGCTCCACCAAGAGTTGATAAAGATATAAGAGATCAACAATGTGAAGCTGGTGATCAGTTTAAAATTAAGATACCATTTAATGGTACTGGACCATTCAACTTTAAATTATTTAGAAATGGGAAAGAAGTTCCAGAAAGTGATAAAGTCAAATTGTCTCCATTTGATGATTTCATCACTTTATCAATTAAAGGTAAATGTGAATTTGCAATGATATAAAAAGTAATTTAAAACTTGTTAGTATAAAAATTGTAAACTATGTCACTATAATGGTTGTAGGCTGACTATTTGAAGAGTTATTTATAAATGACAGATGCAGTCTTGAATAACTAGGTTCATTTCCAGATCTAGTTTAAGGGGGTTGACAACCCTAAACCTATGTAAAAAAAAAAATGGATGATTTCAACCACTTCTTTTCCACCTATCTGAAATATTTAAATATCAATGCAAAGAGGGGACTTTCAGCTATCCAAAAATATAAAATTTATTTCTTTATGACATTTCAACTTTGAGAAATAGGGTATGAAAGATGAACAAAAAAACATCAATTATTCCCTTAAAATTAGCATATCTACTAGACTATTTAATATGGAAGGTTGGAATTTTGCACAACACAAGTCTACATGCATCTCTACAAAGTTACATTGGCTTTTTGGAAAATTTTGTTTTGTTTTGAAGATATTGATAGAAATCAAAATTTTGCGTGTGTATTTTTTTTCAACATTTTGCAAACACATGTAAACCTTACGTAATTAACGATCATGTTGTTAAAAGATTGTCTTTCATGATGTAGAAATCTTTAGGCATCGATATGCACCGATAACCACATAATTGGAGTGCTAAAACAATGGATAAGCACATGTCAAAACACCCCTATCCACCAATCATAAAATTTCTGTGTCTACATGTAATGTATTGATTTATATGACATGACTTCTGGATTTCCCCCAATACAAATTTGAACGACAAACGTAGAAAAGGTTTAGTTAGTTGATGACGTAGTACTCAAAAATGTCAACTGACAACATAATTTGTACGTCTACACAGAGGAATACCCCATTGTTCTATAAATAGATTATCTTTACGGACCGATATCTGACAAACTACTGAAGCGATTGAGCTAAAATTTTTACTAGATGAGTTTTTTTTAATGCCAAATAGAATGCATATCAACTTAATACGTTTTTGATTGAAATACACCTCGAACGATAAGGTTGTCAACCCCCTTAAGTGAAATACTTAGAGATGATCTTTCAATGGCATATTAGAAGCGCATGTTTAGATAAATAAAAACAATTGTTATGGATAGACATTTCTATAATATTTATTACTTTCAACCTTTCAATGTGGTTCTCACACCGTCATCAGGAATATAATTTTATTTAGTTAGAGATGGCTATTTTATGAAAAACACTTGTAATTAATAATTTATTATTATTGCCTGACAGTCTATTTAAAATATAGACCTAACTTTTGTTCGTATTTTGTTAGTTTCGTTTCGAATGTTTTTATTGGCTTTGTACGTAACCACTACAGTAAGGTCTAACACTGCCCTTAAATACAAACCGTTTGAACAACCTTTGACCTGACTCAGTTTTAACCAATCAAGTGGCTTCTATTCCCTCCGACACGATAATGTGACGTGAACAATTGGTGCATTCTGAGATGTATTAGACTAGCTTATCAATTCCGCTCAAAGAGAAAGTAGAACGATGTGGAATGGCTTTTGTACCAGGGTTTTTCATTGGCTGTTCTGTATCAGTTCAAATTAAATGGATCGGTTAAAACAGAGGTCATTAGGTTAAAACTGAGTTAGGTCAAAGGTCGTTTGAACAGTCTGTACTGAAGGGCAGTGATATTGACCTAATAGTAGTGGTTACGTACAAAGCCAATAGCTAATAAAAACATTTGAAACAAAACTAATAAAGTACGAATGTTAGGTCTATATTTTAATTAGACTGATTGCCTGATTCATTGAAAGATTACTACCGGTACCTCTTAAAATGGACATATAACTTAAGGTCTCAAACTCAGTCAATAAGGGTTTATTCATCAGCTGGACTCGGGTGCCTTGACTAAAGATTTCTGTCGCTATATAATAAGATATACTCTTTTGTCTAAGTAATTATGGAAAACTTTTTCTAAGAGTGGTTCAAAATTACTTTGTTTGATGGATCATTACTTAGTTTTATGGATTAATGGATTATTGATATTGTGTCGTTAAGGTTTTTCCTTTCATGTACAGGACTTGTATTAGCCAAGTTTAGTTATTTCACAAATTCATGTGTCCTCAATTAAGGCCCTATCTGCTTCTGGAAACTCTTTTTAATGATAATTTTGGACAATACCTACCAAATTGTAGCTATTGCTATTTAATTAAATGCTAATTACCCATAAGAATCCACACCATTCTACATCCTGTAGCCTACAGATACAAAGATGAGAAGACTTAAAGCTTACTTCTATTCTTTCTAAAACATTAAGATTAGAAAAAGCTTTATTTGGTATGTTACATGTATATAACTAATTATTATCATTTAGATACCGATATGGAAGATAGTGGTAATTACAGATTGGAGATTAGTAATGACAGTGGAAGTTCTTCGTGTCAATTTAAACTTAAAGTTGTTAGTAAGTAAAATATGAAAAATTTAGAATTATATTGTCTTTACTCCTCCTGTTATCATTAAGTTTGGAAGGTTAGTTTAAATATATAAAAGTGCCAGGTATCTGCTCAAGCAAACACTCAATCTCAAGGAGGAACTTGAATTAAACCACATGGTTTGTGAAATTAAAGCATTTGGCAAAAGGTAAAGTCTCAAGAGGAATCCTACTTATACTAAATACAATAAACACAAAGTTTAAATTCATTTTGGGGTCAAATGCTGTCAAACATGGAAAGATTTTGTTGCTGTCAATTCCAGTAGAGGCATACATTTTTAAAAATTTAATCAAAGTAACACAAAATCAGAATTTTAGTTAAAGTGATTCTTTGTAAAAATTTAGTGGATGTGCGACAAACTAAATTTTAATAAAAGTCTCTGAGATAAGCACTATCAATTTGTTACCCCTTTATTATAATACAATACATTTTGAATATTTCAAGATATTTTAATCTTATGATAACAGAAATGAGCTTACACCTCATTTTCATTAATTTTTTTGGAAAACACCTTGAAATTCGCCTTGGAAATGTTTTTTGGGAGTTGTTAATGTTTTTAAAATTAGCATATCTACTAGACTATTTAATATAGAAGATTGGAATTTTGCACAACACAAGTCTACATGCATCTCTACAAAGTTAAGTTGGCTTTTTGGAAAATTTTGTTTTGTTTTGAAGATATTGATAGAAATCAAAATTTTGCGTTCGTATTTTTTTCAACATTTTGCAAACACATGTAAACCTTACGTAATTAACGATCATGTTGTTAAAAGATTGTCTTTCATGATGTAGAAATCTTTAGGCATCTTTAAGGCATCGATATGCACCGATAACCACATAATTGGAGTGCTAAAACAATGGATAAGCACATGTCAAAACACCCCTATCCACCAATCATAAAATTTCTGTATCTACATGTAATGTATTGATTTATATGACATGACTTCTGGATTATCCCCCAATACAAATTTGAACAACAAACGTAGAAAAGGTATCTTCTCAAGCAAACACTCAATCTCAAGGAGGAACTTGAATTAAACCACATGGTTTGTGAAATTAAAGCATTTGGCAAAAGGTAAAGTCTCAAGAGGAATCCTACTTATACTAAATACAATAAACACAAAGTTTAAATTCATTTTGGGGTCAAATGCTGTCAAACATGGAAAGATTTTGTTGCTGTCAATTCCAGTGGAGGCATACATTTTTAAAAATTTAATCAAAGTAACACAAAATCAGAATTTTAGTTAAAGTGATTCTTTGTAAAAATTTAGTGGATGTGCGACAAACTAAATTTTAATAAAAGTCTCTGAGATAAGCACTATCAATTTGTTACCCCTTTATTATAATACAATACATTTTGAATATTTCAAGATATTTTAATCTTATGATAACAGAAATGAGCTTACACCTCATTTTCATTAATTTTTTTGGAAAACACCTTGAAATTCGCCTTGGAAATGTTTTTTGGGAGTTATTAATGTTTTCTTGTCCATTTTTTTGCTGAATTTTTAAAAATTTTCACTTTTAAAATAGTGCTTGACAAATCTCTTTTAGGGTTATATAGAAACTGATTTTTAATTCAAATTTATCTTTAAGGTCCTCCAAGTAAACCAGGTGGACCGCTACAAGTTTCAGATATTACTAAACATGCTTGTCGTTTATCATGGAAGATACCTCGTGATGATGGTGGCAGTAAAATACAGGGCTACTGTGTGGAAAGACAAGAAGTTGGTAAACCATATTGGGTTACCGTCTCTTCATTATGTAAAGTATGTTTATTTAAGATTTAATGCATTATAATGGGGATCCAAACTCGCGAAAGTTACAGTCAGTTTTGCCCGTCAGCTAAGCTTCGATCTAATACGTTCGCTGAAAGTTTGTGAGAATCGAAAGTAAGTAGACCTAGTTAAATGACAGACAGGGTTTTGACACATTTCCTTCGCAATTGTCGTTTGTGAATTGTTGATTATTTGAGTTGACAAATACTTGAAATCGTATTAATAATCTTAAATAATCATTGTTTTAGCATAGATGAATGATTAGCAGCGGTAGGCTTATAGGCACACTATGACAGGTCCTCTAGTTCTACTAACAGTTATAGGCTAGGGCTTATTGATTTTTAAATTTTCCTCATGTCACAAGTAATCAATTGTGATTATTTCCATTCTCTAAGAATGGCTTCCACTTTAGGATCTATAGAAATAAAAAGTTTTATAATTTCCCCATGGCATTGGAATTTCCCTACAAATCCTAGAAATTTTTAGAGAAAATACACTACATTTCAAAACATTATTCTATTGTTGCCATTTTTAAAATTCTTTTTAAGTCAATCTAAGGCTATCAGAATTATTTTGAGATTTATATTTTATACCATATAGAAATAATACATAACACACCACACAGTAGGCTTGGCCTACCTATATTAATATGGTAGGCCTTGCAGTTCTTATCTTATTTGTATCATTAAAGTATTAACCTCCAAACAGGTTTAGATTGTCTTTAGGTTGTGAAATTGCCAACCATGGCCATTTAAATAAAATTCAAAACCGGAAATATGATTTTTCAAAGGGGAATTCAGACTGAAATTTGTACCCAACTCACAGTTTGTAGCTAGAGGGAAATGTGTTGTATTAGGACGATAAAGACATTCTGAATTTTCTTTTTAGGGCACAATGTAGTCAGTGAGGCTAGTTGAGTATTTTTATTTAATTTGATTTACAGTAATACTAGCCCTAGATCTAATATTTTCCTTTTCCTTCACTACAAAAATTTCAAAACTTAATCCTTCCAAAATTATGTCAAAATTTCCTTCAGTTCAAGTAGGATTTCTAACTAGTACTTGTCTATTAGTTCTAGGGTGGAATTGTTAAAAATTTAAAGAATACAACAGTTTTATTTTTCAGGCTTGAATTTATTGACAGAAATAAAAATCTTGAACATAAGTACGGTATTGCAAAAAATATTTATTGGTCAAATTTGTCATTTACAAAGATATCAATACTGACATCAAATTAACTCCACTTAAATTAGAAGCAATCCACTGCTGTATTGAACAATTTGAAAAGAAACTTGACAATAACTATTGTTTTCTGAAGTATTATAAGGATAACATCAACCTTATTTTTTTTGTCAAATCAGAATGCCGAGCAGAAATGACAATAGTGATTGCCATCGTAAAATGCCCATATTTTTTATGGCAGCCAATTTTCTGGGAGGTTGACAAGAGTAATCAATAAATGAAAGATTTTTCTTGATTTTTATACGCCCACATGGAAATGTACGATTTTCCATGAATAGTTTTTGAGTCTTTGCCCTCGACTTCAATATTCAGTGAATATTTTTTTAGTTATTGCTCAATTTATTATTCAAATTCAATACTGCCAATGGGCATATGTTTCCTTGCCTGGCAAGCTATCTTTTATATCATTCAACTAAGTTTAGTTTCTTATTTCATTAGGACACAGCAATGGATATACAAGGATTATATGAAAATTCTCAGTACTTATTTCGAGTTTCTGCAGTTAACATTCATGGAAATTCAGAACCATTAGAAGCTGAATCGGCAATAATTGCTAAAATGCCATTTGGTAGGTGTATTTTTTTTTAACAAAAAAAATTTATTTCAACTTTATAAATATGCACTATTGTCCTGTCGTGTCAAATTTTGCCTAATTGCTTCCTCAGAAACATTTGAAATAGTCTATGATCACATTTTTCTCGTCCTTTTATTAGTTTTACAAAGTAAACAGACTACAGGACAATAGTACATATTTATAATTATTTTCCCTTGTTATTGGTACCAGGTATATGTGATGTAATTCAACTTTATGTTATATTAAATTTTGAGAAATATATTTCTACAAATATGATATGGTTGTACTGAAAGTTTTGTGGAATTATAATTGAATTGAACAGTCAAATAACCAGTTCTCTAGGACACTGAGATTCAAAAATAATTTTTTCTGGTGCTAGTACATCTTTTTTTCTTTTTTATCACTATTCACTATTCTCCATACTATATCGTAGTTGATTCTCCCTGATTTAGCAATGTCTAAATTAGACATATTCTGTTACTTGGCCTAATTCATATCATTGACTTTCCATGTGAGGCGCTCCTTCATAAAAATCATAAGTTCTAATTTGTTTCTCTTTTTATTGTCTTAACTGTTGTCAACATGTCATCATGCACTAGTCTTAAGTGTAATGCAGCATGTGTTTCAGGGCCATAAATAAAAAACTCTTTTAACAGAAATGAATATTCATAATAGATTGATTCTCAACTAAAGCAGTAAAGTTGTGATGGAAAAAATGAGAAAAGTAACATTAGTTTTATGGAAAATTTCATATTTTTTCTAAAACTGTATAATGTTAGGGAAAATAAATCGAGTCAATTTTATAGAGGAGGGAAGGTAGGCCACATTCTACATCTCTATCAACTACTTTACCAATGAAATTTTTGTTATCATATTGTGCCAGGAGGAAAGAGAAGTAAATTTCCATCCATAATCTAGATTGCCAGTTAAACTGGAAGTTCTAAAACATTGGTACAAATGCAGGTTATTTACTAAGTTGCGATTTGTCCAATTTCTGTGCCAACTGCCCTGTGGATGTCCATCGTACCTTTAATTGGTTTTACCTTCTGCAATGTATCTTAACATCTTTCTGCTAAGATGTCATAGTCAGTCAAAAAGCAGTCTTTCTGAAGGTTGTCCGACTGATGGACATCGCCCGTAAAAAAGTGGCGGGGCTTGAAAAAATTCCGTAATCGTCAGACCGGAAGTCTGGAAAAAATTCCGTCGTTAATTTTTCCAGCAATCCTATACAGCGGTCATTTTCTAACAAAAACCTACACAACCTTGTATGCACATGAGAAAACCATCCAAGATTATTGGGCGGAACGGAAGTAGATACGCGATTAAAAATAGTTCCTCGGCTCATGCTAGTTAACTCCCATAGTAATGCTGTTAATGATTGGTGGTATAACGTAATATTCGGTGGTGAAAAGACATAGTTCTTGGTTGTAATGGCGGTTACTTCCGGTACATAGGCAAAATTAAAATAAAATGAGCTTCCTTCGATTTTACGAGGGTTCTATACCGGGAAGACTAAAAGAAAGATGAAGCTGAAGTGAATAAATCAAAATATACGAAGAAAAGAGGCAGCGTGTGTTTTGAATTCAATATTATATAAATTATTATTAAATTTTATCATCTTGTTCTGTCATGTATGTCTGAATATTATATATTTGTTATACATTTTGCAAAAAGTGTTCAGTATGGTAAAAGTTCATTCGGTCCTGAAAATTTTTTACTATTACCTGCCTAGAAAAAAAAACAAAAAAAAATGAAAAACCTTCGGAAAGACTGCAAAAGTGTACTATGGTTACATCTGGTGACAACTTCTTTATAGCAGTGATTTTCTGAATGATGCAAATTACCATTGAAGCATTATGACTTGTTACAAAAGCCATGCTAGTATGATCAAGTAGAGTTGAATCAACTTTACCGGTATTTCTTTGACAGTGTGATACAATGTAACCTGGGTTGTACTGAAATAAGCAGATTGAATTTCTTCTAGGTTCTGGCTATAGTTTTCCGAAAAATCCATATGGATTAAAACATGGCTATTAGGAAGGTTTTCTTTCATATATTTGAAAGTTTGAACTTGGCTGTGAATTTTATCCACATGGCTGTATTATGTTTGTGATGTTGGATGAGTTAGGATTGAGTGGAGACAGACTGGATTGTAGAGAGATCATTCAAGAGAATTCATTGAGTAGCCATATTGTTTATTACAAGTAATCACGTCATTGGGGAAGCCCTTAGGAATGTCTGTCAGGGAGACAACTCTTGTTTACATAGACCACATTTAGAGCATAATAACATAACATCTCCCCTTTTGAGTATTTCAAGAAAATAAAGAAACTAAAAATTTAAACATGAAAACACATGCTCAGAGACATATAGGGAAATGATTAATGTTGAAAGTTCAATATTCAAAAAAGTCTTTCAATCTATTAGGCTTTCTTAAAATTCGACCACGACTATTTATTCTAGGATTGTCATTTCTACTTTCTGAATCAAAATCGAAATTTAAGAAATCAGTGTCACTTTGATCAGTTTGTACATCCAAGTTATCAAATGTAAAAGTCTCAGCAGTTTTCAATAAGTCACGTCTATTTCTTCTCATTGTATTTCCTTCCTCCATTTTGACTATATAACTTCTAGGAGTCTTCTCATCTCGTTTGATTATCTGTCCTTTCCTTCCCCATGATTTTTCACTTCTAACTCTTACTGAATCACCCTTTTCTAACTCAGGAAGATCTCTGGCAGATGAATTGTACCACTTTGAAGAATTTGGCTTATCATAACGTGATTGATCACCATTATATTTAGGTAACAGTGATCTCAAATGTCTATTAAACAGTTTATCAGCTGGAGAGCGACCATCAGTTCCAGGTGTAGTACGATGAGCTAATAAAGCTAGACACGGATCTTCATTATTAGCAATAGCCTTTTTGAATAACATTTTAACAGTTTTCACACTAACCTCAGCAAGGCCATTACTTTGAGGATATTTTGGACTTGATGTCACATGATCAAATTCATATGCTTTAGCAAAATCTTTAAAGTCCTTTCCAGAATATTGCGGACCATTATCCGACACTACGACTTCAGGTATGCCGTGACGGGCAAACACTGTTTTAGCATGTTTAACCACATCAGCACTTGTAGCCTCACCATTTGTCAATTTGCACACCTCTATAAAATTTGAGAAATAGTCCACAATCAGTAAATACGTAGAATGATTAAAAAAGAATAAGTCACTACCAACTTTGACCCAGGGTTGGTTAGGAACTGAGTGCGTTAAGAGTTTTTCTTTCTGTTGAGCTGGTCTAAATTCTTGGCACGTTGAGCATCTGGAGATCATATCTTCTAATTCAGCTGATATTCCTGGCCAATATAAACAATCTCTTGCTCTAGCTCGACAGCGTTCAATTCCTAGATGACCTTGATGAATTCGTTCACGCATAAGTTTTCTCATCACACTAGGAACAATAAGAGAATTACCCTTCAATAAAATACCATTTGTATAGGTAATTTCGTCACGAAATGTAAAGTATGGTCTGGCTAAGTTATCTAGAGTTTTGGTATCATCTGGCCAACCATTTAAGACATAGTCTTTCACCTTTTGAAGAGCTTGGTCTTTTTGAGTATTTAACTTGAATTCTTCCATCATTTTATCAGACATTGGGAAATTACTGATAACTGAGTGAATATGTAAATTGAGTTCCTTCGATGGAATTTCAGGAGTAGAGTCTACAAGTGGCGCTCGTGAAAGCGTATCTGGAACCACTAAATCCTTTCCAGGAATGTATTTATATTCAAAGTCATATTGTTGAAGTTTGAGTAGAAACCTCTGTATTCTTGCAGGGGCTTTAATGATAGATTTGGAAAATATTGCTTGGAGAGGTTTATGATCATTAATAACTTCAAAATATCTACCATAACAATATTCATGGAATCGAGTAACAGCAAAAACTACACTCAGGCACTCTTTCTCTATCATAGCATAGTTTTGTTCTGATTGAGTCAATGACCTACTAGCGAAAGCTACAGGTTTCCATTCACTTCCATGTTTTTGTTCCAGCATAGCACCTAGACCATTCTTAGACGAATCAGAGCTTACACGTACTGGGAGATTCACATCAAAGAATTGGAGTATAGGAGTGTTTGTTAAGAGTTCTTTGATTCGTTTGATTGACTTCTCTTGATAAGTGGAAATTTCAAATAAAACATCTTTTTCTAGGAGTTTTCGAAGAGGAGCAGCTTCTGAAGAGAGATTGGGAAGAAATTTACCCAAGTAGTTTACAGATCCAAGAAATCTCTGTAGTTCTAGTTTCGTTGTTGGAGTTGGCATCTTCAAAATAGCATCAACCTTTGATGAATCTGGCATGATTCCTTTATTAGAGATAATGTGACCAAGATAGTTGATTTGAGAATTACCAGTGACACACTTCTTGCAATTGAGTTTAAGACCTGAGTTAATTCTCTCTAGAGTTGATCTGAGTCGTTGGTCATGAATTTCTTGAGTAGGACCCCAAACTATGATATCATCTTGGACATTTGCAGTTCCATCTAGACCTTCTATAATTTCAGCAACATCTGCATGGAAGATCTCAGGAGCAGAGAGTATCCCAAAAGGGAGCCTTAAGAATTTGAACCTGCCAAATGGAGTATTGAATACTAAATAGTTGGTACTATCTTTGTCCAGTTTAATTTGCCAGAATCCACTGGAAGCATCCAATTTGCTGAAGAATCGAGCCCCAGACATCTTAGAAAATATCTCTTCTGGTGTAGGCAATTGATAATGATGTCTCTTAATTGCTTGATTAAGGTATTTTGGATCTAAACAGACTCTTATGGATCCATTAGATTTTTCCACAACCACATAGCTATTCACCCATTCCGTAGGCTGTGTCACCTTCTCTATAATATTGAGTCTTTCCATCCTTTCAAGTTCTTGTTTCAGTTTTGGTAGAAGAGCACAAGCAACTTTCCTTGGAGGATTGATCACTGGAGGTACCATAGGATCTACTTCTATCTTATGAATTTTTGGCAAACAACCAATTTCACCAAAACAGTCAGAATATTCTTCAAAAATATCTCCAGAGTTATTAATACTAGCCATAGTTCTCTCAATAAAACCTAATTTCTCACAAGTCTCTAAACCAAGTATAGGCGTTGACTTGGAATCCACAACAATAAACAAAACTGGAAATGTTTTTCTATTGCGAGTAATGTGGAGAATACATTGACCAATAACTTTGATAGGAGTGCTGTTATAGGCTGTGAGACGAACCCTACTCTTGTTGAGTTTTGGCTTTCTTTTGAGTTTATTGTAGATTGATTTGGGTAAAGCATCAACTTGACTTCCTGTATCTAATTTAAATCTAATTTGTTGATTTTGAGCAGTAAGTTCAACCATCCAATCATTTGGCTTTTCATCTGTATCTAGAGTATGAATTGTCTCTACCATACCAATATAGAATTCATCATTGGACTCATCATCTTCATCATATTTGTTGATTTGTCGAACATGTTTCCGACCTTTAGGTAGAGGGAGTTCAGCTTGTTGACGACACGTCTTAGCAAAATGGTTGAGTTGACCACAGGATTTACATGGTTTTCCCCAGGCAGGACATTTACCTCTGGGATGAGTTCCACCACAATAGAGACATTTGAGTATGTAATTCTTCTGAGAGTAGACCTCCTGACGAGGTTGAGAACGATTGTATGAGTTTGAATTACCATTAGTGTTTGTCTGTGGCTTGCTGCGAGATTGAGATGAAGAAAATCTTCGAGAGCAATCAGCTTTAGAGCGTACATAATCAACAGATTTCTCAGAGTCTTGAGCAGGCACTGCCTCATTAGATTTAACCATTTCTTTAGCATGGCGCTTGGTTTCTTCCGCCGCATGCCCTAGTTCCATATCTCTTTCAAGATTGATGTTTGGTTCACGTAGCATTCTCTCCCGTAATCTGTTATCACGAAGTCCACAAATGCATATGTCCTTCACCAAATCATCCCTCAAATCTTGAAATTCACAGTAAGCAGCTCTCTTCTTTAATTCAGTTATAAAATCATCAAAGTTTTCACCTTCACTTTGCTTGTACGAGAAAAATCTATTTCTGAGAACTGTGAGATTCTTTCTTCTAATAGCATAGGCCTCAAATTTCTCCAAGACTGGCTCTAATTTCAAACTATTGGCATCGTTTCCATCCCAAGAGAACGTGTTGTAGATTTCCCTACCTCTTTTACCAATACAGTGGAGTAGAATATTAGTTTCAATCTTTTCACTCTTGCCATCCTTCTCGGCTGCCGTGAGAAAAATTCGAAAATCCTGTTTCCAACATCGCCAATTTTCAGCTCCATTACGAAGAATCAACACTTTCTGACACCATGTATTATGTTTGTGATGTTGGATGAGTTAGGATTGAGTGGAGACAGACTGGATTGTAGAGAGATCATTCAAGAGAATTCATTGAGTAGCCATATTGTTTATTCTTCTATCAAGTAATCACGTCATTGGGGAAGCCCTTAGGAATGTCTGTCAGGGAGACAACTCTTGTTTACATAGACCACATTTAGAGCATAATAACATAACAATGGCCAGTGAATTAAACAAATTCTTGAAAAATTGACCAGGTAGATGTATTTGGTCTGCATCTACAAAACAATAAGAAATACTAGTTTCAGATGTAAATTTCAGATATAAATTATGCAGGTAATGTTCAAAACCCTCTTTTAAGTTTTCTACTTTAATCCAGTCTGCATCAGACTTGCCAGGTAAAATTCTTGAGTTATCATCTCTATTCATAAACTCTCTGACTTCCAAATTTTTTAAGTTTGTGTATTTTTTTTACAAAATTAATTCTTGGTTATCTTGAAGTCATCGGTGATTTTTCGCACAGTATTTAACATCTTATATTTCTTGATAATTCTACCTCATACTATTTTCGAAATATTTCTTGAATCATTCCTGTTGTGAACAGCTAAAATCTTAACTTCTTCGCTTAAACATTCTGCGATAAAGAGTTTTTATACGCCAACATTATAATGTGGTGATTCCAAAGAAAAAAGCAGGCAGAAGACTTTCTGATGGTATCACCACTACCACTTGTAGTACAGCGATTCATTTGATGTACCGGTATACTGAACTTGGTGAATTAAATAATTAAATTGACATCAAATACCATCCTTTAATACCCAACGTTTCTTCAAAAAAGTTTTGACTACTTCAGGGGAAGAACTAAATTACAAATGGTTGAAGGCAGTTAGATCAATGAACCCATGACCTCAGAAGATTTATGACGTCACAATCCTAAGATTCCATATTATATAAAAAGTCTGAAAGATGACTCCAGAAAAAACATGATATAAAACAAGATAAAAAATCTAAGATAAAAAATGAGATAAAAAATCTAAACAGGAAGATAATAATTTGGGTGGTGGGGAGAAGATTAGAAACTAAAATTTAGCACTTTTGAAACCTCCTGGGTTAAGTTCATTCAAACCATTGGGCCATACAGAGTCAGGTCTATGAATCCACAGATTTTCTGCACTGTCTAATTTACTTTGTTTTCATTTGGAATTTTCTAAAGAAGTGTGCAATTATAATCATGACCAGGTTGGTTGAAATGGGGGGCAATATGAGGAGCTTTGTGAACCTTTTTCAATTTGATGTTACTCCTATGTTTGTTAAGTCTAATATTGAAGGGGGTAATTGTCTGTCCAACATACTGAAATTTACATAATTTACGAGTTAGACAATACACGATGTCTATGATATAAAATGATTTTGAATGTCTATTGGTGATTTTGTTTCTAGTGTTCATTTTTTCACAAGTTTTACACTTAGGTTTATGACAAGGTACACATCCAATATGTTTAGCACCATTTACATTTTCCACACAATGTTTGAGTTTGTTTGCACTTAATAAATTCCCGAAAGTCCTATTTCTACGTGCTGCCTCAATGATTATCCTGTTCTTTAAAATGTCTGTCATTCTGTAGCTTGTCTTTAAAATGTTGGTGTCTTTGGCCATCTTGTGGAGATTTGGTTGTCGTGGGTCATATGTATTTGTCCAAGGAATAATCTTTGGCTTCTTGTAATCTTCTTTTGTATGTTGTTTGGGGATCTTGTGGAGATTTGGTTGTCGTCGGTCATATGTATTTGTCCAAGGAATAATCTTTGGCTTCTTGTTATCTTTTGTATGTTGCTTGGGGATCTTGTGGAGATTTGGTTGTCGTGGGTCATATGTATTTGTCCAAGGAATAATCTTTGGCCTCTTGTTATCTTCTTTTGTATGTTGCTTGGGGATCTTGTGGAGATTTGGTTGTCGTGGGTCATATGTATTTGTCCAAGGAATAATCTTTGGCTTCTTGTTATCTTCTTTTATACGCCCAAAATGTATTTTGGTCGTATATTGTGATCACCCCTGTCTGTCTGTGTGTGTGTGTGTCTGTTCACATTTTTCTTGTACTCACTCTACAGTCTACAATTCTCAATGGATCTTTTTTATTTTTGTTATATGGGTTAATAACATTACAAAGAGGATCCCTATTGATTTTGGTGCTGATCGGACAATTTTGTCCGAGATATAGCATAAAACAGTCTTGTACTTATTTTCCAGTCGACAATATTGACAATTCGACAGACCTCCCCTTTTTCGACGTCACAACCAATCCAAACGCGTGAATTCAATAAACCCGCGAATTGTAGTCTCTGTCACCCAGAATAATTACTATTACATAGATATCAGAAGGACTGGATTGTCGAGTCTAAAATTTAATAAAGTATGTCGATCTTGTCACTTCTACAGCTTAAATTTCTTTCTTTTTATATTTCACGAAGGTTTGTGTTATTATATTATCAAAGTATGCAGTGCATTCGTCAAACAATGTTATTATGACATGTAAAATAGTGAGTTGAGTCAATATGTTGACGACAGTCTTCTCGACTGACTTTCCAAAGTAGGTCAAATTCTGAAATGGATGTCCTACCCTACATTATGTTGGAGGGCCATATCCTCATTTTGACAAAATATTTAAATACCGGTAGGCCTAATAAAGGTTTTATCTTACTAAAATGTATTTGATTCGTCCCGATATCAATAAATCAGATATCGCTTGTAAACGTTGGCTTTTGTAGACCTAAGTTTTATTTAGTTTTAACTTCAGAACAGTTGACATCTGCCGACGACTGGCTTGAAATTGTGAATGTATCTTTTATAATAGAAGCAAACCTTTTGTGAAAGTCGTGTATCAATCAATAATTCCTACGATAAATTTCCCGGTAAACTAGCATGACTTACTGCTAATCGCCATCATGTTATTTCTGTAACGTTTGTTAAATATGGTGTCATTAAAATATTTGGCATGTGGGTTATTGGGGACTTAAAGTTGATCTGATCTGATTTTTGTGTTGTAGGATACTTTTAACCGAGATACATCGTTAAACATAGAAAAATCTTTAACATATGTATCTGTAGTATTTCAATGAAACGCATTGCTATCTTTTATGTTTCTTGGGGAATAGTGATTCAGATAGAGGTCTTTCTCTTGCTTTGTTGAACAAAGTTTCAATGACTTGGTCCTTATATCCTGAACTTTAAGATGGTTAGCAAACTGTAGTAATCTGTTGTTTTCCCATTCTATACGGCTACATATTCTTCTTATTCTAAGAGCACCACGAAAGGGTATTGATCTAAAAGTATGTCTGGGATGGCAGCTGCTAGGTGGTAGATAGTGGTGGCTAGCTGTTTCTTTAGTGAAGAGGTCAGTTTCTAATATGGTACCATCCTTAATAACTTTTACATCTAAAAAATTAACTTCATCTGGATCAATTTCCATAGTAAACTTAATTTTGGGGTGAAGGTTATTAAGTTTATCTAAAAATGTATGTGAATCTTCTAATGATTTTGTTGACTTGGCCCAAATGTCATCTATAAATCTGCATGATATGTCTAGTTTTTCAGGTAAAGAATTCCTAAATTTATTCATCCAATAGGCGGGTCCATTCATATTTCCCGCCAAAACCATGGGCGCTGCCATTAGTGTATCAGGTGACATGTCCGCCATTACGAGCGTGAAATTTGCCTAGCCGTGTTCCTGTTTCAGGTATTAGTTAATGACGTCAAGGCGGAATATTTTTTGTTTACATCAATTTTTCGTCGTTCAACACTCAAAGTGAGATAGAATGGATAAAAGAAAATACACAAAAGGTGGAGGAACATCTTGTGCAATCAATGGCTGTACCCATTATAGGCGAAAAATCAACCAGTGGAAGGAAATGATGCGTGAAGTTCACCACCTTACGCACGAAGAATGTCCATGTTTGGTACCTTTCCAATTTTTTTCGATGCCGTCAAACGATGAACCAGCTCAACTCGAATGGAGGAAGGCCATCAATCGTAAATTTCTGTTTTATTGGAGGAGTTCCGACACCAGAAAATCATATTCCAAAGTTAAAGCTTGGTTTTGAGGTTATTGTTACACCTGGCAGGTGAAAGTTATTGAAGCGTGATGATACAGGTGCGGCTGTGAAGAGACGGAAGTTATCGATAGATAGGTATGGAAAGGGAGAAATAACAGAAATTGTACATAGTGACATTGACATTGAAGTAAAAAATGCTCAAACCCTGGAGAAACCCAGTGTTATGTCTGCATCTACCTGTTTGATTAATGACAGTGATTCTTTATTATACACAGGTGTGAAGAAAGAGGTGTTTTTTAAATTAGTTGAGTGTATGACTGCTTTCAATATTTTCACCTTTAAATTAGATATTGCAGATCAAATATTACTTGTTCTTATGAGGCTAAGGTTAAATTTAATATTTGAAGATTTATGTAGACACTTTGGAATTTCTAAAAGTCTTGCGAGTACAATATTTAGTTCTTGGATTCCTGTTCTTGCCGACAAATTGAAATCCTTAATTATTTGGCTACCACGAGAAGTAATAAGAGACTGCCGTCCAACATCATTTAAAGAAAATTACCCTAAAACTACTATCATTATTGATTGTGCTGAAACATTTATTCAGAAGCCAAAATGTTTAAAAAGTTATTGCACTTGACATAGTCAAAGCGTGTCAAAATTGGCTTGTGAACACGATAGAGACTACAGATTTGAATGAAACTTGATGTGATCATGTATATTGAAGAGATCTCTGACAAGTTCGAAATAGGCAATTTTTCGATTGAATGGTTTTTTGAGAAATTGCCCTTGACTAATTCAAAACACGTCAAAATTGACTTGTGAACGCTATAAAGACAACAGTTTTCATTGGATTTGAATGAAACTTACTGTGATCATTTATATTGATGAGATTGATAGTGACAATTTTTCAGTGAACATTTTTTGAGTTATTGCCCTTGACTTACTGTATAATTCATGTAAAATGCAGAGGTTTTCACCCTAAACAAACCCAACAGTTAAAAAAGATTAAGTATTTTTTCCCCACGAAAATACCGCAAATCGATGTTGAGGATCTGCCATTTTGTCTACCTTCATCAACATTCACGGTAAAATTGATTGGTGTAAAAGATCGGATTATGATTTTAAATAATGGCTCAATATGAATATTATCTATTAGGTAAATATTTATTGTGAAATATTTGAATAAAATTTAAATGATTAAATTTTGTGTAATTTGAATGGAAAATATTACGTGAAGATGAGAGGTACCAAATATAATGATCACGGTCCAAGTATTTTGAATGGCTTTTATAGTAGGAACAATTGATTGTCATGCTTAATGACATGCCTCAATACGGTTACCAGAATAACTGGGTTTTAATATAATCCATTGGTTTCCTAATTATCCATCAGATATGATACACATGCTTCATGCCATCAATTTTTCCGTTGAGAGGCAATACTAGTCGATAAATCTATGTGTGGGGTTAAAGCAGACAATGAAAAATAAACTATTGAAATACAATGATATTTATTTACGTTAAGCAAACAAAACAATCACAATTAAGTATTCACACAAATGGAACTGATGCAATATCATGATTATTATTACAGCTTTCGAGTTGAGATCGAAACTGTATTGTTTTCATTAATTTTTTTTTTTTTTTTTCTTCTTTTTTGTAATTGTGGTCAGAGTTCCTAGCCAAAACTGAAGATTTTTGGCATTGCGCCAGACATTACGGACCTAGTGATTAGACTTTAAATGTATTTCGAGACATCAGACTCCGACCGGAAGCGGTTTGGCGGAAAACTAAAAAATATCTGAAATCTGCTATTAAATGCATATTTTTTGGTTCATTTACCTAAAAAAAAATTTGTGTTTTCTTGAGAGTACTTCCAAACAATCTGCAGTTTCAGAAAATTTTAATTGAAAAATTTTTTAGATAACTTTTGAATTGAATTTTGGCCAAAATTCAAACTTCTTTATTTTTTATTATATTTTAACAAAAATTGGCAAATGAGTAGAAAAAAAAATATCAATTAAGATTCCAAAAAAACATTTTCCAAAATTAGCCAGAAACGTCCAAAAATGATACAAAAATGTTGAAAATCACTAATATAGGAATTGTCGGATTATTTTTTCACAGAATTAATACCAACAATATCTTCATTTTGCTGTATATGCAAATTCCTAACTGTTTGGGCGCCATCTTGAAATATGCAAATTTCCGGAAAAACACTACTCAGACATTACAGTTTTCATCTGATTTGAATGAAATATGGTGTGATCATTGAAGTTAATAAGATCTTGATCAACTTCCTAAATTGATGATTATTCGATGATCTATATTTGAGTTATTGCCCTTGACTTAGTCCAAACGCATGAAAATTAGCTAGTAAATGTAACAGAGACTAGGTTGCATCTGATTTGAATGAAATTGGTGTGAACATTTATATTGATGAGAACTTAGATTAGACCTAAATAATGTTGGAGTTTCTGCCTGTGTTAGAACAGAAAATATATTTTAAAGTGGGCGTATCTTGCTAGGCAACTGCTTATTTTCTAATAGGTTAGACAGATTTTTTACTTAATTCAGCCTGTTATAACATTTGGAGAACTGTGTGCTGTTTAGTGTATTGGATGATATGGAAGGTGGAATGGCTTTTTATTCAATGTTCTTCATTGCTATTTCTTATTTCTTATTTCTAAACTCTCAATTTGAACGTTAGATTCAACATTTGTCGTCGAAAATTGACATTTGTATACAAAAATCATAATTTGTATTAAAAATCGTTAATTCTTTGCTAAACATTCGATTTTTTAATTATTGAATTGAATAATTAATAGAATTCTTGCCAAATATCTTCAAATACAAATCTACATATACATGTCTAGCTAAACATATCCTCAAATGAAAATCGTCAAACACAAAAATCAACCAACAAATGTCCAAATACAAATGTTCAATAAAAAATCTAGCTAAACAAATCTTGCGAAACATTTCTCCAACTACATTTCGAATATATTTGACAGGTGTCGCTGTAGAACCATCACCAAATAAGATATAGACTATAGATAGCCCAAAGATGATTGAGACTATGTCAGGAATCAAATTTAATTTCGACTAGTTAAAATTATGGTTTAAAAAGAAACCTATCATCATGCATGCACCTTACATTTACTAAAATAATTACTAGAATTATTAAGTAAGCTACTTCCACAAGCATTAGTCTTTAAATTAATTAAATGCGATTAAAAGATTTAACCGACAATCAGCATAATATATCTAGTCCCACTAAAATAAATTTTCAAAGTTCTAGGACTAAGCCTAAGACTTAAGATTCTAATATTTTCAACTGATTTCAGCTAAAGAAATAATACTACCACCGATTTTATTACAGAGACATCCATAACTAACGCATCTAATTATCGTAACCTTTAACTTGCACCTTGTTTTATCATAAATCTTTTTGACCTAGGTCAGTGCTTTTATGAGACTATGTTCTTATCACAAACAATTTTCATTTTTAGTGAAAGAGTTAAAGAAATTAGAACTTGTATATATCATATTATAATAAAAATGATCTAATTTAATGATTTTTCTGCCTTTAAGGTCTATGTTAGAAGTAATTTAACAATTGACATAACATAAAGAATCCAACTTTAACCCTGTGCCAGTGCCTTCAGTTGAATAGTAACTTGATTCTCTCAACCACCCTAATCACTAAACTAATTTAGCCACTTCCGTGGCCACTTCCGTTCATGGAGCTTTTGCGAATTTCAAAATGTCCATAAAAATTGTAAATTGTTCGATTAAAACATGAATTACTGGACTATTTGAGCTCCGATTTAATAAATATATGTATGCCCAAAGAGCAAATTCGTTAATGAAAGGATTGAAGTCAGTGACATGAATGGTAGAATCGTTTATTGATATTATTTTAAAGGCGATCTGTGATCGGTACGTGAAGTAAACAAAACCCGAGTGACTTAGGCTACCTTGTCTTTATATTAATATACATTTTCATTATTATCAGTCGACTTGCAAAAATATCAAATAATGTTATTTTTCGGTAGCTTTGACATATTTTGTGAGTTGAAACAAATCAAACGACAAATGTTTGATTTTTTTTTTTTTTTTTTAAATAAGGGGGGGGGGGGAATTTTTTCCCATTGGCCTATCCTGTCCACATGCAACTGTGATCTCTTTCAGACTTTCTTTGCAGATCTTTTCAACGTTTCATTTTTTTTAGTTTTAATTAAGTTCTCAACTTGTCTATAGGCCTTTGCCAATCGCCAGTTCTCTTGAAATTAGTTTTTTCACTGTTGATTTATGGGAAATAGGCAGTTTAACAATCAGAGGTTTACTTGGTTGACAAGGTGCTGTTGTTGACGAAATACCATTTTCGTCTTCGCTCAGATTCTCCTGACTTGCAGGCACCAGATGATCTCCTTCTGCTTTAGTAGGTGCTGTCTTCTTCCTTTTTCTATGCTCTTAAACATACTTTCTTGTTTTGTTTCTTCTTGGTGTTCTTTTCTGTCTTAAAAAACTCACTGGTTGTCTGATAGTATTTCTTCACTCTTTGAAACTCCTTTGAGAGATATTTCTTCATTCTTTGAAACTCCTTTGAGAGCCAATCATCTCCAAGGATGGCTTTCTTTCTAGCTATATATTCCTTCATACGTTGAGATTTGGATTATGAATTGTAGTGATCAATAAAAACAAATTAACTATGATTAGGAAAATGTAATTTACGGGACATAGGAAAACCAGTTCAGAAATTCCCTATTTGAAGGTAACTACAGTTTTCACATTTTTATGTTAAATAGATATTCCAGTTTAAGTTAAATTTAAATTAGAAATTTTGGAAACTTGAAATATGAAACCACAGACTTATGTAATTTACACACATAGAGACAATGAAATTTGTTCAATTTCTTGAAATAATCCAATTAATCATGTCTAAAACATCCTTATAAAACGGCATGGGTAGTGGATGCATAGAACGTGGAAATCAATTCTCCTGTATTTTGAAATTTTTTGTCGTTGGTTTACTTAGGCTGAAGACATAACGTAGACTATTTTGGCGCTAAACTGACATGTGCTATGCATTCTGGATAAAATCATCAAATATAAGCACCCCTAGTCAATGTCTAGGTGAGAACTAAATATCTATTGACTCGTAAATTACATTAAGTAAGATATGAGAAGTGAAGCTAAATGTGACTCCATTGAACTTACTGTTTTACTGTATTATACTCTCATGTACAGTTCCATGTATATTCATGTATTTACTGTTGTTATATGTAAATCTATTAATAACTTTGATATTACAGTTTTAAATTACCGTCTTACAATTATGCTCAGAAAATGGTTTCAGATATTGCAATTTTGTGTATAATTAACAGTTTTTTAATAAATTGTGTATTCTGCTTATTTCTATATTACAATTGAACTTACGTACTGTATGTTTAGTTTCCATTCGCCAAGTAAATAACGTTATGATGATGCATTTCGGAAATGGGGTTGTAAATTACTGAACATGAGCGACCAAGAAAAGTTTTACAGATAAAATCAGTGGCATAAATGTTTTGGTTATTCTGAAATTTATTATGAAATTATGAAGATTTATTCTGTGTAATTTGTATGTAATATTAGTTAACAATATATTTCTTGTACGTGGAACTCAAAACATTGGTCAGAATACACATACAAAATTATTTTACCTCTCAAAATCACCTTATTTTTATAGAAATGGATGTCAAGGGAAAAATTACATTTTCACTGGCTGAAAATAAACATTTATATCACTATTGAGCGTTTAAAAAGTACATGTATGTTTTTACACCGATTAACATACTACTGAACCCTACATCTACTGCTGTAAATGAGAATGAGTCAATAGTCATTAATTTATTACGATCCCATAAACCATTACAATTACAATCAAATGCTGTGTAGTGGTGTCATTGGCGGCGATCCTATGGGGGGGGGGGGGAGTTGATGTGGCCCCTAAGTTTATGACATAATATACATAAAGAGTAAACTTTCATCTCTTTCTCTTGTTATTCCTTTTTGTTTCCTTGACCTAAATTTTCTTTTATATTTTTACTTTATTAGCAACTCTCATGACTGAAGTGACATTGTACTAAACAATACGTAAAGTTCAACTGATTTCAACTCACTTTCACCATTAGTTTGCATAGCTTTCTTATATCGCTGTAAGTTAGGTTGGTGCAAAATTGTCCCAGAAGAAGCTGAAAGACTTCTTCCATATAGCCAACAAAAAACCCGAAGAGTATAATGTGGGTAACAGAGATCACTCTATGGCTAGTAAGCCAAGTGTGAGTACACCATCTTTGCCATTACAATTATCAGACTCTTTGCAGCCTTCTAAATCTTCAATGACATCAGTTTCTCCAACATCTGACGCCCTAGTCATGGCGAGTAAAATGCCTGAAGTAGGAGATACAGCAAACCAGCCGATAGACACAAGTTTCATACTGAAACAACATCTGTCGAACAAGAGTGCTGACGTTCAAAGTTCGTGGATACATTGTGATATCCTGAGTGGTAAAGTGTTTTGCTAACCATGCATCATTGCAGCGAATAAGAAGTTCATTGATGTGAAGAATTATTGGCAAAAGGAAACATTTCATGAAGGTGGCTTTTGTAATTGGAAAGCTCATGGAGATTCCCAGTTGCAGAGAAATTATTCAAAAATTAATAAAAATTACATCGTTACTCAGTTAGATTAACAGGCAAATCATGAACATTGCTGCAATATCTTTTGACAAAAGTAATGCTTTGTGCGGTAAGTGTGATAAAAGTTTAAAAATCTGCTTAAAATGAGAGCTAAAGATGACGAAAATTTTGCTACCTTTTTGTGTAGGACCACTAATTACACCTCAAATGATATTGTGAATGAAATGGCAAGAGTCATGAGTCACTAAATTGTATACTCCATCACTAAAGAGATAAGATCTGACAGCATTCAATTTGGTATTGATATGGATGGCACTGGATATGAGCGGTAAGGAGCAAGAATCAATTTATATACGCTACATAATTTTATAAGTTAGGCTACACCAAATAATTTGTTGTTCTTTGGGACTTCTACTCTTCAAAATAGGAGCGAGCGAGCAAAATTTATTTTTTAGTAAAAAAATTTAAGAATTCCAAAAATTGGAAAATAAGAGAAAATGAATGGAGTGAGCGAACATTTTTTTATTATAAAAAAATAAACACTGCAATGTAAAAGAGAGGAGTGAAAGATAACATACGCCCACTGGTAGGTTTGTTTGAAAAGGAACATTTGGCAAAAAGGCAAACAAATTCTGAACGTGTAATTTTGAGAGAAAAAAAATCGGCGCATGATGGCATTGACAAGCAACATGGCGAATTGAAAATTTACAATTTACCAGTGTATAAACCTACTATAGTATAGTAACTATACTAATTGATTTATGAATAACAATCTGGATAATATCAAACAATTTTTATTAGAGGGTGCTTCAAACGAAGTGCATCGATAAACACTTCAGGGTGTATTGACCAGTGCATACATACAATAAATCGAAAATACAGACAAGAAAATCGAAACAATTTTAGTAGAGGGCGTTATAACGCTAGTTCCAGAGTGTTTCGGAAGCCGAACATGAAAATGAAAGAACTTTCATGTAAAGACGTTCGATAGACACACGGTAAATTCATAGGTTTTGTTTGAGAATGAGAGTGGCAACGATTTTTTTCATTTAAAAATAAAATTGTAAGTATTTAGAAAATAGGAGCGGGACATTAAAAATGAAGAGCGGCATTTGAATTATTTTTTTAAAATAAAAAAACGAAAATTAGAAAAATAGGTGCGGGAATTCCGACGATCAACAAATCAAATTGGTGTGGCCTTAAGGAAGAATTTATTGGTTAATATGAATTATCAGAGACGACTGGTGCAAAACTCGTAAAAATATTTCACGTCCACTGTTCTTGAAAGATATGGTGAATTGTGTTCAGTGCTGAACCACCAATATCACAAAAAAATATCCAGAACTATTGGATGATTTGAAGGAGGAACTTAGTTTTTTGCAGCGACAGATTTCCATGGAAATCTCGCGAAGTATTCGTTTAAATGGTTTCCAATATACGTAAAATGTTCCCCAATGTAAAACGACTCGTTAGAATATTGCACTGCGGAACGTTCCTTCAGCACTTTGAGGAGATCGTCTAAATTACATCATGGTGACCGAAATTCATAAAGAACTGCTTATGGCTATTGATCCTGTCAAAATTGCAAAGATATTTGTTGAAAAAATCCAGATACCAAAAGGGGAATATTTAGAGAATAAGCATGTAGTTTGTAAATTTATAAATATACATGTACATGTATACAAGTAATTATATTGCATAATCTCTAGCATTATTTATTATTAATTAAAATATAAATCCATCATAACATTCGAATTCTTTTTTTTTATTAATGCTTATGAGACAAGGTAGAATAAATATTGGTTTTTTTAACCTTAATTGTTTCAATCTTCAAAATGCTCCCTTATTTCCTTGTCCTACAAACTGACCCAAAATATATCTGCGATAGGCCACAATTCCAGATGTCGGTTTATGAGTTATTGCACTTGATTAAAGAAAAAACGTTAAAATTTACTTGTGTACGAAATAGAAGCTGTAGTTTTTATCCGATTTGAATGAAACTTGGTATGTGTATTCATCTTGATAATATCTCTGACAAGTTTGAAAATGGTATGATTCCAGATGTCGGTTTATGAGTTATTGCACTTGATTGAATGAAATAACATTATAATGTACTTGTGTACGCAATAGAAGCTGTAGTTTTTATCCCATTTGAATGAAACTTGATATGTGTATTCATTTTGATAATATCTCGGACAAGTTTGAAAATGGCACGATTCCAAATGTCGGTTTATGAGTTATGGCCCTTGATTAAATGAAAAAAAACGTTAGAATTTACTTGTGTACGCAGTAGAAGATGTAGTTTTTATCCGATTTGAATGAAACTTGGTATGTGTATTCATCTTGATAATGTCTCGGACAATTTCGAAAATGGCACGATTCCAGATGTTGGTTTATGAGTTATGGCCCTTGATTAGATGGAAAAACGTTGAAATTTACTTGTGTACGCAATAGAAGCTGTAGTTTTCATCCGATTTAATGAAACTTGGTATGTGTATTTATCTTGATAATATCTCAGACAAGTTCGAAAATGGCACGATTCCAGATGTCAGTTTATGAGTTATGGCCCTTGATTAAATGAAAAAACGTTAAAATTTACTTGTGTACGCAATAGAAGCTGTAGTTTTCATCTGATTTGAATGAAACTTGGTAGGCCTATGTGTATTCATCTTGATAATAGCTCGGAAAAGTTCGAAAATGGCCCGATTCCAGATGTCGGTTTATGAGTTATGGCCCTTGATTAGATGGAAAAACGTTGAAATTTACTTGTGTACGCAATAGAAGCTGTAGTTTTCATCCGATTTGAATGAAACTTGGTATGTGTATTCATCTTGATAATACCTCGGACAAGTTCGAAAATGGCATGATTCCAGATGTCGGTTTATGAGTTATGGCCCTTGATTAAATGAAATAACGTTAAAATTTACTTGAGTACGCAATAGAAGCTGTAGTTTTCATCCAATTTGAATGAAACTTGGTAGGCCTATGTGTATTCATCTTGATAATAGCTCGGACAAGTTAAGAAAATGGCACGATTCAAGATGTCGGTTTATGAGTTATGGCCTTTGATTAAATGAAAAAACGTTAAAATGTACTTGTGTATTCAATAGAAGCTATAGTTTTCATCCGATATGAATGAAACTTGGTATGTGTATTCATCTTGATTATATCTCGCCAGATGTCTGTTTATGAGTTATTGCCCTTGATTAAATGAGAAAATGTTAAAATTTACTTTTGTACGCAATAGAAGCTGTAGTTTTTATCCGATTTGAATGAAACTTGATATGTGTATTCATCTTAATAAAGCTTGGACAAGTTAAAAAATGGTGTGATTCCAGATGTCGGTTTATGAGTTATTGACCTTGATTAAATGAAAAAACATGGAATATTCTGTTTGCTGAAGTGGGCGTATGTTACCTTGCCTGGCAAGCTATCTTTAGTATCTGATTTCACTATCAAAAGTTAGGTTGATCAGGTTGATCATTCAATTATCTAAAAATAAACCATTTTGATTTTGATATTATATATGACAAAGTTAGGAAGATGTTCTTTTATCTTCTTCTTCCCAATAAAAACTATGTTTATCACCTATTAATAGATAAACACAAACAAGGATGAGAAAGAACTAAAGTGTTTAACCATATATACTTAATCCATTTTTTCTTTTCTCACCTATTAAGATGCACCTGGTATTCCGGGAGTTCCTGAAGTGACTGAAGTTGGTGGTGATTTTGTTAGTTTGACTTGGTCCAAACCAGCATCAGATGGAGGAGGACGTATAACTGGATATTGGATAGAGAAAAGAGAACATGGAACAGACAATTGGTCTCGTTGTAATGTTCAGCCATGTATAACTAATATGTATAATATTCCTAATTTGATAGAAGACAGAAAATATGAATTCCGAATATTTGCTGAGAATGAAGCCGGTTTGAGTAAACCATCCATGGCTTGCAATGCTGTCAAAATAAAAGATCCGAAAGGTTAGTGCTAAATAGTATTTTTTTTCTTTTATTTATGCCCACGTTGTTTTCGATAGATGTAAATATTATGTTATCAGGACCCATGTTCTTCTACTTCTATAACATGTCCATTGTAAGGGCTGTAATATATACATTTGTATTTAGATTTTGTCAAAAACAGCAGGTAAAGTTCTAATTTCTAATACAGAATTTTCGGTTGATTTCTCTACTTCACTAGCACTTCTTAAATGCAACATCTGTCTTACTGCGATTTTTGCCAGCAACAATTAAAAACTAGATACCCAGGTTTTGAGAGGTTCTGACACGGTGCGTAGCAGTTTTGATTAATGTTTTAAAACTGTCCCACAAATTATGGGAAGAAGAGTAACATTATTTTACAGAGTATAAGTCGTATAAACTCAAAGCATATTCGATTCACTGAAACTCATTCATGTATATTGCCAAAACGCTTATTCAACAAACAGCTTTTAACGATGAAATTTGCAATTTTCAAATCGTGATAAAACAGAAGTATACATTGAACAACAAAATATAATATATCAATGGATAGATCTTATCGAGAGCAATCAAATTTGTGTAGCTCACAAGGTCAAGGTTACAATATATGACAATTCGAAGTTTTTTATATATTACTATCAAATAAAATATCAAAATCAAAATCACAATTAAAAAATCAGTTTCCAAATATAATTCAGCAATCGATATTACATTTTATACACATCAAAAGTATACCAATTGGAGTATCCTTAGAAGCCCCATTTCAATTTAAAGAAAATTACAAACAGTTACTATAGAAGAAAATACAACATTTTCAAATATTAAAAGTGCATTTTTGGTGGAAATATGTGGTTTCATATATCGTTACAAAGAGCAGAATAGCCCTAATCAGATTAAACCCTAAGACCCCATTTTTCATTTTTATATGCCCACATGAAATTTTGATGAAACTTGGTGTGAGAGTATGTTATAACTAAAGGATAAACTTTATTGAAAATCAGCGAAATTGAAAAACATTTAGTATGAGTTATTGCCCTTGTTCTTGAAAACGCATTCAATTTTAGCTTGTTAACACTTTTGAGAAAACAATTCTTAATGGATTTTTGTTAAACTTGGCTTGAGTATTTGTTATCATCCAATGAAAACCAGTTAAATTTGAAAAAAATTTAGTGTCAGTTATTGCCCTTGTTTTTGAAAACGTGTTCAATTTTTGGCTTGTAAACACTCTACAAAGAACAGTTATTGACTGATTTTGACAAAACTTGCTGAAATTGTTTAATAAAGCCCAAAGATGAACCCTTTTTAAAATAGAAAATATCGAAATATATTTAATACGAATTATTGCCCTTGTTCTATAAAATGTGTTAGGTTTTTGCCTTGTAAACACTCTACAAGTCATAATTCTTGAGTGATTTTGACATAACTTGGCATGAGTATTTGTAATCACCTAAGGATGAACCCTGTTGAAATTCAGTTACCGTATATTTCCGTGTATAATGCGCAGGTTTTTGCCATAAAATGGGCCCAACAAAGAGGGGGTGCGCACTATATACGGGTAAATAAATTTGGAGTATTTTTTCCCAACGAAAATGCCGCAAGTCGATGTTAAGGATCCGCCATTTTGTCTTCCTTCATCGACACTCGCGGTAAAATTGATTTGTGTAAAAGATTGAATTATGATTTTAATAACGGCCCAATATGATTAATATCTTATAAATTAAATATTTATTGTTAAATATTTGAACAAAACTAAAATGATTCAAGTTAATAACTTTGTTTTTAAAATGGAAAATATTACGTGAAGACGAGAGGTACCAACAAAAATAATGTTCACGGGCAAAGCATTTTCAATGGCTTTTATAGTAGGAACAATGGATTGTCATGCTTGATGACATGCCTCAATACGTAATCGAGTCTTGCATGAATAAAGATACGGTTACCAGAATAAGTGGGTTTTAATATAATCCATTGTTTTCCTAATTATTCATCAGATATGATACACAAGGTTCATGCCGTCAATTTTTTCATTTCCCTTGAGAGGCAATACTAGTCGATAAATCTATGCGGGGGGTAAAAGCAGACGATAAAAATAAACTATTGAGAGAATCGTGTCACTCCAGCGATGATTAAATACTTAATTAAGAAAGACAATGATATTTATTTACGTTAAACAAACGAAACAATCACAATTAAGTATTCACACAAAAGGAACTGACGCAATATCATGATTATTATTCGCAATAAAATTACAAGTATAATGGGGCCTAATAGTCTTACACCAAGTCAGTTACCGTTAGACCTTCGAATTCCTGTCAATAATATCTTCTTCAATACGTCTAAGTTTACCGGGTAATTGCACATTTTTCTTCAAGATGAATATCATCCTCGGTAGCGTCCATAGCATTAAAAATACCGAATCAGGTGAGAAGCGTAATAGAGCAGTATCTCAGTTAAGTTGTGTACAATTTATCGATTAGTATAATAATCAAGTATTCACACAAAATGAACTGACGCAATGTCATGATTATTATTCGCATTATGATTACAAGTATAATGGGGCCTATTAGTCTTACACCAAGTCAGTTACCGTTAGCCCTTCGAATTTCTGTCAATGATATCTTCTTCAATACGTCAAAGTTTACCGGGTAATTGCATATTTTTCTTCAAGATGAATATCATCCTCGGTACCGTAAATTAATAGCATGATACATGATTTCTAAATAACACTCAATAATACCATACGAGAGATTAGAAGCAATAACTACGGGATTAAAATGGATTTTATTATAAAAATAAATAGTAGAAACGTAATTTGCAGTGGAATGGTGACTTACATATTGACAACTATTTCCCGATATCGGTGTCTGTGAAATGCCAACTTAAAGTCGTATTTTTGCCGCGAAAAGGGGTGCGCACTATACATGGGTAAATGAATTTTCCCCGATTTCGCGGAGGCAAGGAAGGGGTGCGCATTATACATGCCTGCGCACTATATTCGGAATTATACGGTAAATTGAAAAATGTTTAGTATCAGTTATTTGCCCTTGTTTTTGAAAATGCATTCAATTTGTGGCCTGTAAACACTCTACGAAGCACAATTATTGACTGATTTTGACAAAAACTTGCTGAAATTGTTTAATATCACCAAAGGATGAACCCTATTGAAAATCAAATATATCGAAATATATTTGATACAAATTATTGCCCTTGCTTTATAAAATGTGTTTGATTTTTTCCTTGTTAACACTCTACAAGTCACAATTCTTGAGTGATTTTGACGTAACTTGGCATGAGTAATTGTTATCACCTAATGATGAACCATATTGAAAAATATTTAGTATTAGTTATTGCCTTTTTTTCATTGTCAAAATTTTTAGCTTGTAAACCCTCTAGGCACAATGATTTACAGATTTTGACAAAATTTGTTGAAATTGTTAATTTATACCAAAAACAAATTGTAACATTTAAATTTTTATTAAACCATAATTAATAAAAACAACAAATCTTAAGGTGCACTCTTACACTCCCACGGATCCCAAAACCCTCGAAAAAGGTGACCATGTTGAAGGAAATAACTAAGTTAATCAACCGAGAGTATGAGGAAGCGTACAAGCAAACAAGTGCACCCTTAAAGTGGACTACAGCATAATAGGGCATTTTATAGGCCTTGTATTTACCAGAAATAAAATAATTCCAAAATAAGAAAACAACCTTAAAGTGGACCAGGCTTTATTTGTTTCGGACAATCATCCGACAGCCTCAAACACATGAAATCTTTTGGATAGCTAATCAGAAATAGTCTACAGAGCTTACCTATGAAATTTGAGCCTTCAAAACCATGTGTATCCATAATTATCCCTGTTTGAAAAATCACAATGTCGTAAGAAATTACGAACGTCCCGCCATATTGGAAAACGGTTCGTCTTGATAATCAAAGAGTTATCCTTCCCGTCGTGCAATAGCGGTCATCTATATAAACAGACTACAACATTTTTTTCAATTGTAGACTTTGTCAACAGGACACACAATTTTTATACGCCCACATGAAATGGGGGGCGTATATTGTCGTCACCCACATCCGTCCGTCCGTCCGTCCGTCCACAATTGCTCGTAAACACTCTACACGGTGTAATTCTTGACGGATTTAGATGAAACTTAATATGAGTGTTTATGATCACGCAAGGATGAACCCTATTGAAAATCAGCGAAATCGGAAAAAAATTAGTATGAGTTCGTGCCCTTGTTCTTGAATGGCTCGTAAACACTCTACAACGTGCAATTCTTGACCGATTCTGATGAAACTTGGTGTGAGAGTATGTTATAACTCAAGGATAAACCCTATCGAAAATCAGCGAAATCGAAAAACATTTAGTATGAGTTATTGCCCTTGTTCTTGAAAACGTGTTCAATTTTAGCTTGTAAACATTCTTGAGAGAACAATTTTTAATGGATTTTAATGAAACTTGGCCTGAGTATTTGTTATCACCCAAGGATGAAGCCTATTGAAAACCAGTCAAATCGAAAAAAAATTAATATCAGTTATTGCCCTTGTTTTTGAAAACGCGTTCAATTTTTAGCTTGTAAACACTCTTGAAAGCACAGTTATTGACCGATTTTGACGAAACTTGCTGAAATTGTTTAATACCACCCAAGAATGAACCCTTTTGAAAATAGCACATATCGAAATATATTTGATAGGAATTATTGCCTTTGTTCTATAAAATGTGTTGGATTTTTACCTTGTAAACACTCTACAAGTCACAATTCTTGAGCGATTTTGACATAACTTGGAAGAGTATTTGTAATCACCTAAGGATGAACCCTATTGAAATTCAGTTAAATCGAAAAATATTTAGTATCAGTTATTGCCCTTGTGTTTGAAAACGCGTTCAATTTTAACTTGTAAGCACTCTAGAAAGAACAATTCTTAATGGATTTTGATAAAACTTGGCTTGAGTATTTGTTTTTACCCAAGGATGAACCTTATTAAAAATCAAATAAATCGAAATATATTTAGTGTCAGTTATAGCCCTTGTTCTTGAAAACGCGTTTAACTTTTTGGCTAATAAACACTCTAGAAGGTACAATTTTTAATGGATTTTGATGTAACTTGGCTGGAGTATTTGTTGTCTCCCAAGGATGAACTCTATTGAAAGTCGAAAAATATTTAGTACAAGTTATTGCCCTTGTTTTTGAAAACGCGTTCAGTTTAACTCGTAAACACTCTAGAAAGAACAATTTTAAAAGGATTTTGATGAAACTTGCTTTTAGTATTTGTTTTCTAAGAAGGATAAACCCTATTGAAAATCAGATAAATCGAAAAATATTTAGTGTCAGTTATTGGGCCTGTTTTCAAAATCGCTTTCAACTTTTGGCTTGTGAACACTCTAAACATTCATTTTTGACAAAACTCGCTGAAATTGTTTAATATCAACCAAGGATGAGCCTTATTAAGAATTAAAAATATCAAAATATTATTAAGGGTGAACCCTATTGCAAATCATAAAAATACCGAAAAATATTTAATGAGTTGAGTTAGGTACAATTCTTGACAGTTTTTAATGAAACTAGAGACCCTAGAAAAAAATATATGGTGGAAGGTTGAATATTTCATTCCACTTTTGTAACCTTACTGAAAAGTTTTTATTTGAAATAAATGCTGCCAGTGGGCGTATATTACCTTGCCTGGCAAGCTATCTTCAGACTGACTGGAGACCAGTCGCGTACAGCACGGAAAAAAAATGAAAAGTGAAATTTTTTGTTTGAGGCATATTTCAAGGTATTTTGCGATTTTCTCAGAGCTTGAACATTTCTGAGGACTGTTTAAATGTAACAAAGGCCCAAAACGACCCCTAAAAATGAAGCCTGGGCCCCTTTAAGAAAAAGAAACAACCTTAAGAAAAAGGTTAACTTAAAGTATGAAGTAACCCGTGAAGTGGGGGAAAAGGAAACATTTTAGAGACAGAAATACAAAATGCAGAAAGAGTGCCCATTGTAGTTATTGCTATTTAAGGGGGTTGACAACCTTATCGTTCGCAGTGTATTTCAATCAAGAAACGTATTAAGTTTATATCCATTCTATTTGGCATTAAAAGAAACTCATCTAGTAAAAATTTTAGCTCAATCGCTTCAGTAGTTCGTCTGATATCCGTCCGTGAAGATAATCTATTTATAGAACAAAACTCGGTATTCCTCTATGTAGACGTACAAATTACGTTGTCAGTTGACATTTGTGATTACAACGTCATCGGCTAAATAAACATTCTCTACGTTTGCCGGTCAGTTATTGTTAATATCGGCACGCGAAGTAAGAGTTTGTGTATCGGGGGAATCCAGAAGTCACGTGATGTCCCATAAATCATTACGTCACATGTAAACAGAGAAAATTTTATGATTGGTGGGTGGAAGGGTTTTGACATGTGCTAATCCATTGTTTTAGCACTCCAATTATGTGGATATCTGTGCATATCGATGCCTAAAAGGTGCTTAAAGATTTCTACAGCATGAAAGACAATCTTTTAACAACATGATCGTTAATTACGGAAGGTTTACATGTGTTTGCAAAATGTTGAAAAAACCTGCCATTTTTCCAAAAGCATATCTCGCTTACAATTTATCCGATTTTTACAAACTTTGGCTTCAGCTAAAGCTTACGATGTCCTCTATAACTTTACGTTGGCTTTTTTTTATAAAATGAATAGTTTTTTAAAAATTCAATTTTTCGTAAATGCACTCGCAAAATTTTGATTTCTATCAATATCTTCAAAACAAAACAAAATTTTCCAAAAAGCCAACGTAATTTTGTAGAGATACATGTAGACTTGCGTTGTGCAAAATTTCAACCTTCTATATTAAATAGCCTAGTAGATATGCTAATTTTAAGGGAATAATTGACGTTTTTTTCGTTCATCTTTTATACCCTATTTCTTAAAGTTGAAATGTCATAAAGAAATAAATTTTATATTTTTGAATAGCTGAAAGTCTCCTCTTTCCATTGATATTTAAATATTTCAGATAGGTGGAAAAGAAGTGGTTGAAATTGTCTATTTTTTGTACATAGGTTTAGGGTTGTCAACCCCCTTAATCCTAATTTATAACTTACTAATAAAGTGATCTCTTTTTAAAGACCACTATTGGTAACTAAAAACGATTTAGGGGAATGTGGAAAAATCTGTTAAACAGACATAAAAGTTTGTGTGTTTTAAACAATCTAAAATTAACACCAGAATTTTCAATATCTGCTTTAGATTTTTTCAAAAAGATACATATATATAAATCATGTATTGAAACATCATCATAACAAAGATTTAAATGTGCGTTGAAATCGTTTTTTACTGTGAATTCTCCACAACGAAGGAATCCAAAAAAGGCAATACAACAAGCAGCTTCTAACATTAAACTTAAAAACTTATTATTAAGAAAACCAGTTCTAAGCAAAAGAACAATATCCTTGAAAATAACATTGGTTATAGGAAGTCTAATCAACTTCTTAACCTCTACATTTTTCTTAATACCATTGAGTAACATTTGAAGTTTTGAATGAAACTTACCTACTGAATTATCAAGTGGTGAAATACCATATAATTTAATGAAAAAATATCTTACACCAAATAGATACTAGATCCACAGGCTTCGCGAGGTTCTGACGCAGTGTGTAGCAGTTTTGATATACGCTTTAAAACTACCCTACAAAGTATTGGTAAAACAGTAAAAAATTTTACAGAATAAAGGTCGTTTTATTTCAAAGCATAATTGGTTCGCTCAAACTCGTGTCACGTAGATCGCCCAAACGGATAATTCAACAAACAGTTTTTAACGAAATTTGCAATTTTCAAATTGTGATAAAACAGATAGTATACATCGTACAAAAAATTTAATATATCAATCGAGAGCTATTAGATTTGTGCAGCTCACAAGGTCACCAAAGGTCAAGGTTACAATATACAACCATTTGAGGTTTTTATATATTACTATCAGATAAAATATCAAAATGAAAATCAAAATTTAAAAATCGGTTTCCAAATATAATTCAGCAATCGATATTACATTCTATAGACATCAAACTTATACGAATCGGACCATCTTTAGAGGCCCCATTTCGATTTAAAGAAAATTACGCACAGTTAGTAGAGTAGAAAATACACAATTGTCAAATACTAAAAAGTGCATTTTTGGTGGAAATATATGGTTTTATATATCATTACAAAGAGCAGATAAACTGTTATAAGATTCTATACAAATTTTTGATATTTATGAATTAGTTCACGTGACAGAGCTCTTTAAAAATAAAAATCACAAATTTCAATCGGCTATAAAACCGGAAGTAATCATCGGACAACATAAATGAATATATCAGTGGATAGATATCATCAAGGGCAATAAATCGTGTTCAGGTCACAAGGTCATCAAAGGTCAAGGTCACGGAATATAGGCCTTTAAAGTTTTGGACATTACCAAAAATATTTAAATGGCATTAAAAGAAAATCAAAATCAAAATTAAAAAATCGGCTCCCAAATATGATTGCGCAATCGACTCTTTTCATAAGATATGTAAAAATAACGAAAATCGCTTTATCTCCTGAGGCCCCATTTTGAATTTTACATTTCAATATGGCGGCTTATCTTTTGCTTTCGGTCCGGATTTATTTATCTTCGTTTTTTTGCATTTGTAGCATGTTGCAAAACGAATTTTTGAAATATTTTAAGAATTCCGGAAGTTAGTTTTTTAAAATTTACAAGCGAATAACTTCAAAACCGGAAGTGATGTCGAAAATTTGAAAAAATAATTTTTGATCGCATTAACAATGTCTATCTACCTGTAAGTTTTCGGGTGGATGGGAATAAAATTGTAGAAGTTGAAAAAAACGCAAAAATTTAAATAAAAAAAGGCAGCTATAAAAGTAATGAAATAAGCAGTTTAAAACTGCAGTTAAGTAGCTAGCAGTTTATAGAAGCTAACAAAAGAAGTTCTGTCAAAATCAGTTGAAAAATAGAGGAAATAAACAGCAAAAAACAAAATAGCGCTATTGCCCATAGCTCGTTTCCGGTTGACCTCAATGATGTCATTTTGCATTTAAAAAATGGTAGTTTCTGAGTTTGAATAGCAGACAGCAACAGGTAGTTTGTAGCAAGTTGCCTTCTTAGAGAAAAAGCGAGGGTAAAATTCGAAAAAAAACAAAAAAAAACAAAAAACAGTCATTTCGAAAACAAAGCAGTGCGCTCAATGAACACACTGCAATAACTTTATAGTGACATATTTCAAATTCAAATATTGATAACAATATGTAACGAATACATAAGTAATGTTTCCGAAACAGGAGGAATCTGATCAAAATGGTGGATCTTATTATGCAAGAGCAAGAACTTAATATATTTATCGAAACCAACCTTATATTGCATCTTAGTTTTTGGAGAAATAGAATTATCACACAACTTTTCTATGGACAGCTCCAAATAACTGAACTCACGGCTGGACAGGGTGTGCCTATGATGTCTGCTTTGGGAGCTACAAGTCTGAATCTGTCCATTTGAAAACGAGAGAGTGAATCACCTATATCATTGTCATAAGTAGAAATATAAGAACTGTAAAACATAAAATTAAATTTGGCAGCACACATGGTTAACCTCCTCATTAATTTCATGATATAAGCCTGTTTGGAACGACCTTTGTTCAGAATAAAAATAACAACCATGTTATCACATTGGAATAAAATCATTTTTCCTGACCACTCTTTGCTCCACAAAACAGCTGCTACTACTATGGGATAAAGTTCTAAAAAAGCCATAGAAATTGGCCAAGCAACAAATTTAGAAAATCCAGAGACAGGCCACTCTTCTGAAAACAAATGCCCTGAAAAATAAATTCCAAAACCTAGAGTTGATGATGCATCAGTAAACAATTCAAAGCTTACATTGCTGATAACCTTCAGATCATAAAACATATTCAAACCTTTCCAATTTTTTAAGAAATCCTGCCACATAATCAAATCAGACTTGCATTCTGAATTCAAATGAACATAATGATAGCTCTCCTTAACTGAACACATTAATCTATAAAGATAACTAAATAATAATAATAATAACAAATGACCTTCCAGGTAGTATTACTTTCATAGCAAAATTCAAGTGCCCTAACAGCTGTTCTAGCATCTTCCTAGTAAAAGACTTCTTAACAATAATAAAATCAATAAATTCACAAATGCGCTTAATCTTATCTAATGGTTAAATGGCTTGCATAATATCACAATCAATAATGATTCCTAAATATTCCAACTTGTGAACAGGGCCATCACATTTTTTGGCAGACAAAGGAATGTTTAATCGTCCAAATATTAAATAAAGTAATGCCATAGATCTATGAGCACAAACATTAGGTTTGTCAATTACTAAAAAATCGTCCAAAAGGTGAAAAATAACTTCTATGTTGTAATTATTCTGTGCAATCCAACACACAGCAGTTGCTAATAAATCAAAAAATCTAGGGCTACTGCGGCAGCCAAAAGCTAATCTTACAAAAAAGTAATAAAAACCTTTCCATTTGAAACAAAACCATCCCATTTGAGAGGGCTGAATGGGCAAAAGCTTAAAAGCATCGGCAATATCTACCTTACAAAGCCAAGAATGTTGGCCAAACTCTTATATAGTTCTAATAGCATCGTCAATGCCAATATAAGTGAGTGAGCATTGGTCTTTATCTATAAGATCATTAATACTAGAAAAATTAGGGTTCTCATGAGGAGAAGATAAATCTAAAAATAACGATGTTTTAAAGAATATTTATGCATAGCTAAACTTAAAGGGCCAACCCTATACTTATCAAAAGGGGGCTTAATAAAGGGTAGATATTTCTATATCAATAAGACTTTGAACAATATCAGGATTTTGACTAGCAGACATAGAATTTTTATATTCATAACTTAAAATATCACAATCATTTACTAAAGTATCGAAACCCGAATGTAAACCCTCACATAAGGTTTTAACAAATTCTCGGTCCAGATGGAAAATCAGTTCCAAACAATCAACATTGACAGGTGTTAAAGCACGGAAATATAAATCAGTGTGTCATTTACTAACGTTGGTGGTAGAATGGCTTGCTCCAGATTTAACGTACTGAATACCACTATCACTTTTAACTGAATTATTATTGTTGTCAACTTTACGCTCACATTTCACTTTATTATGGCTGGGTGATTTACAAATCTTACAAACATGTAAGTATTTACAAAAAGATTTAGAACAACCTTTCCAATTAAACATGTTACAAATTTCATCACTTTTCTCTCTGGACTTTTGTTTATTACACATGGCGGAAGAATGCAATGTTGAATTGCAATTTGAACATGAATTGACTTTTGAGCCAGCACACACAATCTGTCTCAATCCGATATCACCTTGACACCAATCCAACTTAATATTTCTTTGTAATAATAACATAGCACATTTTGCAGAAAACAATTTTTGATATTCATAAAATTTACTGGGCCATATATGAGCTGTTTCTATGATATGACCCAGGTAAAGGTCTAATTCTTCAGATCTGTTGGGAAACCCTGAACATAAAATGCGTTTGTAGCGCCCGAAAGCCAGAATAAACTCATCCAAAATAAGGTCTCTAGACATCCTCTCATCTTTATCTGAAGACAGCATGAAGTTTGGAATCAATAAGGAATTAATTACATCTTTTCCTGAAAGAATATTGTTACTTATTTCTGGAGACACTAGATCAACAGCCACAATAGAAGCAGGGTTGACGCCATAGTGGGTTTTTTGGAATAGGTCTATCTGTTTTATTCTGTAGTCTTGGCCCAGCTGAGGATTGTGCAAACAATGAATTGCCACCTTGAGCAGCAGAAGCTGGCTCAAATGAAGCTGTTCTGCTACAGTCAGTAGGCACAGTAACTTGAGTAAGTGGAGCACTGAATATTATAGAATTCTTATCTAAGGAGCTTGTAACAGTAGACGTAGTGTTGGGAAATGGACTTGTAAAAAACCTACTACTATTATTAGTGGTAGGACCTAATCTATTCTCCAATAACTCATTTAAAGTTTGTGCACAGACTTCTTTAATAATAGTCTTTAGATCATCTGGGATAGAAGGACAAGAACCTGGAGTCTTAACTCTCCTCTTCGGTGCCGGAAGAGGCTGAGAACAGGACGGGAGCACTTCTTCCAAAACAGTTCCGCTTCCGTACTTATCAATTGGTTTCGGACAATAGGCCTGAAATTTCTTGACCGCACTGAATAGAATCAGCTTCACTTGAATCAGACGCCTCTTCTAAACGTTTAGGCGCCGACCTTTTCCTTCCACTTCTTCGGATTAAAGCGTTATCCATTACAAAATTGTGAATCAGGTAAATAATTGTATGTTGCTACATGCGGTCAAGAAAAAATGTGGCCGAAAGAAAGAATTACGACAAGCCGCGAGTAGGTCTGAAATCGCGATTGTCGTAAAAGTAGTTTCGTATAAACAACAATTATTTACATAATTTTCAATTATCACTCAAGGATGAACACTATTGAAAACAAGAAATATCACATAATATTTGATTGCCCTTGTTCTTTCAAATGATTTCGATTTTTTGGCTCATAAACACTCTGCAAGTCACATTTCTTGACTGATTTAAATGGAACTTGGCATGAGTATGTGGAATCACCTAAGGATGAACTCTATTGAATCAGATAAATCTTAAAATATTTAATATCAATTATTGCTCTGTTTTTGAAAAGAAATATATGTAATTTTATTTTTTATTCAAAATCAATGCTGCCAGTATATTACCTTGCCTGACAAGCTGTCTTTACAATTTGAAGATGGCGACTGACCCGTGTCAATTTTTTATACGCCCAAAATGTATTTTGGTCGTATATTGTGATTACCCCTGTCTGTCTGTCTGTGTGTGTGTGTGTATGTATGTGTGTGTGTCTGTGTGTCTGTTCACATTTTTCTTGTACTCACTCTACAGTCTACAATTCTCAATGGATCTTTTTTATTTTTGTTATATGGGTTAATAACATTACAAAGAGGATCCCTATTGATTTTGGTGCTGATCGGACAATTTTTGGCCGAGATATAGCATAAAACTTCAGGGTTACAGTTTTGTACTTATTTTCCAGCCGACAATATTGACAATTCGACAGACCTCCCCTTTTTCGACGTCACAACCAATCCGAACGCGTGAATTCAATAAACCCGCGAATTGTAGTCTCTGTCACCCAGACTAATTACTATTACATAGATATCAGAAGGACTGGATTGTCGAGTCTAAGATTTAATAAATAATGTCGATCTTGTCACTTCTACAGCTCAAATTTCTTTCTTTTTATATTTCACGAAATGTTTGTGTTTGTGTTATTATTTTATCGAAGTATGCAGTGCATTCGTCAAACAATGTTATTATGACATGTAAAATAGTGAGTTGAGTCAATATCTTGACGACAGTTTTCTCGACTGACTTTCCAAAGAAAATCTCCGATTAAGTAGGTCAAATTCTGAAATGGATTTCCTACCCTACATTATGTTGGAAGGCCATATCCTCATATCGACAAAATATTTATATACCGGTAGGCCTAATAAAGGTTTTATCTTACTAAAATTTATTTGATTCGTCCCGATATCAATAGCTTAAATCAGATATCGCTTGTAAACGTTGGCTTTTTTAGACCTAAGTTTTATTTAGTTTTAACTTCAGAACACTCGACATCTGCCGACGACCGGCTTGAAATTGTGAATGTATCTTTTATAATAGAAGCAAACCTTTTGTGAAAGTCGCGCATCAATCAATAATTCCTGCGATAAATTTCCCGGTAAACTAGCATGACTTACTGCTAATCGCCATCATGTTATTTCTGTAATGTTTGTTAGATATGGTGTCATTAAAATATTTGGCATGTGGGTTATTGGGGACTTAAAGTTGATCTGATCTGATTTTTGTGTTTAGGATACTTTTAACATAGATATATCGTTAAACGTAGAAAAATCTTTAACATATGTATCTGTAGTATGGCTGCCATTTGGGCGTATTTCAATGCATCGCATTGCTATCTTTTTATTATAAAATCTTAATGCGGACAATTTTAACAAATATCAAAATAAATTTTTATATATCTTTAGAATTACGGAAGTTCAAATTTCAAGTCTATGGTCAAATGACGTCAAAACCGGAAGTGATGTTGAAATTTTGAAAACAGGTATATGTTGTCAAACAAAATGTCTATGTACCTGAAAATTTTAATTTTTATCTAATTAAAATTGTAGAAGTTAGAAAAAGTGTTAAATTTAAATTTCAAAAAGTCAGTAACAAAAGTCAAATTTTTGTAGCGATTATCTATAAAACAGGGAATAAAAATAACGCGATCAAAATCGGTTCAGAATTAGATCGGAAGAGGCAAAAAACTGAAAATCTGTACTTTAACTCTTTGAAACCTACGCTCGACTGCAGTCGAGCCACACGAATCTCGACTCGCGACCGAAGCTCGACTGCAGTCGAGCGAGTCGTCACACCTGTTACATGACACGCTACAGGGGAATCCCATCTATTAGATTATTTTTAGTATCAACAGCTGCAGTCACGTGATCATGGGGAAGACCTTTTCTATTTATATCATATTGATAGACCGCCATTTTTATCGCTAATTTTACGAATTTGACTTGGAATTTTCTTTTGTTTACGTGATCAGTTGATAATGGCGTCGAGATTTACAGTAGAAAATGGGGGGATTTGCCCCTACCCCTATTTTAGGGGGGGGGGCACCTACAACCTCAAATTAAATATATTCTGAAAGCTTATTCAATTGCCTACAAATGATGAATTATATGTTTTGACTTCACATCAAATTATCTCGCCAAAAATCGCAATTGAATAAATGTTGTTGTTATCCTAAAATTAATCTAGGTCACTAAGGCATTATGACGTCATATGAATGCAGTACCGAAAGAGTTAAAGTACATCACTTCCAGTTGGGCATTTTACATTCATCCACTAATGACACGCATTTCATGTTAGATTATCATGTCAGATTATGTGTGTCATTTGCAGTTATGGCTGTGCAAAAAAAAAAAACGAAAAAACAAAACTACAAAGCAATAATATATCCAACAACATAAACATTGTTGCCACAGAATTTCTTATCCTTTGGCAAATAAAGGCCGGTGATATAAGGCCCATGCTTATATAGAATACAGCCTTTACCATTATACTTATTAATGATAATAATCATAAACTTTATTCACACTCTAAGTAATATTATACAATTACACATAAAAAAATATATAAATAAACAAATAAAATTCAACAGCCAATACCAGAGAATGCTATACAGTATATCCTGCTCACACGACCACCTTTATTAAGAGCCCACCTTCAATAAGCGACCTACTAGTTTTCTATGTAATTGTCGACTTATAAGCGGCCACCTTCATTACGCGACCAGCGACCATGTATTTACACTCTCAATTGATTAAAATAACTCAATTAAGCGACCATTACACTTCTGATTAACAAAGATCACATTCACGCGTCGGTGAGATTCAATGAGATTATCACTAATCGGTAATTAGATAATCTTCTACAGATTAATTTTATAGTTTGTTGCTGATTTATATTGATAGATTTCATCGTATTGACAATTATTATAAAGTACTGTAAAGGCTTTAAAATTTTGTTTGGTAAAATTTAGACTCCGTAAATTTGATCAGAAAGCAAAAGTAGAGTGTACAGGATGTTGTTATAAAAACATATTAATCAGGTGAAAATGGAATAATGCTTGTTACCGGGCAATTAAAATGCAAGTAAAGAATGATAAGTGATTGATTTACGGTAGACAATTTTGATATCTAAAAGAAAATAAAATACGACAAAATATGGCATCCCGTCGGTAGATAGGAGACAGCATGCAAAAGTGTTAGAAACTACACGTGTATGAGTAAAAGTTAGATCCTATGATTTCCAAAATGTCAAAACGAAATGGTCTTGCAGTTCCTCTCCTAAGAGGCCACCTTCATTCAGCGACCGTTTTTGAACATTCCCTTGAGTGGTCTCTGAATGCAGGTTCTACTGTATTTCCAAATGTACCAAGGAAAACAGTATGAGAGGTATGTAACAAAAGGATTAGAAAATCGATCAGAAACATCAATACCAACTGAAAATGTTCTCAAAATGATGGGCCTTCGTAATTGAAAATTTTCAGCTTAAGGGAAAACACTTTTTACAAATGGCTATCGTGTCCATTGTGGCCATAAATTCTTTACAAAGAGTGCTTTAAAGGCTGTATGGCTTTTTTCAATGTTCTTCATTTCTATTTCTTGGAACGTTAATATTTATATAAGTCGAAAGTTGAGATGTTCTAATGATTGGGAAAAATAACAGTTTGCATAATTAGCCTAATGATGAAGGGAATTCCCTTGTTTTGCTAGATCAAGAAAGATCATAAAGTCTCTTATTTCGATCACCAGTACGTACAAACTGGGTCTATAAATTATCAACGAATGTATACTTCCCCACATCCTTAATTTTTTTCCACAACAACAATGGCGACTTCTGGAATACAGTCTGCAGTTTAAGAAGGTTTCAGATTCGGAAAAAAAGAAAGATGGGCACAGGAAAATCCAAGGACATCTCTTGGTAAAGATGCCTTCCAAAGTTGGATAAAATTTATGGAAAAAATCCAGAAAAAACTCAGCTAGATGTTGCAAATAAATTTGTAAACAGTAGATTGATAGCTTCTCTTGTATTTTTGGATTTTAATTAATTTCTCCAGCTTATATATGATTTTGAAAACACATAATGATTAATTTAAATCAGATTTAACTCACCATATCTCGTTTTAAATAGATTTAGTTCATAATAATAAAAAAAGAAAATCAAACCTTATATAGCTTCAACCATATGACTTCATTTGCGTATGTAATCAAACATGGAGTCTAAGTTTAGTCAAAGTGGATTATAGTCTAATGCCACGGTTCTCAAATGGGGGTGAATAGGGTTAATAAGGGTAAATATGTATTAATCAATGCAAGCTGTTTGAAGGCTCATGTGTCACCGGCAGCACCGCCATTTTGAATTGAAATTTAGGCCTAATTTTTATATCTTGAAAACCCATTGATCCGATGGTTTTAAAATTTACAGTATATAATCATATTGAAAATCAGGGGACAATAGCGAAAAAAAATTTGTCAATATCATTAAACTGAATGATGCCATCTTGAATTAAATTTAGCCTTGACGCCGTTCAAAAGCCTAAGGCTCTGAGGATTATGGACCAATTTTGAAATTTTTTTCTGATAATCAATCTAGAAAACAATACGGAAAATTCTGTGGAGGTAGATTTTCAAAAAAAATTTTCCAAGATGGCTGCCAATTAAGGCCTAATTTTTATATCTTGAAAACTATGGATCCGATCATTTTGTAATTTACAGTATAAATTAATATTGAAAATTGGGCGTAAATTGTCGACATCATTAAATCGGAAGCCGCCATATTGAATTAAATTTAGTCTTGAAGCCATTCAAAAGCCTTAGGCTCTGAGGATTATGGACCGATATTTAAATTTGTTTAGAATTATCAATCTAGAGCACAGTATGGAAAATTCTGTGGAAGCAGATTTTCAATAATTATTTACATATCCATTAAATATAACTCGTCAAATAAATAATTATATTTACATATCTATTCAAGACAGAACCATAAAATGACTTAAAGAATTGTATGTTTGATTGTGAAATCACAGCACTGATCAAGATCAGTTCTAGTTATTATTTAGTATATATTATTTAGTTATATATTTTAGTAAAATTAGAATTTTGTTTAATTTCGCCAAATGTCATATACACTGTATTGTTGAATAGAGAAAATCAAGTCACTTTTTTTTTAAACCCATATTGATGGGGAATATAATTATACATAGTGAGTTAAATCCTCATTCGAAAAAATAAAACAAAAATTTTAAAAATATGATTATGAATTATTGCCATATATCGTTGAAATGAGAACCATTGATAATTTGTAAAATTCAACTCTTTGCGTACGCTAAAGATTGTGAGACAGACGTCCAAAGTTGACATAAATATCAATTTCGAGATGCCTATAAAACCTGAAGTTAAAGTTTGTCAACCAATATAAGCATACCTATGGAACGCTGAGGTCAAGGACATTCTACATTGAAAATTTCAAGGTTAATGAAGGTCAAGATCACTTAATAAAGACTTGAATTTCAAAAATTCAAACGAGAATAAAAAGAATTAAAATTTGAAAATCAAAATTCTTTTTCCAACATATTTAGATAAAGATACAAGGTTTTAAAAGACACCAAAATCATACAAATCAGATACAATTTAGCTGACTTATTTACATTTTGCTAAAATGATCAACTCTGATGTAACAGCGCATACATGACTTTCACGTTGTATTTTTTTTCTTAGGTGATTCAAATTACTTATGTTTGATAATTTGTACTGAATTTGTCTATATTTGTGAATTGCACAGGACGCAGGGTCGCCCATGGTATTTCGGGAAACCGGAAGTCCCCATAAAAGTTTTGATGAAATATTTTTATTTGTTGTGGCCTTTTCTTTCTATGTCCTGTAAATTTCAAATCATTCCGATAATTAGCGCCCAATTGCAAATTTTACAATTTTTTATGAAAATTTTTTTTGTCTATAAAAATTTTCATTTATCAATTTTTTTTCTGAGGTAAATCAGCCAATAAATAAGGTCTACAGCTTCCAAACAAATTTTGTCAACATTATGTAATAAGTCCCTTCCGGGTAACCAAAACTTACATGTTAAATAGATATTCATTTTTGATTCCTGAGCTAAGTGGAAATGAGATTAATGAAATGAATAGATTTTTACATGCTACTTTGCACCTTATGGGCTAATGCACACGGGCAACACTATGCAGATTAGCTACAGAAACCAGTTATATATGAAACAAATACACTATTATGGATACACTACATCTTTTTAATTTAAGCAAATTTTCAATTCATATACAGGAACCAGTGTTGTGAATTTTACCTTCTCAAGCAGATACCTATTTTATTGATTATGGTTCACACACAGCCATATGGTTCTATTGTATCTGGAGACGCTTTGTGATGATCAAAAGTGTAAATGTCATGTACCTTAATTTGTATTTTTTGTTTTTTTATACGCCCACATGAAAATGTGGACGTATATTGCCATCACCCCTGTCCGTCCGTCCGTCCGTCAACAATTACTTGTGTACGCGATACAGGCCAGAGTTCTTATCCGATTTGAATGAAACTTGGTATGTGCATTCATCTTGATAATATCTCGGACAAGTTCGAAAATGGCACTATTCCATATGTCGGTTTATGAGTTATTGCACTTGATTGAATGAAAAAACGTTAAAATTTACTTGTGTATGCAATAGAAGCTGTAGTTTTTATCCAATTTGAATGAAACTTGGTATGTGTATTCATCTTGATAATGTCTCGGACAAGTTCGAAAATGGCACGATTCCAGATGTCGGTTTATGAGTTATGGCCCTTGATTAAATGTAAAATTTACTTGTGTACGCAATAGAAGCTGTAGTTTTTATCCGATTTGAATGAAACTTGATATGCGTATTCATCTTGATAATATCTCGGACAAGTTCGAAAATGGCACGATTCCAGATGTCGGTTTATGAGTTATGGCCCTTGATTAAATGAAAAAACATTGAAATTTACTTGTGTACGCAATAGAAGCTGTAGTTTTCATCCGATTTGAATGAAACTTGGTATGTGTATTCACCTTGATAATATCTCGGACAAGTTCGTAAATGGCACGATTCAAGATGTCGGTTTATAAGTTATGGCCCTTGATTAAATGAAAAAACGTTGAAATTTACTTGTGTACGCAATAGAAGCTGTAGTTTTCATCCGATTTAATGACACTTGGTATGTGTATTCTCCTTGATAATATCTCGGACAAGTTCGAAAACGATTCCAGATGTCTTTTTTTTTTTTTTTTTTTTTTTTACTTTTAATTTTTATTGGAAGTCTTTGTACATACACATTTACAAATACATTATTAACATTATTTAAAAATAAAATAAAAAAAAATAAATTACCCATTTCCGTTGTACAAGCCCTTATTGAATACCTTTTAACTCAAATATTTAGAGATATATTCATTGCCTCGTAATGTTTCCTCTAACTTTATAAGGTTTGGTTGATCCCTCCATTGATCGAAAATGCGAAAGTTAATGGAGAAGCTAGCCCTCCTTATGCAGTCTGTGGAAGTAACATTATATCCCTTTCGATTAATAAGCAATAATCAAAAAAATAATTGCAAATGTTTTCAATGAATATTAAAAAAACTATTGTTTTCAATGAATATATATTAATAATTAAACTATTATTTCATCATTAGCATTTTATTTCTTTTGAGAAGTATCAACTGTAGGGGTGTTTACAATCATAAGATTGTAGAGTAATATCATAATAATGATATGAATGTTTCCCAATATACTCAGTTTGATTCTTTTTGTTAGCAATAAACTGCTCTGTGATAATTTGACATTTCATATATGAGGTCATTGCATTAATCGATAAATTATGTCCCAAATTTTTACAATAGTAAATATAATATTTTGCAAGGAGAGTAATTGAATTCACTAATTTTGAGTGATTAAAATTTTGAAATAGTATATTTTCGATATTAAAATCAATGTTATTATTACATTGAGACAACAAATCTTCAATGTAATTCCACTTTATTACATTTTAAAAAAAGATGTTCGTAGGTTTACGATTCCAGACGTCGGATTATGAGTTATGGCCCTTGATTAAATGATAAAACGTTAAAATGTACTTGTGTATGCAATAGAAGCTATAGTTTTCATCTGATATGAATGAAACTTGGTATGTGTATTCATCTTGATAATATCTCGTCAGATGTCTGTTTATGAGTTATGGCCCTTGATTAAATCAATAAACGTTAAAATTTACTTGTGTACGTAATAGAAGCTGTAGTTTTTATCCGATTGGAATGAAACTGGGTATGTGTATTCATCTTAATAACATCTCGGACAAGTTAAAAAATGGTGTGATTCTAAATGTCGGTTTATGAGTTATTGCCCTTGATTAAATGAAAAAACATGGAATATTCTGTTTGCTGAAGTGGGCGTATGTTACCTTGCCTGGCAAGCTATCTTATATTTTTAAAATGAAGAACCAACAATAATCCAAACAAGAAACAAGAAAACATGAAAACTCTATTACAGAATACAGTTTTAGAGCTGTATTAGCATAATTTACTTAAATGATGATATATAAATGTATTCATTTTATCAACTTAGGAAAAGCACTCATTGTACCTATATATTTTTTGTAGCTGCAGTAACACCAGAGTTTGTGTCAACACTACGAATGGTCCAGGCAGTTGAAGGTAAAACTGCCAGATTTGAATGTGATGTTAAGGGATCACCTAAACCTGAGATACAATGGTATGTAAACATCCATACATTTGCAATTAATTATTATTTGTAGAAATAAGCAATTATTACCAAATCATGAAAAATTCCAACATGGTTTACTACATTTAAAATTTGATCTGTATGTTACTTTGCATTTGTTCATAGCACTAAATTTAAAGATTGATGTAGTTCAACAGCTATCATATGACATGATAATTACTTAATGGAATCCAGAGAGAAAGATGAAACTCTTTTCAATGATTTGTAATCTACAGCAGTGCTACAGCACTCACATCACTAGTTACTGAAGTTAAGATCCTTCAACATTTTATGCTTTGAAACCAATGGGAAATCCAAAATATTTATAATCCTTGAAGATAATCCATTTTCTTTTGGAAAGAGATATAGGCTATATGGTTTCAAGTCTCATAATTTTGATTTTCCAAAATTTCTATTTTATAATTTATTGCAGTTTTCATGATTTGGTTAACAAAATGAAAATGTGCCCTAAATTACTTGTAACATTGACATCTGTCAAACAATGTTTAAAGCAGGTCTTCTCAACTGGTGGCGTGTAGGCCACTTTTGTTGGAGAAACATATTTTATGAATAAACTATAAGTTTAAAAAAAAAACACACTGAAAAACTTTGCCTCTCTTTCTGTTACTGACATTTAGAAACCAGTGGGAATCTTTTATATGTACGCTCAATACACAGTATCTTTTAAATTATCATTGACAAGGGGGGAGAGCATTGCTCATTGTAATTGCAGCATGATGTTATGATGTTCACGGTTCAACCCCAATGCAATAACTCTCTACCCCCCACCCCACCAGAAATTAGATGGTCATCACCTGATAGACACTAACGTCGAGCGTGGTTTTTATACGCCAACATGGAAATGTGGACGTATATTGTTGTCGCCCCTGTCCGTCCGTCGGCCTGTCCAAATTTGTTGTATCCACAATACGGGCTACAGTCTTTATCCAATCTTAATGAAACTTGGTATACATATATATATTGATAACATCTCGGTCAAGTTCGAAAATGGAAATTATCGCATGAACGGTTTTTGAGTAATTGCCCTTGACTTAGTAAAAACGCGTCAAATTTAGGTTGTGTCCACAATAGAGGTTACAGTTATTATCTGATCTTAATGAAACTTGGTATACATGAATATATTGATGATATCTCGGTCAAGTTCAAAAATGGAAATTATTGCATGAACGGTTTTTGAGTTATTGCCTTCACTTAGTAAAAACACGTCAAATTTAGGTTGTGTCCACAATAGAGGCTACAGTTTTTTTTTCTGATCTTAATGAAACTTGGTATACATGTATATATTGATAATATCTCGGTCAAGTTCGAAAATGGAAATTATCGAATGAACGGTTTTTGAGTTATTGCTCTTGACTTAGTAAAAACGCGTTAAATTTGGGTTATATCCACAATAGAGGCTAGAGTTTTTATCCGATCTTAATGAAACTTGGTATACATGTATATATTAAGAATATCTCGTTCAAGTTCAAAAATAGAAATTTTCGCATGAACGGTTTTTGAGTAATTGCCCTTGACTTAGTAAAAACCCGTCAAATTTGGATTGTATCCACAATAGAAGCTACAGTTTTTATCCGATCTGAATGAAATTTGGTTTACAAGTATATATTCATATCGCGGTCAAGTTCGAAAATGGAAATTATCGCATGAATGGTTTTTGAGTTATTGCCCTTGACTTAGTAAAAACGCGTCAAATTTGGGTTGTATCCACAATAGAGGCTACAGTTTTTATCCGACCTTAATGAAACTTGGTATGCATGTATGGAAATTATCGAATGAACGGATTTCGAGTTATTGCCCTTGACTTTGGAAAAGCAATATGGATGTGATGTATACTACTGTTGCGCCTGACCATCTGTTGATCTGCCCTTGAACGTCTGTCCTTGACATAGTAAAAACAATATGAATGTATATTAGGTCCATTCCTCTGTCCGTCCTTCCATCCCTCCCTCCATCCCTCCCTCCCTCCGTACATCAGTCAGTCCCTCTGTCCGTCCTTCCCTCTGTCCGTACATCAGTCCATCCCTCTGTCTGTCCTTGACTTAGTAATTACCCATCAATTTCGGCTTGTTTGGATGTATATTACGGTTGCCCCTATCTCTTGTCAGTCTACACTCGACGTACCAAAAACCTATCAATTTGGGCTTGTAGCCATGATAGAAGCTTGACTAAGATTATTGCTGATTTGCTGTGGAGTTTCAATTCGTACAGTCTTTTATGCTTCAAAAATCAAGAATTTACTGGGGGGTTTTCTCTCTACAGGTAAAGTTCACTTTATTTAGATCTTAATTCTATTTCAAAATGTTTATTGGTCATCCATGTTTATGTTTTCTTTTTAGTGAAGAAATAAATCAATTTTACAAGTCAATTTCTTAAGAATATTTATGAATCTTAAATATGGTTATAGCCTCCTCTGCCTAGCCATGCTGTGTGGTAGGCAGAAGACAGAATTCCATTGAATGGTCTTACAGGGAGTAGCGCCCCTGCCTTGCCGAGCTGTTGGGGTAGGCAGAAGACTGTATTTTTTTAAATGGTCTTACAGTGAGTAGCGCCCCTGTCGAGCTGTGTGGTAGGCAGAAGACATATTATCTTGAAATATTTTGAAATATTTAAATATCTTTTAATATACAGTATATCCTGCTCATACGACCACCTTTATTAAGAGCCCACCTTCAATAAACGACCACAATAAATTCCCCCCTACGAGTTTTCAATGTAATTATCGACTAATAAGTGGCCACCTTCATTACGCGACCAGCGGCCATGTATTTATACTCCCAATTGATTAAAATAACTCAATGACATAACCATGACACTTTTGATTATCTCCCGTAACAAAAATCAAGTTCACGCGTCGGTGATACTCAATGAGATTATCGCTAATCGGTAATTAGATAATCTTCTACAGATTAATTATTTAATCATTAAGGTATTTAATGTAGTTTAATTTCACACATGCCAATCACTAAGCTCCGCCCACTGCAATACATTGACTCCCCTCTAGATGGTCAAATTCCCGCCGTTAGTTTGCCGCTCAGTCTGCCATTGTAAGCCTAAGAAACGTCTAAGCTCTATTTGCAAGTTATTTTTCGCAAATGTCGGATGAAAGGAGATCCAAAAGGACTTGATCTGTACCAGCAAGATTTAGAGAGTCAGGATTGGCATCTTCTTCAGTATTAGATGATACTACAAGTGCGAGATCAACGACAAGTGTTGAAAGTGACCATGGTGTCGAAAAGACAACAATAATGGCGACTGGCGCCGGCGACGATTCTTGCAGCATCCAACAGATATTTAGCGAATGCCGTTTATCGAAGGTAACTGTCGGTTATCTGATGGACATGGGTTTTGATTGTCTGGAAGCCCTATCCTTATTGGAGATTGGAGACATACAAGATGATACAATCAACATAGGACAGAAAAAATTATGTCTACTTGCAGCGACGAAGGCTAAAAATAGAATCCATGACCCTATTTTAGACAGAGCCACAACCAACCAAGGTGAAGGTCACCTGCAACCGGATGTTGATGTTATTGGAGATGACAGCTTGCAGAAATTCCTTGCAAAAATATCATCGGCAGGTGAAGCCCACAAAACAAAGAGCGGGCAGGACTCTGCGGGATTCTGCGGTAACGATGCTTCGTGGAATGATCCCCAGGTTTACCTGAATAGAAATAGAACTCATCTACGAGGTAATCTATCGTACTACGACATTGTTGACTTCATCACCAGAAATTCTCAACTATACAATGATGAGGAAGATAATCTTGTTCTGCGCCCGTCAGCACAAGGGGGCGAAGATTACACATTTCAGAAAATCAACAGCAAAAAACCAAAGCTGGAGAGTGTCACAATCGCTGAATGGGGCTCTGCAAACATAGCCATACTTGTCTTATTGATGAATAGTAATTCTATAGAATTTGATATCAAAGATTACCTGTCATACACTATTCGCATATTTGAACTCTTTGTAAAATTTGACCGGCTATCAGTCCTGGTATATGACCGTGAGTATCGACGACTCCAAGCTACTCATAATTTTCGTTGGGGAACTGTGGTTAACCACCTACAAATTCTGCATCTACAGCCAAAAAGTTCATCAACCAAGAAAACCATCACCCAGCCTATCAGTCGATCAACTTACAGTCATCATATCAGCACTTACACCCAGACTGGAGAAGTAATTTGTCGTAATTATAATTCGCATAAGGGACCTCACTGATTGTCGGTTCCAACATTTGTGTAACATATCGAAATGTTTCCATCCGGCCGTGTCTCACAATGACCAATCCGCTTCATGGAAGCAAGGATACTCTTCTAATCATTCAAAAAACTAATAGATAAGGCTGTGGCCTCAGTGGGCATCCAGAGGGCTTTACAAACTTGGATTTTGTATCTCAAGAATGACCCCGATAAAGACTTTCTCTTGTCTGGGATATCAAAAGGTTTCGACATCTTTGATCCGGATGCCACCCCTCAGCCAATGGAGAGTGACAATCATAAGAGTGCAGACCCCCAACACCCCCTTTTTTCGCTAGCAACGGAAGCAATGTGCAACGAAATTGCAAATGGCAATTATGTAAAACTTAATGGGAAACCAACTATTGTCAGTCCACTCAGTGTTATTCCAAAATCTGACACGGAAGTGCGTCTGATCCATGACTGCAGCTTTCCCCCAGGTCAAGCCGTAAATGATTATGTGTCTCAGTTGGAACATTTTCGTTATCAGACAATAGATGATGCTACTGCGTTAATGCATAAAGGTTGTTTCATGGCTAAGTGTGATCTAAAATCGGCTTATCGATCAGTGCCTATTAGCCAAAAGAGTCGCAGTGTATCTGGTTTAAAATGGTTCCTCAATAATAGATGGCAATACTTTATTGACACAAAATTACCGTTTGGAGCAAAACGCAGTCCTGGAATTTTTCATCGCCTTACACAGGCTGTTCGTAGATTCATGGCTCATTTGGGCTTCCCAAATATTGTCGTTTATCTTGACGACTTCTTTCTTTGTGCGGAAACAAAGGAATTGTGTCACAGAGCACTGGTAACCCTTCTGAGGTTACTGCGATCTCTAGGATTTGCTATCAACTACAACAAAGTAGTTGATCCCTGCCAGTGTTTAACATTCCTTGGAATAGAACTGGATGCTTGTGCTATGTCTGTACGCCTACCGGAGGCAAAATTACTTGAACTTAAATCTTTGCTTACTGCAACCGCAGCCAAAACTCGCATTTCTAAGTCCCAATTGCAATCCTTAGCTGGGAAATTGAACTTTGCATGCTGTGTGATCCGTGGCGGGCGAGTCTTTTGCCGGCGTATCCTCAACTGTATGAACCATTTAAAGCTGAAACACCACCGTACACGTTTGTCAGGCCTGCTGCTTGAGGACATTTTATGGTGGAAAGACTGCATTGCAACTTTTAATGGAAGAGCTCTACTTCTATCTTGCCTTCCTATAACTTCCATTGTTACTGATGCTTGTACCGACTCAGGCGGGGGTTTCTTCCAAGATGATTGGTTCTATGTCCATTGGAAGAGTGATTTACCCCTGGTATCTGATATGCATATAAATTATAAAGAGACAATGACTGTAATTTGTGCACTTTGTAGATGGGCCCCCTCCTTAGTTAATCATAGGGTTATCATATACAGTGATAATATGTTTACAGTGTTTTGCCTTAACAAAGGCTCTTGTCGGTACAATAATGTTGTTATGCATGCCTTGAGATTCCTCTTTTGGTTATCTGTATTATTCAATTTTTATGTAACAGCCAGATATATCCCTGGTGTTAGAAATACTCTAGCAGATAGTATTTCACGCCTGCATGAGCCCTTGCACTATGACAGTCTGTTCCCCCCAAAGGCACCAGTGGAAAGTATGACTTTTGGACATGTGTCACAAAAGGCTCTCTCTTTTATTTTGCAGAAGAGAACAGAGACAGAGGCTTGTTCCTTCAGCAGTTAGAATCCAGGGTTGATTTGCTGAATACTTATGTTTTCGCCCCAAACACCCAAAAGGCTTATTGCACTCAATTATCTCTATATTTGAGGTTTTGTAACCAGGCCGGTATTAACCCTGTTGGTATCTCACTGCGTAACCTTTTATGTTATATTGCTTATTTAAGTAACCGCCTTTCATATAGTTCAATTAAGTCATACTTGAATGTTGTGAGATTATTGCACTTACAAGCCGGTCTGCCCAATCCTTTACAATCTTGGTCAGTAAATACTATTTTAAGAGGCGTTCGTCGCCTTTGCGGAGATTCTCCTCTCCCTAAACTTCCTATAACACCAGAGATTTTGTTAAAGATATATCATACACTTGATTTCCATGAACCAATAGATTTGATATTTTGGGCAGCCTGTCTTGTAGCTTTTTATTCATTTTTTCGAAAGTCCAACTTACTACCACAGGCAGGACAGCCTCATGCTCTTTTACGATCTGATTTTCATTTCAATCAACACATTGTAGCTTGCAGGTACGCTGGTCAAAAGTCATACAGTTTCAACAGCGTAAATTGGAAGTGCCTATCCCAGTGGTCCCTAAATCCCCTCTCTGCCCAGTAACAGCCTGTCAAGTGGCATTCCTTGCTAACCCTCCCCCTCCTCACTCCCCTGCATTTGTATTTAGGCAGGCTTGTCCCCTCACTTACAGTTTATTCATTGCTCCCTCCAGTTAATTGGTGTCGACCCCTCACAGTTTGCAGGCCACAGTTTTCGACGAGGCGGGGCATCCTTTGCACTCCAATGTGGTATTTCCCCAGAATTAATTCGCTGTCAAGGCGATTGGGCAAGTGACTGTTACAAGAGATATCTTGATCCATCCCCTCAGCTTCGTCTCCAGGTGGCTCAACTTATGGCCAAATCACTAACTACTAAACTACACTAGGTTTGGGTTTTGGGATTTTATTGGTTATTTGCTCTATGATCCATTTTAAAAATTGTTTGCTTTGCTTTCAAACCAATAAAGTCTACTTGCCCAAACCTAGTAATATTTCTTTTGCTTAAAATAGCCTCTCCCCTATTTGCCTTGGAAATGGGTTGAAATTAATTAATCATTAAGGTATATAATGTAGTTTAATTTCACACATGCCAATCACTAAGCTCCGCCCACTGCAATACATTGACCCCCCTCTAGATGGTCAAATTCCCACCGTTAGTTTGCCGCTCAGTCTGCCATTGTAAGCCTAAGAAGAATCTTCTACAGATTAATTATATAGCTTGTTGCTGATTAATATTGAAAGATATCATCGTATTGACAATTATTATAAAGTACTGTAAAGGCTTCAATATTTCGTTTTTGGTAAAATTTAGACTACCGTAAATTTGATCAGAAAGCGAAAGTAGGGTATACCGGATGTTGTTATAAAAACATATTAATCAGGTGAAAATGGAATAAAGTGTGTTAACAGGCAATAAAAATGCAAGTAAAGAAGGATATCTTATTGATTTAAGGTAGAGAATTTTGACTTTGAAAACGATAATAACTGCGGGAACTTTGGTATCTAAAATAAAATAAAATACGACAAAATAGAGTATCCCGTCGGTAGATAGGAGATAGCATGCAAAAGCAGTAGAAACTATACATGTATGAGTAAAAGTAAGATCCTATGATTTCCAAAACGTCAAAACGAAATGGTTTTGCAGTTCCTCTCTTAAGAGGCCACTTTCACTCAGCGACCGTTTTTGAATATTCCCTTGAGTGATCTCTGAATGCAGGTTCTACTGTAATGTTAAATGGATAAAGGGATAATAAGCTTTGTAAATTTGTGAAATGGACATATTGTAAAGTTTTTTTTGTTGTTACTATTTTATTTTGTCTAATATTTCAAATTAAAATCAATAAATTCCAATACCTGGGGGCTGCCATCTTTGTTAGGAAAGTCACGTGGCATGACGTCAAGTCGTAGATAGAATATCAAAATGGCGGAATGTCAAACTCAGGTATGAATTAAAGATGTAAGCTATTATTGAATACCACTAAGAATCTACAAAAGAGCTCAACAACATCAGTACAAGTTCGACAGTGGATACAATTCATTTCTCAACAAACAAGGTCATGTGTGAAAAACATTTTCTACCGGCCAACTTCGAAGTAGGTAAACAAAACTGCTTTGGTGGGATTGGTTCGAAATGATTCCTTATTAAAAACATGTAGGCCAACAGAAATTGTCAACTTCTACGAGGCCTACTTCGTTGTCTCTTTTGTTAACAACCTGTACCATCCGGTCTAGATATCTTTTATACTAAATTTGTTTCCAGAACATCCAGTCCTTGTAATGCAGATTGTGGCATGCTATTGTTAGTCCTGATTGTCAAGATTGATTGCGTTCTGGATCGGACTGAATGTCAGCAGCCATGTTTGTTTACCTTTCTATCTACGACGTGCCGTCATAATCTCGCATATTCATGACCTTAAAGCCATCAATGACGGCCTCCATAAAATTACAATTTCAGCCAAAATGGCGTAATATTTAATTTTGACGGTGGATAAATGTCATTTTTTAGTTTGGACGTAATTATAACATGTCTTTTTACCTGAAAATTGTATTATTGACATAAGGCTTATTGTTCCTTTAACTAACTTCAACTTGCCCATATTGAATGCTATTCAAATGATTTATTGAAATATAAGCTTATATACTGTTGGTTATTTAAACAAAGCTACTGTGTGATATTGATAAAATTCAATATCAAATATATACAAGATCAAAGTTGTCAGTACATACAGCTATTAGTTAATTACATTCTTGAATGAATTAACAAAATAATGCATCATAACAACTGTTTCATTTACATTAACAAAGCTGCCAGTGGGCGTATGTTACCTTGCCTGGCAAGCCCTGGTACTACAATATTATTATGTTTTCCTCGTTCGATTTCTGCTTGTACACCAACGTATTTACTTAAGTGAAATAACATGACGTCTTTTTCTGGTCGCCTTGCAAGAAAAAGAAAGGAGAGAGGATCGCATTTTAACGATTCTTGGAAGTTAATTTTCTTTTTTCACATACCAGAAGGTCCCAATACAAGCCATCACTACACAGCTCCATCAGTCCGTTCATCCATCCACAATTGGCTTGTGAGCAAAATAGAGACTACAGTTTTTATACGCCCACATGGAAATGTGGACGTATATTGCTGTCGCCCCTGTCCGTCGGTCCGTCCACATTTGTTGTATCCACGATAGAGGCTACAGTTTTTATCCGATCTTAATGAAACTTGGTATACATGTATATATTGATGATATCTCGGTCAAGTTCGAAAATGGAAATTATCGCATGAACGGTTTTTGAGTTATTGCACTTGACTTAAACGCGTCAAATTTGGGTTGTATCCACAATAGAGGCTACAGTTTTTATCCGATCTTAATGAAACTTGGTATACATGTATATATTGATGATATCTCGGTCAAGTTCGAAAATGGAAATTTTCGCATGAACGGTTTTTGAGTTATTGCCCTTGACTTAGTAAAAACGCGTCAAATTTGGGTTGTATCCACAATAGAGGCTACAGTTTTTATCCGATCTTAATGAAACTTGGTATACATGTATATATTGATGATATCTCGGTCAAGTTCGAAAATTGAAATTATCGATTGAATGGATTTTGAGTTATTGCCCTTGACTTAGTAAAAACACATCAAATTTGGGTTGTATCCACAATAGAGGCTACAGATTTTATCCGATCTTAATGAAACTTGGTATACATGTATATATTGATGATATCTCGGTCAAGTTCGAAAATGGAAATTTTCGCATGAACGGTTTTTGAGTTATTGCCCTTGACTTAGTAAAACCGCGTCAAATTTGGGTTGTATCCACAATAGAGGCTATAGTTTTTATCCTACTTAATGAAACTTGGTATACATGTATATATTGATGATATCTCGGCCAAGTTCGAAAATGGAAATTATCGCATGAACGTTTTTTTAGTTATTGCACTTGACTTAGTAAAAACGCGTCAAATTTGGGTTGTATCCACATTAGAGGCTACAGTTTTTATCTGATCTTAATGAAACTTGGTATACATGTATATATTGATGATATCTCTGTCAAGGTCAAAAATGGAAATCATTGCATGAACAGATTTTGAGTTATTGTCTTGACTTAGTAAAAATGCGTCAAATTAGGGTTGTATCTATGATAGAGGCTTCAGTTTTTATCCGATCTTAATGAAACTTGGTATACATGTATATATTGATGATATCTCGGTCAAGTTCCAAAATGGAAATTATCGAATGAACAGATTTTGAGTTATTGCTCTTGACTTAGTAAAAACGCGTCAAATTTGGGTTATATCCACGATATAGGCCACAGTTTTTATCAGAAATTCAAATTTGACGATTTTTTGATGAATAGTTTATGAGTAATTGCCCTTGACTAAGTAAAATTGCGTAAAAATTCATTTTCTGTAGACACTATAGAAGCTACAATTATCTATGGATTTTAATGAAACTTGGTATGAGCATTGGAATTGATAAGAGGGCGGTCAAGTTCGATTTGGACGATTTTGCGATAAACAGTTTTGGAGTTATTGCCCCTGCCTCTATATTTGTTGTAGACAAAATAGAAGCTACAATTTTCAATGGATTTAAATGAAACTTGGTGTGAGCATTAGAATTGATAAGACACAGTCAAGATCGAATTTGATGATTTTTCGATGAACAGTTTTTTAGTTATTGCCCTTGACTTAGTAAGATTGTGTCAAAATTTTTTTGTGGTTCAATAGAAGCTACAATTTTCAATGGATTTTGATGAAACTTGGTGTTTTTGAGTTTTTGCCCTTGACTTCAATATCCATTTAGTGAATGTTTTTGAGTCATTGCTCTATTTATTTTTCAAATTCAATGCTGCCAGTGGGCGTATGTTACCTTGCCTGGCAAGCTATCTTTAATCAGATTTGAATGAACTTTGTTGTGATTATTTTATATTGGTTGATCTAGGACAAGTTCAATATTGACAATTTTATGATGAACCATTGTTGAGTTATTGCCCCTGACTTAGTCAACACGCTTCAAAATAGGCTTGTAATCGCGATAGAGACTACAGTTTTCATCAAATTAGAATGAAATGTAGTGTGATCATTTTATATTGATGAGGTCTTGTAGAAGTTTGATATTGACAGTTTTTTTTTCATCGAAAGTTTTTGATTTATTGCATTGATTTATTCAAAATGAGCATAAATTGACTTGTGAATGCTTGTAAATAGAGACTAGAGTTTTCATCTGATTTGACCTAGTCAAAACACATCAAAATTATGAACCTGATAGAGACCACAGTTTTTGTCTGATTTGAATGAATTTGTGTATTTTAATGTGATCTTGGATTAGGCCAAAATAATGTTGGAGTTTCAACCGAAATATAAGTAGGCATATCTTGCTAGGCAAGCACTTGTTATTGGAGGCGGGGCTGTTACAATATTTTGAGGATTTTAATGAAACTTGGTATGAGTATTGGAATTGAATAAGACGGCAGTCAAGTTCAAATATGACGATTTTTCAATCTTGTATATTTTGATACAATAGACTACAATTATCAATGGATTTTAATGAAACTTGGTATGATTTTTGGAATTGATTAGTCAGCAGTCAAGTTCGGATTTGACGATTTTTCAATTAACTTTTGTGGAGTTGCCTTTGTTGCTATTGTGGGTGCAAAAGAAGCTATAATTTTCAATAGACTTATGAAGTCAAGTGCAATAACTCAAACACCATTCATCGATACATATATAAAACCAGCTCTCTATTGTGTCCACAAAGTATCCAAGAACAAGGGCAATAACTTATATTAAAAATATTTCGATTGGTCTGATTTTCAATAGGGTTTATCCTGTGTTTATAACAAACACTCACATCCAGTTTCGTCAAAATCCATCAAGAAACCAGCTCTCTATCGTGTCCACAAAGAATTGATACGTCGGCAGTCGATTTTTTGATGAACGGTTTTTCAGTTATTGCCCCTGCCCCTATATTTGTTGAAGACACAATTAAGACTACTATTAATCGATTTAGATGAAACTTGGTGTGAGCATTGGAATTGGTAATTCAGCAGTCAAAGTTCAGATTTGACGATTTTTCGATGAACTTTTTTTTGATAGAGGGGGGGAAACTACTATCTCGTAGTTCCGGGAAAGCACGGGCCTAGGAATCAGACCTAATTTTTGTTTCCTCGCACCGATCGGGATTCGAACCCACGGCACCTAGTCGCCTAGCAGACGACAGTCCAACTCGCTAACCACTGAGCCATTCACCACCCTAAAAAAGTGGTTTCAGAACTCAGTTTTAACGAGAAGTACTGTCGCCTACACGATTCAAATGAATGTTTTCTTACACCCGCTCGGGGAGACAGCCATATATCCTGGCACTGGCAGATTTAGATAGAGGGGGGGAAACTACTATCTCGTAGTTCCGGGAAAGCACGGGCCTAGGAATCAGACCTAATTTTTATTTCCTCGCACCGATCGGGATTCGAACACACGGCACCTAGTCGCCTAGCAGACGACAGTCGAACTTGCTAACCACTGAGCCATTCACCACCCTAAAAAAGTGGTTTCAGAACTCAGTTTTAACGAGAAGTACTGTCGCCTACACGATTCAAATGAATGTTTTCTTACACCCGCTCGGGGAGACAGCCATATATCCTGGCACTGGCAGATTTAGATAGAGGGGGGGAAACTACTATCTCGTAGTTCCGGGAATTGATAAGACGGAATTCAAGTTCAAATTTGGCAATTTATATGAAGGAAAAATTGAAGAGTTAAGGAATCTTTCTCTTCAGAGAAACAAAGTGTTAAAAACATCGATTGCCAATCAAGCAATCTCATTTATCTCATTCCCTGCAAATCAAGCAATAAACAATACACAGGAGAAACTAAAAGAAGTCTCACTGAGAATCACTGAACATTTAGAGGATATCAAACTACGTCTCGAAAAACCCACCGGGGAAGCATTTTAATTTACGTGGTCACTCACACAAGTGTGCAAGTTTTATCCTTAATATCTAGGAATCCCGATTTGGGACGCACGCAATTTACAGACGCACTTTGGAATTGGATTGGATCCATCAACTTAAGTCCATGGCACCAAGTAGTGTCACATCACTGGCCCTTATCTCAATTTATTTGAAGGGTTTGTTTGTATATATAGATGCTATTAATCAAAGAAAAAATGATTTAACAATGGTGATGTATGGGTGTATGTTACCTTGCCTGGCAAGCTATCTCTAAAATTCATTTCAGTAGATATTGGCAAGTATTGGGGCTGGCTATATGCTATATTTTGATATCTTCATTGATATTATATAGCTCAAAACAAATTGAACAGATATTTGGTTTATCTGTAACATGTGAAATTAAGTAATTGTGATAATTTTACAATATAATGTTTATGTAATGTAGGTTTAAAGGTTCCAGAGAATTATATGATACAGATAAATTTGAAATTTTAACAGAAGGTGATAAGCAAATATTACTAATACATAATATATATGGTGAAGATGCTGATGAATATTCTTGTCGAGCTTCAAACAAAGGTGGAAGTAGAACAAGTAGAGCTGAACTTTCTATAAGATGTAAGTGCAACAAATTTCTAGATCAGTAACACTTTTCCAGAGGGAAACAAATAATCCCATATTGGCAGCTTCTTTATCCAAACCAATAAGGATGTAGATAGTGGGGTTGACATTTAAAATAGTAAGTTTTTAATTACAGAATACAAAAATTTTGCTTGGCAACCGCTTGTTGAATCTTGCAATAATTTTAAGCCAGCTAAATCTAATTATCAATTTGGAAACATAAACTTAACACAGTTTGGCCCAGTGGACTAAATGACATCACTCACTGATGACTTCACTTTGTAGATAGTTGTTTATGTAACCAAGATGTCCTGCTTTTTATGACGTCATAATATTAAGTTTTTTAAATTGTGTTGGTTTTTGGACTCCCTGAGTAAGTGTGTTTTTAGACACACGAAACATTGGAGGAATAAGTGGCTAAGTTTCACAGAAGTTTTATTTTCTAAAGCCACACATTAATGTGGTGGTATATATGTCCATTGCCCCTCTCTGTCTGTCTGTCCGTCCACAATTGTTTTGGACACGATAGAGAGCTGGATTCTTAATTGATTTAGACAAAACTTGGTGTGAGTGTTTGTTATAACCCAAGGATGAACCCTTTTGAAATTCAGACCAATCGAAAAATATTTAATATGAATTATTGCCCTTGTTCTTAAAAACATGTCTTCCTTTGTTCTTGAATTCTTTGTGGACACAATAGAGAGCTGGATTTTGGATGGATTTTGATGACATTTGGTGTGAGTGTTTGTAATCACTCAAGGATAAACCCTTTTGAAAATCAAACTAATGGAAAATTATTTGCTATGAGTTATTGCCCTTGTTCTTTAATTCTTTGTGGACACGATAGAGGACTGGTTTCTTGCTGGATTTCGATGAAACTTGGTGTGAGTGTTTGTGATAACCCAATGATGAGCCCTATTGAAAATCAGACCAATTGAAAAATATTTAATATGATTTATTGCCTTTGTTCTTGAAATTTTTGTATACACGATAGAGAGCTGGTTTCTTGATTGATTTTGATGAAATGTGGTGTGAATGGTTGTAAGTACTCAAGGATAAACCCTATTGAAAATCAAACTAATGGGAAATTAGTTACTATGAGTTATTGCCCTTGTAATCACCCGAGGATGGATCCAATTAAAAAACAGACTATTGAAAATATTACTGCCCTTGTTCTGTAATTCTTTGTGGACACGATAAAGAGCTGTTTTTTTTATGGATTTTGACGAAAGTCGGTGTGTTTGTTATAACTCAAGGATGAACCCTATTGCAATTCCGACCAATCGAAAATTATTTACTATGAGTTATTGCCCTTGTTCTTGGATACTTTGTAGAGCTGGTTTTCTTGATGGATTTTGATGAAATTTATTCAATTAAAAATCAAGAAAAATCTTTCATTTACCGATTATTCTTCTCAATAACCACACATCCAATAAAGTTTTTAAACTATATTATTACAATTGTATAAAATTGTGCTGTTTGATTACGTTTCGGCTGAATGCTTTCAGAAAGCAGCTTTCTTCAGAAACACTCAAAGTAGTCTATGATCACATTTTTCTCATCCTTCTATTTCTAAATTTCAGTTTAGAATGTTTTTCTTTAAAAAGTCTCTGTGCGAAACGTACCTTATGAATTTTTCACACAGACTCAAAATCCAGTGATCCCTTTGAACTACCTCACAAGTGTCTATTTCACCAGGAATCATATTAAGTTAAATCACAAATTTCCAAAATAGGGGAAAACAATTAAAATTGTATAAAATCGTCCTGTTTGATTACGTTTCAGCACCATTCCAATTCTTAAACCAAGTTTCCTCAAATCCATTGAAAATTATAGCTTCTTTAGCACCCACAATAAAATTTTGACGCAATTTTACTAAGTCAAGGGCAATAACTCCAAAAAAATTCATTGAAAGATAGTCAAATCCGAACTTGACTGCCGACTTATCCATTCCAATACTCATACCATTTCATTAAAAATTTCATTAAAATCCATTGATAACCAAATTAACAAAATATTTGGGACCCATGTGGCATTTTCTTCAACTTATTTACATAATAATCGATTGACTGAAATATACAAAATAAATCCTTAAAACTGAGAATCTTTAATAACAGAAAAACATTATATGACAATCGAGACTACAAGCGGCAAAATCGAGCCTGGAATGTCTATAGCTTTAAGACTTATATCGATACTACATTTCTCATTTAAAGATGGGATTCCTCATTAATTAGAGCCAAAGTAAGCTTACTAATTGATTATTGGGGTTTCAAATGAATAATCCATGTATTCTCAAGTTCAAAAGACCTATGTGGACGTAGAAATGCTTGTGGAATCCATTTGACTCTGATCTGCTTTGAAACTCTAAATTTAGACTCCATGTTTGTTCACGTGACCAAATGACGTCATATAAATGAAGGTGTGTAAGAATTGCTTTTGTATTTTATTATTTGTGAGTTAAAACTTATTTAAATTAATTCATTACAAAGTGATATTTAAAAGTTTTATTGACTTTTGCTAATAAATTGAAAACCAAAATGCAATTGTTGTTGTGGAAAATATTAAGAAATGTGGGCAAGTACGCATGCGTGCATACTTAACAACCACAGCGTCCCGTTTTGTACCGAATTAACAGACTGGATGATCAAAAAAAAAGATCAACGACATTTGAGACTTGACCTACATACCTATGGTAGTACCCTACCGAGGGAAGTTCCGTCATCATAGCCTAATTACGAGTTAATTAAGGACTTGTGGGACCATCTGGTATTTTTCCTAGTCATTAGAACACCTCTACTTTCTATTGATATAAGCATTACTGGTCCGTATATATATGTTTAAATATGAAAATAAGGGAACCCTTTTTTAAGGCAACGCAAACATTCAAGATTTTATATGCAAAAATAAAGGAATGAAGACCATAAAAGACCATTAACATATCAAATGAAAATAAAAATACACCAGATCAATACATACCATAAATAATGGCCCTAACAACCTCTTCTAAAATCATATATCATCTAAAATATGAGAATCAAAGTGAAAATTGCAATGCTTCTTTTCCTGCAATGACTCCCTTCAAAGGGAAATAACATATACATATACCTTAAAGGGGCCCAGGCTTTATTTGTTTCGGACAATCATCCGACAGCCTCAAACACATGAAATCTTTTGGTTAGCTAATCAGAAATAGTCTACAGAGCTTACCTTTGAAATTTGAGCTTTCAAATCCATGTGTATCCATAATTATCTGTGTTTGAAAAATCATAATGACTTAAGAAATTAGGAACGTCCCGCCATATTGGAAAACGGTTTGTCTTGATAAACAAAGAGTTATCCTTCCCATCGTTCAATAGCGGTCATCTATATAAACGGTCTACAACGCATTTTTCAATTGTAGACTTTGTCAACAGGACACACAATTTTCTGACTGACTGGAGACCAGCTGCGTACAGCACGGAAAAAAAATTAAAAGTGAAATTTTTTGTTTGAGGCATATTTCAAGGTATTTTGCGATTTTCTCAGGGCTTGAATATTTCTGAGGACTGTTTAAATGTAACAAAGGCCCAAAACGACCCCTAAAAATCAAGCCTGGGCCCCTTTAATCTTATCGTAAAGGAAGACAAAAAAAAATTGTCAAGCTGCTAAATTCTATTAGACTACAAAATTATTAATTTAAGGAGTATTATTGACCCTTACAATCATAAATTGCTTGAAAGCTTTTATCATAGTGTAATAAATCTTAAACATGACACTAACTATTGTTAGGTGCAGAATAGGGCTACACCTGTCACACTTAAACATAATATAAAATGCACATGGAATGTATCCTATTTCAGATAACTACACCATCTGAAGATCTGAGGGGTTCATATCCTAGATGGCAAAGCTCGTTCAGTATACAAATTATTGCAATCTAAAATAGAAAATAGTGCCAGTAGCAAAATTATTGATATATGACTTACTGATAACAGTCCTCAATAAAGTGGTGAACTGGCTAAATGACTTCCTCTCTTGGTGCGAGTTAGGTTGTAGTTCTTTGATAAGCCTTGAGCAAGGATTTCCGGCACAACATTTATACATCAAACAAATGCAGGAAGCCACCATCCTTGTGACTGCAAGGAGAGGAGGATAAAAAAGAACAAGTGTATGTTTGTGATAATCATATAATACAATTTTTTTTAAAACTTGGTTCGACTTGGTCTTGAAGGGTATGTGATGATCAAAGTTATAAAACTTTAATTTGCATTAGATCTACATACAGATAATGTTCCTAAGAGTAGAATTAATTAATTCTTGAAATGGCGATAAACGCCATAATAATGTCAGTGACAATAGGGTTATCATCCAAGGATTAAGCCTATTGAAAACCATTTTAATCGAAAAAAATTTAGTATCAGTTATTGCCCTTGTTTTTGAAAATGCATACAATTTTTGGCGTGTAAACACGCTACAAAGCTCAATTTTTTACTGATTTTTATACGCCCACATGAATGATCATAGTGAATTTAAAGATAATTTAATGCCTGAAGAAAGAATTGCACTAAAATCATTAAGGGATGATGCCAACATTGTCATAGGAAAAACAGACTAGAGCCAAGTATGGCACAGAGTGGGACTTTGCTATTGTCGCAAAATTGCATCAAACAGGCTGAAACATCTGATTTTCTGGGATAAACTGGCCAAAGCAGGGAGGTATGTGCATGCAAAGTATTTTTTGAAAAATGTGATTTCCTACAGATGTAATTCGCTGACCCATAAAAATGGTAAATTTGAAGATCACCTGGATGTGCCACGCCCATCTCAATTTTTTGGATGTAAATCTAATTAAATCCAAAATGTTAATTCACGGTGCAAATTTGATGCTTATACATCTTATACATCACGAGATATACACACATACATTTCAAAAAAGCAAAATGTACTTTAATTTTTAAAGTGCAAAAATTAAATTTTCATTTTAAAAACTTTGGTTATGCATCGCTGGAATGAAGACAAAAAGTGACTTAAGAATCTGAAAAAAAGTAACGCTCTAAATTAATTAGGTCACGCTCTAGAGTAGTCCAAAGTTGCGAATTTTGCTGTTTTCGGGCAGGCTATAAAACCAGAAGTAGACGTTGGACGTCAAATGTGAAATTGTAAACCGATAGCCAAATTCTGTGACCTATGACCTTGTAAATGTCAAGGTTACCAAAGGTCAAGGTCACGAGAAATAAGCACCCAAACTTGAAAAAACTGATACTTTTTGCTAATGTCACAAATTGCAACAAAACAGTCCGAATCATCTGGTTTTCTGGGATAAACTGGCCAAAGTTTGTTTTTTTTGAAAAACATTATTACCTACAGCTGTATTTCTTTGACCGATATAAATGGTAAAGGGTAAGTTAACCCGCATGTGCCACGCCCATCTCATTTTTTATTATGCGTGGATCTGATTACATTGAAAATGCATATTCACGGTACAAATTTGAAGCTTGTACATCTAAAAAAAAAAATCTAAATTAATTAGGTCACGCTCTAGAGCAGTCCAAAGTTGTGAATTTTTCTATTTTTTGGGCAGCTATAAAATCGGAAGAGGATGTCATAGGTCAAATCACAAATGATAGCCATGGTCATCAAAGGTCAAGGTCACGAAAAATTAGCTTTTAAAAATTGAAAAAAATCAACCGGAAGTTGCAAAAAAGTGAAATCGTAAAAATCGGCTCCCATACATTTTTCGCAATTTTTTTCTAAAAATACAAATAACACACAAGTCGCTCTTACCGTAGAGGCCTCATTATGAGGTTTACAAAAAGTGACATTTCAAGATGGCGACCAATGTTTCACTTCCGGTCTGGATTTTTTCTTCTTCGTTTTTTTGTCTTCTAATTTAATTAAGATCAACATAAATTTTGTTGCGATACATAAAATACAGCACAAGAAGGTCAACCAGAAGTTTAAACCCTTTTTACGTTTTAACCAGAACTGAAGCAAAAAATTTAACTCTACCAATGTTTTCAAATTGATGACACTTGAAGGCACCCAAATTTTCAGATCAATCTATCTTAAAATAGCAAAGTTGCAAAAAATGGCAAAAATTTGTAGTCTATGAATTTACGAATTCTGAAATTTTTCAACTGCTATCTTGTTGGAAATTATTTCACGTTTCCAAAAATGCAAACCCGAAGAAAATCGATTGAAAATTACGACTTCTAGAGCCCCTGTATGTTGCAATGCAGGACTTCTGGTTTTGCAAGAATGTTCCAATTTATATTCATTAGAAATGTCGCCACTACAGTGAGGTTTGTAAATATCGAAAAAAAATCAAAAAAAAAAAAAAGAAGAATTGACAAACCGATAACAAACAAAAATATTTAACAGAATGCATGAAACACCTAGATGACAGAAAAGTTCATTTTGAAACCTCTAATGACTTGTCTGATTCAGTTGAAGTAAATTTCAATAATTTAGTGAATGAATTGAAGATACCTGGGCTCAACTGTAGTGTACGATTAAGTAGTCCCGGCTAGAAAATGAAAATTACTGCGCATTTGTTGAGTTGTGCAAATTAGATTCACAGAAATACTATTATATCATACTTCATATCTATAGGTCGGCTAAAAGACAAGTGGGTAGGTCAAATAGTAGACTGAAAGGCAGGTCGACAAGTGGACAGGTCGGCAGGTGGACAGGTAGACATGTCGGAGGGCAGACGAGTCAGTTTTGCAGGTAGATCGGTGGGTCGTCGGGTAGACAGGTCGACAGGTCGGGGTGGTTGGGCAGGTCGGCAGGTAGACAAGTCAGTTTTTGCATGTCTTCAGGTAGTCAGGTGGCAGGAAAATGGGTTGAATGGAAGAAATATCGGTATGTCTGTGGATAGACAGGTCTGCAGGCAAAAAATAAATTTGGTATGAAAATAAAGATGACACGTACTCATACATACGAAACTTCGCATCTTGCCCAGCTCTGCATTGTCGCAGATCTAGGTAGAATATGTGGGCCGCTTACAATAATTTGGAATCGATTGGATACACCCACGAAACCGTAAATCATTCCAAGGAATTCAAAAGTGAATCGGGATGTTGTACTAATACTATAGAAGGTTTATGGGGATTAGCAAAACTCAGAATCAAGAAGATGAAAGGTGTTTTGCCAGAAAGACTACCCGTTATCATTGACGAATTTATGTTCCGTTACCGACATGGACATTCTAATGGCGATATTTATTATAAATTCCTTTCAATTTTAAAATTATGAAATAGCCATGTTTGACACAGATCTCTCAGCCTCTGAGCTATGTTACGGTTGTAACATTTATTGAATATTATATTTTTTTGTTTATTTGGCGAAACCATTCAGGTAAGATTAAACTAAAAACATGCTTCATTAAAATTGTTGAGCTCTACCATGACAATTTTAGGACCTACTATAGAAAAGAACTTACCCATGTTTACATAATCTGTTGAAGACCCTAACGACATATCCTTTTTAATACAATTTTTTACCCCAAAATTTGGTTTTTGTGCAATTTTCATGTCAATCTAAAGGAATCGGAAGGATTTGTACAAAATAAATCTGTAAGAATCTTTTTTTGTGAGTGAATAAGAAGTGAAGTGTGAATTAAATTAAAATTGAATTGAATATTAAATTTACGTTATTCCAGGCTGCATAATGCAGAAAATTAAAGTACCTTGGTACAAATTTTGTAACATAATAAATGTGTGAGTATTTGCTAAAATAGTATGAAAAGTCTTAATTTTGTGATTTTCTGGCTTTTTTTTTCGGTAAATCTCGGAAAATGCTTTTCTGGCATCTTTATGGATAACTTAGCGAATACCTGCCCATTTTCGAGATAATCGAATAAAATCTACAGAAGTTTGATTTTTTTTCTAAAATTCGGTACAAGAATTTACCGAAATAAATTTTTGAAACTATAGTCTATTCAGATGTTCTTACAAGATTGCACACATAAAATTTGACTAAAATCGAACTTAAATAAAGCGTAAAGCGGCCGATTAAAAAATAAAATAAGATTTTTCCGCTACACTACCTCCGGTTTTCATCTAATGTCTGGAATTACATTTAAAGTCTAATCAATAGGTCTTGAATGGCTCGCGTTATGCCTAAAATATTCCAATGCTTACAGTTTTTGCTAGGTACTCTGACAACATTTTTTAAAATTATATTTAACGAAAACAATTAAAAAGGCAACACAAGTAATGAGGTTGGAATCGGAAAGGGGGAACAATCGATTAGAGAAGCGAGGAAAATTGAATCCCTTTGTCTCCAACCTCTTATATGATTAATCGAAGTTGACATTTCAACTTGTTTCAATGTTTTTATGATTCATGTGAGAATAAATCATATTGGCTTAAATGAATTTTCTGTACTTTAAACAAATGAATTATGTGTTATATTATATAACAACCTGTAGATCTAAGGAATCGGCGACCTGTTGAACTACATTTGTACATGCCGACCTGTCGACTTACATTTGTTTATACCTCACTACCCACCAATATAACAACCTGTTAATCTTAGCAATCACCGACCTGCCGACCTGTCGACCTGCCGGTCCATCGACGTTTCTGTTTTTTAAGATTTTTCATTTCAATAGCATTATGTAATTGTTCACCTCTCTATATTTACTATATTTATTCATGTGCCGATTCACTCAGTTAAAAAAAAATGCGCATTTCAAAGGGACTATTTATCCGTATACTACAGTTGATCTGATACCTGATACAGATAAAACAGCTGAAGTTGACTATAAGGAACTAGTCGAAGACACCACCCCATTTTTACAAAATATTCAAACTTTCAATTCTAATCCAATACCATTTCAATTTTTACTTACCTTTGATGTGATAAGTTTATACCCAAATATACCTATAGAAGAGGGAATACAAGCAATACAAAAAGCTATACTAGAGACAGGAATTCTTGAAGACAATGATGAAATAGAAGCCATTATAGAACTATCTAAGTTTGTTCTACACAACAATGTATTCACTTTTGACAATAAATTTTATAAACAGACTTCTGGCACAGCAATGGGCACACCATTTGCAGTCACCTACACAAATATATTCATGACATTCTGGATGAGTAAATTTTGGGAACCACTACCAAATAAACCAGATATTAACATTTGTTTTATACGTGACATTTACTTACTTCATCATCACTGGAACTCTGCAACATTTTTTTGGACATTCTTAACCGACAACATCCCACTATAAAATTCACTATGAATATTCATGAAAAGTCTGTACCTTTTTTAGATGTTAATGTAATTAAAGAAGGAGAAAGAATTGAAATTTATCTAATAAGTAAACCCACTGGCAGTCATCATTACCTTCCACCAACAAGTTGCCACCCAAAACATATTTTCAAATCAATCCCTTATAGTGGAGCTCTTAGGATAAAAAGAATATGCAGTAAACCCAAATGGTTGGAGACTAAATTAAATAACTTCTCAATGCATTTACAAAATTGTGGATATAATAATATCTTAAATTTGCAAGTTCTTGCCCTTGTTCTTGAATGGCTCGTAAACACTCTACAATGTGCAATTCTTGACTGATTTTGATGAAACTTAATAATAATAATTGCCCTTGTTCTTGAAAACGCGTTCAATTTTAGCATTCTTGATGGATTTTGATGAAACTTGGCTTGAGTATTTGTTATCACACAAGGATGAAGCCTATTGAAAACCAGTTAAATCGAAAATAATATAATATCAGTTGTTTTTGAAAACGTGTTCAATTTTTCGCTTGTAAGCACTCGAAAAAAAAGCACAGTTATTGACAAAACTTGCTGAAATTGTTAAATATCACCCAAGGATGAACCCTTTTGAAAATAGAAAATATCGAAATATATTTAATACGAATTATTGCCCTTGTTCTATAAAATGTGTTGGATTTTTGGCTTGTAAACACTCTACAAGGCACAATTCTTGGCCGATTTAGACAAAACTTGCTGAAATTGTTTAATATCACTTAAGGATAAACCCTTTTGAAAATGAAAAATATCGAAATATATTTTGCGTTTGATTTTTTGCCACACTCTACAAGTCACAATTCTTGAACGATTTTGATGTAACTTGGCATGAGTATTTGTAATCACCTGAGGATGAACCCTATTGAAAATCAGATAAAACGAAAATTATTTAGTACTAGTAGTTGCTATGTTTTTGAAAAAGCATTCAATTTGTGGCTTGTAAACACTCTACAAGCGAAATTCTTGACCGATTTTGACAAAACTTGTTGAAATTGTTTAATATCACCAAAGGATGAACCCTATTGAAAATCAAAAAATATCGGAATATGTTTAATATGAATTATTGCCCTTGTTCTATAAAATGTGTTCGATTTTTGCCTCCTAAACACTCTACAAGTCACAATTCTTGAGCAATTTTGATGTTACTTGGCATGAGCATTTGTAATCACCTAAGGATGAACCCTATTGAAAATTAGATAAATCAAAAAAATATTTAGTATTAGTTATTGCTCTGTTTTTGAAAAAGCGTTGAAATGTTAGCTCGTACACACGTTGGAAGGCACAATGCTTTACAGATTTTGACAGAACTTGCTGCAATTGTTAATTATCAGTCAAGGATGAACCCTGTTGAAGATAAGAAATAGCACAAAATATTTAATATGAATTATTGCCCAGGTTCTTTAAAATGAATTCGGTTTTTAGCTTGTTAACACTTTTCAAGACACAATTCCTCACGGCACAATTCCTCACAGATTTTGTTGAAATTGTTTGTTATCACCCAACAGTGAACCCTTTTAATAATCAAAAATACTGCAAAATATTAAATGAGTTGATGCCTTGTTATTAGGTTTAATTCTCGACAGATTTTAATGAAACTTAGGAATATTGTACAATAATCACCCTAGAAAAATGTGGGCGTATATTACCTTGCCTGGCAAGCTATCTTTTTAATGGTTATAGACGAGTAGAACCATATTTTGCTTAGTGGGCTGTTAATTCCTTCATCACATCACAAACTATTACAAATATTATTCCATGGTATTTGACAGTAGTATAAGTACATTCAGCGCACCCAATGCGCATGCTCTAGATTTACAGCAGGATATATTCATTAATTAGATTTATAGCACCTCTAGGTGTATAAGTAGTTAATATCCCTTTACACAAAATATTTTATATGAATTATTGCCTGTGTTCTTTAAAACGTGTTTTAGGCTCATTTTTCCAAGGCCCAATATCTTACGAATTTTGATGAATTTTGTTGAAATTGTTTGTTTAATTGTTTGTTATCACCCAAGAGTGAATCCTTTTAACAATCAAATATACTGAAAATCTTTAATTTGCCTTTAAGTTATTGCCTTTTTATTAGGTATAATTCTTGACAGATTTTAAGGAAACTTAGTAATATTGTACCTTTATCACCCCAGAAAAGAATGTATATTTCATTTATTATTCAAAATCAATTCTGCCAGTGGGCGTATATTACCTTGCCAAGCAAGCTATCTTTAAATTGATGTATGTATATCTTGTGATCTATAAGATGAATTGATATTTCTAACGCCCACATTATAATATTTTTATACACCCATATTATAACTAACAGTTTTCATCTGATTTGAATGAAATTTGGTGTGATTATTTATATTTATATTTAGTCTCTATAGCATTAACAAATCAATTTTGACGCGTTTTTAGAAAGTCCTCGACTTTATTTGTGAACGAAAATGAGACTACAATTTTCATCTGATTTGAATAAAATTTGATGTGATCTTTTTTAATTGATGAAATCTTATACAAGTTCAATATTAACTATTTTTCAGTGAACTATTTTTGAGTAAATGCCCTTGACTTAGTCAAAACACATCAAAATTAGCTTGTGTTTTCGTCTGATTTGAATGAAATTTAATGTGATCATGTATATTAATGAGATCTTGAACAAGGCCCAAATATTGTTGGAGTTTTAACCTGTATTTAGACAGAAATATACTCTAAAGTAGGCGTATCTTGCTAGGCAACTGCTTGTTAATTGTGATGTTGACGTCTGGTGAAAGGACAATATGAATTTTCGAAGTTTATATCTTGTGACATTGACCTTTGTTGACCATAATTTAAAAAGATTACAGGTAAATAGCCTTGGCTTACTGTCATACCTCTGGTTTCACAACCTTCCAAAAATAACAATTTTCCTAGCTTTTGACTGCTCTGGCATGTGACGAAATTCAAATAGAATGTTGATTTCTTCAGAGTCTCTTGCAATTTGCCACATTAACAAAGTCTCACTTTGTGCCATGTGTGGCTTTGGTTTATACTTCCTTCAATATCAAAATAGCAAGTTATTAGATTTCTGATAAAAAATAACAAATGTCTTACTATTAAGATACAATAAAATAATTCTTTAAAATAATATTATTACCTATTCATTTTTCAGCACCACCAAAAATAAATGTGCCTCCAAGATTTAGAGATGTTTGTACCTTTGAAAAAGGCGAAAATGTTACAATTAAAATTCCTTTTACTGGGAATCCTAAACCTAGTGTGAAATGGATTAGAGATGGGGATGAGTTGCGAGGATCTCATTATGATAGTGAAGTGACAGAGAGACACGCTATCTTAACTATTAAACAGGCATCAAAAGATGATGATGGTCCATATAGATTACAATTAGAGAATGATTTGGGTACAGATTCTACAGTCATTAAAATTCAAATTAATGGTAAGTTCTTGTTTAACAATAGATGTTAACATACATAGGCCTATATATAAGGGTTTGAGGTGTAAATGCAGAACATATGAAATTGTTGATAGAAGAAAGTTGATTGCAGGACAGTGCAAGTTTAATGTAAAAACATTAAAACAGTATCAAATCAAGAGATTAGACTGAAGGGAGGTTGGATAATGCCATATTGTGGACTTTACTGTCTTAAAAAAGTAATGCATAATAATCTCTTTGAATTTTGTTCCATTCTATCCTCAAATTAGATCGACCTGATCCACCAAGATTCCCAATTGTTGAGAACATTCGAGATGATTCTGTTGTGTTATCATGGAAAGCACCATTGAACGACGGTGGCAGTTTTATAACGGCTTATACAATAGAGAAAAGAGAACTTCCATCAAACAACTGGTTGAGATGCGCTTCTACTAGGTATTGATTATATTTCCATAACATGTCTTCAAGGTTTTGATCCATCATGATTTATCTTGTGTTCCATTAACAGTACACAATTCCTTACTATTATTGTATTGTATACTTGTTCGTTCTTATTGTTGTTTTTTTATGGATTGTACTGATTTTTACTGATTAACATTATTTCACTTTATTTGCACAAAAATATACAAGTTTCAAACAAAGATACTTTAGTAAATGTATATCTGAGGAACAAGAACAGTAAAGTGACCTCGTAGACATGGTCGGGTCTAGAATTTTTATCTTAATGAAACTTGGTTTACATCAGGGCTGTTGATTTAGTGACATATGCCAGTCATGACTGATTGAACGTCTAAAATGAACAATTGTAAAGTGACCTTGTTGACATGGTTGGGCCTAGAATTTTTATACGGTCTTAATGAAACTTGGTTTACATCAGGGCTGTTGATTTAGCGACATATGCCAGTCATGACTGATTGAACTTCTAAAATGAAGGATTGAAAAAAAACTCCTTGGGACAACAAGTATAGGTCAGTGATATTGAAACATTTTTTTCAATTACATTACCAATTACATGTATTGTTAGGAGGTAGGTAGGAGGTACCAGTAGACTCTTAATTAATAGATAGTATTTGGAAGCTTAATTAACAATGAATTAACAATCAACAATGAAATTATTGACAATAATGAAATGGTTTGCGAAAACTCTTCCACTTCCAGTTAAAAGAGATTGAAACTACCTACAAGATAGAAACTGTTGACACAATAAACAAGTTATTATTATTAAAATTGGACTATTCCTTGGAGAAAATAAGTTTTATTGTTTGTTTTCTGCTTACTACTAGGTCTAGAAAAATTACAATTGATGTATGGCATGTATGTCCGTCGATCCGTCTGTATGAGTTCTTTTCCTTGAAATGCTTGTAAACATTTTACAATGTGAAATTCTTAATGGAATTTGATTTAACTTTTGTGAGAGTGTGTTATAATTCAAGGATGAACCCTATTGAAAATCAGCAAAATCGAAAATTATTTAGTATCAGTTCTTTCCCTTGTTCTTGAATGGCTTGTAAACACTCCACAATGTTCAATTCTTGACTGATTTTGATGAAACTGGGTGTGAGAGTATGTTTTAAACTCAAGGATGAACCCTTCTGAATATCAGCGAAATCAAAAACTGTGTATGAGTTATTGCCCTTGTTCGGGAAAACGCGTTCAATTTTAGCCTGTAAACACTCGTGAAAGAACAATTTTTAATGGATTTTGATGAAACTTGGCTTGAGTTTTTGTTATCACCCAAGGATTAAACCTATTGAAAACCATTTAAATCGAAAAAAATTTACTATCAGTTATTGCCCTTGTTTTTGAAAACGCGTTCAATTTTTGGCTTGTAAACACTCTACAAAGCTCATTTTTTTACCGATTTTTATGAATTGGGGGGCATATATAGTCGTCACCCATGTCCGTCCGTCTTGCTCGTAAACACTCTTCAAAGCGCAATTCTTGACGGATTTTGATGAAACTTGATATGAGAGTTTATGATCATGCAAGGATGATCCCTATTGAAAATCAGCAAAATCTGAAAAAATTTAGTATGAGTTATTGCCCTTGTCCTTGAATGGCTCGTAAACACTCTACAATGTGCAATTCTTGTCCGATTTTGATGAAACTTGGTGTGAGAGTGTGTTATAACTCAAGGATGAGCCCTATCAGTCAGTCAGTGAAATCAGTGAATCAGTGAAATGGAAAATATTTAGTATTGGTTATTGCTCTTGTTCATGAAAACGCTTTCAATTTTAGCTTGTTTTTACCCAAGGATGAACCCTATTGAAAATCAAATAAATCTAAATATATTTAGTGTCAGTTATTGCCCTTGTTTTTGAAAACGCTTTCATCTTTTGGCTTGTGAACACTCTAAACATTCATTTTTGACAATACTCGCTGAAATTGTTTAATATCACTCAAGGAAGAGCCCTATTAAAAATATCAAAATATTAGTAGGGGCGAACCATAAAATACCCAAAAATATTAAAATACAGTCAAACCTGTATTAAGTAAGCAGTCAAGGGAAGTGGCTGGATGTGGTGCTTAATACAGGTGGCCGTTGAATACAGGTGGAGGAAGCAGGGCTGTTGATTTATTTTTTCCCAAGTGATTTTAAGATAACTTTTACCGACGATGTACTTCAGGTTAAACATGAGAAAAGCGAAGTGTTTTGAATGACACCAATACTGAGAAAAATGACGGTAAAAATGTTTTTCGTGGTCGTTCCGATTTGTCTATAAATAGTAACTGTTTCATATCCTAGTAGTAAGCAGAAAAGAACGATAAAACTTTTATAATTACGCACATTTTTTGCAAGGAATAGGAAAATTTCAATAGTAAATAACCTGCCAATGACATTTAATTAAACTTTCTGTCAACTTTATAACTGTTAAAAAGAAGAATTCTCAATAACCGGCAAACTATCATCGTCAAGAATTCTAATATGTGAAGGGCAATTTTCTTTGTCATGTTTACGTTGTTCCTCCGAGGAAGTCGTAATGAGGGGGGAAATACACACATGTTTACATGTCAATATAAAATATGATGCTTTATAAGTAAATGTCAGGATTAAGATTAAAGATTAAGTAATAAAAAAAGCCGACACATGATCAAAGAAGTCCAGGTCAATTGAACATCGTTGATTCAATCTGATTGTATTTCACCCGTTAATTGGCCGTTAATTAACAGGATTAAATGACCGCTTGGGATAAAACTGATTGACCGTTAGTGCGTTAGACAGGTTGGTGCTAAATACAGGTAAATTTAATAGAAAATCGCAAGGGAGGAAATTTGAATGACCGTTAGAGCAGAGTCACGCTGAATAGAGGTGACCACATGACCAGTATTGACTGTAGTTCATATAAGGTACAATTCTTGACAGTTTTGAATGAAACTAGAGACCCTAGAAAAAAAGTATATGGCGGAAGGTTGTATATTTCATTCCACTAATTGTTACCTTACTGAAAAGTTTTCATTCAAAATCAATGCTGCCAGTGAACGTATATTACCTTGCCTTGCAAGCTATCTTGACCAAAATTGCTGAAATTGTTTATCGCCCAAAGATGAACCCTTTTGAAAATAAAAAATATCGAAATATATTTAATACGAATTATTTCCCTTGTTCTTTAAAACGCGTTCGATTTTTTCCTATTAACACTCTACAAGTCACAATTCTTGACTGATTTTGACAAAACTTGGCTTGAGGATTCGTAATCATCTAAGGATGAACCCTTTTGATATTCAGTTAAATCGAAAAATATTTAGTATCTCTTATTGCCCTTGATTTTGAAAACTCGTTGAATTTTTGGCTTGTAAACACTCTACAAGGCACAATTCTTGACTGATATGATAAAACTTGCTGAAATTGTTTAATATCACCAAAGGATGAACCCTTTTGAAAATCAAAAATATCGAAATATATTTGATACAAATTATTGCCCTTGTTCTATGAAATGTGTTTTTTGCACTTTACAAGTCACAATTCTTGAGCGATTTTCACTTGGCATGAGTATTTGTAATCACCCAAGGATGAACCTTATTGAAAATCAGATAAATCGAAAAATATTTAGTATTAGTTATTGCTCTGTTTTTGAAAAAGCATCAAAATTTTAGCTAGTAAACACTTTAGAAGGCACAATGCTTTACAGATTTTAACAGAACTTGCTGAAATTTTTAATGACCAATCAAAATTAATGATGAGAATGTTGGTTGGTGAAAGCAACTGTTGGTTCATGAATATATCCAAATGTTGCTTTAGGAACATGGTAATAACCCAAAGGTGAACCCTATTGAAAACAAGAAATAACACAAAATATTTAATATGAATTATTGGCCGTGTTCTTTAAAACACTTTTGGTTTTTGGCTCGTTTTTCCAAGGCACAATTCCTGACTGTTTTTTATGAATTTTGTTGAAATTGTTTGTTATCACCCAAGAGTGAATCCTTTTAACAATCAAAAATACTGAAAATCTTTAATTAGTTATTGCCTTGTTATTATGTATTGCCTTGTTATTATGTATATTTCTGGACAGAGTTGAAGGAAACTTAGTAATATTGTACATTTATCACCCCAGAAAAGAAGTAGATGTATATTTCATTTTTTAATCAAAATCAATGCTGCCAGTGGGCGTATATTACCTTGCTATCTTTTTTCTTAAATACGTAAGTTTATTGCTACAAGATTTCTAGTCAACCTAATTTACATTTTTTGTACAATAATTATCATTACAGATGTCTGATATGCTTACTCTCAAAGCTACTTCTTTTCTGAATAGTCTTTTCCATTTCTTTGATTTTGTAGATTTGCATTTCACAATGTTACTGGTCTCTCAGCCAATAAAGAATATGAATTCCGCGTGACTGCTGAAAATTTCTATGGTAAAAGTGAACCATGTGAAGCTACAGGTACAATTAAAACAGAGGAAACAGATGATGTTAAAAGAAAAAGAGAAATGGAAGGTAACATAATTTCTAGCCTTATGGTCAATAACTCATTCTTTTTGTATGTCCAATCAACCTCTTGTCTAAATATTAAAGATCTCATTATTTTTTACTTTTTACTACTTGTTTTGTGGAAAATGGTTTGATTCTATTAAATTTGGTCCCCCTTTTGTGATTTTTGGTCCCAACACAGTCAGTGTAAAGTTGACAGCATTTAAATCAGTATTTTAAAGATGTTGACACTGTCAACATGACAGCCCTTTCAACATGTCATAAATAGGCTATTGGACATTAGAAACCTTTTGTGTAGGATTTAAAAATCCAATAAACATATATGTAGACAATTATAATACAATTATATATACGTGTGGATTTAAAAAAAAAATTATTTTGGTCAGTGGAATTTTGTAATTGGGTGTAGCAGTACAAATAAAACTAGTTAGTTTGACCGTTTATTTAAAAACCCTGAAATATATATTACAATCATAAAAATGTAATACATATCATAGAAAAACCTGATGTATATATATAACTATATAATGTAAAGGGAAACTAACTTGTTCTAAAAGGGATATTACCCTTGCCAATGAAATGATACATTACATCCAGAGATTGGTTTGTTTCCCCCTCTTTACCCCTATCCCCCTCTTTGCCCCTCCCCAACCTTAGCCTTCATCATCATTTAAGATAGATAATATAGATTGCCCACATGCAGAGAATAATATCCAACAGATACTTTATACATTAAATTTGCAATTTTCAGATGACGATGAAACCAAAAGTATACATTGTACAAACAAAAAGATATATAGCATTGTATAGACATTGTCGATAGCTATATATTTTGTTCAGATCAAAAGGTTAGGAATGGTTAAGTTGTCGTAAGTCGCCAGGGAATAACATTGAAACACCACATATATAGCGGGGCTTAACATTTTAAAGTTTATATTGAATAGAGTTCCGTCCCTTAGACCACTATTCCACTCAACTGCATATTATTGTTGCTTAGGCCAGACCAATTTTTTTTCTTGTTTTACGGATTTTTTTGGAAAAAATCTGTAAAGGCAGGAGGAAAAAAAAAAAAGGACCAAAATTGAGGGTAGGAGGGAAAAAAAAAAAAACATCCACACCAATCCCGGCTGTATAGTGTGAGGACAACAGTGCAGTTTATTCAATCATGGGTATTGTGCCACTGCCATATCAAATTTCAGTAATATTCAGAAATATCATATATCCAGAAAATGCTTGGAATATATCTGGAATTAGTAAACCACGATCTTTAAACTTCTGATGCTGTGAAGTTGTATACCATAATGTGGAGTGAAGTGTGCTTATAAAATGTTTTCCCAGTTAATGTAAAGTCAATAACATTATGGGCTGTGAATCCAACATTCAGTTCTTTCAATAATTCTAGAGAATGTCATTAAACATCTTATGATCTTTTCTAGTATTTTCATAGATTTTTGTAGATGGTAAACAATCATATTTAATACTACTCGTCATCAACACATCAAAGGCATTTTTTTCTTGTTTCTTCAGTTCTTTGTCACCTCTGGCACGACTTCTAGTATTAGACGTGGGGAGAGCTGATTTAGATTGTACCAGAATTGGCTTTGCAAATAAACACAGTCACAAACAATAGATTAAAACCCACGATGACATGAAGGGGTGTAGAAGCTTCTACGCTGTTGCCTCTTGCTGTTATATCCAAACTACTTGTGGATTCTGAAGCCATGATCTTTTCGATACGTAGTCCTTCATCAATGATATCATCGGAAGATGAAGTTGAAGACGTGCCAAGAAGGTCTACTTTTTCAATTGCGCAATTGGCCAGTTCACCAACTGTTCGGTCGATGCTCATACAAATCAAACACTTGAGCGTTTCCAGAGCTCTTATTACGGTAACACTAAAATAGGGTGAAGCCATTTGCATAAACAGAAAAACAAAATAAAATGTCATTTCATCCACACGCTTTTCCAAATTCCATTTGATCTCTGAAAGAGCTAGTTGTGAAATCGTATTTCATTGGCTGGCTATTAGGGATGGACGATATTGAAATTTTGTATATCACGATATTTTTATTTTAATATTACAATATGACGATATATTGTGACGATTATATCATGAACTATTTTAGCAATATAATCACGATATCTATAAATATTTTCACACTTATTATGAGGGACATGTGAATTATATAATTTTGGTGACATTTAAAAAGAACCGAATTAACATTTCATCTTAATAACTTAAGTGTACAACTATATGGTTATTCCGTAATTTTTCACAATTAATAAGAAACATCATTATGAATGCCTTGCATATAATGAATGCGCGGGTTTTAGAAATTTTTTCGTTTCACAATTTCAATAGACATGCGTAAGCAATATTATTTCAATCCAAAAAAAAGAACAATTGTCCGAGTGCATTAGCAGAACATCCGTGACATTTGGGTGATCGAGACTATCATTGCTTTCATGGACGAAAGTCAAAGTAGCAGCAGTTTTTGTAATTTTGGTTATACTTTTTTGTTGATCTTCTTGGAGTAAATTTTGGAAGTGAGTTAATTACTAAAAAATGCTTAGATCCACAATTATTTTTTTTTTTCATCGGAGCTGATTTTGGTTTTTTTTTTTTTCGGATTTCCTGAAAATGTGGGTCGGCGGATCCGTAAAACAAGAAAATAAATTGGTCTGGCCTTAAGAGATATAATTTAAAACTCTAAAGGTTGTAATTGCCTTCCAAATATACTCCATATCATACATTGCCCACAAGAGGAAGTAAACCATAATTCCATTTATATAATAACTTAAAATCATTTTAACTGGATGTAGAACGATTTGACTAAAAAATAATACACACGTTAAACAGATCGTTTTATAGGAAAAATTCTCAATTTTCAAATGGCTAATTAAACAGACGTATACATCTTACAATAAAGCTTAATATGTCATTGGATAGATCTTCTCGAGACCTTTCACATTTATACAGGTTAAAAGGTCATCAAAGGTCAACTTCATGATACCCTTCACAACCCTTCGAAATTTTCATATTTTTTAATCGTTAAAGAATCTAAATCGAAATTCAATAATCAGTTTCCATGTATGTTTTTCGGCAATCATTTGTATATTCTATATACATCAAAATAACACAAATTAGATAAACTTAGAGACCTCATTTCGAATTAAAGAAAGAAAAGCATAGTTACGATAGAAGAATTTCCAAAATTTTAAAAGCGCAATTTTGATTAAATTTTCATATTTTTTAATCGTAAAAGAATCTAAATCGAAATCTAAATTCAATAATCAGTTTCCATATATATTTTTCGGCAATCATTTATATATTCTATATACATCAAAATAACACAAATTTGATAAACTCCTGAGACCTCATTTCGAATTAAAGAAAAAAAAGCATAGTTACGATAGAAGAATTTCCAAAATTTTAAAAGCGCAATTTTGATTAAAAGACCAAGTGTTATATAATAATGGAAAGATGAGATTAAGCGTAAAAAGAATATGTAGGAAATTCTGTCCTATGTAAATTAGGTCACGTGATAGAGCTGTTTTAAGTTAAAATACGTGATTTTCAATTGGCAGCAAAACTGGAAGTGAACATCGCACGCGTTAGGATACTATTGGGTAGATATAGTCAAGGGCAATAACTTTTCTTGTCAAAAGGTCACAAAAGGTCAAGGTTGCAAATATGAGTCTGAAAGTTTTGACAATTACTGAAAATTTCCACCGGAAATAATAGAAAAGCAAAATCGAAATTCAAAAATTCCTTCAAATACTTTTTTGCACAATCGATTGATATTTCTGAAAAATCGAAAATTATGCAAATCAGATTTAACACTGAGGCCTCGATTTCGAGTTTTACAAACGTTAGTTATATCAAGATGGCCGCTAATCTGTTACTTCTGGTTTGGATTTTTTTATAACATCATTAAAAAGACAATTGAAGCTAATGGCAAAAGAAATTTTTCAAATATTTCATTATTCCAAAAGTGCAAAATACAACTTTAAAAGCAAATAACGGAAGTGATATCAAAATTTTGAAAATTAATTATAGTTCGCAATCAAAATGTCTATATATCTGTAAATTTTCAGATCAATCGAAATTAAATTGTAGAAGTTAAAAAAACTGCAAAAATTAAAAGTTTAAAAGTCAGCGACAAGTTCAAAATCTTAAATATTTGAAAGTGCTATCTTGTAAACAAAGATTGAAAGTAATAAACAAAAATAAGGCGATCAAAATTGTTTGAATTGTCCGTAAATAAGAAAAAACCTAGTTAGATAGCATCATAGCATCATACGTCATCCGGTTGGACAAAATGGCGTGAAAATACATTCAAATGATAAGGTTTCATGGCATTTGCTGGAGAAATGTTAACAGTTTCTATGTGTCATTTATAGTTTCGGCTGGGCTCTAAATGCGATAAAAAAAAAAAATTTAGAAAACAAAACAGTGCATTAGAAGAAGGAACTGCAAATAATTATAAGCCATCTGAAACTTAGAGTAATAAATCAATTAACGCCAAAACTCAGAACCTTCTGTATTATTCATGATCCAGCCATTAACACAATATAACGTGACTTGACAGATTCTGATGACATTGTTTCCGTGACTTTGAGGCCATATTTTCAGATATATCAACTGATCACATGATCAGTAATGTGATGCTTACTAGGCTATTATGACGTAATATGGTTGGGGATTGTCCTTCCATTTCTATAAATAACTTTTACTATATAGTTAGTATACCTCAGACATCACATATGATATTATTCGCAGAATGACATGGCCAATAACTTCTAATCTTTTAAAAGGTAAGATCAACGCAGGTTTATGGCACTAGATATAAATTTTCAAACTTCAAAAATGTCGTGGTCGTTTAACCAATGGTAGACCTCAGTATTAAAGCATTGTGAATGACCTTTTTGTTTAAACATATTGTCAAATGTTATAAAGGAATATTAGGACAATTTGCAAAATTCATGAACCTTCTCCCAAACTATAAATAGAAATATTTTGCTTCAAGAGGAGAACGTAGATACAAATATGTGCAATAAATACACAATTATTAAAAATTCATGCATAACAATATAGATTAAGACAAAGCTATAGAAAGTACCATGTAATGTCTGTAATCATAAGTTCAGATTTATAAGTAAAATAAAACAACAATACATATTCATACATATTGTATTATCAATAATATAGGGAAACATACTATTTATATAAAAGGAATAAAACATAACTTCAGGCACAGACCTGAAAATAAGAATATTTCCGTTATGGGAAATGGATGTATCTCCGTTAATTAGCAAGTTTATTAACTGTTCAAATGGAATATAGTAATAATTCACAATGTTTCTTATTATATAACGGACATTGCATAAGGTAGTGATACTAGTGTTGGGCAATCGGAAAAAAAATATAATAAATTAATCGGAATAATCGGAGAGGCATAATCGTCACATCACTAAGTGATACACTGATTCAACTGAACTCATACAATCACATATTGGGTTTTCTAAAAGATTACACTTCAATAAGTCAGGTTTCAATGAACTCGATGAATATCTTAATTTTGTGTGAATTATAGATAATTTACGTATTCCAATGTCTCTGTATTGTGGTCAGCAAGTTTTTATGGAAATTGATTTTTGATTTTTGTGTGTTTTCCAATCTGTTCAAATCACCGATAGATTTTATAGAATGTCAAGTGACTTCACTTAATATGTATTATTAAAATATATTTTTGAAGTATATGAGATTCATCTATTGTTGAAAAACATTAAATCTGTTTTCGAATGATTAAATGTAATAAGCCACTAGGATGACCATTCATGGATACCTTCTTAAGTGGCATGTTGTAATTGGTAGATACAGTAACTTGACACAATTTTTATGGAAAACAATTACTTTATTAAATAACTTGCGATGTTTCATCAATGTAGCAATGATTCTATTTCATTAAATGACTGGGATGACGATATTAAAGTGGTATCATCAGCAAATAATCTTGTTGGACTAAGAAGTGTTTCCAGTATATTATTTATGTAAATGATGAACAGTGATGTTCCAAGTACTATAACGTATTTGACCCTTTCTTATGTAATGGCACTAGATAGGAACATTTCCAATGACTAAGGAAAGCACCTTTTTGGAGAATTAAGTTAAACAGATGTAATAAAGGAATGCAGATTCAATCACACGTTGCCTTCAATATTCTATTATTAACTTTACTTGGACCATTGGTTTTAGAGACATTTAGTTTAGCATTTTAGCTCTCACTACATTTTTGTGCCTTTTACTTTGAAACACTTCATCCTATACTTTCAAATGAGATACATAAACATGTGTGGTTAAATTGTCACCTATATGACAAACAACATTGTTCATACCAAGACAATACCTTTTTCTTCGAGTCTCACAAGTTCCTCCTTCTACTTTTCTTCTTCTACTTTCAGTGCATACGGGACTGGATGAGCCTTCTTAACATTTGGTGGAGCCTCCTTTGACAATACTTTGGCCTACTTAAAGTCTTTAATAGTACCAATGTTTTTATTAAACAAGTTTTGATATTTCTTCAACAGCTCTTTAATCTGAGCATGCTCAATCTAAATTTTGAAAATGTTTGATCAATCCAGGTTTATTTATGACAGCCAATTTCTCCCCAACAATGTAGTATCCTTTCCATAAGTTACAGGAGAGACACATTCGGCCACAAACATAACTTGAGCTGAGATCTTATGAGGCTTTTGTAAATGTTAGATCAGTTTCTCACAATAACTGCTTCTGTATACTTGATATTAATATGCCACAGAACAGTCTGTCATGTCATGTGTTATTTAAGAATGTTACTTAATAACTGGTTTTGGTGAGGCCTTTCAGTTCAACAATATATGAGGCTACTGTTTCCCCTTCATTTATACATCTCAAATATGTTCAACGTGCCCCATTAAGGTATCAACATTCTCTTCGAAAGTTCTTTTGGGCATACAGGAGTGAACAGATTCTTCCCCCCCCTTTCACTTCTCCAACAAAATAACAGCAGTAACCCTGACAACAAATATTGTTCACCATGTGAGAGCTATTTTCTTCAGAAAAGAAAGCATATTAGATATATGGATGTGATACTTCATACTTTAATACATACAGTATATACAAAACACATACGGGTAACGTTATCAAATATGTGAAAACATATGTGATTCGTAACTAGTATGTAATAAAGTAAAAAGTATTATATCCACATATCTAATATGCTTTCTTTTCTGAAGAAAAATGGCCCTCACAATATATTCATATATCTTATTGTTTAATGTAACCTTCCTACTTCTATAAATATGTCTTATAAACAATGTACTTATTTAGTAGACATTCTCACTTGCAGTGTATTTCTCATCTCTTTCACTATATAGTTAATTGAATTAAATATTGTAGATGAATTTGGTAGACGTGTGCGTGGTAAATATGATGGTCCAAAAATCAACGACTATGACAAATTTTGTGAGTACTCTTTGTATTATTTATTTTCATTGTCTTTGTTTGTCTGTACATTGCCTGTCAGTCCATTGCAATTCCTTGGTGAAATGGCTTATTATCACCTTTGATGAATCCATGGATAGTTAAATAAATATTTGTTATGAGATTTTGCCCTTGCATTTCAAAACTCATTAATATTTTTCTGAAAGGTAAAACATTTTTAGTATTTATAATCTGCAGAGAAACGTAAGACTAAAGATTGAACAATCAATTCTTGTAATGTTTTTTTCTTTCAATATTTCCTATTGAGCTAAGCTTGGGTTGACTGTTTACCTTATCTTGCAAGCTTATGTTATGAACTCACTTGTATTTTGACATTACCTATGTGGGGTTGTTGATTCTGAAAGTCCAGAATTTCCTTTCTTAAAAGAAATTAGGGCTTTTGTTTGACTTGGTAAAAATTGTCAAATATTTCTTTGTTGATGTGATATAAACTACAGTTTTCTATTAAACTATCAATTTTTTTTGTTCAGCATTGACGCCTGATTATGCCAAAGAGAGACTATAGTATGAAACATGATAGTAATGATATCTTAATAACATATTTGTGCAATTTTAAAGGGTTTTGATTTCTGAATTTATTATTAGATGAAGATATTTGGAAGAAATATATTCCCCAACCTGTTGATATTAAGACTGGTAGTGTTTATGATTATTATGATATACTTGAAGAATTAGGAAGGTAATTAGGTTTTTTAACAAATTTTATCAACATTATTTGCATGAACCATTTTATTTTGAATCTCATGGACCCCAAAAGCTTAACATAATAACATTTTCCTAAATGGAACAAATGCAACCTCCTTGTAAATCTCTGCTCACGTGATGTCCTTGAACACTTCTGACAATTTTAGAAATTATTTATCCGTCTGTGGTCGTTCCCAAATCGGGAATCGATTCCTCAAACCTCAACTATATGAGGAATGAAAGATCAGAGAGCGTCTCAACAGCTAACAAATAGATACTAAGCATCAATCTAGAATAAACACCAAAAATTTGGCATTTTTCGTCAAAAAGAAACGCAATTGGCAAGCCTCCACACCATTGTCTTAATGTCTTGGCAACCAAGCAACAGTAGCGCTTTCACTGAGGTCCACCATGAAGCGCCTCTATCCACCATAAGGTATAAATAGAAGGAATGTGGCCCAGTAGCGACAATCTCCCTGAAGAGTACAAATTGTACAAAACGCGTTGGAGCGAAACAAGGATTTTTTGAAGAGGAAGATTCCTTAACTCTTTAACATATATGTAATATGAATTATTGCCCTTGTTCATTAAAACTTTGTCTCATCAACACTCTAAAAGGCACAATTTTTATACGCCCGCATATGTATTGCCCAGATGTTTGAAGCTAAAAGTCCCACCATCTCATAATGTCATTTTAAATACACCCACTACTGAAGCTCCACATTCTGATCTTTCTGTAATTAATCTCAAGAAGAAGAAGACTCGTCATTTTAGATGTCGTAAAAAGAAGTCTATTGAACCCGTAAATGAAACACGTAATTTTTTTTTTTGTAAGTGCCAAGATTCTTACAGAAGGTGAGACTAAATTACTTAACAAAGGTTTAGCATATTAGAGAACTAGAGACGTATTAGAATTCAAGAGTTTTTCTTAGAAGAATCCACAGAACCAACACTACTTCCCTCTCTATATATAAAAAGGAATTGGAAACTACCCCTAGGAAGAGATGAAGCTTTAGAATTATACTGTTTGCATCAATATAGACAAGTAAAGAACCATTTAAAAATGATACTGAGATCATAATTGGTAAAGCAGATAAAGGTGGTGGAAACAAAAATGATTATATTATAGAGTGTATGAAACATCTAGATGACCAACATGTTTATGAGAAAATACCTTATGACCTATCAGATGAAATACATAAAGATTTGAATAAGTTGAGAAAAAATCCATTTTGAACAGACCCATCAAAAAACCTGCAGAATTTTACAACTTTGGTAAAAACCACAAAATGAACGACACTGTAAAGTTCCCTCCTGGTCGTCCAATCTGTAGTCAAGTGTCTGCACCTACCAGACAAGCCTCCCTCTGGCTTGATTGGAAATTGATATCAGTAGCTAATGCCTATTGTAACGAAATGGTCAAAGATACTACTGAAATTTTACAGAAGATAGAGACCTTTAATTTAGATCCCATTCATTTTAAACAATTATCAACATTTGATGTCAAAAGTTTATATCTGAACATACCTATTCAAAAAGGAATTGAAGCTTTAGAAATGAAATGAAATCAATGGAGTTTTACGTCCTACTCTTCTGCACCTTATGGGCTAATGAAGACGGGTTGAAGCTTTAGAAGAAGCACTGTTAATTACTGATCTTTTGGATGATGATGAAGTTACTGCTATTTTACAACTTGCTTAATTCACACTTAATAATAATGTTTTCACTTTTAATTGTTTATGTTATAAACAAATCTCTGGCACTGCCATGGGATCACCTTTTGCAGTGAGGTACGCCAACATTTTCATGTCACATTGGATAAAAAAATTTTGGATTCCACTGCCACATAATCCAGATATTAATTTTTGGTTCATTGATGATATTTGGGCTATATCTTCCTTATCCAATGAAGATTGTACTAACTTTCTGACTCTTCTAAATAATCATAGTTATAACGAACTACATAATACGTCATATGCGCACATAAGTGCGCAGTAAAGTCGTCTATTCCATGTGCAATTTCACTGGAAGGGGTCACAACATGAGCTCTGATGAAGATATTAAATATTCCCCAAAATCAGACAAGTTTAGTATAGAAAAAGAGTTTCAGAACATATCAGGGATTCTAAAGGACATCACAAGACGTCTTGAACTTGTTGAAATACGTTCAACCAAACAGAAAGACCAAGACGTCGATAGGCCACATAGGCTAACAACAGTTCCCGATAGCCATCATCCTACGTCATCGTCTATTTTAGGAATCACTACACAAAAACAAACAGAAAACTCAACGTCGCCAGACCAGGCACAAGGTAATTCCTCTTTTATAGAGCCAAGTACTAAGATAAACAGTACCTTCGGTCCTCTCTCAAGCCTTGACAAGGAGACAGCCGAGTTGAACTTACAGGAAGTTCAAGAAAGATTTAACGCCATCAAGGCCAGTGTCGATAAGGTTATCCTTCCGCCGTCGTTAAAGGTTCACGACTCGCGAGCCGGTATTAAACGTGCACAAAATGTGCACGTTATGTTGAAACAGTAATCAAACTGATCGGTGATTGTGGTGAGAACAGCCAAATCAATTTGGAACCAATATTAATAACTCTCGTTGCGAATATTCAATGTCTTCAAGACGAATTCGCTGCTCTCTTGGTAAAAGGCAATTTGACAATCAAACAGCCCAGCTTTTTAGATCATTACAAAAGAGCAACTCTGGTTTTGATGAACAAAGCATTCAAAACGTTAGAATAGCAGCCAAATTATCAAGTATTCGACCCAGTCCACAACAATTTTCCCCGCGAACAAATACATCTTATTATCGTTCAGGGTACTTCCCACGCAAAAATCGGCCTGACGTATTTCAGAATTTTCTTCCGTACAGGGGAAGATACCCCAACACAAACTTTAATCAATTTCCAAACTCGTCAAAATTTCAAAATTCGCAGGGTCCATACTCACGAGATGACAATAACATTTAATTCAAATCCCCTATTATAGGTTCAACTGTCCAGTCTTATTGTTGAGTGGCTACAAAACGGTGTTTCACTTCCAAATGTAAATTTACGCGAAGTGAAAGAATTTGAATGTAACAATAAAACTTTTTCTGAATCCGAACATAAGTTTATCAAGAAAGAAATCGATTCATTATTAGCTAAAGGGTCTATTGTGAAATGTGTTGATAAGCCCAAATGTGTATCACCAATTAATTGTGTCCCGAAAAAAAGTGGAAAATATCGCCTCGTGTGTGATCTTCAAATTGTGAATAGTTTTAGTAAAGTTACACCTAAATTTAAATACGAGGATATCAATACCGTAACTGAACTTGTTAAGCCGAAAGATAAAATAGTGACCATTGATTTAAAAGACGGGTTTTATCATCTACCAATAAATAAAGATTTTCTAACATTGTTGGGATTTAAATATCAGTCATCTTATTATCGGTGGTGTGTTTTGCCTTTCGGGCATTGTGCCAGTCCATATATTTTCACTAAAGTTTTAAGACCAGTCGTGAAATACCTGCGATCGCTTGGACTATCATTAGTCCTGTATGTGGACGATTTTATTTTATTAGCTCCAGATAATTTGATAAATAAACATAAAGATATTTTGATAAATACTTTACAAGAACTAGGTTGGACTATTAATTACGAGAAGTCGTCTTTAGAACCTACTTATTGTAAGGAATACATTGGTTACATCTTAGATACGTCGGGTACCAAGCCCATCTTGCGCATTGCAGGAAAACGGATTACCAAATTAAAGAGAGACATTTGTCGTGCCCTGAGGACACATACTATCATGGCTCGAAGTTTGGCACGCATTGGGGGCCAATGTGTTTCTATGTATAAGTGTGTGTTTCCTGCCAAGCTGTTACTTAGAAATTTATACCGTCTGCTTAGTACGAAAACTTCGTGGACAGACACACTTTACATTGACCAATATACCGAGGGTGATCTTCAATGGTGGCTTACTTCATTGTCATCATGGAACGGTTTAATAATATCCGACAAACAAATCGACATACAAATGGTGACAGATGCCTCCAGTATAGGTTGGGGTGCTTGGATAGAAGGCCAAACAGCGCAAGGGTTTTGGAATACAAGAATGGCCTACAAACATTTCAATTATTGAGAATTGCTAGCTGTACTACTCGGACTGAAATCACTCAGAGAATTTTTAAAAGGCAAAACAGTTCAAATTTTTTCAGACAATATAACTACAGTTGCCCTGATAAAGGAGATGGGGGGATCGTCATTCGAGTTGGATCAGATCGCCAGAGCTATACACCTCGAAGCCTTAGATATGAAGTGCGAGATTCTAGCAGGTTACCTAGCAGGCAAGGACAACTGGAAAGCCGAACAACTGTCTCGACTAAATTCCACCTACGAATGGAAACTTCATCCAAACTTATTCCAATTAATCGATCGGTATTGGGGACCACACACTCTAGATCGTTTCGCCTCCATGATAACATCACAATTACCGCAATACAACAGTTTACATTGGGATCCAATGACAACAGGAGTAAACGCCTTTGCACAAACCGACTGGCAACAACACAACAATTTTGTAAACGCCCCATTCTTTCTGATACCAGAGGTATTGCGCACTGTGAAGAGACAACAAGCTTATGCCACGATAATAGCTCCACAATGGGAAAGTCAACCGTGGTTTCAAACTCTAAGGTCAATGTCAATCGCAGACCCGATCCAACTTCCGATGTCGAACAGGACATTCCTCGCAGTCGGTCCAAAGATCAAACCAGCCAAAAATTCACGGTGGAAAATATTAGTTTGGAGAATCTTTGGAGGCAACGGCTAACCAAAGAAGGCTGGTCCGATAGGTCTGTGTCCCAAGTCGTGCATAGCTTAGCCCCTTCGATTCGTACATATGATTCTTATATTAAAAAATATGTATTGTTTTGTAGTGAGAGAGGCGTTGATTTTTCATCAACTTCCCAACCTCATGTATTAGCCGATTTTTTATGTTCGTGTGCTGATAGGTCAGAAAGACCTCGATCTTTGTTAATTTCTGTATGTTCTTCTATATCTAGCCTTTTCGAGGCATTGGGTAAGCGTTCTCCGTCTAGTCAACCGACTATACAACGCCTGGTATCTGGATTAATAAAGACTCAGACCGACTTACCTATGTCTCGTACAAGGCCCATGCCTTTAAAACCTTTCTCAATGTTATTTAAATTATGGGGGTCAAATGATTCGTTGTCAGTTAAGCAACTGCGTTTAAAATGCATCACATTGTTAGCATTGATTTTTATGACCCGACCCTCTGACTTAGCACCCAAGGGAATAAAATATGTTAAAGACTCCAACACATTCAAAAATATTGTAATGTCTGTTGATAATTTGGAATTTTTACCGGATGGCTCATTGACTGTTTATTTTTTTGGTATTAAGAATGACACTAACCGTTCGGGTTTCGAGGTCAATATTCCACCTAATCGCACAAACCTACATATGGACCCAGTATCATGTTTGTTATGTTATGTTACTAGAACCTCACATTATAGACCTAAAGATGGTCGGCCCCTGTTTCTGTCGCTCAAATCACCTTTTAAAGCTATTGGAAGTGATACAGTAGCCAATATATTAGAAGACGCTATTGTTTTGGCTGGCTTATCTAAGCAGGGTTTCCATGCAAAATCATTCCGACCCACCGGTGCAACTCTAGCCATGTCGACTGGTATTCTACCAGAAACAGCCATGCAATTGGGGCGATGGAAAACAAAAGATACTTTTCTTAACCATTATGTTTACCCCAAGTTACCCGAAAATTACACTGCTAAAGTTTTGTCAAATTAAGCCTAGAATTTCTTGTATATTATCTCTCAATTAAGCATTTTATTACAATGTTATATTTGTTGTGAGTATATAACGTCGATTTAACAGAAATCATAGTTATAACGAACTACATAATACGTCATATGCGCACATAAGTGCGCAGTAAAGTCGTCTATTCCATGTGCAAGTTGTTTTATAGTCCAATAATATCTAGGTAAGATATGAGTTATGTCTATGTATTATTTAAGTTGTGGCCCCTTCTGGTATAGATGTATGTGGTTATAGAATAAAGCATTTTATTACAATGTTATATTTGTTGTGAGTATATAACGTTGATTTAACAGAAATCAACATCCTACTATCAAATTGACCATGAATATTAGTGAAAAATGTGTCTCCTTCCAAGATGTTAATGTGATTAGAGAAGAGGATCATTTAGAAACTGATTTATTTTTTAAATCTACAGAAACCCATCCCTATTTACCACAAACCAGTTGTCATCCTAAACATATTTTTAATTCTATACCAAACAGTGGTGCTCTTCGTATCAAGAGAATTTGTTGTAAACCTGAGTGGACTGCAGCCAATCTTAAGAAATTTTCTTTGTACCTTAAAAGTTGTGGATATAAAAATAAAACAATAAAGAATGCTTTCAATAAAGTTTAATTTAAAACTCGTCAAGAACTTCTTCACTATAAGACCAATATAAAGGACAATGACAGCAACAAAAAGATCATATCCTGGTTTACAACATATGATCCTCGTCAACCTTACATCAGAAATATGGCTAAAGATTAAACATTATTAGATACCAGTGAAAGAATAAAGAGAGTAATGAATCAAACAAGACTATTGGTGACATCCTTCACGCTAATAAGTTATGGAATAATAGTGATAGGCCATACATGGGGATACTCACCTTGCTTATGACGAAGACCTCCATGTAAAGCATTTGAAACCATCAATACCACCAATACAATAACAAGTAAAGAAGGTGTTTTTTAATTTGGATTTGACACACATTAATTGCCCTTGTTTTTAAAAATATGTTCGATTATTTGGCCATTTATTTGTAGATTTTGATGGAATTTGTCAGAAATTTTTTTATAATCTCCAAAGGAATAACTCTATTGAAAATCAATTATATCTACAGTCAAACCTGTATTAAGCAACCAGTCAAGGGAAGTGGCTGGATGTGGTGCTTAATACAGATGGCTGTTGAATACAGGTGGAGGAAGCAGGGCTGTTGATTTATTTTTTCCCAAGTAGTATCCAACTGTAAAATGTATTTCAATTCCATAAATGTTTAAAAATGCTACAAGTTACAAATGCTGATTTTAAGATAATTTTCACTGACGATGTACTTCTGATTAAACATAAGAAAAACGATATGTTTTGAATGACACCGATACTGAGAAAAACGACGGTCAAAATGTTTCTCGTGGTCGTTCTGATTTGTCTATAAATAGTAACTGTTTCATATCTTAGTAGTAATCAGAAAAGAACAATAAAACTTTTATAATTATGCACATTTTTTGCAAGGAATAGTAAAATTTCAATAGTAAATAACCTGCCAATGACATTTTATTAAACTTTCTGTCAACTTTATAACTGTTAAAAAGAAGAATTCTCAATGACCGGCAAACTATCGTCGTCAAGAATTCTAATATGTGAAGGGCAATTTTCTTTGTCATGTTTACGTTGTTCCTCCGAGGAAGTCATGATGAGGGGGGAAATACACACATGTTTACATGTCAATATCCAATATGATGCTTTACAAGTAAATGTCAGGATTAAGATTAAAAGATTAACCCTTTAACTGCCGAATATATTTTGAGAAAATTGACATTTTGTGTTACCCTTCTTAAACAGAATTTCGCTCAAAAACTGCGGGATGTAGGTGCTTAGTGTCATTGAATTAATTTTTGTGACGTCATCATATTGTGACGTCATCATGACGTCACCTTGACATTTTATGTTCAAAATCTAAAATTAGTAGATTTTTTGTCAAAACATGGATTATTCATCAATTTTTAAGTGTATGAATACTTGTATTTTACAATGGCACTGTTCATTTGCAACTTGTATAAAATAAAATAGGATCATATCATTGCAACAATTGGATTATTTTGTTCAATAAAGAAAAGTAATAGAAGGGATAAAACATTTTATCATCAACACGATATCAGAAGTAAACTTTTTGTAAATCAAGTACAGGAATTTGAATACAACTTTCATCATTATCATCATCAACACTTTCTGAATCAGATGGCCAGTCGTCCTCAGATGGCAAAAATTCGCCCTCAGAGCCACTATCAGCATAGTTATAACAGCTTCAACATTCAATTTTCGGGCCATTTTCAGGCCATTTTACATCAAACTACAACCATTTTCAATATAAAAATTGATTGAAATACATGACAGCGAAATGTTTACACTGACGACTGCTATGTAGGTCACCTGCTGCGGTTCAATAACCATCATTAGAGCCGTAATTTTCGTATCTATCTACAGCGTAATGACGCCATGTTCACCCAAATTTTATGACGTCTTTCCAAAAAATTACCGATTTTCAATCAAAATGTTTAGAATTTTTAATAGAACAAACATGCATTTTTTTTATTTATTATTGACACATAAACACTCTGCAATTCAATTCAATACATATTTTAAAGAAACTTGCCTAAATTGTTAATTACCACCCAAGGATGAACCCTATTTAAAATACAAAATATTGCAAAATATTTAACGTGAATTATTGCCCTTGTTCTTTAAAACACATTTGATATTTGACAATAGACACTGTACAAGGCACAATTCTTTACAGATTTGCTAGTATGTATTGATGAGATCGTGAATTAATCTTGATGAAACTTCAAAAGAAACTTGATCTTGAATATGAAGAAATTTGTATTTAAGTTTTCTGTGGGAGAGGGTTTATCTTCCCTGGCAAGATATCTTTATAAAATGCTTGAAATCAGTTAACAAAAGTACTGTTTACATCTGATTATCATCTAAAGTTAGAAAATATTGTGCAAACAAAGAACTTTGTTGCATTTGCAGTTCCAGGTATAAACTAAGGAGACTAATTTGTCTTCAGGGAGATAACAAGAGGTTACTTTTCGGAAATATTATTGCATGTTCAAGTCTTCAAGATGACCTTATTCAGAGTAATAGAGTAAACTTGCTATTGAGAGTTAACTGGCCATCAATATGTCTGTTATATCTTTCCTGGGCTTTTTTTTTAATTATGCATTTATTCCATATTTTTTCAGTGGTGCTTTTGGAGTGGTTCATCGCTGTATAGAAAAGGCTACTGGTCGAGTATTTGTTGCTAAGTTCATAAATTCTCCATATCCCTGTGATAAACTTACAGTGAAAAATGAAATAAGTGTTATGAATCAACTTCATCATCCAAAATTGATAAATTTACACGATGCCTTTGATGATAAATATGAGATGGTTCTTATACTTGAATTGTAAGTTATTCATCAATATTTTTGATATCTCTATGGAAGTTTTAGTCTTGCTTGGTTTAAAACTTTGCAATTAGAGCTGTTTTTCAAAAGCTATCAATACTCATAGAGGCTCTAAGCTAGTTATTTGTTGAGATTGCCATTATTGATTCTTACAAATTTATGTGCCTTTTGTGGTGACCATACAGAACATTTACAACTGCCAATTACATTCAGTTAAATCAGATTTTAGACTAATACATTTTTGTGGCTACATCATTTGAAAATTTATGTAGTATTCTCCAAATTATTAATTTGCAAAATATCATATTTGTTGCATTTGAAAAGTAAAATGCTACAAATTCCATTTTTTAAAAGTATAATTTCTGAGAATAATGTATAATATATGTTACAGTTTATCTGGTGGAGAATTATTTGATAGAATAGCAGCAGAAGACTATAAAATGTCTGAGGCTGAAGTTATTAATTACATGAGACAAGTGTGTGAAGGATTAAAACATATGCATGAAAATAGCATAGTTCATTTAGATATAAAGGTAATTATACATCTTTTCGTTCAAAGTTACTTCAAATGTAAAATCTAAACTGAATGTTTCACTTAAGATAATATCTATACTGAATGTTTCACTGAAGATAAAATCTATACTGAATGTTTCACTGAAGATATTTTCTTCATTTCAGAACTTCTGTCAAAATAAATTTTTCATTCCTCCAAGCCTAGCATAGTTTTGTTTGCACCTTAAGTTCTAGCTAACGAAATATGTTTTGTCTTTTAGCCAGAAAATGTTATGTGTGATACTAAACGAGGCACAAATGTAAAAATCATTGATTTTGGTTTAGCAACCAAATTGAACCCAGATGAAATAGTTAAGGTAACCACTGCAACAGCAGAATTTGCTGCTCCAGAAATAGCAGAAAGAGAACCAGTTGGTTTTTACACTGACATGTGGGCTGTTGGTGTGCTTGCTTATGTGTTGTAAGTATTTATTTTCTTCGTTTGATTTAAACTTTGTAGATACTCATATTTAATAGTAACCAAAACCTTAAATTTGAGCTCATTTAAATGCAGAAATATAAAATTCATTCTAAAACATCATAAAAAGTAAACTTTCTGACCCAAACATATACATTATAAGACTTCTTCTAGATATATAACATATGACATGAACAGGATCTTCTGAATAACACCTCTGTGACAGACATTCATAAAGGACTGTTCATGGCAACGGATCCTGTCAAAATTTCAAAGAAATTTGTTGTAAGGAAACCAGGTTTTCGAGACAGAGAGTATTTGGAGACTACACAAATGTTTAGTTTCTGTATATATATATATATATATATATATATATATATGAAAAAAAAAAGAACAAGAAGAGTTTTTGAACTGCTGTTTTATCTAGTACTTTCATCCATCTTGGGACTTTTCAAGATTATAACATTACATGATGGGTGACTTTGTTAAGTGGGGATTTTACATAAAATGACGTTTCGTCATTGTCACAGAGGTTATTCAGAGTTCAATTTAGCGTCAAATATTTTCTATAATTTTTTCTCCATTTCTTTTCTATAATTTTCATTCGGATTTGAGCATTTAAAAAACAGGAATATTTTAAATTTTCCACTGGCACATATGTCTAAATGTTCACTAAGAGGTATTTGTCTGTATTGCGGCTGCCTTATTTGCTGCTTATGTATACGGACCCTCTCGCAAATGCTGTTTCCTGTTTGTCCGATATAATTTTCCTTACAGTTACAGCATGTAATACAATATAGTAAGTTTATAGACTTGCAGTTCATATTTGCATTTATCGTAAATGTTTTCCCGTTTTAAAATATTTTTGTGGCTCCTGTTTCCAGATAGTTTACATTGTCTTTGCTACAAACACCACATCGGCTATCACCGCACACTGTCACTGAGAATTTTGTTTTTCGTTTGAATTGAATTTTGCCATTGTTAAGTGGCGTTTAAAATTTTTGAGCTTTTTCCTGCTGTAAATGATCGATTCTTCTCTTACCAATATTTCATTTTGTCACTTTGAAATAATATCAGAAGTCATGATTTTATATTTTTGAAAGTTTCCGGCAAGGCGGGATCGTGAGTTGTCAATTAATAATAATGGGTAATGTTGCTCTAAAGGAAATCGTTTTAATTCTTCTCATCGTACCTTCCGAAAACATGTAGGCGTTTAAAAAGGGAACACTTTGAATTGTCCGTGTCCGCAAATATCAATGTGTTCACTGAGTTTTTTTTTACGATACTCCGATTCTGGCTCTTAATGTAGTCCCGGTCTCGCCGATGTAGAATTGGTTGCAGCCATCACATACAATAGTGTAGATTAAATTTTTGGTTTGACATGACATGTCCGAATTAATCTGGAATTCTTTTCCGCCAAAGTCAATAGAGCTGCCTTGTTTTTTTTTTATATAAACAATATTTTATTTATACATGGGATTGGGGAACAGGCTTCCGCCTATATGACCCCTCTCCATAAAATTTTCGATACAAAATGTAATATACAAAAATACAAAAAAAAATAAAAATATAAATAAGAAAGAACAAAAGAACATAATTCAAACGTATTTGCAGAGCTTTAGAGACATTTATGGAAGTATGTGACAGCATTATGTAAATATTAATAATGGGTAATAATAGAAATATAGATTAGTGATGGTAAAGATTTAGAATCGTTTTGAGAGAGTAATGAAAGTATGGACCTGGTTAAAGATATCAATTGACTCAAGCTGAGAGTCTGTTCCATTTAGTAAGATATCTAAAGTTCTTAATTCTGATGGTAGAGTATTTATGGATTGTTTTCGGGCATCAAAACGTAAGGAGCAGTGGATAAGATAGTGTTCGGCATCTTCAAAATAATGACCACAAGCACATGCAGGGTGATTCGAAACGCGACGTAGAACTTTATGGCCATTCAGATCACTACAGGAAAGGCGCAGACGGCAGTGTAAAATTCAGTATAGTATGGTCATGACTTTTGACTGAATATTTGAACGCTGATATAGATGAGATGAATTTATTATATTCAGGTAATTGATTCCAAACACGGATGGCTGATGGAATAAAGGAATTGTAAAAGAGGTTTGTTCTGCAGTTGTATTCTAAGAGAAGTCCATTATTTCTAAGATTGCAATTTGTACATTTAATTTCGACAAGGTCCGATAAATAATTTGGAGTGAGATTATTTAAAATTTTGTACATCATTATTAGTTTGTGCCGCCTACGTCTTTCCTGCAGGATCGTGAATCCAGTTTCTTCATAAAGCAATTGCTGACCGGTTCCCCTCACAGCACTGCATATAGTCCTGAGTGCATCAAGTTGAATATTTTCTAATTTAGCTGTTAGTTCTGCCGTGCACCCATCCCATACTCAGACGGTGTTTCATAGATCTCAAACAATTGACAAGTTTCCCAGTTTTTGATAAGATTGACCCAATATGTTCGTTTTTTATGCCTTGTTTTAAAAACGGACAAGTACAGCATCGTTTATATCTCTACATTTGGTCACAGTTTTTATTGACTTCTTGATTTTAGATGAACAGAGTATCCTTTTTAGGTTCTTGGGCTGCCTTTTGCTGTTAATAAATTTGAATTTAGATAAGACACAATCTTCATCTATTTTTTTAACTCTTCTAAACCGTGTACCCATTGTAAAATATGTCTCTCTTTGTATGATGGCTGACATAACATGCTTTATTTCCAGGCCGCTTAGACCAACAAAACAATACAAATATGTAAGGCCGCTTAGCGCCTTGATAACAAAGAACGGTGAAATACATGAATACATTACATCTCATTTTTTATGAAAAGAATTATAATGTAAATTATTAAAGAAATATAGTAATTTAACTGAAATAGAACGTTTTAACCATAAGAAGCTTTTAATACCAATTCAAACTAAACTGACTTAATAAATGTTACTTATCATTTTAAAGAAATAAACATTAATTATATAGTCTGAAAACATTTCTGATCACTATAAGTCCTACTGAACAAAGTCCTACTGAACAAAGTCCTGAAGATATGATGGCCTAACGCTCACTCTTCCAGATTGCGTAATGTATTGATTTGCGTTTATTGGATTGTTCACAGTTTCAGTTTCTCGCGGTTCATGATTTTGATCATGGTTAACACCAGGGATTGTGGAGTTGAGTGAAACATCAACATTTCGCATGTCATCAATATCATCATTTGGAATTGAACTGAATTCAGTTTCTCCAGTTTTTAGAATGTGTGACCCGTTTCGACGGTAATACTTTCCTTTTAAATTTTTAACTACATAGGAACGCGGAGCATCCGCACATTTCTGAACCACTGCAGGTTCCCACTGTCTGTTTTTAGGTTTCACATACGAACTACTTCACCAGGATTTATGGCTGGTTGCATGACACACTGGCGATCATGATAATATTTCTGGAGCATTTGACGGTTTCCTAAACGCGGTTTCTGCAACAAAAGAGGTTCTGGTGCCAACAACGCAGTAGCAACTGTCAACTTAGTTTTCACTTGTCTATTCATCAGCATTTTCGCTGGAGATAAACAAACACCATCTATCGGAGATGCACGATATTCGAGTAACGCTACATAAATATCACCACGCGTTTCTTCGGCCTTTCTTAATAGGTTATTAATTGTCCGGACACATCTTTCTGCTTGTCCGTTAGATTTCGGATACGTTGGACTGGAAGTTGTGTGAGTCCCAGTCACTCGCAAACTTTTTGAAACTCGCACTTGTGAATTGTGGTCCTTTATCTGTAACCACTTCCTTTGGGATACCATGTCTCGCAAAGATCAATTTGAGCGCGGTAATAGTTGTCTTGCTTGACATGTCCTGAAGTAACACAATTTCAGGATATTTCGAATAATAGTCCACACAAACTAAATATTCGTGTCCTTTGTGTTCAAATAGGTCTGCACCGACTTTCAACCACTGGTTTGACAGTATGTCATGAGATATAAGCGGTTCTTTGCAGTTGGTTTTACGATATTTGTTACACACAGCACACTGTGAAATAGTGTAACGTTCATTCTAGGCCAATACAGGACTTGACGTGCTCGTTGTTTTGTCTTTACAACTCCTAAATGCGATTCATGCAACTTTGATAACATCTCACAACGTAGCGATTTCGGGATAACAAGACGATGGTTTTTGTATACAAGTCCGTCTATTACAGTTATCTCGTCTCGAAAGTTCCAATACTCTCGAATATCTTGCTCAACGCCATCTTTGCTTTCTGGCCAACCAGCATTCACAACACGTATTAGTGCTTGGAGACTCGCGTTAGCGGTCGAAGCTTCCTTTAATTCAGCTAACTTTTCCGGTGTCACCTCCAGCAAGTTTACATCTGATTCTGTGTCAACTAACGATTCTGTAGTTTCCTTTAGATACGCGCGGCTCAACGCGGCAGAAATATACATTTCTTTGCCAGGCTTATAAACAAGTGTCAAATCATATCTTTGTAGACGCATCAACATGCGTTGGAGACTCGGAGTAGCCTGATAGGTTTCGCGTATATCACGACCAAAGGTTTATGATCTGTTTCAATTGTCGCGTGACGACCATATATGTACTGATGGAACTTCTCGCATCCATAAACAATGTCAAGCTTTTTGCGCTCAATTTGTTCGTACCGAGTTTGTCTCTCGGTCAACGCCCTGGAACCACAAGCAACCGGATGCCCATTTTGTAGCGCCTAAACCTTTGCAGCTAGCGTCAACTGACACTGTCACAGGTTGCTTAACATCGAAAAATTTTAAAACTGGTTAACTTTTGAAAACTATTTTCCTGGGGTGCATCCCAGTGCCAAACAATATCATTCAGTAGAAACTCGTGTAGCGGAGCGGATATCTCAGAGAGATTTTCAATGAATTTTGCCAGATATTGCACTATACCCAAAAACCTTTTGACAGCAGTTTTATCTTGAGGAGCGGGCATTTCTAAAATCGCACGGACTTGATCTGGGTCAACTTTTAATCCGTCTTTGCTTATGGTACTCTTAGTTCAATTTTCGCTCTGTTCAATAAAAAGTTTCTCTCGCGCGCTCTCTGTAGCATTTGGCAGACGCGTTCATCGTGTTGTTGGTCGTCCTCGCCCCACACAAGAATATCGTCTACGACACACTCAACTCCCTCGATATCCTCAAACATTTCACAAACTCTTTTCGTAAACACTTCCGGTGCTGAGAAGATTCCGAATGGCAGTCTAAGATATCGGTATCTGGCGTGTTAAATGTGAGTAATTTGGAACTCTCCAATTCAAGTTGCACCTGCCAGAAACCATGAAAGGCGTCAAATCGCGAAAAGAATTTTGCGCTCGGAAGTCTCGATACAATTTTGTCGACCGTTTCCATTGGATAATGTTCGCATTTTATTGCACGATTTAAGTCTTTCGGGTCTATACACACACGCGTTTTGTTAGGTTTCACCACGGTTACCATGCTGTTTACCCAATCGGTGGGCTCATCCTGCTTCACAATAACACCTAATGACACCATACGGTTCAATTCCTACCGAACTTTATCCCTGAGAGCAGCTAGGGTTAGGGTCGCCGTGGATGCACTACTGGCGTGATACTTGTATCCATTTGTATCTTGTGCTCTCCGTATAGCAAACCCAAACCTTTGAAGACATCATTGTATTCTTGAATCACGTCTTCCTTTGTGATGTTCTGTGTTTTTACTGATTGTACGCGTACTATCGATCCAATTTCACTGCACGTTTTCCTCCCTAATATCGGTTGTACGTCCATGTCAACGATGTGAAAGGTGATATCATATGTTTTGCCTCGTAATGTGCACAACAAAACTTTGATTCCTTTGGGCTTGATTTGGCTTCCATTGTATGTGACTAACTTCACATTAGTTTTCAATAATTTTTTTATCACTAAGGTTCAATCGATTATAAACACTGTTTGGCAAAATGTTTGCTTGTGCACCTGTATCCAATTTGAACAGCACATTTTTCGAATTGACTAATAATATCTCAGTCCAATCATCCGTATCTGCAGCGTTATTCTCATGTACACCTTCAATCATTCTTTCAGTGCCAATGAAAAACTCATCACTGTCATCGTTTACTACCAAATGAACTTTTTTCTGATTAAATTTCCGTTTATGTCTGGTCCTACACTGATTTGAGAAATGATTTAACTTGTGGCAATGATAGCACTCTTTACCACGAGCTGGACAGACACCTTTTCCAAGTTCATGTTTTTTACCACAGTTTTCGGACTACCCTCAGTCTTTTGTTTATGAAAAGGAGTTGATCGATTACGAAATTTATTTCGCTTGTCAGAATGATAGTTCGCTCTTTGAGACACTGTATGTACTTCGGCTGAAGTCCTTTCAGTTTGATTTTCTCTGTACTCACTTCATGTGCAAATATCCACAGCCTTTGCTAATGTCAAATCTGATTCTCTTAGCAAACCCCTACGACACGTTTCATCTTTTACACCACACACAATACGATCATGTATTAAACCATCTTTAAGGTTTTCAAACTCACACTGTTGTGCTTTATTTTTCAAGTCTGTCACAAACGTATCGAAAGTTTCATGGGCCGATTGTGATCGTGTGTTGAATACATGACGTGTATACGTGAGGTTTTTTTCGTGGTTCACAATAGTTCTTGAATTTCTCTTTCAGAACATTAATTTTGTCTTTATCGGCTTCGGCAATAACAAATGTGTTGTAAACACGCTGTGCTTCTATGCCTGCGACATGTAGAAATGTAGCTACTTGGACCTTACCAGGCTTTTCGCTGATTCCGGTGGCCGTTAAATAGAGATCGAAGCCCTGGATCCATTCCTTCCAGTTTTCGGCTAAATTGCCCTCTAAATTTAGGCTTGACGGAGGCTTTAACTGCTCCATTCATCGATCCCTCTTCTGACACCATGTAAAATATGTCTATCTTTGTATGATGGCTGACATAACATGCTTTATTTCCGAGCCGCTTAGACCAACAAAACAATACAAATATGTAAGGCCGCTTAGCGCCTTGATAACAAAGAACGGTGAAATACATGAATACATTACACCCATATTCCCCAGATGTCATCAACATATCTCCAAAATGAATACAGTTGTAAATCACTCATTTCGAATAAGTTTTCTTCCCATTGTCCGAGGTATGTACCCAGATGAGAACCGATAGCTGTTCCTTCTGTTTGTAAAAAGTGTTTTCCGTTACAGCTGAAATTGTTGTTTTCAATCACTAAGTCCATCATTTTAAGAACATCTTCAGTTGGTATTGATGTATTCAATCTAGTTTCTAATGCTGTTTTACATGCCTCTTGTGCTTCTTTCCGTGGTACACTTGGATATAGTTTGGTAAAAAAACATTATTGCGTTCTCTGGTAATGGCTGTTGAATTTCATTTAATTTGTTTAAAAAATCTGTTGTGTCTTCAATAAAAGTTGGTATAAATATATATAAATATATAAAAGTGACATCTCAGATTTTCAACTGACATTTCATGTGTGTCTGTCCCTGAGGAAGGGGGCCTTTGTGCTCTTGAAACATGTTGGACTTAAGGACTATTTAGTTTTTCTATAGCAAATTGTATTTATTGACTGTTTACCCATGTGCTGTGTGCTATAGTGTATCCACCTACGGATCAACTAAAAAATGGACCAGTAAAAAACTTTTTGAAATGGTTTGTGAGTGTTCTATTTTATTGAACATTTACCTAAACTTTGGACCCACTGCATCATCATTGATCATCATTTTATGAAGCCATATTGGATTCCTGTCATGAGAAGAATGTTGGAGAAAGTTACTTAGTAACTACCAAGGAAAATTACAGATTTTCAACTAACATTTCATGTGTGTCTGTCCCTGAGGAAGGGGGTCTTTGTGCTATTGAAACATGTTGGACTTCAGGACTATTTAGTTTTTCTATAGCAAATTGTATTTATTGACTGACTGTTCACCCATGTGCTGTGTGCTATAGTGTATCCACCTACGAATTAACTAAAAAATGGACCAGTAAAAAACTTTTTGAAATGGTTTTTGAGTCTTCTTATTTTATTGAACATTCACATGAATATGTGGACGTAAATTGTCGTCGCCACTGTCCGTCGGTCCGTACGTCAACATTTGTTGAAGACACATTAGAACCTACAATTTTCAATTGATTTGTATAAAACTTAGTGTGAGCATTAGAATTGATAAGACGACAGTCAAGTTCGATTTTGATGATTTTGCCCCTGCCTCAAAATTTGTTGTAGAGACAATAGAATCTACAATTCTCAATGGATTTTAATTAAACTTGGTGTGAGCATTGGAATTGATAAGAATTGATAAGACGGTGGTCAAGTTCAAATTTGAAGATTTTTTGATGTAGGTTTTTTGAGTTATTGCCCTTGATTTAGTAAGATCATCACATCCAAATTTATTGTTGATGCAATAGAAGCTACAATTTTCAATGGATTTGAATGAAACTTGGTATGAGCATTAGAATTGATAAGGTAGTGGTCAGGTTTCGAATTTGCCGATTTTTCGATGAATAGTTTATGACTAATTGCCCTTGACTAAGTAAAATTGTGTAAAAATTCATTTGTTGTAGAAGCTTAAATTTTCTATGGATTTTAATGAAACTTAGTATGAGCATTGGAATTGATAAGACCGCAGTCAAGTTTGATCAGGACGATTTTTCGATAAACGGTTTTTGAGTTATCCCGTTGCCTCTATATTTGTTGTAGACATAATAGAAACTACAATTTTCAATGGATTTTAATGAAACTTGGTGTGAGCATTGGAATTGACAATTTTTCGATAAACGGTTTTAGAGTTATTGCCCTTGACTTTGTTACATCACGTCAAAATTTATTGTTGATGCAATAGAAGCTTCAATTTTTCTGGATGTTAATGAAACTTGGCATGAGCATTGGCAGTCAAGTTCGATTTGAACGATTTTTCGATAAATGTTTTTTGAGTTTTTGACCCTGCCTCTACATTTGTTGTTGCCACTATAGAAGCTACAATTTTCAATGGATTTTAATGAAACTTGGTGTGAGCATCAAGTTCGATTTTAACGATATTTCGATAAACAGTTTTTATACACCCACATTATAATGCTATAGAGATCACAATTTCCATTGGGTTTGAATAAAATTTTGTGTCATCATTTATATTGATGAGATCTTAAACAAGTTGATAGCAACGATTTTTTGGTGAACGTTTTTTGAGTTATTGCCCTTGACTTAGTTAAAACGCGTCAAAACAGACTTGTGAACACCTCAGAGACACCAGTTTTCATCTGATTTGAATGAAATTTGGTGTGATCATAAAAGTTGATGAGATCTTGGTCAAGTACGAAATTGACGATTTTTTAATAAACTGATTTTGAGTTATTGCAGTTGATCAAAACACCGCGAAATTGGCTTGTGATAGCGATAGATAATACAGTTTTCATCTGATTTGAATGAAATTTGATGTGATCATTTTTATTGCTGAGTTCTTGAACAAGTTCAATATTTACTATTTTTCGTTGAATTATATTTGAGTTTTTGCCCTTGACTTAGTCCAAACTCATGAAAATTAGCTAGTAAATACAATAGAGACTAGGTTTCATCTGATTTGAATGAAATTTGGTGTGAACATTTATATTGATGAGGACTTTAATTAGACCTAAATAATGTTAGAGTTTCTGCCTGTGTTAAAACAGAAAATATATTTTAAAGTGGGCATATCTTGCTAGGCAACCGCTTGTTGAGTTATTGCCCCTGCCTCTATATTTGTTATAGACACAATAGAAGCTACAATTTTCAATAGATTTTAATGAAACTTGGTGTGAGCATTGGATTTGATAATAAGGCAGTCAAGTTTGAATTTGATGACTTTTTTTAAACAATGATTTTTAGTTATTGCCCTTGACTTAGTAAGATTTGCGTCAGAAATTTTTGTGGTTGAAAAAGAAGCTACAATTTTTTAATATATTAAAATAGAGTATTGAAATAGATAAGTCAAGTCAAGTTTAAATTTGACTATTTTCCATGAATAGTTCTTTGCCCGCGACTTCAATATTCAGTGAAATTTTTTTTAGTTATTGCTCAATTTATTATTCAAATTCAATGCTGCCAGTGGGCGTATCTTTATAAACTTTTTAAAGACAGTGCTACAGAAAGAAAAGAAAAAGAAGAAATATGTCATTCAAATTTTAAAACCTTGCCTCGTTACATAGGCTACCGCTATAATTTATGTGGCTTCATCCCTCTTTGTTACTAGGGCGTCATTGTGATGTAGACGTCATCTAGATACTTAATTTGTAAAATAACTTGAAATGGTTTGACAATGATGTGACATAAATATTTATTTCTTCTGACTCCGAAGCACGTTAATTGTTTTACATTAGTCAGAAGGTTAGAATTAGGTTAAAAAAAAACAAAGACATGGTCCTCTCTAATATTGAACCCATGGAGACAATACAAGGAATGAACTTCATGCTCCAAATACCTTGTTATACTCCCCAAAAAATTGGGCCTTTAGAAAATAAAACTTCTGTCAAACAAAACCATTTTCTTTATGTAAAACTGGACACTGAGATTTTCCTGTTTTAATTTGATTATATATATATATATAATTAATGGTTACATGGCAAAATTTTTTTATTAATTGTACTTTTTATTAAAATGATGTCAGGATAATATATATCATCACAATAAAAAAGAAAATAGACAATTGCTGCCTTTATTGAAGCGGAATGTTTGGGACTATTTTTCATAGCGTATGCTTGAACCAAAACTCACATCATGGCTTCTGTTTGGGCCATTTAACCGGCATCCCTTTTGACATGGAATTAAATTGGAAACTCATTAAAAAGAATGCAAAAGACCGTGGAAATATGAGCAATGAAAGATGGACCCACTACAGCTATGGTGATATGAATACATTTGTCAAGGTGCCAAACTCATCATGACTGCCTTCGGCAGCTCATTCAATTTGAGTATAACCAACCATTTGAAGACAGTTTGTGGTCTACAATCAACTTTTGTCATTGTGCAAAAAGGCTAAATTCATATACAGAATCCTTTCCCCATCAGCTGAGATGTTAGTTTTGTTAAATTAAGAAGTTTTTAAAGAGAAGAATCTTTATGACCATTTCGACTATGGCGTGTGGCTTATTATGTTATTAACTATCTATTAACTAGCACTTGACAAAAATTTTGGATTAGGCATATTAAAGGATAATAGCTTTTATAGATACAGATATTTAAATGGCATTATTTTATCCATCACATTTTGGTTTAAGCAACTGCATTAATTGTACATTCAGATTAAGTGGTTTGTCTCCATTTGCTGGTGAAGATGATTTGGAAACTCTTCAAAATGTTAAACGAGCTGATTGGGAATTTGATGAAGACTCTTTCTCAAGTGTTTCTAATGAGGGAAAAGATTTCATTAGAGCTTTACTTCAAAAGACTCAAATGTAAGTTTATGGAGTTCTTTGATTGTTTTAACATAAAAGATTTACAAAACATCAATGAGGCAATTGTTTGAAGCAGTCAACTATACAAAATGATCATTTCTGAAGTTGCTCATATCATGTAATGTTTTTATGTGTTCCTTTGTGTGTTTAAATAACTTGAAATGGTTTGACAATGATGTGACATAAATATTTATTTCTTCTGACTCCGAAGCACGTTAATTGTTTTACATTAGTCAGAAGGTTAGAATTAGGTTAAAAAAAAACAAAGACATGGTCCTCTCTAATATTGAACCCATTGAGACAATACAAGGAATGAACTTCATGCTCCAAATACCTTGTTATACTCCCCAAAAAATTGGGCCTTTAGAAAATAAAACTTCTGTCAAACAAAACCATTTATTCCTCCAATGTTTCGTGTGTCTAAAATCACACTTCCTCAGGGAGTCAATAAACCAACATAATTTAAAAAAGCAAAATGACCTAATAAGTCATTGCTCTTTGGAGCATGAAATAAATGGTTTTGTTTGACAGAAGTTTTTTTTCTAAAGCCTCATATCTTCATACTGTCACAGCACCATAGTTTTTATACGCCCACCCGTAAGTAATGGGCGTATATTGTAAACGCCCTGTCGGTCCATCCGTCCGTCTGTTCACATTTACCTCGTGCTCACTCTACAGGCTACAATTCTTCAAGGATGCTTTTGATTTTTATTTTGTGGGTCAGTGTGATTATGAAGATGATCCCTATTGATTTTGGTGATGATCGGATAATTTTTCACCGAAATATCTCGTCTGACTTGGCCTTTTCACTCCATTAGCTATAGGGAGTAACTCGTGCTCACTCTACAGGCTACAATTCTTTCTGGATTCTTTTGATTTTTATTTTGTGGGTCAATGTCATTATGAAGATGATCCCTATCGATTTTGGTGATGATCAGATAATTTTCATAGAAATATTGCGTTTTTCACTTCATTAGCTACAGGGTGCAACTCATGCTCACTCTACAGGCTTTTATGTGCCAGTGGGCGTATATTATCTTGCCTGGCAAGCTATCTTTTACAACTAAGATCACCATTAATCATCTTCATGAGTGGTTTTGTTCAACTCTCATCTTTATTCAGAAGAAATTGGGGTTGTATATTGTCGCCACCCATGTCAGTCCATCTGTCTGTCTGTCCACAATTGCTCGTATATGATATGAGTTTTTATGATCACGCAAGGAAAACCATAGTAAAATCAATATTTTTTTAGAATGAGTTATTGCCCTTGTCCTTGAAAGGCTCGTAAACACTCTACAATGAGCAACTCTTGACAGATTTTGATGAAACTTGGTGTGAGTTATTTAGTATTTAGTATCAGTTATTGCCCTTGTTTTTGTTTTTGTTCTTGATCGATTTTGACAAAACTTGGCTTGAGTATTTGTAATCGCCTAAGGATGAACACTATTGAAAATCAGTTGAATCGAAAAATATTTAGTATCAGTTATTGCCCTTGTTTTTGAAAACGCTTTCAATTTTTGGCTTGTAAACATTCTACAAGGCACAATTCTAGACCGATTTAGACAAAACTTGCTGAATTTGTTTAATATCACCCAAGGATGAACCCTTTTGAAAATAAAAAATATTGAAATATATTCAATATGAATTACTGTCCTTGTTCTTTAAAATTTGTTCGATTTTTGCCTTGTTAACACTCTCCAAGTAACAATTCTTGAGCAATTTTGACGTAACTTGTCATGAGTATTTGTAATCACCTAAGAATGAACCCAATTGAAAATCGAAAAATAATTAAAATTAGTTTTATTGCCATTGTTTTTAAAACGGGTCCAAATTTTTGGCTTGTAAACCCTCTAGAAGGCATAATGATTAACAGATTTGACCAAATTTGCTGAAATTGTTAATCACTCAAAGATGAAACAAGAAATATCACATAATATTTGATTGACCTTGTTTTTTCAAACGATTTCGATTTTCGGCTTGTAAACTCTATGATTTTGACCAATTTCGGTGTGTGTGTTTGTAATCATCCAAGGATGGAGCCTTCTGCCCGTCTGTCTGTCTGTCCCTCTGTCTGTTTGTCCGTCTGCCTGTCCACAATTGTTGTGAACACGATAGAGACCACATTTCTTGATGGATTTTAATGAAACTTGGAATGAGTCTTTGTAATGACCCAAGGATGAAGCCTATCGAAAATGAAACCAATCGAAAAATATTTACTATGAGTTATTGCCCTTGTCCTAAAATTCCTTGTGAACACGATAGGGAGCCGGGTTCTTGATGGAATTTGATGAAACTTGGTGTGAGTGTTTGTTATAACTCGAGCATATACCCTATTGAAAATCAGACTAATCAAAAAATGTTTATTGAGTTATTGCCCTTGTTCTTTAAAACGTGTTCACTTTATCAGCCACTGATTCTTTGTAGACTTGATAGAGATCTGGTGTCTTGATAGATTTTGACAAAGGATGATTTGAGCCTTTTACATTTAAAATATTATATTTACTGATACCTCTTGGTGTGCGTATTACGATGGGCCATCGCTATTTTTTTTGACGAAGTTACAAATACCGATTGTGTACTTCCGCTTGATCGTGAGAAAAGCGAAGAGTTTGGAATGACACAAATACTTAGAAAAACGACGGTACTGATGAAATCAGAAGATAATTATCGTAAAATAGACTAGATATACAATAATATCAATGAATAGTAAAATTTGACGGCATAACTAAAGGATAAAAAACACAAAACGGATTATAGTGTCAACTGTTTAAGTAGTTTGAGATAGTCAATCTCTTTGAACTGGAAGCGTTTTCCGGCAGCTAATTAATAATTGGCAATAAATTCTTTGTTAATTAACCACCTTTTACCGTTGATCTCTTGATTAACTAAATTAATTGACCGAAAGTGTTAGGAGTCTCATTGACTAAACATGATTGTTTGGTAATTTAATTTTGAATTATTTTTTATTGAATGTCACTGACCTATACTTGATGTCCAGCGCAGCCTATTTGCAAACGGTCATTTTGGCATCACTTCCGGTCATGACCGGCATATAGAGCCAAATCAACGGCCCTGAGATGAACCCTATTGAAAATCAGATAAATCTAAAAATATTTAATATCAGTTATTGCTCTTGTTTTTGAAAAAGCGTGAAATTTTAGCTGAGAAAACCCTTTAGAAGGCACAATGCATAATAGATTTTGATAAAACTTGCTGAAAACACTTTCCAAGGCACAATTCCTTACAGATTTTGATGAATTTTGTTGAAATTGTTTGTTATCACCCAAGAGTGAATCCTTTTAACAATCAAAAATACTGAAAATCCTCAATTAGTTATTGCCTTGGTATAAGGTGCAATTCTTGACAGATTTTAATGGAACTTGGTAATATTGTACATTTATCACCCCAGAAAAGAAATATGATTGAAGGTTGAATATTTAATTTTTTATTCTAAATCAATGCTGCCAGTGGGAATATATTACCTTGCCTGGCAAGCTTTCTTTAAAATGATCCAGGTTACAAGTCCTCCATATGTAAAAATAAACTTAAATCCCTCGACAATTGGAAATTGAAAGAGTGTAGGGTAATGCCATTTCACTAGTAGCACAGCATTTTCCGTCTTCATTAACCAAATTCCTTCAGAAAAGTACTCCATTTAATTTATATCATTATTTGGTCAAGAAGATAATTTACATTTTCACTATTTAAAATCTATTATTTTCAGAAAGAGAATGACTGTTCATGAAGCACTAGAACATCCATGGTTAAAGGTAATCCTATGGATAATTTTACACAATTTAGCAGCATCTATGCTTATCAATCTGTCATTTAATATTGTTGAAAATTTATAGAGCTGGTTTCTTGATGGAATTTGATGAAACTTTGTGTTTTTAAAGAGAAATTTTTTTTTGATGAAACAGATAAACCTATATGACCTAGGTGATAGTGTGGATCCCCCAATTTGGGTCAGTCAGCCGACTTTCACTCATAATATTCAGTTATCTGTGAATCTGAAGTTGTTAAACATGATGGGACCAAATCAGGATATCAATAAAAAAAAAACAATGTCGTTCCTAAACAAAAAAATGGTCTGTTTTGATAAAAACGAACGAGAAACAAAATATTCAGTAATGATGAAAGAATCATTAATAATTTTGCAAGTATATTTACAAAGGACATAAGTCAAGAAAACCTCTAGTTATAGTAATGTTCAGGGGTGTGGTGTGGGATCTGATCTTTTTTTATGGTCTATTTGTAAGCATACACATTCCAAAGACAGAACATGTCGTAACTCTAGACTTTTCCAGCATGTGATCTAATTAAGCTTATCTCTAAACCGTTAGATGTTTATATTTCAGGGTGACTTAAGTGACAGAACAAGCAGGATACCATCTAGTAGATATGATAAAATTAGACAAAAAATTAAAGAAAAATATGTAAGTCTAATCTAGTTACTAATTCTATAATGGTAATTGATGGTAATTGATCCATAAAGATGATAAATTGTATAATTATGTTTAATGAACAGGTCATTTTCAAAAGTATGTTTACCTACATGTGCACTCTACATATTTCGGTATATAATTAATTTAGTTAATTAATATACAGGACCGCTACACATGTGTAAGTATAAAGGGATTAGTTTATCTGGTTGTGTGTAGCATTTAAATATTTCTTGTCCATCAGGCAACAATTCAAATTGCTACCAACTGAGACATTATATACTTTCAAAATGAAAAAGGAACCTCCAATTTATATTATTTTATATTACTATTTGATCATTAATTAATTTCAGGCTGATTGGCCACAACCAATGCCAGCAATTGGTAGAATAGCCAACTTTAGTTCCCTTCGAAAACACAGACCAAAAGAATATCAAATATATGAAAGCTCTTTTGGTAAGAAAACTATATCAGTTTTTGTTGACATACATAGAATCTCACATACAGTCAACAAATGGTGTAAAGCATTGACTGTCCACATATTAATAAAATGAGAAAATATATTTGGGAGAATCATTGAAAATTTCATCATTGGAAATTTCAAAACACAATATAGCTGTTTCATGTAATGTCCATATCAGTACAGTATTTTTCCCAAGTTGGCCACAACCAATGCCAGCTATTCGTAGAATAGCCAACTTTAGTTCCTTCGAAAACACAGACCAAAAGAATATCAAATATATGAAAGCTCTTTTGGTAAGAAAACTATATCAGTTTTTATACGCCCACATGAAAATGTGGACGTATATTGCCATCACCCCTGTCCGTCGGTCCGTCGGTCAACAATTACTTGTGTACGCGATACAGGCCAGAGTTCTTATCCGAATTGAATGAAACTTGGTATGTGCATTCAACTATGATAATATCTCGGACAAGTTCGAAAATGGCACTATTCCATATGTGGTTTATAAGTTATTGCACTTGATTGAATGAAAAAACGTTAAAATTTACTTGTGTACGCAAAAGAAGCTGTAGTTTTTATCCAATTTGAATGAAACTTGGTATGTGTATTCATCTTGATAATATCTCAGACAAGTTCGAAAATCGCACGATTCCAGATGTCGGTTTATGAGTTATGGCCCTTGATTAGATGGAAAAATGTTAAAATTTACTTGTGTATGCAATAGAAGCTGTAGTTTTCATCCGATTTGAATTAAACTTGAAATGTGCATTCATCTTGATAATATCTCAGACAAGTTCGAAAATCGCATGATTCCAGATGTCGGTTTATGAGTTATGGCCCTTGATTAAATGAAAAAATGTTGAAATTTACTTGTGTACGCAATAGAAGCTGTAGTTTTCATCTGATTTGAATGAAACTTGGTATGTGTATTCATCTTGATAATATCTCGGACAAGTTCGAAAATGGCACGATTCCAGATGTCGGTTTATGAGTTATGGCCCTTGATTAGATGGAAAAATGTTAAAATTTACTTGTGTATGCAATAGAAGCTATAGTTTTCATCCGATATGAATGAAACTTGGTATGTGTATTCATCTTGATAATATCTTGCCAGATGTTTGTTTATGAGTTATGGCCCTTGATTAAATGAATAAACGTTAAATTTACTTGTGTACGTAATAGAAGCTGTAGTTTTTATCTGATTGGAATGAAACTTGGTAGATTGAGGTCAAAGAGCACAAGAGTGACCTGTGTGACCTCTCTTTCGGAAAAAAACTGTGAATTGGGAGATAATGGCTAACTAGAAGAAGTTGAAGGCAAGTTGGGCAGGATTTTTTAAGCTGATTGTGAAAGTAAACAAACTCGTGATTGTCTTTTACTTTATTATACAGTATATCAGTATAAATGCTGTTTGTAATTTCAACATTTTTTCCAAGTGAAGACAATAAATGAATGTTTATTAAGGAAATAAAGCAAAATTTATGATTTTATGGAGCATCATTCATGGAACTTCTACTTCCTGGATCGAAGAGTGGCCTGGTTGACAAAATTTTTGAGTAACGGTTTGAATCTCGGGATGGTTTTGAACAAATTTTTTTTATGGCAGTTGCCATTATACTGTTTCTATTTTGTGGTATGCAAGAATCGCTCCATAATATTATATTCCTAATCAGAGGATCATTCTGATTGCTTTAAATTATAGCAATTATATGATTTTATGGAGCATCATTCATGGAACTTCTACTTCCTGGATCGAAGAGTGGCCTGGTTGACAAAATTTTTGAGTAACGGTTTGAATCTCGGGATGGTTTTGAACAAATTTTTTTTATGGCAGTTGCCATTATACTGTTTCTATTTTGTGGTATGCAAGAATCGCTCCATAATATTATATTCCTAATCAGAGGATCATTCTGATTGCTTTAAATTATAGCTTTTGTATAATGAGATAATGAGACAACTCGCAATATCATCGCCAGAGCGACCATTTTGTCCCTCATTCCAAAGAGTTCCATAGCCTCTTTTATCAAGGGAGTAAACAGCAGTTAGGTGGTAGACATTAAGCTTTAGTCTGTAGAAAAAATTTGAAACATTTGCTGTTGGCAAGGCAAATACATTTTGCAAATCAAAGCTGATAAGACAATTTTCAGTACTTTTCTATCACTATCTCTCTGTATTTTGGTTTCTTCTTTACCTCTTTGGTGTTGTTGGTATCTTTGGAGTTCTTCGTCAGTTGGTTTTTCATTCATGCGAATTGATTCACAAACATAACAACAATCCTTTTTCGGTTAAAATTTTTCAGACTTAACTAAATTAAGAAACGTACCAAAATTCATGATTGTTTCTTTTGTTAAGTTTTTTTAGGGTATAAGTCGATGAAATTTAGCTGTAGCCAAATAAAACTGTGCCTAAATGACGTTTGCTTATCTGACCGTATGCCTAAATGAAGCATGCCTATAAAGGACTGTGTTTAAATGAAGTGTGCTTATAAAATGTGTGCTTAAAGACAGTGAACCTGTTTTATTATATTTTTTTTTTTTAAATAAAGAAAAAGCTTTGTCAACCTGTAATTCCCAGTGGCGTAACTAGACTTTGGGGGGGGGGGCTCCTGAGACAATCCAAGTGCCTTGTTAGTGGGATATCCGCACTTGCTGGGACGGGGAAGTGGCTGAGGAGGGATGTTTCCCCATCAGAAGCTGAAATGTATTTAATCAGTGCAAACATTCAAGCAATCATGTATTATTTAGGGATAGTCTATTTAGTCACCGGTTGTACACACGCATCCATTCCACGCCCCACGAGGGCGAGGGGGCAAGGGTTTCATGTGCTGGTTACGCCACTGGTGATTCCCATTCTCTGCTTCAAAGCCCACTCAGAATTAGTTAAGTAATTATGAGAATAATAAATCATTGACAAAACAAAACAAATTTTATGGATACCTTTTAGTTTTATTGTTGGCAATAAACATAGAATCAACAAAAATAATTCCATACTCTTAATTTAGAATCCAATAGAATTATTATTCAATTTGTTGAAAATATCCTGTCTGGTGTGGAATTAGGTTTTTTTCATCACAAATCATATTACACATGTTCAAAAATTTCAATAATTCCACAGGTGTTAAATAAAAAGATAATAATAAATCTTTTATTTCTTTACAATAATCAGACGAGCATATATACTTTTTCGATCCCTCCCATGGATCTCATCAGGCAGTGATAGTATTATAGTCCGTTAATACTAACTAATAATTCTATAGACTTCCCCGCTATAGTGCTGTTTTTTATTTTGGGACTTTGCTACTGCAAAGTCCCAGTTTGTATTTCGGTTTGTCAACTCTTTTTTTTTTTTTTTGAAATTTACACACCTCACTGCGCTTAGACTGCAATAGTTGCAACATTGTCTCAACTTCTCTAGACCTTCTGTAGTGGCGACGTGTTGCATAAATATAAAATGGGAAATTTTTGCAAAACCGGAAGTGCTGCATTACAACATGCCTAAAAAGTCGGTCAGTGGCAAGATAGCAGTTTAAAAATTTCGAAATTCGAAAATTCATAGCACACATTTTTTTGCTGTATTTTGCACATTTTTGCAACTTTGCCGTTTAAGACCGATTGATCTGAAAATTTGGGTGCCTTCAAGTGTCACCAATATAAAAAAATTGGCAGAGTCAAAATGTTTGCTTCATTTCCGGTTTCAACGTAAAAAGGGTTTAAACTTCCGGTTGAACTACTTGTGCTGTAATTGATGTATCGCAACAAAATTTATGTCAATCTTAATTAAATTAGAAGACAAAAAAACGAAGAAGAAAAAATCCGAACCGGAAGTGAAACTTTGGCCGCCATCTTGAAATGTTACTTTTATCTAAAACTAAAAATGGGGCCTCAGGGTTATGTCTAATCTTTGCGATAATTACATTTCTGGAAACCTCAGTCGATTGCAAAAAAAACATTGGGAGCTGATTTTTGAATTTCGATTTTGCATTTTTGCAACATCCGGTTGAATTTTTTCGTAGTTTGGGGGCTTATTTCTCGTGTTCTTGACCTTTGGTGGCCGTGACCTTTAGTAGGTCAAAGGTCATTGACCTTGGCTATCAGTTGATACTTTGACCTCTGACGTCTACTTCCGGTTTTATAGCTGCTCGAAAACAGCAAAATTCGCAACTTTGGGCTGCTCTAGAGCGTGACCTAATTAATTAAGAGTGTTAATTTTTTCAGATTCTTAAGTTGTTTTTTTGTCCTCTTTCCAATGATATATAACAAAAGTTTGTAAAATGAAAATTGAAGTTTTTGATTTTTGAAAATAACAAGTACATTTTGCCGTGTTTACGTTTTTTTGAAATGTATATGTGTATATTGCATGATCTATTGGATGTACAGACCTCAAATTTGTACCGTTAATATACATTTTAAATGTGATAAGTTTCACGCTAAAAATAATGAAATGGACGTGGCACATCCGGGTAAATTTCTAATTTACCCTTTATATCGGTCAGCAAATTACCTCTGTCGGAAATAGCGTTTTTAAACAAAGTACTTTGCACACAGATAACTCATTGCTTTGGCCAGTTTATCCCTGAAAATCAGATGATTCGGTCTGTTTGTTGCAATTTCTTGACAATAGCAAACCGGTTGATTTTTATCAAATTTCGGAATCTTATTTATAGTGACCTTGACCTTTGGTAGGTCAAATGTCATTGACCTTGTTTATCAGTTATTACTTTGACATAATTTGACCTCCGACGTCCACTTCCTGTTTTATAGCTGCCCGAAAACAGCAAAATTCACAACTTTGGACTGCTCTAGAGCGTGACCTAATTAATTTAGAGAGTTATTTTTTCAGATTCTTAAGGCACTTTTTGTCCACTGTCCAGCGATGTATAACCAAAGTTTTAATTTAATTTTTGCACTTTCAGAATTAAAGTACATTTTTCTTTTTTAAAATCTATTTGTGCATATCTCGTGATCTAATAGATGTACAAGCTTCAAATTTGTACCGTGAATATATATTTTGAATGTTATTAGATTTACGCAAAAAAAATGAGATGGGCGTGGCACATCCGGGTAAACTTTTAATTTAGCATTTATATAGGTCAGCAAATTACGTCAGTAGGAAATAACGTTTTTCCAAAAAATTCTTTGCACACTAATTTCTCGTTGCTTTAGCCATATGCTCCTAGAAAATCAGATGTTTCGGCCTGTCTGTTGCAATTTTGCGACATTTGCAAAGTCCCACTCTGTGCCACAAGTGTCTCTAGTTTTTTTTGTTTTTTTTTTCCCTTTTTGTTTCTTTTTCCTTGTTTTTTCTTCTCAAAGTTTGACATGGTTGAATTTGAAAAAGCATGAAGGAAAGGTGAAGGGATGTTATTCTCACTTGTTCAGACAACAGTTAATTCTATAATATTTTCTTCCCAACAACTTCTAAATTTGTTACAACATGAATAATACATTTATTGGTATTTATTATTTATTTTAATACAAAATTGTGATAATAGTAAAACTTAGGGATGGGCGATATTGGAATTTTGTATCATGATATTTTGATTTTAATATTACGAAATGACAATATATTGTGCCGATTATACCGTAAACTATTTTAGTAATATAATCATGATATCTGTTGCAACTCCTCCACTTTTTCAAACCCAAAATACAACCACTTGTCACTTGTACTATTTCTCTTTGGCACCAGATTTGTTACGTCTATTCTATCGTTTGGTGAATTTAACTATGAATCTTTAGGCCTTTCGTCAGCATTGTTCTCGAATTTTCTTAACAGCGAAGTTATTTCATCGTCCGATGAATCCATGTTAAGTTTTACACCAAGTAAAAGCGAAATTAATTTGTGTGGGCTTCTTGGAATGCTGGAAAAAGTGTTAACACATAGTTACACGTGCCTGTAGGAACAGGGAAAAATTCTTGAAACATAATTATTTCATTTTTATTTATCTGGTGTTTTCTAATACAATGTTTTTACACACAAATTATTTGACAATATAGTGATATTTCACATAGATGATATGTATGGTGATATACCGGCTATAATTTTCTTTCAATATTGTTTGATTACTAGAATTTTCATACCGGTTAATATCGAAATTTCGTAATATCGCCTATCCCTAGTATAACTGTGAACAATATTCATTATTCTTGAGAAAGCTTTATTTTTCCAAGAAGATACTAGACACACTAATAAATACCACGTAGAGAACGAAACGTCTCATTCACATTTTTCACTCTCCATGACCCTTGATTACTACAACGAGACTTTGGCCATGACCGGGTCTGGAGTCTGTATAATGAACCCACTGGGATTTATAGTCAGAATTAGATGAGACTATCTAAAGAGGTTTATGAAACTTTCACTGATTACATAGTCTTATTTCAAATTTTACTTGATCAGAATGTTTAGAAAGGGTCCACAGTTATTCAATAAGTAACTTCAATTGCTCACCTTTCCAACAATTCAGTAAGTTCTGCATCAGATCTTATTTTCTGTTGCTTTGGTCTAGGCTTCACAATTTTGACCTTCAAGTCACATGACTCATTGTGAAACGCTCATTGGATAATTCATTAGTTTTCAAATAGACTTTAGTAAAAATTATTAATAAACAAAGTAAATTGAAAGATACAGAAAATTAATAATGATACAAGTAATATTTATTTATAACAGCGTTTTATGAGTATAAAATAAAAATGTGAAAAAATTACAAATGTCAGATAGACTTAGTTTATACTCAGCTGACGATTTGTTGACCTTTCCCTTTGCAAGATTAGAGGTCATTGACCATAGCCGTCTTCATAAACTACTAAATGTAAGCATTTTCTCACCTTTTGACTGCTCTTGCACATGACCTAATTGTTTAAGAAGGTTGATTTTCTTGCATTTTGCCACATTATCAAAGTCCGACTCTGTGCCACATGTGGCTCTAGTTATTGTTATTATTAATTAACACAAGATATTGTGTTTAGAGTGTCTCCATATCTTAATATATTGGTAATCAGTCTACATCATTTCAAAGTCTCATGCTTTTATCATCAAATTATGCACATTTTCTCGGTTCGGTATTAAGGATTATATTGATATTGGACTGAATGGCCTTCCATACTAATTTGACCCTCTTATGGTGTAATTGATAAAATCTATTTGACTGGATGCAGATGTAAGGCTTTAGTTATTCAAAAAAACGTATAGAATGTATTTTTGTATCTTGTTATTTCAAAATTCAATGTATGGTTAATAACATTCATAAGAGTCTTATAAGAGTCTTGAGTTATAAATCTACCAATGATTGAGATTCAGTTCAAATAATATGTTTTTATATTTTGTAAGTGTGAATCAACATAAAATTGATAATGTGGAAGATGTTTTGCCTTTTTTTACAAATCTCTATTTCATTCATGATTTTCAGATCGACGTGAGGCTGCCCCAAGATTTATTAGAAAACCAAGAAATGTTCATGTAAGTGAAGGCCAAGTAGCAAAATTTGATTGTAAAATTGTAGCAGCATCTCCACCTATCATCACATGGTAAGAAAATTTAGTAATGACATTAAAAGACAACTGTACATTTACATGTAAAATGAGAGTATCATTTATAAGTTAAGATAGTAATAAAACTATATCTCAGATCAATATTCTTTGACTTTGTAAAAACATTAAAAATATACCAAATTTTATACAAAATGTGAAGCGTATATTGCCGTACCCATGTACGTCCTTCCACAATAAAGCGATGAATTATGAATGAATTCTTGTGCTACACAACATGAACAATAGTTATTGAAATGATCCTTGATAGAGAAGTACAACATAAGTTTTCAGCAGCTTGTGGTTGAAGATACTCAATCACCTTATAGGTCTTTTTAATAACTGGTAATTAGGCTAAATAATGCCAAAGCCCAAGTATATGTAGAGTTAAAGTATGAAAACAGTGTATCAAGCTTAATTTAAAAGTTTTCACATAAGATAATAATTTTTGAAATTGGATATAGGGACCCAAGAATCATAGAAGCATTCCAGTGCAAAATTAAGGCAGACAGTAGCAACTGTCTTAACAAAAATCAGTTTACCAGATCACAGAATTTGACTTCATGTAATGGTCGACAAGTGTAGGCCTACATTTGATCAAATAAGCATCAATCAACTTCTGAAAATTTGTTGATCAAGTTACGACACAATGCAACAATACATCTTTGTTTTGTGGTAACTACTTGTTATTACAATATCATATTTCATTCATTTAATTTTTTGCCCAAGATGCCTCGTCTGTAAGTGTAATATTGGTCTCATTGTCTCTTGAATTAACAGCACCAGTCACCTCAATTTTTAATCATTTTGTAACTCCTATGCTTTTTTATTTTATTTTCAGGTACTTAGATAACAGTTTATTAAACCAAAGTTATAAATATATGCAGAAATATCATGGTAATGAATTTGAATTAAAAATGAGCCGTGTTACAACATCTGATAATGGAGATATAATGGTTCGTGCTGAAAACTCCTTTGGCAGAAAAGAAAGTTCATCGAAATTGATAGTTGATGGTAATTTTTTTTTATTATTATACTTTGTACATATAATTTTTTTTTTTAGTCATTATTATACGCCCACATGAAATAGGGTCAAATCCAAATTAAAAAACACTGTCATATAAAAAACCATTTTTTTTCCAACGTTTCCCTCTAATACAATAGAGCTTCATTTTGTATTTAGCCCTCCCTGAGGAAGCTCTATTGTATTAGAGGGAAAAGTTGGAAAAAAAAAAAAGGATTTGACTCACTTTGTATCCTGTCATTTGAATCCAGCTTATTAATTTAAACTGTGATCACCATTGTCTTCTTCATGATTGGTTTGGATGTTCAATCATTATTATTAGTTTTATGGTGCACATGAAATAGGGGGCGTATATTGTCGTCACCCAATCCATCGATCCGTCCGTCTGTCTGTCCGTCCACAATTGCTCGTAAACAATCTACATGGTGCAATTCTTGACGGATTTACATGAAACTTGATATGAGTGTTTATGATCACGCAAGGATGAACCCTATTGAAAATCAGCGAAATCGGAAAAAATTTATTAGAGTTCTTGCCCTTGTTCTCGTAAACACTCTACAATGTTCAATTCTTGACTGATTATACGCCACATCCGTCCATCCGTCCATCGGTCGGTCCGTCCGTCCATCTGTCCACAATTGCTCGTAAACACTCTACACGGTGTAATTCTTGACGGATTTAGATGAAACTTAATATGAGTGTTTATGATCACGCGAGGATGAACCCTATTGAAAATCAACGAAATAGGAAAGAAATTAGTATGAGTTTGTGCCCTTGTTCTTGAATTGCTCGTAAACACTCTACAACGTGCAATTCTTGACCGATTTTAACTGAGACTATCTAAAGAGGTTTATGAAACTTTCACTGATTACACAGTCTTATTTCAAATTTTACTTGATCAGAATGTTTAGAAAGGGTCCACAGTTATTCAATAAGTAACTTCAATTGCTCGGCAATTCATTAAGTTCTGCATCAGATCTTATTTTCTGTTGCCTTGGTCTAGGCTTCACAATTTTGACCTTCAAGTCACATGACTCATTGTGAAACGCTCATTGGATAATTCATTAGTTTTCAAATAGACTTTAGTAAAATTATTAATAAACAAAGTAAATTGAAAGATACAGAAAATTAACAATGATACAAGTAATATTTATTTATAACAGCGTTTTATGAGTATAAAATAAAAATGTGAAAAAATTGCAAAATGTCAGATAGACTTAGTTTATTCTCAGCTGACGATTTGTTGACCTTTCCCTTTACAAGATTAGAGGTCATTGACCATAGCCGTCTTCATAAACTACTAAATGTAAGCATTTTCTCACCTTTTGACTGCTCTTGCACATGACCTAATTGTTTAAGAAGGTTGAGTTTCTTGCATTTTGCCACATTATCAAAGTCCGACTCTGTGCCACATGTGGCTCTAGTTATTGTTATTATTAATTAACACAAGATATTGTGTTTAGAGTGCCTCCATATCTTAATATATTGGTAATCAGTCTACATCATTTCAAAGTCTCATGCTTTTATCATCAAATTATGCACATTTTCTCGGTTCAGTATTAAGGATTATATTGATATTGGACTGAATGGCCTTCCATACTAATTTGACCCTCTTATGGTGTAATTGATAAAATCTATTTGACTGGATGCAGATGTAAGGCTTTAGTTATTCAAAAAAACGTCCTCCCTGAGGAAGCTCTATTGTATTAGAGGGAAAAGTTGGAAAAAAAAAAGGATTTGACTCACTTTGTATCCTGTCATTAGAATCCAGCTTATTAATTTAAACTGTGATCACCATTATCTTCTTCATGATTGGTTTGGAGGTTAAATCATTATTATTAGTTTTATGGTGCACATGAAATAGGCGGCATATATTGTCGTCACCCAATCCGTTGGTCCGTCCGTCTGTCCGTCCGTCCACAATTTCTCGTAAACAATCTACAAGACGCAATTCTTGACGGATTTACATGAAACTTGATATGAGTGTTTATGATCACGCAAGGATGAACCCTATTGAAAATCAGCGAAATCGGAAAAAATTTAGTATGAGTTCTTGCCCTTGTTCTCGTAAACACTCTACAATGTTCAATTCTTGACTGATTATACGCCACATCCGTCCGTCCGTCCATCGGTCGGTCCGTCCGTCCATCTGTCCACAATTGCTCGTAAACACTCTACACGGTGTAATTCTTGATGGATTTAGATGAAACTTAATATGAGTGTTTATGATCACGCGAGGATGAACCCTATTGAAAATCAGCGAAATCGAAATATACTTAGATTTCGGGGAAGGGAGGGATTGAATCTCCCAAATGTACAGGCCTAGGGTGGAACAAATATCTTATTGAGAAATTGGGATCTGGATCTGTTGGATGATTTTCTTCTCTTCTGATCTGAAATTAGAAAAAATAAAATAACTCGCCCGATGGGCGAGTAGTATAGTACCTGTTAAGTGCAGATTATTTTTAGTTTGCTATGAACAAGGTTGTCATTTAAGTTCTGATTTTTTGAATATGCCACTATCATTTTCTGTTTATAGACATGAGGAAATTTCTCTTGAAGACTCTTATAATGGGTTTGAACTATCTTACTTGCTTTATTACTGGTTGTATTAAATGGAACTACAAAGGGTGCTATGCCTACACTGTGGTGAATATTAAGTCCTATGGGTCTTGCTGTATTCAATGTCTCAATCCAATGGGCTTCTCTAGATTGACGGAATTTGGTAGTTTCATCTTCGGGCAAGTCGATTTCTATGCGCTCAATTGGGGTTAGGGTAAGATCGTCAAGTGAATGGTCGTCAAGATTGAAATGGTTAGAAACAGGCTTGTCTTTTTTTAATTTAATATCTGATCTGTGAGCATTAAAACGAGTGCGTAATTTGTTCTTTGTTTCAGGCTAAACTTTTAGGTTTAACTTTTTGGCTAATAAACACTCTAGAAGGTACAATTCATGACCAATGTTGACAAAACTCAATGCAATTGTTTGATATCGCGGGGGTTGAGCCCTATTGAAAATTAAAAATATCAAAATATATCTAATATGAATTATTGCCCTTGTTCTTTAAATCAATTTTTGTCTCGTAAACAATGGCACAATTCTTGAAGGATTTCGATGAAACTTGGTGTGAGAGTGTGTTATAACTCAAGAATGAACCCTATGGAAAATCAGCGAAATCGAAAAATTTTTTAGTATGAGTTACTGCTCTTGTTCTTGAAAACGCGTTTAATTTTAGCTTGTAAACACTCTTGAAAGAACAATTTTTATACGCCCACATGAAATGGGGGGCGTATATTGGCGTCACCCCATCCGTCCATCCGTCGGTCCGTCCACAATTGCTCGTAAACACTCTAGAGGGTGCAATTCTTAACAGATTTTGATGAAACTTGATATGAGTGTTGATGATCACGCAAGGATGAACCCTATTGAAAATCAGCGAAATCTGAAAAATTTTGTATGAGTTCTTGCCCTTGTTCTTGAATGGCTCGTCAACACTCTACAATGTGCAATCCTTAACGGATTTTGATGAGACTTGGTGTGAGAGTTTGTTATCTCTCAAGGATAAACGAAATCAAAAATATTTAATATGAGTTATAGCCCTTGTTCTTGAAAACGCGTTCAATTTTAACTTGTAAACACTCTTGAAAGAATAATTCTTAATGAATTTTGATGAAACTTGGCTTGAGTATTTGTTATCGCCCAAGGATGACCCCTATTGAAAATCACTTAAATCGAAAAATATTTAGTGTCAGTTATTGCCCTTGTTTTTGAAAACACGTTCAACTTTTTGGCTTATAAACACTCTAGAAGGCACAATTCATGATCTAATTCGATGCCCCATATAAATCGTAAATTGGAAGTTTACCCCATCTCTTTTTTTTTTGACGTAAATCTTATCACATTCAAAATGCATATTCATGGTACAAATTTGAAGCTTGTACATGTAATAGATCACAAGATATACACACATAAATTTCAAAAAAGAGAAAATTCTGCAAAATGTACTTTCATTTTCAAAAATCAAAAAATCCAATTTTTATTTTAACTACTTTTGTTATACATTGTTGGAAAGAGGTTAAAAAGCACCTTCAGAATCTGAAAAAAATGACCCTCTAAATTTATTAGGTCAAGCTTTAGAGCAGTCCAAAGTTGTGAATTTTGCTGTTTTTCTGGCAGCTATAAAACTGGAAGTAGACTGGAGAGGTCAAATGTCAAAGTATCAACTGATAGCCAAGGTCAATATCCCTTATGATTGTTTTACAACTTTTCTTTGGTCATTTGTAAAATTTTAAACAAGTATAAACAGTGTTTTTTTTAACATCAAAGCTGTCTTTTTAGAAAAAAAACTATTTTGTTTTGAATTGTATCAATTTAAACTATTTTTTTAAGATTTTCAAAATGAAGAAATTCGTTTTCCAATTATCCTTGAAAATTCTTTAAATCCGTCCTCGGTCAATTTTCATCTAAATCTAGTAAGTTATTTAAGAAAACAAATGTCGAACAAAACTAATTCGTGGTCTAACAGACATAACACATTATGATTCGCTATTTGAAATTACATACCACAAAGATAGCATTAGCATTTAGTTAAATATAACGTCATTGATTATGAGTATATTCAAAGATGATTTGTACACCAATTCTCTGAGACGAAAAAATCCAGCAAATGCTAAGGCAAATATTGCTTAAAGTAAAATTCTATGAAAATGAACTGGCACTACTGTTTGAATAGCATTCATCAACCCAATTAAAATAGGCATAGTAGTGGGCAATCTAGAATCTGCCGAGCTGGGCATTTTTCTGGCACCCTTCAATAAATTCCTTAACAGAAATGTATTAGTGCAATTCGGAAAACCATATGATTTTTATACGCCCACATTATAATATGGTCGTATATTGTCGTCACCCCTGTCTGTCCGTCCGTCCGTCAACAATTGCTTGTGAACGCAATAGAGGCTACAGTTTTTGTTGGATTTGAATGAAACTTGCTGTGATCATTTATATTGATGAGATCTCGGACAGGTTCGAAATAGGCAATTTTTCGATGAACGGTTTTTGAGTTATTGCACTTGACTTAGTAAACACGCAACAAAATTGGCTTGTGAACGCGATAGAGACTACAGTTTTCATCGGATTTAAATGAAACTTTCTGTATCATTAATATTGATGAGATCTTGGACAAGTTCGAAATTGGCGATTTTTCGATGAACGTTTTTTGAGTTATTGCACTTGACTTAGCCAAAACGCGTCAAAATTGGCTTGTGAATGCGATAGAGACTACAGTTTTCATCAGATTTCAATGAAACTTTCTGTGATCATTAATATTGATGAGATCTCGGACAATTTCGAATTGGTGATTTTTCGATGAACGGTTTTTGAGTTATTGCACTTGATTTAGCCAAAACACGTCAAAATTGGACTGTGAACGCGATAGAGACTACAGTTTTCATCAGATTTGAATGAAACTTGCTGTGATCATTTATATTGATGAGATCTTGGCGATTTTTCGGTGAACTTTTTTTTAGTTATTGCACTTGACTTTGCCTAAACGCGTCAAAATTGACTTATGAACGCGATAGAGACTATAGTTTTCATCAGATTTGAATGAAACTTGCTGTGATCATTTATATTGATGAGATCTTGGACAAGGTCGAAATTGGCGATTTTTCGATGAATGGTTTTTGAGTGATTGCACTTGACTTAGTCAAAACGCCTCAAATTGGCTTGTGAACGCGATTGAGATCACAATTTCCATTTGATTTGAATGAAATTTGGTGTTATCATTCATATTGATGAAATCTTGGACAAGTTTGATAGTGACGATTTTTGGGTGAACGTTTTTTGAGTTATTGGCCTTGACTAAGTCAAATTGCGTCGAAATAGACTTGTGAACACGATAGAGACAACAGTTTTCATCTGATTGGAATGAAATTTGGTGTGATCATTGAAGTTGATGTCATCTTGGTCAAGTTAAAAATTGACATTTTGATATACTGTTCTTGAGTTATTGCACTTAGTCAAAACTCGGCTTGTGATTGCAATAGAAAATACAGTTTTCATCGGTTTTAAATGAAATTTGGTGTGAACATTTATATTGACGAGAACTTGGATTAGACCTAAATAAGTTTTTGCCTGTGTTAAAACAGAAAATATATTTTAAGGTGGGTGAATCTTGCTAGGCAACCACTTGTTTTAACAAATTCAATAACTGAGGCATGTAACGCAATTGTACCTGGAGAAAAATCCAATTCAAACAAATATGCCCAAAAATTCAAAATAATAATTGAAGGCAATGAGAATTTTGTTCCATGCCCTCAAATATGACGTTTTTGAATTGTGCGCCAAGGAGTGTTAAATCAAGATTGATGCTGTGCTGCTCAAAGTTTCAGTAATTCTGGATCCACCCTCTGTGGCTCGACATCCAGCCAAGGAGCCCAAGCCCTTGCTTCCTGAAATTTGAAACTTGATTAAGATAGTCAGCCACCAGATTGGATTTGCCTGCAATGTGTTCAGCTCGAATCAAAATATTAAACTTGATTGAAGCTAGAACTAAACGCCTAATCAAAAACATGAGATTGGTAGATTTGGATGTTAATTTGTTAATAACAATTAATCTATTTATTCTTATTTGGGTTGGGACACTTGTTTGACGAAAAATTGTTTTTAAGAAAGCTATTCGGTTGTTTATCCACTGATTTTCCTGATTGGGCTACCCGGGACAACTATTGATTAAGTAGAATCGTAGGGTGTACTTAGTACTCCCATGGATTGGTCTACATTTGACATGTTTTGATGTGCAAGAAATCCTAATTTTTGTCTTAAACTTTGGGCATAGCATGCAACAACAGAGTGGTTATAACCACATCGACTACAAGCATGTTGGAATAAACAATTTTCTCTGCTACATCCTGAATCTGAATTAAATGACCAGCAAAAATTCTTTTCATTTTTTACTTTTTATACTTGAGATGTGCTCTGAACTGACTTGATATTAACATTAACATAGTTGCGCGCAGCCAGTATTCAGTATGCATTTGGTCCCATGGTAAAGGGTCGTCTGGCGTAACATACGAAATTGACAATCATAATTAATTAAAGCAGACAAACCATAGGACTGAACCAGCTCAGTAAGTAAACTCAAATAAACCCGAAGACTGGGGGCCAAATGTGGACTTTTTTTAATCATAATATCCATAAATATATAAAGAGCTGACCTTCACTGATCGAAAGACAAAGCTTTTATCCTTGGATTGGAAGATATCTTAAATACAGGCTCTTCCCCAGTCTCTGATATATTCAAGGCCAACTGAGATGATACAGTACCAGGAAGTAACAAGTAAAATTCCACAAATTTATTCATCCATATGTCTTGTTTTAATGTCTCAGGCACATGCTTTGAAATAGATGTCTGAGAGGGAACTATAATACCTGTGTCTGCACCAGAGCTTCCAAATAATTGAGCTGCATCAACTGTAACTGCAGAAACACATAAACAAGCCTCATGCAAAGGTGGAAGGGAAGTAAAGGAACTTCAATCAATATTACTTGCACCAATATTCAAAATTGATATACAACAGCGCTGATCCAGCACATTAGTTGATACCAAACCAAGTAGATGAATAACTAAGCATATAAATGCACAATTTTAAGCTTGTGGGCAACAAGAACATTTTGGTGGGCAACCAAATTAATAAATTCTGCCAACAAAAACCAACACTCTTATAAAAACAACTCATTTGGTGGGCAACCAAAGATTAATTACCGTACATAATAAAGGTGGTGGGCAACCAACCATGGTTTTAAATGAGAGTATGTTGGTGGGCAACCAAAGCACCTCATCACAAATTTAGTACCATCTCATGCAATGCATCCCTCAGACTCCTCAAGAAAAAATGATTTCCTAATGAGGAGAAATGTACACCATCTGGTAAGTAAATATGGTTGGGACGCCAAAGTCCAGCCTTATGTCTCCAAAATGAAATTCTTGCATCCTCAATCGGCTGAGCCAAAAGTTAACTTCTTTTACTGTATTGATATATTCAGGAAAGGGCAACCTCTGGCTTTTAACCACACATTTCAATGCAAAAATCTTGACCAAATGTTTCCACTTCACACCCGTTAGCAATGTCATTTGATCCATGGTATATCACAACTATATCAGGCCTGCAAGAAGGTTGAAGATTTGATAAATAGTTAATAAATCTTCCAATTCATATATTCATGTATATAAGCAACAAACCACCGTAACCAACAAATTGTACTTGGCACATTTCGGGACTTACTCCCAAATTCTGTAGACCCTCACGTTGTACTTACTCCGACAAACATTTCACATAGGAAGATCCAAAAATGCTTATCCTCACGGGAGTATCTATCAAAGCTGTCGAAAAACCATAGCACAGAGGGCTTGTGAATGGTATTCCATTTCAGAAATTTGTTGTTGCCGCCATTTTCTCTGATGTGAAATGGAGCCAAAGACGATTTAACCTAATTAAATTTCAATTGGTATCCTATTCCGATTTCCATGTTTTTGCGAATGGACTATTAATCAATCCTCATCATAACGATGAATATCGAAAATTATAGGATCGATGTTTTGTACATGCTCGCCTATACCATAGAAAAGAATATTTAGGATCAAACTAGTTCAATAAAAAAGGCTGACTGCCATGACCCAGAAATGGGTCGAAACGACCACTATACGCTGGCATAATCATTACAACAACAGCAAAAAGCAACTAGGCTTAGAGAATAAAAATCAATATAGAAAACGAATCACTTAACTTTCGAGTTTCGAAACCACCAGATTCAAGGAAGAAAGATGATAAAATACTTCGTACCACACAACTTTTTCCTCTGTGTGAAAAAAACTAGAATGAGGTAATGTGCGCAAAAGGAGTTACTGCGCAACACAAATTATATTATTTGCATAATATTCATTTATTTAAGATATATAATAACTTACAATCATTTTATCTGGATCTAGAAGGATTAAACTAAAAAATAAATTTGAATCGTTAAAACTCATATATTGTAGATCGCCCAAACGCAACGTATATTGAACAGACTGCTTTATAGAAATATTCGCAATTTTCAAATGCCAATAAAACCCAAAGTGTACATCTTACAAAAAAGCTTAATATAACATTGAATAGATCTTCTCGAGAGCTATCACATTTGTACAGGTCAAAAGGTTGCCAAAGGTCAACATCACAATATACGACCTTTCGAAGTTTTTATAATTTTTAATTGTAAAAAAATCAAAAATCGGTTTCCATATATATTTCTGCAATCAGTTATAGATTCTGTATACATCAAAATAACAAATTGAATTATTCCCTGAGACCCTATTTCGATTTAAGAAAAAACACACACAGTTACTATAGAAGAAATTACAAAATGCGCAATTTAGATTAAAATACCAATTGTGATATAATAATGGAAAGATGTGATTAAGCGTGAGAAGAATATATGAGAAAATCTGTCCTATTGAAACTAGGTCAGGTGATTTAGCTCTTTAAAGTTAAAATTCGTGATTTTCAATTGGCTGTAAATCTGGAAGTGAACAACGCAGAACAAAATTGAAGATACCATTTGATAGATATAATAAAGGACAATAACTTTTGTTCAGGTCACAAGGTCACCAAAGTCAAGGTAAAGAATTCCTTCGCATACTTTTTTGCGTAATCAATGGTTGTTACCAGAAAATCAAAAATTATGCAAATTCAATGTAAACCTGAGACTGAATTTTTAGTTTTACAAAGTTAGTCATATCAAAATGGCGTCTGATCTGTTGTTCCGGATCGGATTTTTAAAATTTGATATCATTATATGAACAATTCTAGGTAATTGCAAAAGAAATTTTTCAAATATCTTCAATATTCTGGAAGTGCAAAATTCAACTTTAACAGCAAATCACATCAAAACCGGAAGTGATATCAAAATTTTGAAAATTAATTATATTTCGCAATCTAAATGTCTATATATCTCTAAATTTTCAGATTGATCGAAATAAAATTGTAGAAGTTGACAAAACATTAAAAATTAGAATAAAAAAATGTCAGCGACAAAGTTGGTCTGGTTGGCCAAAATGGCGTGAAAATATATTCAAATGATTTAGTCTCACGACATTTGCGGGAGAATGTTACTTTTTTTTGTATGACTCTTTCTAGCATATTGCAAAAAGAATTTAAGAAATATCTTGAGAATTCTGGAAATTGATTTAAAGCGAATAATGTCAAAATCGGAAGTGATTTCGTATGTCTATCTTCCTACAAGTTTTCAGTTGGATGGGAATAAAATTGTAGAAGTTGAAAAAAACGCAAAAAATTGAAGCTAAAAATGTCAGCTACCGAAGTAACAAAATTAGCAGATTTAAACTATAGTTATGCACTTCAAGAAAGCTACCAAAAGAAGTTTCGTCAAAATCAGTTGAAAAATAGACACATTAAACATCAAAAAACAAATTAACACCATTGTCCACACCTGTTTCCGGTTACTCTAAATGATGTCATTTTATATTTAACAAATACAAGTCACGCAGTTTGAATAGCAGAAAGCAACAGGTAGTTTGTTGCATGTTACCTTCTTAGACAATAATCGAATGTGAAATTCGAAAAAAAACCCATAAAAAACCATTTCGAAATCAAAGCAGTGCATTTGAAGAATACACTGCAACAAGCTGTTGCCTAGCAAGATACGCACATTTTAAAGTATTTTTCTGCTTAAACACAGGTTTGAACTCCAACAATATTTGGGCCTTGTTCAAGATCTCATTAATATACATGATCATACCAAATTTCATTCAAATCAGACGAAAACTGTAGTCTTTATCATGTTAACAAGCTAATTTTGATACGTTGAGGGCATTTACTCAAAAATAGTTCACTGAAAAATCATCAATAACAAGCTTTTCCAAGATCTTGTCAATGTAAATGATCACAGCATAATATCATTTAAATCAGATAAAAACTGTAGTCGCTATAGCGTTTCCATGCCAATTTAGATGCGTTTTGACTAAGTCAAGGGCAATAACTCAAAAACTGTCATTGAAAAATCGTCAATATCGAACTTGTCCAAGATCTTGTCAATATAAATGATCACAGCAAGTTTCATTCCAATCCGATGAAAATTGTAGTCTCTATCATGTTCACAAGCCAATTTCGATGCGTTTTGACTAAGTCAAGGGCAATAACTCAAAAACCGTTCATTGATAGATCGTTAATATCAAACTTGTCTGAGATCTCATTCATATTCATGATCACACCAAATTCTTCAAATCTGATGAAAATTGTAGTGTCTATTGTGTTTACAAGCCAATTTTGATGAGTTTTGACTTAAGTCAAGGGCAATAACTCAAAAACCTCTATCGCGTTTACAAGCCAATTGTGGAGGGACCGACCGAACGAACAACTGGCTGATGTGATGACAAAATATGATCATGTATAAAAACACTTTCATATATACATTCGTGGTCCGTTTCCCTCAATATAACGGAGCTTTCTCCAGGAAGGACTAAATACTACAATTTTGAAGTGTTTCTAAAATGTCAAATATAACCGATTAATTTATGATTACTTTTGCAGCCATAATGTCCATTTTGAATTTGATAATAATTTGATAAGCTATCTTTTGTTATTGTAGCACTTCCAGAATTACGAAAATCTTCTACAAGCAGGGAAACTACTCCAAGAAAGTAAGAAATTTTCTTTTTGATTCTATTTCAAAATTCAAATAATGATGCATGTCAAACTATTTCAGAATACCATGCTATTACACAAAATCTTTGAAAAGCTTCAGGCAATAAAGATCTACCCACTCCACCCTCTCCAACTCATTCGAATAGAAAAAATTGTAATGTTGTGTAAATTCCTTTCTTGTCTGTTTTACACCATTAAAACACCATAAACTCTTTTCAACTTATCTCTCTGTCTCTTTAACGTGTTAGTTCAATTTCTTCCAAAACTACACATACCGCACATTGAATTGTCTATTTTATTATAAAAATTCAGGTGAATGTAATTTTACAAATATTTATACGCCCGCATGAAATGGGAAAAAACATTAAAATTTACTTGTGTACGCAATAGAAGCTATAGTTTTCATCCGATTTTGATGAAACTTGGTGTGAGCATTGGAATTGATAAGACTTCAGTCAAGTTTGAATTTGACAGTTTTCAATGAACAGTTTTGAGTTACTGCCCTTGACTAAGTGAAATTGCGTCAAAGTTCTATTGTAAATGCAATAAGAAGATTTAATTTTCATAGGATTTTGATGGAACTTGGTGTAAGCATCAGAATTGATAAGACATTAGTCAAGTTTGAATTTCCGACTTTTTTTAACGAATGTTTTTTGAGTTATTGCCCTTGACTTGACAAAAAATTTTGTGGGTGCAAAATAAGCTACAATTTTTTAATAGATTTGATGAAACTTGGTATGAGTATTGAAATAGATAAGATGGTGGTCAAGTTTGAATTTGACGATTTTCCATGAACAGTTTTTGAGTTTTTGCCCTTGACTTCAATATTCATTCAGTGAATGTTTTTTGAGTTATTGCTTAATTTATTATTCAAATTAAATGCTGCCAGTGGGCGTATGTTACCTTGATAAATTGAAAAATATTCAGTTTCAGTTATTGCCCTTGATTTTAAAACTCTTTGCATTGTAAACACTTGAGAGGGCACAAGTCATGACAAAAGTCATTGAAATTGTTTGATATCACCCAAAGATGAGCCATATTGAAAATATATTTAAAGGGATAATAGGCGTTAGAACGAACATAAAATTTTAAGTTCACTCAAATTTGGACAATAACAGTATATATCCATCAGTGGACTTACCTATACATCAAAATCCCTCTAAAATCCGATAAATCCCCAAAATAAAGTAGTTAATCATAAAACGCTTGAGCCATCCATCAAGCGATTTTCAAATCGTGTAAATATAAAGGGAAGTAACTCTAACATGTGGGTTTTCACGCGTCCTTGACCCCTACTGTTGAATTCCGATATGATGTTTTAGCGTTGATTTACCAGACGCTTTTATTCTCAAACTGAATGGAATCGTCGCTGGCTCACTTTTTTTTAAAATTCCGAATATATTTTTATTGTGGCTTTTTAAAATTTGGTAAAGTGTGGGATGCATACTTATTTAACTAATAGTCAATATGAAGCACAAATATAAGCCGTAGGACGATTGTATTCTAACGCCTATTATCCCTTTAATATGAATTAGTGCTCTTGTTCTTTTAAACGCATTAGATTTTTTGGCTCGTAAATACTTTATTAGGCACAATTCTTAAACGATTTAAACAAAACTAGCTGATTTTTGGCTTGTAAACATTCTTCAAGGCACAATTCTAGATGGATTTAGTTGAAACTTGGCATGAGTATTTGTTATCACCCAAGGATGAAACCTATTAAAAATAAGATAAAAAAAGTGAAAATCTATAATATACCGTATATTTCCGTGTATAATGCGCAGGTTTTTGTCATAAAATGGGCCCAACTAAGAGGGGGTGCGCACTATATATGGTTAAATAAATTTGGAGTATTTTTTCCCAACGAAAATGCCGCAAGTCGATGTTAATGATCCGCCAATTTGTCTTCCTTCATCGACATTTGGGGTAAAATTGATTTGTGTAAAAGATTGAATTATGATTTTAATAATGGCTCAATATGATTATTATCTTATAAATTAAATATTTATTGTTAAATATTTGAACAAAACTAAAATGATTCAAGTTGATAACTTTGTTATTAAAATGGAAAATATTACGTGAAGACGAGAGGTACTAAAAATAATCTTCACGGACCAAGCATTTTGGATGGCTTTTATAGTAGGAACAATTGATTGTCATGCTTGATGACATGCCTCAACACGTAATCGAGTCTTGCCTGAATATAAATACGGTTACCATAATAACTTGGTTTTAATATAATCCATTGTTTTCCTAATTATTCATCAGATATGATATACAAGGTTCACGCCGTCAATTTTTTCATTTCCGGTGAGAGGCAATACTAGTCGATAAATCTATGCGGGGGGGTAAAAGCAGACGATAAAAATAAACTATTGAGAGAATCGTGTCACTCCAGCGATGATTAAAGACTTAAGGAACTGACGCAATATCATGATTATTATTCGCATTATGATTAGAAGTATAATGGGGCCTATTAGTCTTACACCAAGTCAGTTACCGTTAGCCCTTCGAATTTCTGTCAATGATATCTTCTTCAATACGTCTAAGTTCACCGGGGAATTGCACATTTTTATGCCAATAGAATATCATCTTCGGTACCGTAATTAAATAGCATGATACATGATTTCTAAATAGCACTCAATAATACCATAACGAGAGATTAGAAGCAATAAATACGGGATTAAAATGGATTTTATTATAAAAATAAATAGTAGAAACTTAAGTTGCAGTGGAACATTGTTTATTATAAAAAAAATCTATGAATGGTGACTTACGTATTGACTACTATTTCCCGATATCGGTGTCTGTGAAATGCAAACTTAAAGTCGTATTTTTGCCACAAAAAGGGGTGCGCACTATACATGCCTGCGCACTATATTCGGAATTATATGGTGTGTGTGTGTGTATGGTCGCCATTGATTTAAACAATATTTTATTAACATATTAACATACAAATACAGCAATTAGACAATAGGATACAAAAACAAGCCATAGGGCTTATATTAGTTTGCTTCCTTTAGATAAATATGATTACAATATTACAATATGGCACAGGTATATACAATTTTTATTATTATTTTAACCTTCAGGAACATTACAGGTGGTGGTGGGAAAAAAAAAAAAAAAAAAAAATCCAGTCCCTGTGTTATGATTTCATAGACTGAAGCGTACTGTAGCTTTGATATAATGGTGTAACGTTTCAAATATAAGTTTGTTTTGGCTGCAGGAAAGGTCGTTATTTCCATGGAGAAGACATGAAATATTTTGAAAAAATACCGGCAGTGTATGGATAGTGTTAGTTCGGATAGGTGTATAATGTGGACACCAAAGTAAAAAATGTTCAGAGGTTTCGAGGTCTAAGTTACATGAGCATTTAGGATTATCGTTAATATGCATTAAAAATGTGTGGAAATTTAAATTACTCTTATTATTACGAAGTTTACAATGAATGATTTGCATGTGACGTTCACCATAATCATACAGCTTTTTTGTGGATGGATATAAATATATATATATAGCATTTTTAAACTTAGAAAGAGTCGGTTGCGATTTTATTTCATTCTTTAATTCGTTCCATAATTTAATAGTGGAGGATAAGAAAGATGATTGATAAAAAGAGGTTCTGCATCGAATTTGTCGAATTAGCTCGGGATTTCGAAGTGAGTAAGAAAGAGATTGAGAAGAAGTAAAAGGGACAAGAGAACAAAGATATGGGGGAGCAAGGTCATTTTTCATCTTATAGAATGTTATCAATTTGTGGGCTTGTCTACGTATAGAGAGAGAAGAAAATCCAGATTCAGAATAAAGAATGTTGTGTGATGTGCCACGGGGTAAGCCAGTTATTGTACGTAGGGCATCAAGGTGTAAATTTTCAAGTTTATTGGATAGGAGATCAGAAATGTTATCCCAAACAATATCAGAATAGTCAAAAATCGGAAGAATAAATGAATTATATAGAGTGTAGAGGGATTTCCTTGAGAGGCGATATTTAAAACTTTTTAGACAATTTATCATTTTAGATGTTTTATTAACTAAGTAATCAATGTGAACGTCCCATTTGAGGCATCTATTAAAAAATACACCTAAGTGCTTATGGCTATCAACTTCTTGGAGGGGGGTATTATTAAAAACTGGAATTATCCGGGTTGGTTTATTCTTTTTGCTAAATGTTATGCTTTCCGTTTTAACGGGATTAAATTCTACCTTCCATTTTTCTGACCAAGCGTATATCTTTGACAAGTCATTGTTTACCGTCAGGAGATTTTCTTGGGGATTATCTAGTACTAAAAAGAGCGAAGTATCATCCGCAAACAGTTTAAGATTAGAAACTATATCATGTGAAATATCATTAATGAATATTAAAAATAAAAGAGGCCCTAAAACGGATCCTTGAGGCACACCTGAATATATAGTTCTATAATCTGAAGATTGATTATTAATCACTACAGCCTGTTTTCTGTCAGTTAAATAGTTCTTAATTAAGTCGTATACGTCATTTGTAATGCCAATTGATTTTAATTTCTGTAGGAGACCCTGGTGCCAAACTTTATCAAAGGCGCGCCGTATGTCGAAGAAGATGGCCTTTACTTCACAACCTTTATCCAAAGAGGAAGAAATATAATTGTACATGTCCGCCAATTGATATACGGCACAATCATGTCGACGAAATCCCGATTGAAATTTGTATAAGATATCATTATTATTTAAAAATTTCGAAATATGTTTATGAATAACAATTTCAAAAACTTTCCCTAAGGAAGATAACAAGGAAATTGGACTCTAGTTATTACATAGACTTTTGTCACCTGACTTAAACATTGGAGTGACATTGGCTAGTTTCCAAGAAGATGGAAATACTGATTTAGAAATTAATAAATTTAATAGCTTTAGTAAAGGATGAGCAAATGTTTTTGATATAATACGTAATATAAAATTATTAATCTTATCTGGACCTGAAGATTTTTTATTTTTAAGAGACTCTAAAATATTTACTAAATCATCATAACTGATATTGATTGGTTCAATTGTTGTATCGTTGTAACTTGGCATAAGTGGAGGTAATTCAAGATCATTTTTCGGCAAAGTTTGGTCGACGAGAAAATTGTTAAATAGTTCAGCCTTTTCTTTATCATCATAAACCATGTGCGTTCCATGTTTCAATGGGGGAATGGTTGAAGAAGAATTGCCAGCTTTTAAAGAAAAATTTCGTATCAACTTCCACCAGTCAGAATCATGAAAAGAAGAACTGTTTATTTTAGTTTCAAGTTTAGCATAATAATCTTTTTTAGTTTTTCTTACCTCGTTGATTACATAATTTCTAAATTTTCTAAACTCTGCCCAGTAACATTCTCGATTTTTATTTTTAGCTTTTTTATGAACCCTATTTCTGTGCCTTATGATTTTACGTATATGTCCATTTATCCAGGGACTATCACGTGGTTTAATTATGACGGTTTTATTTGGGATGGTTTCTAAAAGTAGTTCACTTAGTGAACGAGTCAAGTGTAGAATGATGTCATCAATATTATCATATTTATTAAAAAGATTATCCCAGTCGTATTGCAAAATTTTATTATTCAGTTCCGTATGATCAAAATGATTGTAATCCCAAATATGTCTTTCAAAACAATGATTTAATTACGTGTTTCGACTTTGGCGAAAACGTATTGTAATCGTTCGGATTATTACAGTGCGTTCATCGAACGCACTGCTTTGTTTTCGAAATGTTTTTTTTTTTTTTTTTTTTTTCGAATTTCACATTCGATTTTTCTCTTAGAAGGCAACATGCTACAAACTACCTGTTGCTCTCTGCCATTCAAACTGCGAGACTTCTATTTGTTAAATGTAAAATGACGTCATTCAGAGTGACCGGAAACGAGCTGTGGGCAATGGCGTTTTTTTTTGGTTTTTGTTGTTTATTAACTCTATTTTTGAACTGATTTTGACAGAAATTCTTTTGCTAGCTTCTTTTAACTGCTAGCTACATAACTGCAGTTTCAAACTGCTTATTTCATTACTTTTGTAGCTGACTTTTTTCATTTCAATTTTTGCATTTTTTTCAACTTCTACAATTTTATTCCGATGCATCCGAAAACTTACAGATAGATAGACACTATTAATGCGATCAAGAATTATTTTTTAAATTTTCGACATCACTTCCGGTTTTGACGTTATTCGCTTTTAAATTTTAAAAATCAACTTCCGGAATTTTCAAGACATTTCAAAAATTCTTTTTGCGATATGCTTGAAATAGTCATACAAAAAAACGAAGATAAAAAAATCCAGATCGGAAGCAAACGATAGGCCACCATATTGAAATGTGAAACTTTTGTAAAATTTCAAATTCAAATTCAGGGGATAAAGCGATTTTCGTTATTTTTTCATATCTAATGACTAGAGTCGATTGCGCAACTTTATTTGGGAGCCGATTTTTGAATTTTGATTTTGATTTTCTTTTATTTCCATTTTAATTTTATTGGTAATGACAAAAACTTTAAAGGCCCATATTTTGTGACCTTGACTTTTGGTGACCTTGTGACCTGAACACGATTTATTGCCCTTGATGATATCTACCCCCTGATATATTCATTTGTGTTGTCCGATGTCTACTTCCGGTTTTATAGCCGATTGAAATTTGTAATTTTTATTTTTAACGAGCTCTGTCACGTGAATTAATTCATAAATATCAAATATTTATATTGAATCTTATTATGGTTCATCTGCTCTTTGTAATGATATATTAAACCACATATTTCCACCAAAAATGCGCTTTTTAATATTTGGAAATTTTATATTTTCTTCTCTACTAACTGTGCGTAATTTTCTTTAATTCGAAATTGGGCCTCTGGAGATGCTACGATTCGCGTAATTTTGATGTCTATAGAATGTTATATCGATTCCTGAATTATATTTTGAAACCGATTTTTGAATTTTGATTTTGATTTTGATATTTTGACCGAAAGTAATATATAAAAACTTCGAATGATCGTATATTGTAACCTTGACCTTTGGTGACCTTGTGAGCTGCACAAATGTGATAGCTCTCGAAAAGATCTATCCATTGATATATTATATTTTGATGTACGATGCATACTTTCCGTTTTATCACCATTTGAAAATTCATCGAACGCACTGCTTTGTTTTCGAAATGTTTTTTTTTTTTTTTTTTTTTTTTCGAATTTCACATTCGATTTTTCTCTTAGAAGGCATCATGCTACAAACTACCTGTTGCTGTCTGCCATTCAAACTGCGGGACTACTATTTGTTAAATGTAAAATGACGTCATTCAGAGTTACCGGAAACGAGCTGTGGGCAATGGCTTCGTTTTGGTTTTTGCCTTTTATTACCTCTATTTTTTACCTGATTTTGACAGAACTACTTTTTGCTGGCTTCTTTTAACTGCTAGCTACATAACTGCATTTTTAAACTGCTAATTTCATTACTTTTGTAGCTGACTTTTTTTATTTCAATTTTTGCATTTTTTTCAACTTCTACAATTTTATTCTCATCCACCCGAAAACTTACAGGTAGATAGACATTGTTAATGCGCTCAAATATTATTTTTCAAATTTTCGACATCACTTCCGGTTTTGAAGTTATTCGCTTGTAAATTTTAAAAACCTAACTTCCGGAATTCTTAAGATATTTCAAAAATTCGTTTTGCAATATGCTACAAATAGTCATACAAAAAAACGAAGATGACAAAATCCGGACCGGAAGCAAAAGATAAGCCGCCATATTGAAATGTTAAACTTTTGTAAAATTAAAAATGGGGCCTCAGGTGATAAAGCGATTTTCATTATTTTTTCATATCTTATGACTAGAGTCGATTGCGCAATTATATTTGGGAGCCGATTTTTGAATTTTGATTTAGATGTTCTTTTATTTCCATTTTAATTTTTTTGGTAATGCCCAAAATTTCAAAGGCCCGTATTTCGTGACCCTGACCTTTGGTGACCTTGTGACCAGAACACGAGTAATTGCCCTTGATGATATCTATTCAATGATATATTCATATGTGTTGTCCGATGTCTACTTCCGGTTTTATAACCGATTGAAATTTGTGATTTTTATTTTTGAAGAGCTCTGTCACGTGAACTAATTTATAAATAACAAAAATTCATATTGAATCTTATTACAGTTTATCTGCTCTTTGTAATGATATATAAAACCACAAATTTCCACCAAAAATGCGCTTTTTAATATTTGAGAATTTTGTATTTCTTCTCTACTAACTGTGCGTAATTTTCTTTAAATCGAAATGGGGCCTCTGCAGATACTCCGATTCGTGTAATTTTGATGTCTATAGAATGTAATATCGATTTCTGAATCATATTTGGAAACAGATTTTTGAATTTTGATTTTGATTTTGATATTTACCTGATAGTAATATATAAAAACTTCGAATGGTCGTATATTGTAACCTTGAAATTTGGTGACCTAATGAGCTGCACATATTTGATAGCTCTCGAAAAGATCTATTCATTGATATATTATAGTTTGATGTACGATGTATACTTTCCGTTTTATCACCATTTGAAAATTGCGAATTTCATTGTTAAAAACTGTTTGTTGAATTATGCGTTTGGGCGATCTACATGACACGAGTTTCAGCGAACCAATTATGCTTTGAAAAAACGACTTATACTCTGTAAAATAATGTTAGTGTTCTATAGATACTTTGTGGGGTAGTTTTAAAGCGTATGTTAAAACTGCTACGCACTGCGTCAGAACCTCGCGAAGCCTGGGGATCTAGTTTTTTTTTTTTTCGAATTCTGCTCAGAGTGCCCAGCCAAAACTACATGTGCCACGTACAAACTGTTAACATTTCTTCCGCAAATGTCGCGAAACTAAATCATATGAATATATTTTCACGTCATTTTGTCCAACCGGAAATGACGTACGACGCTATGTCAAACTTTAGGTTTTTTCTCATTAGCGAAGCTAGTTTTTAATCAATGTGGATTGTGTTTTTTTTGTTTATTGCTTTTATTCTTTGTTAAAAAGATAGCACTTTCAAACTTTCAAATTTTTGAACTTTGTCGCTGACTTTTTTAATTTTAATTTTTGCGTTTTTTCAACTTCTACATTTTTATTTCGATCGATCTGAAAGTTTTCAGATATATATACATTTTGATTGCGAACTATAATAAATTTTCAAAATTTTGATACAACTTCCGGTTTTAATGTTATTTGCTCTTAAAGTTGAAATTTGCACTTCCGGAATATTGAAAATATTTGAAAAATTTCTTTTGCAATAAGCTAGAATTGTTCATTTAATGATGTTAAATTTGAAAAATCCGAACCGGAAGTAACGGATCAGCCGCCATTTTGATATGTCTAACTTTTGTAAAACTAAAAATTCAGGCTCAGGTTTAAATTAAATTTGCATAATTTTCGGGTTTCTGCAAACGACAATCGATTGCGCAAAAAAGTATGGGAAGGGATTTTTGAATTTCGATTTTGCTTTTCCTTTATTTCCGGTTGAAATTTTTCAGTAATAGTCAAAACTTTTAAAGGTCATATTTTGCCATATTGACCTTTGGTGACCTTGTGATCTGAACAAAAGTTATTGCCCTTGATTAAATCTGCCCAATGGTATCTTCACTTTTGTTGTCCGGTGTTCACTTCCGGTTTTGTAGCCAATTGAAAAGCACAAATTTTAACTTTAAAGAGCTCTATCACGTGACCTAATTTACATAGGACAGAATTTTTTACATATTCCTTTTACATTTAATGTCATCTTTCCATTAATATATCACACTTGGTATTTTTATCAAAATTGCGCGTTTAAAAATTTCAAAATTCTGTAATTTCTTCTATACTAACTGTGCGTGTTTTTCTTTAAATCGAAATAGAGTCTCAGGGGATAATTCGATTTGTGTTATTTTGATGTATATAGAATCTATAACCGATTGCCGAAATATATATGGAAACCGATTTTTGAATTTTGATTTTGATTTTGATTTTTTAACGATTAAAATTTTTTAAAACTTTGAAGGGTCGTATATTGTGACGTTGACCTTTGACGAATTTTTGACTGTACAAATATGATAGCTCTCGAGAAGTTCTATCCAATGATATATAAAGCTTTATTGTAAGATATATACTTCCGCTTTTATCGCCATTTCAAAATTGCGAATTTTCCCTATAAAACAATCTGTTTAATGTGTTGCATTTGGGCGACCTACAAGATATGAGTTTCAGCGATCTGAAATTATTTTTTAGTTTAATCGTCCTACATCCAGTTAAAATGATTCAAAGTTGTTATGTATGTTTTTCCTGTTGTGGGTGATGTAAATATTGAATATTTGGAACGAAATTACAACCTTGAGAAATTTTAAATTTTATCTCTTATATTATGCAACAATAATATACAGTTGACTGGAATAATGGTCTAAGGGACGAAACTCTATTCAATATAAATTTTAAAATGTTAGGCCGCGCTATTTATGTGGTGTCTCAATGTTATACCCTGGCGACTTAAGACAACTTTAACCATTAGTGACCTTTCGATTTGTATATAGCTTCGACATTGTCTATCCAATGCTATATATATATTTTTTGTACGATATCTACTTTTGGTTTCATCGCCATCCGAAAATTGCGAATTTAATATATAAAACAATCTACATTGGGTATTATTCTCTACGTTTGGGCGATTTACAAATATGAGTTTCGGCGATCCGGATATCTTTTTTAGTTTAAACGACCCTCTATCCATTTTTTATTATGAATTTAACTTATTATCTATCTTAATTGATGATGAGGGCTAAGGATGGGGAGGGGCAAAGAGGGGAAAGGGGGGAAATGGGGTATGGGAGCGTTTGTTATGAAATCAAAATCCGTTTCTGATGCACATTTTTTTATTTTAATAAACCCTTTTTGTCTTTTGCTTAACGAACGAATCCCTGGATGGAACGCACTGCTTCAGTGCCGTTAGGCGTACGGCTCTAGTTACGTATTTCGACTTTGGCGAAAACGTATTGTAATCGTTCGGATTATTTTATTTTTTTATTTTTTTTTTTTTGTAATTCTTGGATGAGTTTGCAGACAAACTGGTAAAAGGTGCAGAAATTCTAAATCTACAGTTGATCTTAGAATGATTTCTATTATCAAATAAAACAAAAACGGAAGTTCTATCTCTGACAGGAAGTGAGAACCGGAAGTTGAGGTTTTTTTGCTTTAGCAAGTTTATTTTCAGTTCGATTTTGACCGGATTTTCAGATTTGAAAACTTCAATGTATTTGTCAACTAACAATTATAGGTTTTATGCAATTAGGTTAAATATTTTACCCACGATTTGCAATTCAATATTCAAGGGTCATCGGCAAAAATTTCAGACCGTGATTTCTCCTTTAATATAAATGGTAAAATTTTGAAACTTTACCAGTTGATAGGCGATATGTTTATAATTTTTGAAAAAATGTGAAAAAAAAATTCCACTTCCGGTTTAGCCTCAAATGACGTAATTACGTAACTTCCGGTCTATAACTGCTAGGTGAAAAGTGAAAACTGTTTTATAAATAACTTGTCAATAGTAATTGATTTGACCTAAATAATTAGGTCAAGCTGCCATATCGGCCGCCATTTTGAATTTTCGTTACAATTCTTAAATCCGAAATTCAGACACTACTGATAGACCGATTTTGATGAAATTTAGCACATAGATACAATGGATCATTATCTACCTTTTCTTGGAGACCGATTTTCAAATTTCGTATTTTCTTTCGAATTATTTAAATTTCGATTTTTTCAAAATTAGGTCACTTTAACGGGTACGGAAGGTGTGACCCACTTAATCTATGACCTTGAAAATTAGGTCAAATAATATTCAATATATTGTCTACGAGAAGATATTTTTTTAATTTGGCTTACTTAAAAAATTCATAGAGATAAGTGTACTTAAATACAGCAAAAATTGATAATTTTCATATTTTCGCCATCATTAACCGTTACGGAAGGTGTGACCTAATTATTTTATGACTTTGAAAACTAGGTAAATGATATTCCCAAAAAAAAATTTAAGGCTCTCGAAATACGTTCATAATTGTAAGCAATTCTAGTTTTTTTATTTTTTTTTTTTGTAATTCTTGGATGAGTTTGCAGACAAACTGGTAAAAGGTGCAGAAATTCTAAATCTACAGTTGATCTTAGAATGATTTCTATTATCAAATAAAACAAAAACGGAAGTTCTATCTCTGACAGGAAGTGAGAACCGGAAGTTGAGGTTTTTTTGCTTTAGCAAGTTTATTTTCAGTTCGATTTTGACCGGATTTTCAGATTTGAAAACTTCAATGTATTTGTCAACTAACAATTATAGGTTTTATGCAATTAGGTTAAATATTTTACCCACGATTTGCAATTCAATATTCAAGGGTCATCGGCAAAAATTTCAGACCGTGATTTCTCCTTTAATATAAATGGTAAAATTTTGAAACTTTACCAGTTGATAGGCGATATGTTTATAATTTTTGAAAAAATGTGAAAAAAAAATTCCACTTCCGGTTTAGCCTCAAATGACGTAATTACGTAACTTCCGGTCTATAACTGCTAGGTGAAAAGTGAAAACTGTTTTATAAATAACTTGTCAATAGTAATTGATTTGACCTAAATAATTAGGTCAAGCTGCCATATCGGCCGCCATTTTGAATTTTCGTTACAATTCTTAAATCCGAAATTCAGACACTACTGATAGACCGATTTTGATGAAATTTAGCACATAGATACAATGGATCATTATCTACCTTTTCTTGGAGACCGATTTTCAAATTTCGTATTTTCTTTCGAATTATTTAAATTTCGATTTTTTCAAAATTAGGTCACTTTAACGGGTACGGAAGGTGTGACCCACTTAATCTATGACCTTGAAAATTAGGTCAAATAATATTCAATATATTGTCTACGAGAAGATATTTTTTTAATTTGGCTTACTTAAAAAATTCATAGAGATAAGTGTACTTAAATACAGCAAAAATTGATAATTTTCATATTTTCGCCATCATTAACCGTTACGGAAGGTGTGACCTAATTATTTTATGACTTTGAAAACTAGGTCAAATGATATTCAATATATTGTCTAGATGTAGGTAATTGCAAATTTAGCCTACATAATATTTTAAGGCTCTCGAAATACGTTCATAATTGTAAGCAATTCTAGTTTTTTTTGTTTTTTTTTTGTAATTCTTGGATGAGTTTGCAGACAAACTGGTAAATGGTGCAGAAATTCTAAAACTACAGTTGATCTTGGAATGATTTCTATTATCAAATAAAACAAAACCGGAAGATCTATCTCTGACAGGAAGTGAGAACCGGAAGTTGAGGTTTTTTTGCTTTAGCAAGTTTATTTTCAGTTCGATTTTGACCGGATTTTCAGATTTGAAAACTTCAATGTATTTGTCAACTAACAATTATAGGTTTTATGCAATTAGGTTAAATATTTTACCCACGATTTGCAATTCAATATTCAAGGGTCATCGGCAAAAATTTCAGACCGTGATTTCTCCTTTAATATAAATGGTAGAATTTTGAAACTTTACCAGTTGATAGGCGATATGATTATAATTTTTGAAAAAATGTGAAAAAAAAAATTCAACTTCCGGTTTAGCCTCAAATGACGTAATTACGTAACTTCCGGTCTATAACTGCTAGGTGAAAAGTGAAAACTGTTTTATAAATAACTTGTCAATAGTAATTGATTTGACCTAAATAATTAGGTCAAGCTGCCATATCGGCCGCCATTTTAAATTTTCGTTACAATTCTTAAATCCGAAATTCAGACACTACTGATAGACCGATTTTGATGAAATTTAGCACATAGATACAATGGATCATTATCTACCTTTTCTTGGAGACCGATTTTAAAATTTCGTATTTTCTTTCGAATTATTTAAATTTCGATTTTTTCAAAATTAGGTCACTTTAACGGCTACGGAAGGTGTGACCCACTTAATCTATGACCTTGAAAATTAGGTCAAATAATATTCAATATATTGTCTACGAGTAGATATTTTTTTAATTTGGCTTACTTAAAAAATTCATAGAGATAAGTGTACTTAAATACAGCAAAAATTGATAATTTTCATATTTTCGCCATCATTAACCGTTACGGAAGGTGTGACCTAATTATTTTATGACTTTGAAAACTAGGTAAAATGATATTCAATATATTGTCTAGATGTAGGTCATTGCAAATTTAGCCTATATAATATTTTAAGGCTCTCGAAATACGTTCATAATTGTAAGCAATTCTAGTTTTTTTTTTTTTGTAATTCTTGGATGAGTTTGCAGACAAACTGGTAAAAGGTGCAGAAATTCTAAATCTACAGTTGATCTTAGAATGATTTCTATTATCAAATAAAACAAAACCGGAAGTTCTATCTCTGACAGGAAGTGAGAACCGGAAGTTCAGGTTTTTTTGCTTTAGCAAGTTTATTTTCAGTTCGATTTTGACCGGATTTTCAGATTTGAAAACTTCAATGTATTTGTCAACTAACAATTATAGGTTTTATGCAATTAGGTTAAATATTTTACCCACGATGTGCAATTCAATATTCAAGGGTCATCGGCAAAAACTTCAGACCGTGATTTCTCGTTTAATATAAATGGTAAAATTTTGAAACTTTACCAGTTGATAGGCGATATGTTTATAATTTTTGAAAAAATGTGAAAAAAAAATTCCACTTCCGGTTTAGCCTCAAATGACGTAATTACGTAACTTCCGGTCTATAACTGCTAGGTGAAAAGTGAAAACTGTTTTATAAATAACTTGTCAATAGTAATTGATTTGACCTAAATAATTAGGTCAAGCTGCCATATCGGCCGCCATTTTGAATTTTCGTTACAATTCTTAAATCCGAAATTCAGACACTACTGATAGACCGATTTTGATGAAATTTAGCACATAGATACAATGGAGCATTATCTACCTTTTCTTGGAGACCGATTTTCAAATTTCGTTTTTTCTTTCGAATTATTTAAATTTCGATTTTTTCAAAATTAGGTCACTTTAACGGGTACGGAAGGTGTGACCCACTTAATCTATGACCTTGAAAATTAGGTCAAATAATATTCAATATATTGTCTACGAGTAGATATTTTTTTAATTTGGCTTACTTAAAAAATTCATAGAGATAAGTGTACTTAAATACAGCAAAAATTGATAACTTTCATATTTTCGCCATCATTAACCGTTACGGAAGGTGTGACCTAATTATTTTATGACTTTGAAAACTAGGTCAAATGATATTCAATATATTGTCTAGATGTAGGTCATTGCAAATTTAGCCCACACAATATTTTAAGGCTCTCGAAATACGTTCATGATTGTAAGCAATTCTAGTTTATTCTGAAAGCGAAGTGTTATAATAACCGGGTTATGATCGCTCAGGCCAGAAAAGTGCACGTCTGTGGAGTGAATAAAATTCGGACATGAAACAATTGCTAAATCAAGTAGTGAGTTTTTGTGAAGCGTCAGTCTTGTGGGCTCAGTAACAAGTTGAGTAAAATTAAATCTATTAATAAAATCATGTAATTTTGAATTATTTTTCGTTAAAAAATCAATATTGAAATCACCAAGAATAATAATATTATGATCAATTTGATCTCTTGCTTGTGAAAAACTAGTCTCAATAAGGTTAAAGTATTCGTGTGGACTATTTGGTGGACGGTAAAATTTGCCTAAAATAATCTTTTTATTATTTAAAATAGCTTCAAGCCAGAGGGCTTCTAATAATTGAATCTCAAGATCGGATCTCCTTTTGAAATAGATATCATTGCGCACATATACAGCTATACCCCCTCCCCTACCACAAGTTCTGTTCAAAATACAAGGAGGTTGAAAACCATTTAGTAAAATTGAATCAATATCAGTAGAATCATCTAACCAAGTTTCAGAAAAGCACAAAACATCGTTTTCTAATAATTCTGTAGAAATTTGATCAATTTTAAAACGTAGACTTCTAATTTTTAGATGAACAATTTTTAAATTCTTTTGGCCAGGATTGGGATGAACCTCCATGCAAAGTAAAACAATATACAAGATTATAGAACAATAAATAATCATATTTGGTGTAAAATGTAAGTGGAATGCTGATGTCCATGAAATCATATCACTACACCTCGTCCATGCATTTAAGCCTTTGGGTTCAACATTTATAATAAACACCTTTATACCAACAATGGCACTTACCATATAATGAATAGTCTGAATGTGTGGAGAAGGCGATTATGGGACTGGAGACAAATAAATAAAATAAATAAAAATAATACCGAAAATTAATGTGAAATATAACAATCACAACAACATCTGTAATGCGGCTTCCTGAAAAAATTAATAAACACAAGTAAAAAATATACACAAAATACAACATATAATACATAAACATTGGGGAGTCAAATTGTAATACCAGAAGCAATGCCAGCGTCTGTCGTACAATTTTTAACGAAATAAAGAGGACAAAAAGTAGCAATAAGTAGGAAGTGAATGGATGAATGATGCATGAAACTTTTAGTGCACATTGATGTCATTAATGCCGCAGTACTCGATAACTCATGTAAGAATTTAAGGACGTGGGAATGGGAAAGTTCTCCTTTAAACTTAACAGTTTTTTAAACAGGTTTTTATAAGTACAGTTATTATAACATTTAGACTAATGCTCATTCTACTTAAGAAAGTTGTTACAATCTCATTACTGGCAACTTATATAATGAATATATCAAGTTCGCATACTATGTGATGTTAGTAAAAAGGATTAGGGGGAAACATGAACAAAGGATTCGTTGGCTGCTTGGACCGGCCTTGGGGCGCGGGTATTGCGTAAATCAGCACGGAAGGTTTCTTTCATGGTCGTATTTTCAGTAAGAGATAAGAAATCACTATTAGTTTTAACTAACACAACTTTGCCTTCAAGAGTTTTCACAAAAATGATACCATCTCTTATCCACGATTTTTCTATTTTCCTTTCACGACACATTTTACGAATTTTATATGCCAGTTCCGCTCTTGTCTTAGTTAGATCGTCATTAATGGACAAGGGATGCTGTTTTAGCAGGTTTGAGGCATTGGATTGTTTGATCGATTGAAGTTTTCTGGCATTTGTAACAAATTTACGTTTAGTGGCATAACCTTTGAAGCGCACAATAATAGGTCGTGGTTTCTGGATTTTATCATACTATGGTCGCCATTGCTCAAGACAGAAGCAGGCAGGAAGGAAATTACCCCTGGTGAAGCCGGGAATAAGCGCTAGTACATAATAATTCAATATACAATTCGTCTAAAACGACACATCAAATGGACAGATCTATGTTCTGTCAATCAAGTACATGACTACAAAATAAATGTACAATACTTCAACTTACAATTTGTTTAAAAATACACAAGTACATGTGTATTAAATGGACAGATTTTAAACATAAAATTCGTCTGTAAAATTGACATAATATATAGTTCCTGTGGCCGTGCCCCTTGACCGCCAGAAAAAACAAATCAGCCCATTACACACATGCGCATCCCAAACAAACTGCACACCAAAGCGCAGTACACCTTCTACAGCCTTGCACCCAAACTTCGGAAAATAGATATTATCCATTCTCCGGCGATCAAGCACACTGCCGTGTTTGTAATCACTCAAGGATGAATCCTTTTAAAAATCAGACCAAGCGAAAAATATTTTCTATGAGTTATTGCCCTTGTCCTTGAATTCTTTATGGACAAGATAGAGAGCTGCTTTCTTGATGGATTTTCACGAAACTTGGTGTGAGTGTTTGTTATAACCCAAGGATGAAGCCTATTGAAAATCAGATAAATCTAAAAATATTTAATATGAGTTATTGCTCTTGTTCTTAAAATCGTGTCTGCTTTTGTTCTTGAATTCTTTGTGGACACAATAGAGAGCTGGTTTCTGGATGGATTTTAATGAAATTTGGTGCTAGTGTTTGTAATCACTCAAGGACGAATCCTTTTAAAAATCAGACCACGCACAAAATATTTTCTATGAGTTATTGCCCTTGTTCTTGAATTCTTTGTGGACACAAAAGAGAGCTGGTTTCTTGATGGATTTTGACGAAACTTGGTGTGAGAATTTGTAATCACCCAATGATGAAGCCTATTAAAAATCAGACCAATCGAAAAATATTTTCTATGAGTTATTGCCCTTGTTCTTGAATTCTTTGTGGACACAATGGAGAGCTGATTTCTTGATGGATTTTGACAAAAAATTGTTGTGAGTCTTTGTAACCACCCAAGGATGAAGCCTATTCAAAATCAGACCAATCGCAAAATATTTTCTATAAGTTATTGCCCTTGTCCTTGAATTGTTTGTGGACACGATAGAGAGCTGGATTCTTGATGGATTTTGACGAAACTTGGTGTGAGTTTTTGTTAAACCCAAGGATGAAGCCTATTAAAAATCAGACCAATCGAAAAATATTTTCTATGAGTTATTGCCCTTGTTCTTGAATTCTTTGTGGACACAATGGAGAGCTGATTTCTTGATGGATTTTGACAAAAAATTGTTGTGAGTCTTTGTAACCACCCAAGGATGAAGCCTATTCAAAATCAGACCAATCGCAAAATATTTTCTATAAGTTATTGCCCTTGTCCTTGAATTGTTTGTGGACACGATAGAGAGCTGGATTCTTGATGGATTTTGACGAAACTTGGTGTGAGTTTTTGTTAAACCCAAGGATGAAGCCTATTAAAAATCAGACCAATCGAAAAATATTTTCTATGAGTTATTGCCCTTGTTCTTGAATTCTTTGTGGACACAATGGAGAGCTGATTTCTTGATGGATTTTGACAAAAAATTGTTGTGAGTCTTTGTAACCACCCAAGGATGAAGCCTATTCAAAATCAGACCAATCGCAAAATATTTTCTATAAGTTATTGCCCTTGTCCTTGAATTGTTTGTGGACACGATAGAGAGCTGGATTCTTGATGGATTTTGACGAAACTTGGTGTGAGTTTTTGTTAAACCCAAGGATGAAGCCTATTAAAAATCAGACCAATCGAAAAATATTTTCTATGAGTTATTGCCCTTGTTCTTGAATTCTTTGTGGACACAATGGAGAGCTGATTTCTTGATGGATTTTGACAAAAAATTGTTGTGAGTCTTTGTAACCACCCAAGGATGAAGCCTATTCAAAATCAGACCAATCGCAAAATATTACAATGAGTTATTGCCCTTAATCTTTAATTCTTTGTGGACCCGATAGGGAGCTGATTTTCGTGATGGATTTGGATGAAATTTATTGTGAGGGTATTTAAAATTCAAGAAAAATCTTTCATTTACAGATAATTCTTGTCAACCTCCCGGACAAATTGGCTGACATTATAAATATGGGAGTATCACGATGGCCATCGCTATTTTTATACGCCCACATGAAAATGTGGACGTATATTGCCATCACCCCTGTCCGTCCGTCGGTCTGTCGGCCTGTCCGTCCGTCAACAATTACTTGTAAACACAATACAGGCCAGAGTTTTTATCCGATTTGAATGAAACTTGGTATGTGTATTCATTTTGATAATATCTTGGACAAGTTCGAAAATGGCACGATTCCAGATATCTGTTTATGAGTTATGGCCCTTGATTAAATGAAAAAACGTTAGAATTTACTTGTGTACGCAATAGAAGATGTAGTTTTTATCCGATTTGATGAAACTTGGTATGTGTATTCATCTTGATAATGTCTCGGAAAATTTTGAAAATGGCACGATTCCAGATGTCGGTTTATGAGTTATTGCACTTGATTAAATGAAATAACGTTAAAATTTACTTGTACGCAATAGAAGGTGTAGTTTTTATCCCATTTGAATGAAACTTGATATGTGTATTCATTTTGATAATATCTTGGACAAGTTCGAAAATGGCACGATTCCAGATGTCTGTTTATGAGTTATGGCCCTTGATTAAATGAAAAAACGTTAGAATTTACTTGTGTACGCAATAGAAGATGTAGTTTTTATCCGATTTGATGAAACTTGGTATGTGTATTCATCTTGATAATGTCTCGGAAAATTTTGAAAATGGCACGATTCCAGATGTCGGTTTATGAGTTATGGCCCTTGATTAGATGGAAAAACGTTGAAATTTACTTGTGTACGCAATAGAAGCTGCAGTTTTCATCCAATTTGAATGAAACTTGGTATGTGTATTTATCTTGATAATATCTCGGACAAGTTCAAAAATGGCACGATTCCAGATGTCGGTTTATGAGTTATGGCCCTTGATTAAATGAAAAAACGTTAGAATTTACTTGTGTACGCAATAGAAGCTGTAGTTTTCATCCGATTTGAATGAAACTTGGTATGTGTATTCATCTTGATAATAGCTCGGACAAGTTAGAAAATGGCACGATTCCAGATGACAGTTTATGAGTAATGGCCCTTGATTAAATGAAAAAACGTTAATATTTACTTGTGTACACAATAGAAGCTATAGTTTGCATCCGATGTTAATGAAACTTGGTCTGCGTATTTATCTTGATAATATCTCAGAGAAGTTCGAAAAGGCACGATTCAAGATGTTGGTTTATGATTTATGGCCCTTGATTAAATGAATAAACGTTAAAATTTACTTGTGTACAGTAGAAGCTGTAGTTTTTATCCGATTTGAATGAAACTTGGTATGTGTATTCATCTTGATAATATGTCGCCAGATGTCTGTTTATGAGTTATTGCCCTTGATTAAATGAGAAAATGTTAAAATTTACTTTTGTACGCAATAGAAGCTGTAGTTTTTATCCGATTTGTATGAAACTTGGTATATGTATTCATCTTAATAACATCTTGGACAAGTTAAAAAATAGTGTGATTCCAGATGTCGGTTTATGAGTTATTGACCTTGATTAAATGAAAAAACATGGAATATTCTGTTTGCTGAAGTCGGCGTATGTTACCTTGCCTGGAAAGCTATCTTTTGAGTTATTGTCAAAACACATTGAAATAGACGTGAATGCTATAGACAATAAAGTTTTCATCTGATTGAATGAAATTTGGTGTGATCATTGAAGTTGATGAGACCTTGGTCAAGTTCAAAATTGACGTTTTTTCGTTGAACTGTTTTTTAGTTATTGAACTTGACTGGGTCAAATCGTGGCAAAATTGGCAATTGATCATTTTTATTGATGAGATCTTGAACAATTTCAATATTGACTATTTTTCGATAAACTATATTTGAGTTATTGCCCCTAACTTAGTCCAAAAACAGGGAGATTTGCTAGTAAATGCAATAATGACTAGGTTTCATCTGATTTGAATGAAATTTGGCGTGAACATTTATATTTAAGAGAACTTGAATTAGACCTAAATAATGTTAGAGTTTCTGCTGTTTTATAACACAAAATATATTTTAAAGTGGGCGTATCTTGCTAGGCAACCACTTGTCTGCCTTTGTTGTTGAATTCTTTGTGGACATGATAGAAAGCTGGTTTCTGGATAGATTTTGCTGAAATAAGGTATGAGTGTTAGTAATAAATAATGAGTGTTAGGAAATCTTTTATTATTATTAGAGAACTGGTTTTTTACAAAACTTGGTGGGAATCTTTGTAATTTCCCAAGGATAAATCCTATTAAAATTCAGATCAATCAAAAAAATATTTTCTATGAGTTATTGCCCTTGTTCTTGAATTCTTGTGGACACAAATTGAGAGCAGGATTCTTAATGGATTGTGACAAAACTTGGTGTGAGTGTTTGATATCACCCAAGGATGAACCTTATTGAAAATCAGACCAATTGAAAAATATTTAATATTTATGGCCCTTGTTCTTGAAAACGTGTCTGCTTTTGTTCTTGAATTCTTTGTGGACACGATAGAGAGCTGGTTTCCGGATGGATTTTAATGAAATTTGGTGTGAGTGTTTGTAATCACTCAAGGATGAATCCTTTTAAAAATCAGACCAATCACAAAATATTTTCTATGAGTTATTGCCCTTGTTCTTGAATTCTCTGTGGACATGATAGAGAGCTGGTTTCTTGATGGATTTTGACGAAACTTGGTGTGAGTATTTGTAATCACCCAATGATGAAGCCTTTTAAACATCAGACCAATCGAAAAATATTTTCTATGATTTGTTGCCCTTGTTCTTGAATTCTTGAACTGGTTTCTGGATGTTTTTTGATGAAAACAAACTAATTAAAATATTATTACGTATTTCAATTTTGGTCGAAAACGTATTGTAATCGTTCAGATTATTTAATTTTGTTTTTTATTTTTTGCGATTCTCGAATGAGTGTGCAGACAAACTGGTAAAAGGTACAGAAATTCTAAATCTACAGTTGATCTTAGAATGATTTCTATTATCAAATAAAACAAAACGGGAAGTTCTATCTCTGACCGGAAGTGAGAACCAGAAGTTGTGTTTTTTCTTGCTTTAGCAAGTTTATTTTCAGTTTGATTTCGACCGGATTTTCAGATTTGAAAACTTTAATGTATTTGCCAACTAACAATTGTAAATTTTATGCAATTCGGTTAAATCTTTTACCCACGATATGCCATTCAATATTCACGGGTCATCGGCAAAAATTTTAGACTGTGATTTCTCGTTTAATATGAATGGTAAAATTTTGAAACTTTAACAGTTGATAGGCGATATTATAATTTTTGAAAAATTTGACTTCCGGTTTAGCTTCAAATGACGTAATTACGTAACTTCCGGTCTATAACAGCTAGGTGAAAAGTGAAAACTGTTTTATAAATAACTTGTCAATAGTAACAGATTTGACCTAAATAATTAAGTCAAGCTTCCATATCGGCCGCCAGACCTAAATAATTAAGTCAAGCTGCCATATAGGCCGCCATTTTGAATTTTCGTTCCAATTCTGAAAGCCCAAATTCAGACACTATTGATAGACCAATTTCGATGAAATTTAAAACATAGATACATTGGATCATTATCTACCTTCTCTTGGAGAAATTTCGTACTTTTTTTCGAATTATTCAAATTTCGATTTTTTTCACAATTAGGTCACTTTAACTGCCACGGAAGGTGTGACCCACGTAATCTATGACCTTGAAAATTAGGTCAAATAATATTCAATATATTGTCTACGAGTAGGTATTTTTTAATTTGGCTTAATTTAAAAATTTATAGAGATAAGTGTACTTAAATACAGCAAAAATTGATAATTTTCATATTCTTCTCCATCTTTAACCGTTAAGGAAGGTGTGACTTACATAATATTTTAAGGCTGTCGAATTATGTTCATAATTGTAAGCAATTCTAGTTTTTTATTATTATTAGAGAACTGGCTTCTTGATGGATTTTGATGAAACTTGGTGTGAGTCTTTGTAATTACCCAAGAATAAAGCCTATTAAAAATCAGACTAATTGAAAAATATTACTATGAGTAATTGCCCTTGTTCTGTAATTTTTTGTGGACACGATAGAGGGCTGCTTTTCTTGATGGGTTTTGATGAATTTTATTGTGAGTGTTCCTAATCATCCAGGAATGAACTTCAATTAAAAAGCAAGAAAAATCTTTCATTTACCGATAATTCTTTGTAAATTATGTACTATGCGTTATTGTCCTTGTTCTTGAATTCCATGTGGAAATTATAAAGAGCTGGTTTTTTGATGGATTTGGACGAAACTTGGTGGTTGTCTTCACCCAAGGATGAACCCTTTTGAGAATTAAACCAATCGAAATGTAATTAATAGGAGTTATTGGCCTTGTTCTTGAAAACGTGTCTGCCCTTGTTCTTGGATTCCTTGTGTTCAAAGAGCTGGTTTCTTGATGGATATTTATTGTTAGTATCAGTTATTGCCCATTTTTTTAAACTCTCTTGAAGGCACAATTCTGAACGGATTTTGTTGAAACTTGCTGAAATTGCAAGGATGAACCCAATAATTGAAAATCAAAAATATCTAATGTGAAATATTGCTTTTGTTCTTTAAATGCATTTGATTTTTACCTCATAAATACTCTACAAGGCACAATTCTCTACAGATTTTTACGAAACTGGCTGAAATTGTTTGTTATAACCCAGATATAAAAACCAAATAAAATTCAAAATTATTGAAAAACGTAAATGTGCCTTTGTTCTTTAAAAGGTGTTTGATTTTAAAGTCATAGTTGAATACTTCACCAAGAAGAAAAGCTTAGGTAGTAAAAAGCCAATAAACTATGGTTCGTTCAGCAATGGTGATTGACAGTGGATTATAGACACCGCGAAATGACACACAGTTACTACAGAAGTCTATCAAATTTTAAAATTTTAAAAGGGGTAATTTTGATCAAAATATCAAGTCTTACACATCATTGGACAGAATATATATGTGTAATGTAGACATGAAATAAAATTTTTACGAGTGTAAAGTGTAATTTTTCAAAGTTAAAAAACGAGATTTTGAATTGGCTGTAGAACCAGAAGTGAATAGAAATAGATAGATCGCGACGGACAACAACTTTGATGCAGGTCATTAGGTCACCAAAGTTCAAGGTAACGATCTATGAGCCTCAAAACATCAACTAGAAATAACTAAAAAGACAAATGGAAATTCAAAATTTGGCTCCCAAACAATTTTTAATTGATTAAGCTTATAGAAATAAAATTGCAAGGGTTGGAAAGGTGGTCAAAAAGAGGCTATAAAGTCAAAATTTGCATTTTGTGAAATTTCTTTATAGAGATATAGCATAAACGTTTATATCGCAGTTGTTTTTGAGTTCACATGTAGTTAATGCTCACTCTTCAGGCTACAATTCTTCATGGATTATTTTTCATTTCTAGTTGCCTTGATGGTCCTTCCGTTCATTCACATTTACATCGTACTCACACTACTGGTCACAATTCTTTATGGTTCATTTTATGGTCTGTCCCTTCGTTTGCATTTACATCATGCTCACTCTACAGGCCTCAATTCTTTATGGTTCCTTCAGAATTTTGTTGTGTGTGTTAATATCCATATTAAGATGTGCAATATTATTTATTGATCCTGTTAATATATGGATCATTCTTACTGAATATTTTTCTAAAACAGTTTACATTTAGCTAACTAACTAGCTGCTGGTGGGCGTATTCGCTTGGGAGGCTTGATGCAAGCCTTTTTTTTTTTTTAATTTTTTAACAAATTTTGTGCATTTTTTTTATAGATGTGAATTTACACATTATAGTTCTGTTTGAATTTTGATCTTAATCTTCTACAGACAAACTGTTCCAAATAATATTAAAGAATTACCCCCCTTGAAATTCTGTGGCCTCTACTTGCCCCTTCCCACTAATAATTCCTAGCAACGCCACTGCTCAACCCCTTCCTAAACATCCTATAAAATGAATCCCAATTCTTGCCAATTTTTTTGACCGAAGTGATGCTTATTTTGGCCTGGTTTATAACATGACAATCTTACAAACTGTATAACATAAGTTTGATGAAACTTATTGTCTTTTTCATCACACAAAGATAACTCTATTGAAAATCAGCAAAATCAAAAAAAAAATTAGTTTGAGTTATTGCCCTTGTTCTTGAAAATTCATTCTATTTTAGCTTGTAAACACTCTTGAAAGCACAATACTTGAAGGAATTTTGATGAGCATGAGTATTTGTTATCACCTAAGGATGATGAACCCTATTGAAAATCAGATAAATCGAAAAATATTTTGTATCAGTTATTGCCCTTTTGTTTGAATTTGCGTTTGATTTTTGGCTCGTAAACAGAAATTGTCTAATGTCATCCAAGGATGAACTCTATAACCAAAAAGTAACAACTAATTTAATAACAAGTGTCAGTATTTTCACAGAGAATTCCTGTTACGAAAGGAGTAACTTAAATTTAAACAAACCTTACCTTCTGCTCCACTTCAACTATCAGCACAAATATTCCATACTTATTTAATCTATAGAAAGCTGAGTGATATATGACTTTATTGTCATACAGAATAATTCCTGTAAACAGTAGGCTCTTTACAAAGAAACGAAATGAACTAAGTGAATTTTGTGTTGTTGCTTATTGTTTTGCATTTTCAATTTATACTTTACTTATACTGAATTCATCCAAGTTATTTTATTGGTGAGAGTTGAGAGTATTACTGAGACCTGATTACTATTATTTTGAGTTAAAGCCTATTCCAGGCATGAAATGGTTAAACAATAATCCCTTATAAAAAGTTAAAAGACCTGGCCATATAAAATATGTTTTTAAAATAAACTAATTTTCCTACCAACCTATCCTACATAAAATGACCTATAACTTATAAATAATTATTTCCTCCTTCCTAATTTAGTAATTAAGTATTTATAATATGAGTTTGATATTTGATAATGTGAAGTGAGGATTGAAATTGCATTATATGCACATTAGCGAAGCAAATGAATTTAGGCCAAGATTCTTGAAAATAAATTCATTTAAATCAAAAGAAAATATCATATTTTCATAACCAGGGAGGTGATAAAAATTCTGCTGTGTGGGTTTGTTAGCAGGGGCGTAGCGTAGGGGGGGGGTGTAATGAATAACTGGTAATGCGTACTGAACTCGTCGATAAAACGCGGAATCGGAAAGTAAAAAAGGGGTCAAGGATGGAATGGTCGGTAAAATGCGGAATCGATCAATTAAACCAATTAATTAACCTAAAAAGTCCAAACCTTGTGTTGGTTATGATCGGTCCATAAACGACTGCAAGGTGGGACCGTCGGTAAAACCAATTAACCTTAAAAGTATAAACCGTGTGTTGGTTATGATGTTATCAGTAAACTGTCAACATTAAAATCATTTCTTTTACTGAAACACTAGAATCCGTCAGTATTAGTTGGTTATGACTGGAGTCTTCGGTAAAACCGATTGGTTAACCGATACCCTTGTTATCAGTAAGCTGTTCGTAATTTGAATTTGTCGGTAAAATGCCGATAGAAGAAGGTCATAGATTGAGCCGTCGGTAAAACCGATTTGTTAACCGAAAGAGTGAAAACCGATTTGTTAACCAAAAGAGTGAAAACCTTGTGTCTGTTAAGAGGTTATCGGTAAACTGTTTGTCTACATTAAAGTGATATTTACTAAACTTGTCCGTACGCGGAATAGGTCATGGATGGGGAATGGAGCCTTCGGTAAAACCAATTGGCTGATCGAAAGAGTGGAAACCTCGTGTCAGTTATGATGTTATCGGAAAACTGTTCTTCTTCATGTACATAAAATTTGATGAAAATTGATAATTCGGACCAGTGAAAAAGACTCGAATCGAATCAGATGTATTCTCCGGGCTTTCTAGTTTGTAAAATTTTCTGGGGAAGGACCCCCGAACCCCCCGCCACTGCAAGGTCCAAATAAGAAGGCCTTTGGCCTGCAGGACTTGCCTTGGAAAAATCACCTTTCAGTCCCCCCCTCTCAGGCATATTCTAGATACACCCCTGATTGATATGGTTTTCAAAGGTTTAAGATTTGCTATAACGATGGATTTCGTTCGTGTATAATGTATATACTTAATAGTGCGGGTAAGATATTTTTGCCCCCGGAAGAACACGTGTTCGTCAGTAAAACTTAGAGGTTATACGTGTTCGTCGGTAAAACTTAAACGTTACACCCCCCAGTCAAAATGGTCACGCTACTCCCCTATTTGTTAGGTTATTGCTTGTTTGTCAAGTGGAGGAATATTGATTCACTTGGATATATTTTAATTTGTTGTATATGCATATTTATAAATTATAAGATACTTTACAGATTACAAAAAATATTGAGGTTCCAAATTTGCCATATGTTTGAAAGTTTAGTATTTTGTAAAAAATATTTGTCATTTGAACATTGAGTGTTCAATTATCAAACATCCTACATTGTTTACCTTCAGAGTACAAAGCTATCATTGCTTTAGTCCTGTTAATGTAGATTCTTGTTCCCAAAAGTTTGATATTATTTTGAATAAGATATTTTAGTGTTGTTTGCATCAATACTTTAAATCCATGTAAAGAAACTTTGATTTTTGATTGATTTTTTCCACACATTATACAGGAAAAGATGGTCCGAGGAGAAGATGATAGAAAAACCAATTGAAGACGAAGCACCAAATTACACGTTTAACCTTCGACCACGTCTTATACAGGCTGGTTCTGAATTCAAACTCATTTGTTGTGTTAAAGCTCATCCTGTTGCTAAGGTAAATCATTTGTTTCTATTTACATTCAGTACTGATGGTACTTACACAAGGATGTCAGTATTGTGAATAGAAATTTCAACCATGGCCTAAGGAATGCTACAGCTCATATTTCAGAAGCTTTTTATTCAGATTGGAGTTATTTTAGGCAAGTATGATGCCTGAGTATTTTAAGACAGTTCTTCATGGATTTTCGAATTTGGTAATGATCAGATGAATGGTTTTGGAGTTGGGCAAGGAGTGTTTGATTATCACAAATGTACAGGGTTAGCTTGGGACATGTATTTATGTACATGTATTTGGCTTGTAGGTATAATAGAGGCTACAGTTTTTATTTGATCTCTATGAAATCAAATATTGTATGTTTAAGTGTTTAGATGAGAGCTCAGTAAAGACAGAATTTGCTAATATATTCTGATATATGTTGAGCTCCATTAACACAAATTTTTGTGTAATGTATTTTTACTCCCACACATTAATTTGGGCATACATATAGCCATTACCCCTGTCTGTTTGTCTGTCCACAATTGTTGTTGACACGATAGAGAGCTGGTTTCTTGATGGATTTTTGCGAAACCCAAAGCTGAACCCTATTTAAAATCAGTCTAAAAAAGTCTAAAAATACTTACAATGAGTTATTGCCCTTGTATTTGAAAACAGGTTCAATTTATTAAGGATACGATAGCTGATGTCTTAGTGGATTTTGATGAAACTTTGTGTGAGTGTTCGTAATCTCCATTGGATGAACTCTATTCAAAATGAAACCAATCTTTTACTTTCTTGTTAACCATAACAAATGTGGACATATTACAATGGCCATTGCTATTTTTCAATTTTCAATTATCTGTATGTTTTGTAATGACAATAAACTGAACAAATTTTTTAAAGTAATTTATTATCCGTTTTTTTTTATAGTTTTTATACGCCCACATGGAAATGTCCGCATTTGTTGTATCCACGATAGAGGCTACAGTTTTTATCCGATCTTAATGAAACTTGGTATACTTGTATATATTGATGATATCTCGGTCAAGTTCGAAAATGGAAATTATCGCATGAACGGTTTTTGAGTTATTGCACTTGACTTAGTAAAAACGTGTCAAATTTGGGTTGTATCCACAATAGAGGCTACAGTTTTTATCCGATATTAATGAAACTTGGTATACATGTATATATTGATGATATTTCGGTCAAGCTCGAAAATGGAAATTATCGCATGAACGGTTTTTGAGTTATTGCCCTTGACTTAGTAAAAACGCGTCAAATTTGGTTTGTATCCACAATAGAGGCTACAGTTTTTATCCGATATTAATGAAACTTTGTATACATGTATATATTGATGATATCTCGGTCAAGTTCGAAAATGGAAATTATCGCTTGAACGGTTTTTTGAGTTATTGCCCTTGACTTAGTAAAAACTCGTCAAATTTGGGTTGTATCCACAATAGAGGCTACAGTTTTTATCCGATCTTAATGAAACTTGGTATACATGTATATATTAAGGACATTTCGGTCAAGTTCGAAAATGGAAATTATCGCATGAACGGTTTTTGAGTTATTGCCCTTGACTTAGTAAAAACGCGTCAAATTTGGGTTGTATCCACATTTGAAGCTACAGTTTTTATCCGATCTTAATGAAACTTGGTATAATGTATATATTGATGATATCTCGGTCAAGTTCGAAAATGGAAATTATCGCATGAATGGTTTTTGAGTTATTGACCTTGACTTAGCAAAATCTTGACAAAATTTTAGTTTCGATGCAATAAATCCTCCAATTTTTCAGAGGATGTTGATGAAACTTGGTGTGAGCATTGGAATTGATTAGGCCTCAGTCAAGTTTGAATTTGACAGTTTTTCAATGAATTGTTTTAAGTTATTGCCCTTGACTTAGTAAAATTGCGTCAAAATTCTATTGTGGTTGCAATAAGAAGCTTTAATTTTCAAAGGATTTTGATGGAACTTGTAAGCATCAGAATTGATAAGACGTTAGTCAAGTTTGAATTTCTGACTTTTTTTAACAAATGGTTTTTGGGTTATTGCCCTTGACTTAGTAAAATTGCTTCAAAAATATTTGTGGGTGCAAAATAAGCTACAATTTTTTAATAGATTTGATGAAACTTGGTATGATTATTGAAATAGATAAGATGGTGGTCAAGTTCTAAATTAACAATTTTCCATGAACAGTTTTTGAGTTTTTGCCCTTAACTTCAATATTAATTCAGTGAATGTTTTTTGAGTTATTTCTCTATTTATTTTTTAAATTCAATGCTGCCAGTGGGTGTATGTAACCTTGCCTGGCAAGCTATCTTCCTAAAAGCAAATTCTTTTTAATATATATATACATTATTAGGTTACATGGTACAAAGATGGTCGTGACATTTCAAATAATGATTACTACAACATTGAATATTCCTCTGGAATTTGCTCATTAGAAGTGATTATGGCTAGAGTGGAGGATACAGGAAAATATACATGCATTGCTGTAAATAATTTAGGAGAAGAAGAAAGCACATGTCATGTAGATGTAGAAGGTATTGTTTCTTATTTTTTGGAGGATATTGAAAGGAGTATACAATTTAAACCATCACTCCTATTTAAATCTATTTTACCTTGGAAGCTTTTCTGCAGTGTCACAAGACCTGCAGGTTTTCAGCATGAATCAAGCAATAGAGTAAATGAAATAACTTTGCAGTAAATGATCTGGCTAGTTATAACACATCATTATAAATTGAGTCAAGGTATGGAAATCAGTTAATGGATATTATTGATTTAGTTATTGCCCTTGAATTAAAATGCATCAAAATTTTATCATGAGCACAATTGACAGATCAATTTGTATGATTCAAATGCTGTACATGTGTTCATATCTATATCAGAGCTGCTTTTTATACACCCACACATCATATTGTAATTAATGATAAAACTTAACATTTAATACCATCCTTTAATCCTTAACTTTTGTCCAAAAACTTTTGACTTCATCAGGGAAAGAAACAAACTACAAATGGCAGTTTAGATGGGGAGATACCTTGTAGGTGTGCTGAATCCGGATCTCCGCACGTCAAGACAGGAAAGAAGGACACTGCATTGAGTTGCTGGAGTGGTTATCACTCCAACAGTTCACACACTGAACCTTCTTAGATCTGAACAGCAATGAGCTCAGCCTTTGTGCTATTGACTCTTTTGCCCCCGCTAGGTTTCACTATGATGATATTGGCATATTCAGGCTGTGCTACCTTGGAGTACCCTGTAGCAGCAGGCCTATTTGCCACATCGGCATAGGTAACCTTGGTGGAATTTTGTTCCATGGCCATTGTAGTCTAGAAAAAAGAATACATGATTAGTACAGTAAAATGAATAAAAAACAAAGAGAACAACAAATCAAAACAAAACCTGAGAAGGCTTTTTGGTAGGACAGCTTTAATTACTCCGCCATGTAATTATTTGCTGCCCAAAGAAAAGTTTAAAGAAAGATTAAAAAGGAACAAACTCACAGTAATTGGTGTCAAAAGTTAATTGAGTAAACGAGTGATACTTGAGAGTAATCCGCTAATCAGACAATGACAGAAACCTTCTGATCTAAGTCAGAAGATGTTGTACATGTAACTGGATAATCAATACTGCAAATAAGGGAGATCAATTCCCTTAACAAACATGCAAATTTGTCGAAAGGTCAATTACACAAATTAGTTCAGCCTGTTCTAAAATATTATTTAAATAAAGATAATTTTTCCAGTCTAAATAAAAATATGCTAGAAAATAAAGGTTAAAATAATCATGTAATTCTTATTAAATCTGTTAGCGAGAAATATCTACAATATGAGCATCTATTTTCCCAGAACAACTAGACAATATGTTACTTTTTGAAGCAAAATATATTCCTGATCTTTTACCACCTGAAATTCTGCATCCATCATTCTGTAATCGATAAATTAAAATTGTCTACCTCTGTATCAACATTTTACTAATAATAGTATTAATACTGTTTGTAGCAGTGAAGATAGGAAAAGACTCCAGAGCCAAGCAATTTTCTAAAGTGACATCTTGTATATCATTATGGGTCAAGATACGCTTAAATGCAGTTTTTGTCTTACAGTAGGATTATTGTTACAGCCCACCATAGGCCGACTCCTGGGTTTCATTTTCTTTTTAAAGTACGCAATATAACCAGCTCTCAGCTTATTTCCCGAAATAAGCCCTTCATCTTATTACTCATGCAAAGATTTAAAGGGGCTCAGGCTTTATTTGTTTCGGACAATCACCCGACAGCCTCAAACACATGAAATCGTGTGGTTAGCTAATCAGAAATAGTCTACAGAGCTTACCTTTTTCAAATCCATGTGTATCCATAATTATCCGTGTTTGAAAAATCATAATGTCTTAAGAAATTACGAACGTCCCGCCATATTGGAAAACGGTTCGTCTTGATAATCAAAGAGTTATCCTTCCCGTCGTACAATAGCGGTCATCTATATAAATAGACTACAACACATTTTGCATATTTCAAGGTATTTTGCGATTTTCTTAGAGCTTGAGTATTCCTGTGACTGTTTAAATGTAACAAAGGCCCAAAACGGCCCCTAAAAATCAAGCCTGGGCCCCTTTAAATATTCCCATTCGATATCATTTAATAAAAAAATTAACCTTTATTGGCAAGTGTGTAATTTTAGCATATAGCAGGGATACCAATAGATGTGAAGATCATGTATAGGAAGATTGTATATATGAGAAAGCAGATGACGTTGTCGTTCTTTTGGTTTGTCCAAGATGGCAGACGACAGGGTGAAGTGGCATCATGTTAATCACGTCAATCATGTCATGTTGTCGCCAGGCAATCTATACTCCTTGGACAAAACTGTCCAAATTGTTTAAAGGTTGGGTTTGCGAGCCTTTTTGGAAGATTTTTAACTTGAAATGTTTTTTTTATAGTTATTATAAACACATTTTTTTTTATAAATTTAGATAGAGCCTTTAAAAAGAAAGAAGATGATATTTCCACTTCATCTCACTCAACATATTCCCGTTCTGTTCGACGAACAAAATCTGGAACCAATTTTCAAGAATATTCCTTTGAAGAAAGTTCGTCTTCAACCTCTCGCACAACTACACGAAATTCCAAAAACAATAGAAAAAACGACACATCATCTAGGTCAGAGAAAAAGAGTAAGTTATTAAACTAATTTTTATTTTCATGAAATCCCATACATGTCATATCCTGACCTAATGGTTGCCCAATTCTACCAATTTCTATGTTCATTCCATGACAAAACTTTCTCATAACCTACTGTTTTCGATGTCCATATTCTCTACCATAAATAAAATAGAAGACATTACATGTATTTTGATAACCTATCACATGGGTCAATCTTATCAAATGGTAATATTGTCATTGCCTGATTAATTAGTGAAAGTTTAATCTATATGAACCCCATTATGTGTATACACTTACACAATGTTTATTACTACATCCACTTGACTTTACTTTCACTTTCATTATAACATATATATACCAGAAGTAAATCATACCACACTTCTATTTAACTAGTATCCAACTGTAAACTCTATTCAAAGGCATGAAGGTGTTGTAATTACAGCTTTCGAGTTGAGCTCGAAACTGTATTCTTTTCATTATATTTTTACTAACAGCTTTCGAGTTGATCTGGAAACGGTTCGTTTTTTTTTTAATACAGTATATCTTGTTCACCTTTATTAAGAGCCCACCTTCAATAAGCGACCACAATAAATTCCCCCCTATGAGTTTTTAATGTAATTATGGACTGATAAGCGACCACCTTCATTACGCGACCAGCGTCCATGTATTTACACTCCCATGATTAAAATAACTTAATTAAGCGACCATGACACTTCTGATTATCTCCCTTAACAAAGATCACATTCACGCATCGGTGTGATTCAATGAGATTATCACTAATCGGTAATTAAATTATCTCTACAGATGAATTTTATAGTTGTTGCTGATTAATATTGTTAGATTTCATCGTATTGACAATTATTCTAAAGTACTGTAAAGGCTTCAAAATTTTGTTTTTATACGCCCACATGAATATGTGTAAATTCAAAATAAAAATGAGAGTTGAACAAAACCACTCATGAAGATGATTTATGGTGATCTCAGTTGTAAAAAAACTATGATGCTTTGACAGGATGAAGATATGAGGCTTTAAATAATGAAACTTCTGTCAAATTAAACCATTTATTCCTCAATTTTCGTGTGTCTAAAAACACACTTCCTCAGCGAGTCCAAAACCAACACAAATCAAAAAACTAAATGAATGTTACAATAATAACGTCATAATTTTTTATGACATCTTAGTTACTCAAACAACTATCTTTAAATTGAAGCCATCAGTCAATGATGTAAACATATAAAACATTATGTCATTAAAAAGATAAAATATGGGGTCATTTAATAGTTTAAGTATTAAGGCATTAAAATGGAAATAATAAGTAGGCATATAGTGTGGGTAGGGCTCACAGTTACAATAATATCACTTTGAAAAGTTTTTCATAGTATCAGGATTGTATTCATTTAATCCTCTTGGACAAACTGTGTTAAGTTTATGGATCCAAATGGATTCAGCTAGGTCCAATTTCCTTTTATCTCCATTGTGAATTTTCTGCAGAACAGTGGTTTTTAAAGAGTGTCCAGGTATATTAAAATGAGTTGCTACTCTAGGTGCTTTACTTGCTTTGTTAATTTTAATGTTTGACCTGTGTTTGTTAAGTCAAATGCTGAAGGGGGTGGTAGTTTGTCCAACATTTTGTATACCACTACAAGAACATGTCAAGCAATAAACTACAAAAAAGAAATGACATGAAACATTACCTTCAATAAAAAAGGTTGTAGAGTCACTGTTTTGAATTAAATTTGTAGTTTTCATGGTTTCACATGCTTTACACGGTGGTCTTCTCCTTGTGCAGGGTTTACATCCCCAGGTGTGTTGGTCTCTATTTTGGGTAGTTCTAATCTTGTTCATTTTCAGTATATTGCCAATGGTTCTATTTCGTTTTTCTGCTATGATAATTTTCTTTGATTCTTTGATTTTTTTCATCAGTGTACTGGTATCTAATACTGTATTATCTTGTGCTAATTTATGTAGATTTGGTTGCCTTGGTCATAAGTTGTTACCCATGGAATTATGCTTCTATCTTCTTTTTTGTTGTAATTCAAAATATCTATTCTGTCCATGTTTCTAACTCTATTAAAAGCTTGAGTAATAAATTTCTTTTTATATCTTGTTTTTTGTTGTAAATGCGTTGAGAAGTTATTTAAATTAGTCTCCAACCATTTGGGTTTACTGCATATTCTTTTTATCCTAAGAGCTCCACTATAAGGGATTGATTTGAAAATATGTTTTGGGTGGCAACTTGGTGGAAGGTAATGATGACTGTCAGTGGGTTTACTTAATAGATAAATTTCAATTCTCCTTCTTTAATTACATTTACAACATCTAAAAAAGGTACAGACTTTTCATGAATATTCATAGTAAATTTTATAGTGGGATGTTGTCGGTTAAGAATGTCCAAAAAAATGTTGCAGTCGTCCAGTGATGATAAGTAAATGTCATCTATAAAACGAAAGTTAATATCTGGTTTATTTGGTAGTGGTTCCCAAAATTTACTCATCCAGAATGTCATGGATATATTTGCGTAGGTGACTGCAAATGGTGTGCCCATTGCTGTGCCTGTTACTTCAGAATGTGTCCAATCGTCACTTTCTTCTGTTCTGTATCTAATTTTGTTCCCTGCTTTTAACTTTTGATTCTGTATTGCTGGTTCAGTTAATACTTCATCTTTACCAATTTCTTCTTCAGTAATAGATGGATGATTATTTGGAGACTTGTCATTGCTGATTTCAAATAAATCATCATCATTATTAATGACAAATGGATTATTTGCCTTTTTAACTCTGTTTGGGGAGACTCGCACAAAAACACCACCATGACGTATGAATATGACTTTCCTATCCTGGAAAAGCACTTTACCAGGCCCTAACCATCTATTACTTCCATCTCTTTTGTAAAATACTCTATCACCATTTGAATAACTCTGTTCTGAAACTCTAACTTTACTTCTTAAAGCTCTTCTTATTCTTTCATCTGCTTCTGTCTGTATGAAGGCTCTACGAGCACTGTGTAGGACATTTAAATGTTCTGCGAATGTTTCACTTGTTGTGGTTCCATGTAATGCTGGTAGTGTTTCTTTCATTACATTAGGGAGATTAGGATTCAGCCCAAATACCAATTGATGACTGCTGTAGCCACTCCAAATATTCAGTGTATTTCGTGCCATATTCGCCCAGCACAACAATACACGAATATCAGTTTTTCTGTAATCCGCTTCCAGTTTGGCTAACATGGCATCAGTGACCGAATGGACCCGTTCACAAAGTCCATTATGAAAAGGACTCTCTCCTGCTGTGGTAAGTAATCTGACATCAAGGATGGACGCTACTTCTCTTATTTCTTGATTGGAAAACTCTCCACCATTATCATTCAAAATCGCCCCCATTACACTCAAAACGGTGATCCAATTTTTCATCAATGGCTGTATTATGTCTTAGGGATGTTTACTGTTGACGAATACTGACACGGTATATCTGGACCACATGTCAATAATATGCAATATTTGTTTTCCTCGCCAACTCTTTAAATCAATAGCCACTATCTCATTAAATTCCTTCGCCATAGGGAGTGCTACTACAGGCCGGGCTGGTGTAGTAGCAAATTGTTTGCAAATATCACATCGGTCATAAATTTGCGATAAATCTTCTTTAAACTCTTCACGCCAAGATCCAGCATCTTTCAACAGGTCAATGAATTTCTTTTCAGGGGGATGAGCAAACTGGCGATGTAGTTTTAGTAAGATTTTATGTTGATCTTCTGGTTTTTCAAGGCTTAAACGTGCTACACATACGTTTTCTACAGGAATTTCATCTGCAACAGGACAAATAGGTATGCAGTAGTGAACGGAAGTAGTAATGTTTAATGAAACATTTTTGCCAAAAATCACTGCTGTATCATCCACAGTATTCAATTTCACTCTAGCCTTTTTCATAGCATCACGAGACAATAGTAAGGGTATGTCAGAATCAACAACATCAGTATTTAATATAACGTTTGTACAGGAATTTCACAATGTTGTACAGATTTCAGACATGTACCGCCTCCAAATTTGAAAATCTTATGGCCTTCTGACATCTTAATATTCTGCCTTCCATCTCTATCTAAACCATCCATGTAATTCTTCATCTTCTTCACTTTGATCCACATACAGTGCTGGAGCATGAGCTATCTAATACAGCACAATTTTGAGCATCTTTTCCCAGAATTGAAACGTCATTTTTCTGATAGCCAGTAAAAAGAACCACGTTTTCTGGAAGTTCTACTGCATTCACTTTTGACATGTTTTCATAACTATCTGGACAGTCTGCCATAAAATGCCTATATGAACCACAGGATCGGCATCTAAGTGGATTTCCATCAGGCCCCGGATCGCTTAACTTCTTTGTAAATTTTGGAATACTTGTACCACTAGCTCTACCTTGCGCTCCTCTTTGAAAATTTCCTCTAATATATCCGCCCCTGTAACCTCTAAAATTATTTCCACTATAGCCACCTCTATTATAATTACCATCTCTTCTTACATAACCAAAATTATACAACGCCTCCTCGTGCTCAGCAAGAAATGCCGGTTCAAGTTTTATAGCAGCAGATTTATCTTGAGTTGAGCGACTCAATTCACCCCCTTTAAATTTCTTGAGAGAAATTTTAGCTTGTTCATATAGTGTTTCTCTGCGGGAATAGTCCATACCAGTTAACACTAACAACTTCTCATCTTCACCTAATCCTGCTCGTTTTAAAAGTTGAAAAGCAAGAATTTCTGAGGGAAGCTTTATTCTTTTCTTCTCTATCCGTCTGTAACGTAAGTTGAACTCTGCAATATATTCAGCTATTGAACTCTTCTCTTTTCTTGTATACGAGTCAAATTCTTCATATTTTTCTAAGCAGTCCACCAAGTCATCTTTTCCTAAATTTTCATCCAAAAATTCAATTAAAGTTTTTAGACCATTTGGCTCTTTTAAGGATTCTAGAGGAATTTGATCAAACACTTGACCTCTGATCTTAAATATTTCTGGCCTTTCTTCTTCAGCTCCTTTCAGTCCTTCTCTGGGTTCTAGAAGTGAAAGAGCCACTGCTGTCCCCTTCTTAGAAGCATTCAAATTGGTTACTTCTGCCCAGGCAAGCAATTCTTGTTTATAACACTCATATGTTTTGTCAATTAGACTTGGGGGGTTAATTTTAGTAGTCATGTTTCAGAAATGTTCTGTAACTACGCTCTGCTACCACTGTTAATTCTCTATTCTTATAAAACACATGTTATTGTCAACCATATTTAATTCACACTGAAACTTAAAACAGACTCCCACACTGGAGAGTTCTACATCCTGTGTATACAAAGTGAAAGTAAAGTAATGTAAACAAAGTGAAAGTAAAGTAAAATGAAAGTAGAATAAATTGAAACTAAACATTAACAATAATCTTGAGCTTAGTTCACTTTTGTGTCTTTTCATGAAGTTTTGAACCCAATCTGGGCCAGGTATATTTGATTTGAATTGTTTTATAGTTCTCTCTTGCCTATCCAGATATGATTTAATGATCATCTTTAAATCAACATTATCAATGGAAAATCCCCAATCTGATAATTTTAATATATAAGAAACTACTGCATTTTCTTCAGTTTTATTTAAAACAGTTGGTCTTCCTGGAACACCTTTATGCTTTCCCAAAACCTTGTTCTGCAAAGTACTTTGTGTTATACCATATCTACTTGCGGCTTCTCTCTGACTCATTCCTGCAGCCACAGCTTCCAATGCTAACTGTAAAGACTATCCATCACACCATATTTCTACTCTCAGGTTTCCGATGATATACCTGAGGCATAACAGTTTATACTCTAGATGAAAACTGAAATAAGAATTTTGATTGATAAATTTATTTTATTAATTAACTACAACCATGACAGGCACATTCTTTCAATTTAGTAGATAGGGGTAAGTTTGGCCAGGGGCCAAAGTTACCCCAAAAAGATGACCAAATGAAGGGGTAAGTTTGGCAACCCCTTCATTTATGAATTAAGAATATTTTTTAGTGAAATTTTAATTTTGTTAGGTTCTTTGTTTTAACATTGATTATAAAATCCATAACATAGAGACATACTATCATTATAAACATGTTAGGTAAGCAAAAGTTTGACAATTGTAAACTTACCTTCAAAGATGGTGGTTGACTAACTTTTAATGTAGCTCCACAGTAAATAAAATATTAAAAACAACGCCATTATTGAACTATTGGACCGTTTGAGGCTATTAACCTACTTAAAATACAGATAACAACTACTCAAGCATGTGCGACCATGTAAAATTTAATATAAAATTTAACAATAATTAAAACGTGTAAAGTTAAAGTAATTTATTAATCGGGTTTTTCATTGGTTGTTCTTGATAGCATGTATTTTGAAGGCGTGATATTGGAATTATATCACAGATTAAAGATTTAAACAAAAGTGATATTGTTTTCTCTCCTTAATATGACATCACATCAGTCCAAAATATGCTGCCATTTTGAAAAAATAATGTACTCTTGGCAAAATGCCCGTACCAATATGTTGGATAATGATCCACAAAGATCAAAGGGTGACATCACATCTGTATTTTAAGTATAGATATTTTTACACCACCAACCTTGATCATTGCGAATCTATTAACAATTAGAATTGTCACTGTTAAATCTTGAATAAATGATCTCGCCAAGAAGATACAAAGATACAATCAACATTTAATCCTTAAATATTACCCACTAGATGTACCAACAAATGTTGGACACCTTGGAAGCTGCAGATCTGTTAGAAACAGGTCTAGTTATTATCGTAATTGGAGCTTGTTACTCATCACATCAGAATAACAAAACAATCTCATCATTAAACATCTACTTTTATAATTTTTGTCACTCAATTTGTGAATTGTCTCATTACCTAATCAGTATTGATTTTCACAGCTTACCATAGTAATTTGAGACTTCAAGATCCAGACCCAGACCCTTATCTCAATTTATCAATGAGAATCAATCCCTCCCTTCTTGAAAAGTATTAAAAAATAAACTCTTCAAATTAATTTGTCATTACTGTAGTCTGTGTACATTCAGTTCTCATCTTATTTTACTGGGCTATTGAATTCCTGCAAGTCATACAAGTCTGAATATGATCGCAATAAAATGATAATTTCATTTGTGAGCATGCATCCTGAAAAAAAATTTTCCTTTTAAAAGGCATAAATAACTTCTTTGGAAATATTATCTAACAGTGTCAGTATTATCTGACATAACAAATTACCGTGAATTTTCGTATATAAGCGTTGGTTATGCTCCTTGGCTGACTTTTTGTCCACACAACACAAACCTGGAAGAATATAATCAATATAATTATTGGCCTAAATGTCTTCAGTTTCTCTGATATGTGTTGGGAGATAGAAAATGACCTGATGTTGGAAGAAATTTCAGCTGCATCTAATTGGAAAACTGGTGAATCTGACTGTATGGGTACCGATTTGAAAGGAATGGACACTGAATTATAACTATTGGTTGTTAACACAGATGTGTCAACTCCTGTAGCAGAATTTGACTCCTGTGAGTTGTGGAAATATATGTGCTAAAATCAGGAAGGCCCTGCTACTGGCGGTTCTGACCTGAGGAGCAGGAGATATAATTACCAAAACCCTCTCAAACAGCTTTTTCAATAAGATGTCAAGTGATCTTCTGTCGAAGTAGAAATTGAAAAACTGGCAAATTTGACTGCATGGGTACCAATCCCACAGGAATAGAAGCTGAATTATATCAGTATTACTATAGGTTGTGGGCACAGAATTTTGTGCTACTGTTAGCTGTGGGAACATGTGCTAAAATCAGTTATTATGGTCGAAGGCCCTGCTACTGGCTGTTCTGACCTGAGCTTACCATATGAGGACCAAACAGTCCTATATTGAGACATTTTAATCCTTGGTCATTTGTCATATTTGATAGTTTTGCTACTGGCTGTTCTGACCTGAGCTTACCATATGAGGACCAAACAGTCCTATATTGAGACATCTTAATCCTTAGTCATTTGTCATATTTGATATTTTTTCAGTTAACATTTATTCATCAAAATCATCATTTGTTTCATGCTGAAACTGCCCGTTTTTATTTAAACTTTGGATATTTTATCTTATTTTCATATCTAGTCAATTTAAGGTGATAAAATGATAAACTGTATTATTAATTGAATATTTCAGGAGAAGAACAGGCGCCTCAATTTACTGAAAAGTTAGAGTCTTTGTCTCTAACAGAAGGTGATAAGTTAAGATTAAGCTGTTGTTGTACTGGTAAACCAACGCCTTGTTTAGAATGGTATTTTAATGGTCAGGTAATATCATTGGGATTTGATGTTTAAATATGTCCTCTCCTATTTGTGCAAAAGGATTTTATGTCAGTGATCTCTAAACTTTTCAGCAAATTTTGATTCAACATTTATATAGATATAAAATAAAAACCCATAAAAGCTCTATTAATAGTTAGTGGTCTATATAGATACTATTATTTATTGAGTTAAAGTATGAGAAGGTTGTCGCGTTTTTAAAACAGACTAATCTGTATTTTAAATTTTAAAATATATTTTGTGTTATAGTTTTGTTTTTGTTATTTTGTTTTTAGCCCATATTGGGTTACAACTATTCTGTGATATTGTTTTTAGCATTGTTTTGTTGTCCTTTTTGGGGTTTCTGTAATAAGTTTTATTTTAATGTATTGATTTTCTAGTTTTAATTTTTGTTTTTATTTTAAATCGTATTCAAGTGCTATATAGCCCGTTTTGGTGCATTCATCATCAGGAGACAAATTCTAGAAAGCAACAATTGTTTCATTGAGAAAATAAATTTTGAAGAAGAACAAAAGACTACTAAGACCATATAAATCTATATGTGGTGATTGGAAACCGAAATCATGAGACCACTCTGTCCGTGCCCTTTTTTTTTTGTAAAGTTGCAACAAATCTGAACCAAGGAATTTCATTTAACATCTTGAAAATATGATGTAAAATCTGAACAGGTGCAAAATACTGCATATACACTATTGTATATATACACAACAAAAAAAGTGTTGCACCCCCATATTAAAACCACTGGTACATCATAAAATGGAGAGCACTCGAAAGGGGTCTTGTAGGGCATTCTCCCATGGGGATTTGGGTTTTGATTCATTGTGGTTTCCTTTGGAAAACAATCGCGCAAATGCAACAATGTGCACGAGAAAAGCATGAGGCATGAATTTTTCAAAATGCAGTACATGTATCTCTCTGTGGTAAAAAATGTGTATGAAAATCGTTGTTAAAAAGCCCAATAAATTCACACACAAAATGCCGGGTAGACGAATGTCAGAAGATGTTAAGTGGCAGATTATTTTCCTGTGCAGAGCCGGGCATTCTTTCAAGGAGATTGCCAGAGGAGAGTGCACTGATCACAGTTGCGTGTGGACAGGATAGGCTTCCGGGAAAAAATCCCGCCCCCTCCTTATTTTAAAAAAAAAAAAATTTTATCAAACATTTTTGTCGTTTGAGTTGTTTCAACTTGCAAAATATGTCAAAGCTACCGCAAAAATAACATTATTTGAGATTTTTGCAAGTCGACTGATTATTTGATTTGGTCGTTCCTTGTCTTTATATATACTATGTGAGTGAGTGATACGACTCTATTGATGGCTCCTCCAATTCCTGTGAGTAAACAAAACCCGAGTGACTTACCTTGTCTTTATATTAATATACATTAATTATTACCAGTCGACTTGCAAAAATCGCAAATATTGTTATTTTTCGGTAGATTTGACATATTTTGCGAGTTAAAACAACTCCAACGACAAATGTTGCATAAAAAAATTGTTTTTTTTTGTAAAATAAGGGGGGGGGGGATTTTTTCCCGGTAGCCTATCCTGTCCACACGCAGATTTCTCCTGCATGTGGTGGATGGCCGAGTAAAGGTTTGGAGGCGTCCAGGCACAGCTTATGTACCAAGGAACATCATGCCAACGGTAGCCTATGGTGGTGGTTCGGTTATGGTATGGGGCTGCTTCTCATTTGATTGCAAGCTGGATTTGGTAACAATACAAGGGAATTTGACAGGGGCTCGCTACCTCCAGGAAGTTCTCGATCCAGCTGTTGTTCCGCATTTTGATGATCACACATTAGCCAGCAGACCCGTATTTATGGATGACAACGCTGGGCCTCATAGCTCGAGAGCTGTCACCCAATTCATCCACAACAATGCTGTCCAGAACATCCCTTTGGCAGCGATGAGTCCAGATCTTAATCCTCTGGAACATGTTCGCTACATTTTGGGCGCAGGATTAAATCTCGTGACCCTCCTCCACAGAACTTGCACCAACTGGAAGCAGCCTTGCACGAGGAGTTGTGTCAGATGCCCATGCCCCAATGTCTTGTGAGGGGTATGAGGAGGAGACTGGAAGCAGTGATCCAAGTGCGAGGTGGAAGCACCCGATATTGACTGGTATTGATTCTCTGATCACCATTTGTGCTTTTTGACATCCCGTTAGAGCTCTGGCAACAATAAAATTTGAGATCTCACCATACTATTTTCGTTTTCCTTAATTTACACCCTAATTTCTACACAGCATTCCCATATGCCATAAAGTCCAGATTTTCAAAACTTACGTTCATGTTACAGTCAATGATCCATTTTATTGATATTCACCTACTTCTGGCTCAAATATTTATTCAGGTTTACATACACGAGTTAAACAGAACAGTACTATACCAAATAGTAGGGGGGGGGTGCAACACTTTTTTTGTTGTGTATACATTTTCAATCTAAATGCTATCCATGAATCATGCATGAAATTTACAGAAAAATAGCACCTCATGTTTGACTTATACTTCAAATATTTTCTCACCTAGATGTTAAGTAATGATGACGTTGTCTCCATAAAAACTACTGATTCTGACGGAAGATCTGTATTAGAAATAGCTGATGTTGTCATTGATGATGAAGGTGACTATGTTTGTAAAGCTTCTAATCCAGTTGGAGTAACCTCCACAAAGGCATTTATATCAGTTAAAGGTAAATACTTTGATTTATTGTACTATTTCTCAATAACTCTGACTTGTGGCGTAACTGAGGTGCGATTATCTAAATTGACAATAAGTGGTATATACAACTTTATTTGTCTCTTGCGTCCACTAATAAATATGTGATTTGTGAAACACTGACTGCCATATTTTGACATAAAATACAAATAAAAAATATAGTAAAAAGACTAAGAGCTGTGAACAACACTGAGCATGATCCTCAACATTTAGGCCCATAGTTTTTATACGCCCACATGGAAATGTGGATGTATATTGCCATCGCCCCGGTCCATCGGTCCATCCACATTTGTTGTATCCGCAATACAGTTTTTATCCGATTTTAATTTAGATTGGTATACATGTATATATTGATGATATCTCGGTCAAATTCGAAAGTGGAAATTATCGCATTATCGGTTTTTAAGTTATTGCCCTTGACTTGCGTCAAATTTGGGTTGTATCCACGATGGAGGCTACAGTTTTTATCCGATCTTAATGAAACTTGGTATACATGTACTGTAAGGCTAGAAATTAATGCGTCAACAAATTAATGCGACATGGGGTATAGAGACTAAAATGCGATCTGCGAGGTGTCGCATTTTTTAATATCATAAAAAAGAAAACGGCTTCCTGAAAGTATGACAGCTGGTGCTGTATTCACCTCTAATCTTATCAATTAACGAAAA